>CM030369.1:144952410-145645633 GCA_003604175.2 Clonorchis sinensis | reverse complement strand
TTGTTCGTTCAAAAATGCCGGATGGAAGTTCCATAACTTGTGAAAATCCCGGTGAAAAACCGGAGAAGTTCATCACGACGATAGGTAATGTAGTCTCTCCTTATTTTATTCGAAATTTGCAGATCCTGACAATCCAGATTATCAACGGAACCTTCTGCGCCCTGCCTCTATCAAAGAAGATGTCAACCTTATGTCTCAGAAACAGCGGGTGACATTAATCCTTAATTCCGAATCATTCCGCCGTGAGTTGGAAGAGATTGTTCGGTCGCAGTCGCAATCGGGAGAGTACCCTGGAATGAGTACAAGCCTACTCTCCCTTCAACACATTTCGGAATTATTTGCGTCCGTGCCTAGTGGTCATGCTTCCACTGGCGTTGGGCTTAACAAAGGTACTTCCCATATCGCCAGGTGCTTTTTTGAGCGTTGAATTTTCACGTGATTTCCTACGGGCAAGATGGTTGCATCTGTGATACTCGCGTCACTGCGCCAAGTGTACGACTATGATACTCTGGCGCCTGAACTCTATCTAGATTCGCATCGTGTCGTTGGAAACAGTCACTCCTTTAGAAGACCACCTCGCTTCGATCTTCAGTCCTTCAACTTTTTACGATGTAACGGAAAGCAAACTCGAAATAAGTCACTCTTTAAGGTGTGAACTTACTGACCGGTAGGCCTGTAGTTTGGACCCGACACCAACACATTGAGTGCTGTCTAGGCTTGGGAATCTACCCTTCAGTATCTCAGCCCTCGCGCCTCCTTCGGGTGGCATGGCAACTAGGTAGCTGAACTATTATATTTATTATTAGACCGGTAACCTCATTAGCACCACGTTCGAACGAAGGCTGCTTAATCATGCTGTAAGCGCTCTTGCAAGGCGAAGTGGTCTCCAATGACCCTACCGGTGCCTCTTTGATGTACGTAACAATTTTCCGGGTCCTTACGTAATTTTTGAGTACCCATTACCTTTGTGTATGGAGGCTTGTTCTCACGACTAGGACGGGATCATCTTGAGTCCCGCGCCCAGTTTCCACTTAGCACACATCTGTATGCTCTGTTACCATAGGTCGAAATCTCAATTCTCGTTCTTGCTATTATCCGGAGACAACTCATATTGGCTTATCCGGCCTGCATTCGAATGTTTGAACTGGGGTCCACAATGATACTTGTGCACACCCAAACTCTTGAGACATTGTAGTAACGTTTTTTAGGACCATGTCTCCACTCCATGCTTTCACAGCCGCTCCGGAGTTGATTGATTTGCATCAGTGAGTCAGAACCTTTGAGATTGTTTGATGAGCTAATGGGATGGTACATTCTTGGGGTTCTCAAACTGTCGGATTGCCACTGTTTCAGATCTCCGTCGAAGATGTACTGTGAACAGTTAGGTTAGGCTCAACTCGCCTGAACGGAACGCCACTTTTCTGAGTAATGAACCTAATTCAATGGTGGTCCAAACAGAAGAACGAAGGTGAACATCATTATGCTCATGGAGTGCTCTGTTGTTTTCTTCACGTTTTATCTGGGTTAGTGTTTGATATACCGCGAATAAAAACTACATCTAGAGCAGTAGTAAGCGGCAGTTTTTTACACCGCTGGAAAATCGACCGCTGTGAGGAGGTTGAATCTGTGATGACTTGCTGGTGTTGAGTGCGCCGCTACTCACTTTTAGCAAAACACGCAACCAAACCATCAGTGCAAGACCTATTAAATCTATTCCTCATTTGAAGACCACGGAACATCTTGGTGTATTTCAGTGATGGCCATTTTACTTCGGGGTGACTGCTGGCGGGCGTCTACTGGTACACAGCTACCTAACCAACAATGGTGTACTTTT
Organism: Clonorchis sinensis; assembly: GCA_003604175.2. Classification (NCBI taxonomy): domain Eukaryota; kingdom Metazoa; phylum Platyhelminthes; class Trematoda; order Opisthorchiida; family Opisthorchiidae; genus Clonorchis; species Clonorchis sinensis. The sequence goes on along the minus strand of CM030369.1, from coordinate 145,643,799 downwards.
CGGCTATCGCTAGCGAAGCCTCACCCAAGATCCCACTACCATACGTACCGATTCCTATGGTACCTACCTCTTCAATCCTGCGGACAGCACACACTAATCAAGTAGCTTGTTGCCCAGGTGTGCTATCAACGGGTCTTGCAGATATGCCTATGAACTGTCAGCTCAGCGGTTAGAGCGCGAATTTAATGACCGGAGGGTCCGTGTTTCGAGTTCAACCTCTGCATCTCGACTTCCCCTGTCTAGGCTTGGGCAACCTGGCAGTATCCCAGCCCTCGTGCTTCCTTCGGGTGGCATGGCAAGTAGGCACCGAAAGGGTGCTACAGCTGAACGGTTATTATTGTTATTGCCATTAATATTGTTAATAATAATGAGGCATCATCCGGAAACTGACTATAGGAGCTACCAAGGCCTTGATCTGCTAACCAGACTGGATCTTCCAGTCAGCAGCCCACATTATAAAACACGACTTACCCCTAGCTTGTTTTTTTTTCAATGCAATGCAGTCGTATGCCACTGGACTGAGACGCTCTAAGTGATGAACGATTTTCAACTTGGAGTTTGAAGTGTGCCGGACGAGGACCGGCTTTTTCGAGATACACGATCACCTCAGCGGTCGAACTTTAGGCTCAGCTACCTAGTTGAGAGTACTGGTCTTTGGGGAAACCCGATTGAATAAACAGCGCCGTAGTCGCCTTGAAGTTGGGAACTATTTAACGGAGCCCACTTGAAACTGGCTTGTTCATCGAGACCTGCAATTCTTAGCCCGCCATTTGTACACTTCAGTGAGAAACGACTCCAGTGCGTGAACAGCAGCAGTTCGTTATTCTACTGATCTTCAAGTGCCAACATTAGAAGCAGCCGGATAGGCTGGGACTTAAAGCTTGAAGATTGATTCAGATATGCCTAAAGCTCTCGGCGCCGATTGCCCCGTAGATTTGCCAAAACCCATCCAAGATGAACGAATTTGCCAGTCCTAACGAAGGACAGTATAAAGAGAGTATTATTAATAGAATGAAGGAAAAGTATGAGAGGAAGGAGGGAGCTGACAGCAGTGGCTTATTCTCGTTTACCCACTCTGCTGTGTGCAGTAAGTAAGGTGACGCGGATCGTGATACCACGCGACGGCTAATCTGGTATGACATTTTTGGTTATGGGAATCGTGGTTGTATGCGGGCATAGGATACTGCTACGATGTCCAAACCTTGATATGATGGTGATTGGGGTTCTTAACCAAAGCTTTTGACTCAAAAGCTTTACCGCAAGACAACTTGTTCGGAGGAATTGTCAGCACACTATTTTTTTTAAAGACAGTTCGCTGCTCATATCCCAATTCCCAGTCTGGGGGACCAGGAAACTTGTTCAGACCTCCAACTATTGCCCAGTCAGGTGTGAGACTGCAACTGTCGGACTTGACCGAGCGCGAGCAAACGAATGTATCGGCCCCAGTATTAGCTAGTTTCTTCTGATCTCCATTCTTTGATGCGGCTTCGACGGGTCTTGCGTCACAGTTTCAGATACTTCCGTCGGTTCTAGATTTAGTTCTCCTTGAAAGTAAAAAGGGACGCCCAAATGTTTCACGGTGTCTTTTGGAAATAAAGGAGTGATAAGTTTTTCGTCCGAGCAAAAGGGAGCAAATAAGACCGCTGTCACCCTCAAATCATCACTGCTTTCGCCTTTGATCGTAACGCCAGCTCTCCCCAACCCAATCTCAGTAGCTTTAAGCCTGTTTAAGATGAGTCTGGCTTTTCGTACACACGACCCGCTCGTCGTTGAAGACAAAACCATCCGCTAAGTTGTCAATAAACTGGTAACCCAATCTAGGAACTTCATCCACCACCGTGATGAACAATATTGGGGAGTGAGTCTGCCTGCCTCACTATAATAATCGTTAAGCTGTAGTGCCCTTTTGGTGCCTAACTGCTATGCCACCAGGAAGTATGAGGGCTGGGATACTGCCAGGTTGCCCAAGCCTAGACAAAGGAAGTCGAGATGCAGAGGTTGAACTCGAAACACGGACCCTCCGGTCATTAAATTCGCGCTCGAATCACTGAGCCATCTCGCCTCATCCCTCAGCGGCAGTAAACCTTAGCATTGGAGGAAACTGCTACAGCATTCCCACAAGACTGCGATATGTCGAAGTAGTGGTGACGATGCTCCAAACGCCCCGGCAGATTTATCGAAGGCTTTCGAGATGTCACCGAACACTAAACGGAGGCAGTCGCTGAGGAGTGATGACGGAGTAAGAGTGGGGCCGCTTCCACACAACCATCTCGATGTAAAAACGCAAACTGGAATGAAAGTAGTTGCGATCTAGGGCTCCAGCGATGAGTTAGCGCTTCTAGAAACCATCGAACAAGAATGAATGACACGAGGATCGATCTCAGTTGTTCCGATGAATTTGGATTTGAGATCTTTGGAACTAGAGTAGCACGGGCACCACTCATCCGACAATAAGGACAAGTTGAAACACCCGGCAAGGACGTTGGCATCTAGCCGGCGATGCATTCTGGATGTGAGCTTGTCCAAAAATGAGGACGAATTTCCCATCAAGCTTATCGCGCGACCAGCTTCTGTAATTGGCTCAATAAAGATCCAGTCACGTGACAGCACTGCTTGACTTCACCGACTATCCATGCTTTTTGGAGCAGAGGGCACCTGTGTGCAGTACTGTTCGGCGACCGAAGCTAGGCCGCAGTTTCCTTTGTATAGTTCCTTACACGACCCATCGGGCACAGCAGACGTTGCATCTTCTTGTCTGTGGTGGTGTAAGGTCTGGTTAACGGCATTTGATCGGCGAGTCTGTTTCCGATCGGCCTGCACGGTGGACTGGCTTGTGACCGCGTTGGGTGACAGGTTTCCACGTGTTTGGGAATATCGTGGATTCGTGGATTTTCATTGGCAACAGGACTTGTTTCGGTGTCATGATGCCAGACAGTAACCCTCAAGTAAAGACCAGGTTAGCACTAGCAAGCGAACCGTCAGGGTTGCATTCCAAGAGTGGCGGTGCAATCCACGGATTGTTTGGATTGTTCAGAGTTGGATGGATGTGAAACTTTTGACCGATGTCTTGGCTGGGGCCGCTAGATGAATCGTTCAGCTATGGTTGCCAGGTTTTGCTACTGATAGTCGATCAGTTGTTCCAGCCTCACAAACAAGATAGAAATAACCTGTCAGTCAGGCGCAAGAGTGACTGTGACTCCTGTTGGGAATTTTTACTCGGTCAAGCTTATCTGCATTGTGCTCGGTGGTGTGTGTGTGTGTGCCGGTGTTGACTCAGAAACAGGCAGAAAAATCAGCACACGCCTATTGGGTGCCACGTTCGTACCAACGCTTTCATGGACGTAAAGCTGGTCCAGCTTCCGATTTGCAGCACCTGCCACTCACACGTCATCATCGTTGCCAAAAACACCCGATGATAACACCGGTGCTTCACCGTCGCACAACCATGCCAGTTTGTTTGAACAAAGTCTCATAATGGAAAAAAAACAAAAGCTGGCAAGGAGGGGGACCTAGGGCTAGCATGCCACAAACATCCGAGGTGTTCACACCTCCAGCACTCAGTCACACAATCTGGATAGAAACGGACGACATGAATGCCACTGATATCGGTTAGCCGCCATATCGTTCAGCGTCTTCAGCCAAGCACAGGAGGGTCACGGGATCCTATCCTGGAAGGGGAACAACACCAACAGTGCCCAAACTTTTCTTAGCACCCTTCTACCACGTCAAATTCTGTCCACCCCTAGGTTTCCACCACTCCGAATCAGGCATGGGAAACAGAGTTCGTCTTGATAGACAGTACCTCGGCATGCGTAACACATGGTCTAGCCACCTTTGCTTGCAGTGCTGGATTCATTCTTTGAGGAAGTACCCTCTGCTTCAACAAAAACTCGTCTCCTGGTCACCTCTATGAATTCTCGATTCGGGTCGTAGACTTCCACCCAATCGAAACTCAGCGACACTAAGTCAACCCACTTGTGCATTCATATCCACGACAACCGCAACAATATGAGCCCGCTGCATGAATTCATCGTAAAAACTGTCTCTGCGTATCAGAGGTACAGTTTTTTTAGGTGTAAGCAGGTACAATGAATTGTAAGGGATTATCGGCGTGTTTACAGGATACACTCACCGACGCTGCCAAAGGTGAGTATTAACGGGCAGCCATTCAATCAAAGACCATTCAGTTCGGTGGCCTAAGACGATGGCGACAATACACAGCAGAACCAGATGCAGCAGCTTCCGGATTGCCAGATTTGCACAACCGGAAGCTAGAGGAAACCGATGGGGTGGGGGTCAGTTCACCAATCGTACCTGGGTCTTGCATCTTCGTTTCAGAACGACAGCACTCGTCAGTGACAAGTCCTCGCACGTGAGCCTCAGGAGTCTTTCCTGTGTACGCATTGGAACCGGTGTAGAGGCGCCAGCTGGTCCATGCTGTTACTTGTCGAAAGTAACAAGTTCGTTAAAGCCAACTAGTGTGGTTGATCCTGCTTAGAATTGCTGAGCTCTTAGCCCACCCAAGGTGACATCCAGTCTACGCAGTCTTCCCAGGTCGCAACGTATGTTTTTTTCAGTTGTTGCACCCCGTCAGTGCAATACAACTAGAGGAATACAAGAACCGACCGCAAAATATAGGTGAGAACAGTTCGAGCCAGAAACTTTCGGTCAGGAGCTTGTGAATTAGCCTACGGGCTGTGCCTTGGCATGTGAATGAGAATAGTCCACTAAATCTTGCTTGTTTGGTTTTATTGGGTGCGTTCCTCGTACAAAATCCCTAAAAGGACCGTTTCACATGTAAACTTCTACTTCACTCCGCCGTAACCAGTTTTTGTTTCGAGCTTATTTATCCTTTACTCCTCCTTTCACATCATACAGGTCAGCGCAACGGAATCATTCCTATCAATGATCTCCGAGGTGGTGAAGCCACAATATACAGTCGCCGTGAACGTTCGCTCCGTTGTAAGCTCGCTGCTGTGTACCGATTAATTGATCTGTTCGGCTGGAACACGAGCATCCACAATCATGTAACGGTAAGTGTTTTTAGAAAAACGATGGGTAAGGTTATATCAGTTTACTTGCGTTTCCACAGTTCTTACTGTGTGCTCTTTGGACAATATTGCTTTTTTTCTGAATTCAGTTAGGACCAGCCACCAAAGCCTTCGCGCAGTTTTCACTGCCTTCAGCATGGCCACTGTCAATAACGCTAGTGTGAATCACTGATGCTTTGCTATCGTACAACTAGTCATTCGTTTCTACAGCCTTTTTTTCAAGAGCAACTGTAGGAATACAAAACGAGCTATAATTGGCTGGGGCGAATAGACTTTAAATGACAGTGGTTGGTAATGTGTACTGTTCCTTCTGTCGTTTCTGTGATTGCTCTAGGAATATCAGTCAGCTACGTTACACTCTTTAGCAAGCTCTTCTACACGAATTTTGTACTGCCAGCTAACTCTCGTAACGCCGCGTCCAGTGATCGAATGTTCCAAGGTTTATGGAGTCCCTTACCTCGAGATCCTGAAGCTTTAGAAGGGATGGCGCAATTTTTGTCTATATTTCTAAGCTTCTCTGATTTCGTTTTTCAAGCGAAAACTGAAGGTTCTGATGTGCCTCCCAAACTTTTTCATTTCACCTCAGTCATTTACTACAGTATTAACACGTTCCGAATAACCGACCTATAAAAGTAAGATCAGTCAGACGTTTGGCTAATGCTCAAGTAGACTAAAAGCCTGTGGATCAAGGATAAAAAGCGCACCTCGAAAGAATTTTGGCAGTTTGTCCAGCCTTTCAGATACAGCGTTTCTTGCCGAGGGCGATCATTCCCCATAGCTATCACTTCCCCCAGTTTTCATGGGACTTGGAAAATTTGGTGAAGACCACGTAGTGTCGATGAACCAGTCTTAGGGTGGGTAATCTCCCAACGTGTGACTCACCTACTGATACCGCGAATACTTCCAACTTGTGTTTCTCTCCTTTCTTATTTGACCTATCTGTTTGCGACATAAGAATGTGGAGGTAGCCGTTAAAGCTACACGTACCAAAAATATATTCGTCGGTCCAACTTATCCTGCAGCCGTAACTGGGCACAAATAATGAGCTGTTACCAGGTTACTCCACTGACCGACGGGCAGTACCGTGACCCTATTGTTAGACTGTCTGTCTGTTTCTTTGGCTTCAGTGTATCTCACTAGGGCATTCGTCGTAAAGTTTACGCTACATTTTAAACATCGAGTATGATCCTATCATGACAACTGGTGAACTATCATGAGTTGATCATCATCATCATCATCAAAGACAGCAACATCAGTGTTGACACTGATGCTTCACTGCCGTACAACCGTAAAGTCCGTCTAATTTCATATATATATATATATATATATATATATATATATTAAAAGCCCTAGAGTGAAAAGAAGAGAAGGGAGGGGACCTAGTGCTGGCCTATGTCAAGCATTCTGAGGTGCCTACACCTCCAACCGCTCAATCAGACAATCTGGAAAGAAACTGACAGCATGAACGCCACTGACATCGATTAGCCGCCATTTCTTCAACGTCTCCAGCCAAGCACAGGCGGGGTCACGGGGACCCCATCCTGGAAGGCGTACAACACCAACAACACCAAACTCTTCGTGATCTCTTTCACGCCTTTCTGCCAAGTCATGCGCTGTCCACCTCGCGGTTTGCGCCACGCTGAAGGAGGCACGGAGAACACACTCGTCTCGGTAGACGGTGTTTCGGCATGCGTAGCACATGACCGAGCCATCGTAGTCGGTGGTGCTGGATGATTTCCCCAATTGAAGTACCTGCAGCACAACCAAATACCCGTTTTCTAATCACCTCGTGACTAACACGCTGACGCCATCAAAACCAGCCACGCGAGGCAACGGTGGTCGAAAACCTGGAGACGCCTCACATCATCATTCGTAGAGGCCATGTCTCACCCATACAACAATACAGCCCTTACTGTAGCCTGGTACACACGACCCTTAAGATCTAGTGAGATGCCTTTTGACGCCACAAGTGACGCAAATTAGCAAACGTGATTCGAGCCTTTGAGATTCTTGCACTGACTTCATCAGACACACTTCCGTCAGAGCTAATACAACTACCGAGGTATGTAAAGTTTTCCACAATCTCCATGATTCTCCTTGAATTTTAAGGGATATGTCCGGAGACTGCACGTTCTGAAGCATGACTTTGCACTTTGAATGCAAGCGCATGCCAAAAGATGGTATGATGGTGGTCAGTCTATTCAACAGGGCTTGTGCTTCACTTTGGTCTTCAAAGATGAGGGCGTATCATCTGCGTACTCCAGATCGACAAGGCTCTCACCAGCAACGATTTGAACACCGGGGTTTTGAAGACCTTCCAGCGTTCGCCTCATTATTTCATCAATGACGAAGTTGAACAAGAATGGAGAGAGTGGACATCCTTGTCTGACACCACTTTTGTGGGAAGCTTTTGGAGAGCTCGCCATACACTCTCACCCGCCCAGAAGTATGTGAATATAGGGATCGGATTATGTTTACAAACTTCTGGGGCATACCCTGTTGAGCAAGTACATTTAACAGCACTGACCGATCGACAGAATCAAACGCACCCTTGAAGTCAAGGAACACCAAGATTGTGGGTCGTCTGTACATGTGGCGTTGCTCTAACACCTGACGGAGTGTGAAGATGTGGTCAATGCAGCCTCTACCCGGTCGAAATCCCGCTTGATTCTCACGAGTCAAGGTTTCGCGTGCCATCGTAAGACGACGAAGAATCAGTGACGCCAGAAGCCTTGTCACAACAGGAGTCAAACTAACACTTCTGTGGTTGCTACATTCACTGCGAGTACCCTTTTGAAAATGGGCACTACTATCGATTCACCCAAGTTGTCTGGGACGGTCTCTTTCTTCCAGATAGACCCAAATAGTCTAGACAGGCACTGGCTGAGTAGCCCACCGCCATCCTTGAAAAGAGCAGGTGGAAGGTCGTCAGGACCAGCAGCACGATGACGCTTGAGTAGGGAAATACACTCGGACACTTCTGAGACCGAAGGCGACTCCATATTTACGGTCCAGCTTTCTGTTGAAGGCCAGGATTCTGGATTGGAGGTAGCAGGTGGCCAGCTGAATTGCTGTTCGAAGTACTGTGCCCGGCGAGATGGCTCAAGTGGTTAGAGCACGAATTTACCGACCTGAAGGTCCGTGGTTCGAACGGACCTCTGCCTCTCGACTTCCCTGTCTAGGCTTGGGCAACCTGACAGTTCAGCCCTCGTGCTTCCCTTGGGTGGTATGGCAGCTAGGCCCCGGATGAGTGCTACAGCTGGAACTGATGCAGTACAAGAATACTGTGCAAGCGGTCAAACGTTCTTTTGCATATCAGGGGCCATTTGGTCTCTGATTACTTCGCTGACAAGAGGTTTCGAGGACCAGTCGAACGAATCAAATGGAACAGCCTGCGCATTTCCAGCATATTTGCATCTTCCATTTCTTCGGCTTTCGGGTCCACCAAGCTTCTCGGTCTGCACGGACACTCAGTTTCACCTGGCGTCGGATGATGCGTCGGGTGGAGTTGTGGTGGCGGCCAGGGGGAATCTGTCGTCGGGTCTCCAGCAAAGACACGGTCCTATCAGAGATCAATGTTTGAATGAGGTTGGCTGGGTTGTACCGCAAACAGACGTTCCGACTTTGAGTAGCGCTTTGGATATCTTTTCCCAGTGGCCGTTTATATCCGACACCGTACCGTCCGGCAGGCATTCGAGGAGTTGGTTCTGATAGTTTCGTTTGACTTCTGGATCCACTAGCTTCTCAATGGCTAAGCGAGGTGTGCGCGTTTTGCGTACACCTGAAAAGCGCAATGAAAAGCAGCAGCGTACAAGTGCATGGTCGGAGTCCACGCTGGTGTTCCAGAAGGAGCGGCAAGCGGTGATCGACCCTCGCCACCGATAACTGACGGCGATGTGGTCTATTTGGGTTCGTCGCTGGTTTGTTGGTGGGCACCACGTTGTCAAGCGATTTCCGCTGTTCCGGAAATTCGTACTGCAAAGGAACAGTCTGTGATCGGCACACATCTGAAGTAAGCGGTCTCCGTTGTCCGTGCGTCTCGTGTCCAGACCAAGACGACCACCCAATCGGGCCTCAGCAGCGCTCAGTCTACCTACCTGGGCGTTCATATCACCAGCAACCACAACGATATCTGAGGTTTTAGCCCGCTGTAGAAGGGCACCTAGAGCGTCATAGAAACTGTCCTTGGCAGATTCAGAGCTACAGTCAGTTGGGGCGTAAGCAGACACAATAAACAAGGTGCGATGGACCTCACTTCCTCTAGATTCTCTCACAGATGTTGCCAAACGAACCGCACAGAGGCGACTATCAACGGGTATCCAATCAAGCAGAGACGCTTCCGCTCGTTCGCTCAATACAATACCCACCCCAGCATATCCAGCTGCAGCGGCCTCTGCATCACCAGAGGTGCGCAGCCGGAACCTGGAAGAGAGCGAGGGGGCAGTCAGTTCGATCACGGTACTTGCGTCCTGCGTCCTTGTTTCTGACAGACAACATACATCAATGCAGAGAAATCCAGCGTACGAGCAAGAGCCACCTGTTGACCTGCTTGCTTCAGTGAACGAACATTAAAGGTGGCTAAGTAGACAGGCTTTCGGGGTTTGAAAACAGACTTCGAAGTGTTTAGGGATGTAACTGAACTCGGACGTACACAATCTGCAGCTGAGTGTGATGCAGGGCGGGCAACCGATCAGTCCTAGAGCTGGGACCTGCGGAGAACGTATTAAAATTGGGGCGGGGAGGAAGAAGACGGAAAACGTGAAAGTGTAAGAAGGGAGGCGTCAGCAGTAGCATGTTTTCGCTTACCCGCCCTGCTGTATGCAGCAACCTGTCTAGGCTTGGGCAACTGAGTATCCCAGCCCTCGTGCTTCCCTCGTGTGGCATGGCAGCTAGGCACCGAAAGGGTGTTACAGCTGAACAGGTTGCAGCAAGTAAGGCGACCCGGCTGATGGCACCACGCGACGGTCGATGTGGCATGAAAGTACTGTTATTTGTGAATGACATGGTTGTACGAGGGCTGGGATGCTACCAGGGCACCCACCCAGACAGGAGGACGAAGGTCCTCAACAAAGCCTAACCGCAAGGCAGCGGTGTTGGGCTGGAAATGCAAGCACATTACCATTTTTACGGAACATCTCCATACATGTTCCATTTGGTGGTTGTTTTGGCACGCACGCTAGCTTGGGAGGCTCAGACCGAGAACTAAGCTGAGAAAGTACCGTTACTACACGCGGGCACCCCCCCAGTATAGCTCAATGGGTCGCCAAAGTACACAAACCGCCACACCACGGTAAGGTCCAGTCTCTTCGTGACGGCATGAGTTGATAAGTCCAACCGAAGCAGACCACTGCCTTTGTGCGGATAAGGGGCCATTAGGATGTGTCTCTTATCGGAGATTACTAGAATTCCGGGTGATTTTTATCACTCGAGGCAGGGATTTGGTGGATAATTGACTATCAACAAGCGCCAGTACTCAGCACAGTAGTCTGCATGTGTGGAAAGTAATAAATACTTTTAAGCGTTAGGAATTTAGGTAGACTTGTCAGTTTGCTTCATGGAGACCCATTTTTTTCTAAATTGACGGAATTCGATGCCCACTAGAGATGGTAGGTCTTGAAGAGGGACGATAGTAGCACCTAATGCACTGACTTATTTCCAAATGGCCTCGGCACGAAAAACAAAGCCCAACCGGAAAGAAGTGGATAGATGGTCTTGAGGCGCCTTTGGAATTTCAATGATCTTTATTCGCGAACCTTTTAGCTAGGCTTCCGCTAAGTTGTGTACACAAGGAGAAGTCTATCTTTAGAGTTGCAAACCGTACTTAGCGGGATGGTTACTCAGCAATATGCTTGCGACCATCCATGTACCCGCGTTATGTTGCCGATGCACCTTTGGTTGCCGTACTCTTTTTCCGAACCCGCACTCGTCGTGATGTATCAGTTGTTCCCCCAGTACTGTTGTTACACGGATCTAGCCTCCATCACTTGCGCTTCACACTAGACATATCGCAACAGTTTTCTTGCCACTTCGCTGCCCGTCTACGTGTTCTCTTGTTCCACCTCCAGGCCCGTATCAGTTCAAAGAATGAGCATTTCCTGGTCAATCCGTTCGGGTTGCTTTACCACGAAATCACTGCATCCTCTTTGCTCAAGGTCGACTGTAAAGGTAGGCATGGTTGCTTTTCAATGTATACACGTTTCCTTGCCGTCGTACCACTCGGTGAATAGTACAGCGTAATGGGTGTTACTGTGATGTATTTTTCAGAGCAGGGCCATAGATCATCCAAGCCGAAAATCTGTTTCTTTTTGGATACATTTTGCCCCTGACATTGGGAAACAAAAGGATCCTGTGATGTACTCCCAGAAACTCTATTCCTGTATTATTTTCTGCCTCTTATCAAATCCTGCTTTTCCGGTCGGAACATTTCAATCTGTTCTGATGCCTACCGGGGCGAATTATTTGTGTTTGGTTAGACAGTGTTGGGAGTCCATGTTTGAATAATGAAACTATTTTACATCCTCATGGGAGTTAGTCTCAATTTGTTAAGCACTTAGTCGATGACTTCTACGTAAAGGGAGAGAACTTCCGTACAGTGGATCAACTCACTACCCGAAATAGTGTCCACACGATTGCCCGCCTTGTCCGTTTTCCCCTTAAGACAGATAGATGGACTAGTTCGATCGATTTATTTAGGCGATGCTAGCAGGACGAATTTCCATATGCTCTGCGGGACAACCGTGGGCATGGTTTTTTAGTCTCGATTACAATGTAGCCTGTCCTGGAGGGTCTTTAAAACCCGGTGTTCAAATAGCCTCTGACGAAAACCTTGTCGACCTGGAATATGCAGATGACATCGTTCTTATCTTTGAAGAGGAGGAGAAGGCGCAGGTGTTTTTAGATGAACTGACCAAAGTCATCCCGTCCTTTGATATGCACTTTGCACCCAAAAAGTGTAAGGTCATGCTCCTGGACATGCAGTCACTGAACACGCCACTTACAATCCAGGGAGAGGCACTGGAAGTTGTGGAGCGTTTTACATATCTTGGAAGTTGTATTAGTTCTGATTGTAGTGTGACAGATGAGGTAAATGCACGAATCTGCAAGGCTCGGGTCGCGTTTGCTAATTTGAGACACCTATGGCGTCAAAGTGGTTTGTCCCTGAATCTCAAGGGACGTGTGTATCAAGCTACAGTGCGGGCTGTTTTGTTGTATGGCTGCGAGACTTGGCCTGTTCGAGCAGCGGAACTGAGACGTCTTCAGGTGTTCGACAATCGTTGTCTCAGAACCATAGCTCGTGTGGGATGGTGTCGGCGAATCCGTAAGGAGGCAGTTAGATGTAGCCTGTTCTTTACTTCACCCTTTTGGCCAATTAGCGGTCTCATTTCACTTCTGAATCGTGTGATGTGCATTTCCGTCTGCCATCACATACTACTGTTGCTCATGTGGGAGTCTATTCAGACCTCTAAGGCTTAAACAACAATGGGCATCACTGGATGACATTTGAGTCGTTTTTTTATTTACTGTGGCTAGATGATATTCTGGTTCACTTTCCCGTAGCGTATACAGCACTATTCAATGTGTGCATATGCTCTTCTCACAGGACACGTGTTGGATCCTGGATCCACGGTTCTCGGACTAAACCATGCAACTTGGATGTTGCACTCTGCTGTGCATTCAGCACGCGCCGATGTTCGGTGCATTATTCATGTGGACACTCCGGCTACGATTGCGGTAAGTCCGTTTTCTTCGGTGAGCCCCATCGTACTAATTAGTATCTGGAACACTGGTTGAACCTATGGATCGATATAGAAAGCGGTCGCCAACGGTGTAGGCTGATATGTCTTCGATTTTGTCCAAGCTTTGGCTGCCCAGCTGCCAACCAATGAACCCTTGCTGCTGAAATTCTGAAGCACTGCTCAATAGAGTCCCGCATTAGAATATCTGACATTTCCTCTTATAGGACCTGGCTTGTGTTTGTGGCTGAGTTTGTAAAACGCTGGTAGGCCAGCTAGCGCCTGTTTCTGGTATGCATTGCACCCATGCGGGCGTTCTATCAATCTTCCGTCTCCAGCTGATTGATTTTAATATCAAATTCCATGAGTTGTTAAGGCGCCGAAGTAGATGAGCGAACTAGTATTTTCAACAAGTCCATCAGTCGGCGTGTGTCTCTGGACACTCAGGCGAGAGAGTGAACGGGGGAGAAGAAACATCATATATGCCCAGCCCGGTGACATACACTGCTCTGGAGATAATACCCTTTGAGGAACTCAGTCGCCCGGTGAAATAAACTAAATTAAACTACCACAACGTCCATGTCAATCTCATTCTGTACATTTACAGGTATATTGTCTGCTCCACTAACAGTGGAGCTGAGTAACGTTTTGGTCGGTAACATATATACAGAATATTGCGATTTTAAGGGAGTTTCGATTATCACAGAAATTTTTGTTCCACTAATTGAAATTATATGCCAAATATACATCACCACAGGTCTCCTTGACTATCCAGCTGTATGTCAACATCAACGTTGTTGCGTATGTAACTGACTGCTTCTTGTCAAATGAGACGATATCGTGTGGAAACATAGCGACATCTTTGCACCGGTGTTGTTTATTTCTATCCAAAAATTCAGGCCTTCTGTATTAGGTAGGTTGGCAGGTTATGCATTTCCCATCTGGTACGTGTCGTTCACTTGACCGCTCACACGACGGTACTCACCTTTATATCCAGACTATTAATTAGAGTCATCTAGTTTAACCTAAATGGTCAACAAAATGCGGACTCTACTTTACTGTCCATTAATAGTCGTTGGATAGCAGTTGTCGAACTCACAGTTATTTTGCTTACGTGCAAGTCCTGAATCCCCTACCAACAGTTGGCAACCAGTGCTATTGCAGCGTCCCACCACGTTCTTTTGTGTTAACTATTTGCAGGTATCATGTATGAAATCCGGTCTTCTCCCTCTCTGTCACGAAGCGATGATTTTGGGTGAAATTTCTTACTACACACCGTCGAGTCTCTTTCTTGGTGGTGTCAGCAACGGAGACCAACAAGCAGTAAACGGTGATCACGACAAACTGAAGGACTGGAGTGCTGAACGATCGGCCATAACTGAGGCTTTGGGACCGACGTCTCGCGTGTTGTTCCTACGAACTCGTGGCCTGCTCGCCCTAGGAGAGACGGTTGAGGAGGCTTGGCATTATGCAACAAATGCTGTCGTGGCTTGTGATACTCAGGCAAGTATTTGAAACCATTTTATTTATTTTTTGAATAATTTTACATCTTTTATGAAGTGGTGATTTTCTCGTGGACGCAACATTCTCTTTGTCCATATGCTTCAAGATTCACATTCTGAGGTTTAACTATCGGATGAAACAATCATATGGCTCCTTGGTTTTATTCATCACCTATGCTCACAGTGTCCTACTCAACCGATTGTTACAGTTGTTTTCTTCAAAAGATCATCTGCAGCAGTCACTCAAAAGTTTGGTTGAAATATCCATTGAAATGTTTTTCAACGGACCAATCAAAAGGTAATCCGTCCAGAAGAGATAACTCCAATATTGGTTTCATGGAAGATCCTGTTTTTTCGGTTTCATTCACATCATACTATGATCGCTGTTAGAGTTATCATCTACTTGAATCAGTTGAAAAGCAAACGGGTTTGGCCGACGTATGCTCAACACCCGAGGCGGAACGTGCAAAAGCATGCGCAGAGCAAACTCGGACGGTTAGCTCTCCATGTCTAAACTCCCGCTCGCTGACGATTCTGTGATGGAAGAACTAACCTTCCGTCTCCGTGAAAATCGGTTTCTCTGGGCCATGGTATTATTCTACATACTTGTTCTCTTGTTCTCAGAAGTGGTGTCTTGTGTGAGCTGGTCTTTTCAAGGTGGTACAACTGTACAGTCGAGTTTGGTCGTGTTTACTTAACTGGTATTAAGAAACGCGTATTCCCCCACTTAACAGTCAACTGACAGTGCTGCGTTTACGCACCAATTTATCAGCTCACGCCTCCAATGCGCAGCTACCTACCCCACCTCCTCAAGTCATCGGTGAACGCAACTGGCATCTACAACCACTGTACGACAAGCACGCAGTTCTTACAGCTGACAATGGTATAACTAACTAGTGCACGTTAGTATTCTGAGCGTTATCTTTTTATTTGGCCTTCAGTACTTCCAATTTGAGTATTTTTTATCACTTATTGAAGCAGAGCACAACAAGGAGACCGGTCCATTCTTGCTACTTAAACTCCGAAAGTCATAATGGCCAACCAAAATGAAGCCAATTAAATGTCAGCTTAGCGACGGTTATTAGTTTGGAGGTGCTCTTGGCAGTAAGCAATGAAAGCACAAGTCGGGAACAAAAGTTGTTACTGAGACAGCGCTGTATATCGGCAACGCGAAACTTACCCCCAGTGGATTGTCAGGTCGTTTCTTCGCGTATTACGGTCGTCTTTGAGTATTTTGGTGATCAAATGAAACATGCAGCTTTGATGAGATGCAACAAAATCGCTTCGGATAAAACATGCGCCAGTCATTTTCAGAGTCCTGTGAGTCCTAGACCACTGCTTGAACACTTTTACTAAATCCCAATTCATTGTTATTGGTTGATATCAAATTCGCAAGTCACTTTTTAATAATTATTCTGATATGGCTCAGTGGTTAAGGCGTGAACTTACTGACCGTAGTTCCAACCCGACCTCTACATCTCGACTCCGTCTGTCTAGGCTTGGGCTCTCTTGCTTCCTTCAGGTGGCATGGCAGCCAGGCATCGAAAGAATGCTACAGCTGGGCAATTTTTCTCACATTATTCTGAAGCACGCATATGTTTGTCCTGACTATTCGCGACCCGTTGCTTTCTGGTTTCCCTATTTCTCACATATGTGCACAGCATTGTTAGTAGCTCCAAATCGTTCAATGATACGCGTACGGTATCGATTTTGCTGCCAAAATTGACTTTTGATACCACGCTTAATGCAGTCAACCCCTGATAGGATTAGATTAGACTAAATCGGGTTCTCTTTAACCAACCTGCGCTTGTGTTCAAAAAAGTTTAAAAAACCGGTAGATTTTTAAAACTTTTCTTTCGTTTCAACACCGTTTCGATAATACGTGTGTGTGGATGTGGATGAATAGTCTCTCTTGCTTTATTTGTTATAGTTACTACTGGCCTCCTTGGATGCGGAAAATTTGGTCTTGCCGACGGAAAAACTCAAACAGAAGACTTATGAGACGTGGCGCACTTCCGGTCTTGGTGGGCTTAGCGGCCCGGAGGCCGCGTTAGCCATTCGATTAGCAGCAGTTAATAGGTCATCCGCAACCGAGGGTGGATTTTCCTCGTCAACCGAAGGCGCCCACGTGGATGGGGATGGTGTTCCGGTCGCGACAAGCAGACCTTGGCGATTAGGGGAGCTAGAATTTGAGGCCATGATGCGTCACTTGGATAATGCTGGATGTCGTACGGGTCATCTTTATAGACAAGTAAGTTGTCTTCACACATACCGTAACCGTTTTGGGAACAGCGAAGTCAGACGGGCGGTAATTTTTTAACTCGAATCATTGCTTGAGTTGGGAACAGTTCAGTCACTTCATGTGACTCTCTCCAAGCCCACTTCGGTAGCCATCCTGCTTGGTGGCCTCTAGACTTAACGATTTCGCTTCGAAAACTCAAATGTATTTGTCCATTACCATACGGAACGTCGCATCAGCTCTTCTCTACCATTTCGACTTCAAGTGCAGTTGCCATAATTTCAAATATAGTTTATATAACACCAACTTCAAACTCTGACCCATCTACGTCATCCGTCATTTTGTTTGCCTTTCTTTGTGGCTAATGGATTCTGATGTGCTTTGTTGCTGCTCTTATCTTGAAAAAAAACATGTCGGTTGGGAAAAGAATGCTGCAGGTGCCATTAAAGTTACGATGACTGCTCGAATTGTGTGCTCTGACTATTAAAACTCTCCAGGTTAATATTATATATTATTCGAGCATAACGTATGCCCATCACTCATCTCTAGAATACAATTCTGTCTTCGATCTCTGATCCCAGTTGCCGAAAGTCTTGCGGATGGCAGGCGGTGATGGTAGAGTATGGCAAAGTGAATCAATTGGACAGAATTTCACATGGAATGGAATGAAGGGTGTTACGAAAAGTTTTTAGGTACCATTGGCGCTGTTTTCCTTCCAGGATGGAGTCCACGTGATCCTCCCTGTGCTTGGAGGGAGGCCGTGAACAATATGGCAGCTAACCGATGTCAGTGGCGTTCATGCTGTCAGTTTGTATCCAAATTGTATGACTGAGTGTAGGCACCTTCGGATGTTTGTAGTAAATTGGCTTTAGGCCCTCCTCCCTACCCACGTTTTTTATTCCCATTATAGTTTTTTCTCAAATAAATTGACGTAGCTCTGCGGCACTGAGGTACCAACGTTCTCACCGTATGTTGTTATCAATGATGCTAAATACTAGTGTATACTACGATACTCATCGTTGGAATCTCCCTGCCTCTTTAGTTGGATGGACTTCGTTTGTGCCTGGTAGCCTTTCAAGATGTGTCACCTAACAGCTCTTATCGGCGGGCATACTTCATGGTTGTACAGTCTAACCAGCATTTCTTTGTCGTATGCGCTGTCGTGGTGCAGGATGTAAGGCGCAACGTAATGCGATATGTTACCCTCAAGGTGCGCCAAACACAACAGCATAGCATTTAAGACATTTTTATCTTTTGTATCCGTTTTCGAGCATTCGGGCCATCTCTAATGCCACAGTACTGAGACCCTATTCTTCGCCGTCGTGTAGTTATGAAAATTTATTTTCACGGACTCGTACAGTAAGAACAAACCAACAGCACCAATCAGAGGCTTGGTGCCAACGTCAGGTAAACCAATAAAAATATGTTCATAAAAACCGATTGCAGTTATAACGATAACAATAGTAATAACATCGATCCGTAGTCCAACACACGTGCATCGTATGGATCCACACAGTGAAAGGTTTCCAGTTTAGAACGTATTCGACGCTCTTCTTTCGCCTTCATTGATATGTCCGTTTTCGCCACTCAGTAAATTTCACTCCTAAGAGGACGGTTTAAGTGTTCCTATTTTATTTTCGGTCAGCAACCTGTTTGTTTACTGCTCATTGAAGCCCCCTTGGCATACTCGCCATGTGTATGGCTTTTCCTGTAGGTTCAGTCAGCGACGGATTATCACTCTTTTTCCATCTTAACTAGTCCTTAACATGTCCAGTTGGCTTGAGATCAGTCGCAGCCAGAGTTACATGAAAGATGAAGATGATCCGTGCTCATTTTGCTGTTACGTTAACACTCTGAAAGGATGACGCGCTGGTTCCATCCAGTTCTGCTGTGCCATTCCACCCACTAACACTGACGTGCTCTAATCCAGTGATATTTAACTATTAATTGCGCCTTTGTTTTCAGTGTATCGCTATCTAGTTCTCAAAGCACACCAGCTTCAAGCAGACTTTTAATGGCAACAGCGGTCATTCACTACACATTGCTCTACTTCTTGATTACCCACTATAAAAGAAGTTTTTGCCCATCGAGGGCCGCAAGTGACATCGAGCCATATCGGGTAGGGACTGATCACTCTGGAATCTGGGCGTCATCGCTGACAGTAGCGCGGTATGCTGGTATCTGACTGTCGTGTAACTGTCTTAGTTTACTCACCTAAAGCCCAGTGGTTAAAAGAAGAACAGAACGAGGGGGAGCAAAGAGACCTATCAAAAACGTCGCAGATGCCCTCACCTCCAAAGGCTTGACCAAACAATGTGGACAAGAGCACCACTGACAGCAGTTATCACAATGTATTTCAAAGGCTCGATAGCCATGCACAGGGACAATCACATAGACAGCATCCTCTTAGTAGATCTTGCTTTGCCCTCTCGCCTTGCTCCCCCAAGTTCGATGACTGATAATTCGGTATGTGTGGCCCGTGACCACAGTGAGTGATGTTACCTATGCAAGTCACTGAATTTCTACAAGCTAAACCATCCTTGGGGGGAATACTCTTGTTCCTCGCTCTTTAGCATCACTTTTAAATGATCTTCCTTATCTACTCGGCTAATCATCCATCTTTTTATTCAAACAAACTGAGATCTCACTTATGGAGTTCCTGCGTACCACATTACAACTCGTCGAATCGGTTTTCCGTTAGCGTTTGTCCCAAGTTACAACCCGTATTATCCTACAAATAGGTTGTCGGAAACTTGCATACCATTGACACTGTCCACTAGCAGCAGAAATTCATGGATCATTGGAACTAGCCCAAGTCACTTCTTCCTTTCTCACTCGGTAGAGATGGTTTGAGGCGACTAGACAGCGTACATGAGTAGGTGACTTGGGAAGGGAAACAGAGTATGCGAGTTCAAAAGAACACTAGCGAGAGAATAAAGAAAGGGAGGCTGTACCTTGGCAGTGGGAAAAGGCTGGTCATCCATCAGAGTGGGACTGAACTGAACTGAATGCGTGGATTTCGGCTGGGAATGTTGGGGGAACGGAAAGGGAGACATGTACTGTTTCGAAGGGTTCAATGTTCAATGAAAGCCGATCATAAGCGGTAACAAGCTCAATCTTCAGTGTGCCCATGGTCTGGATGCGGTTGTCATTGAATTGAGATTAGACAAATCGTTGAGCATCTTAAGAAGTATGCTTCAAAAATGGCAGTCCGTTCCCTTGTTAATAACTGATTCGCCTACACCATCATCATCCGTCAACAAACAAGGTGGTTACCTTGGTGCCTGATTGTGTACAAGTTTAGGTTTTGTTGATGCTGTGCGCCTCCCAGGATGGTGTTCCCGTGCCCCTCTTGTGCTTGGCTGAAGGCACTTCAAGAAACGTCGTTTAACCGATATCAGTGGCGTTTGGTTTGTCAGCTTTCCAGGTTGCTTAATTGAGCGATTGGAGGTGTAGATATCTCAGAATGCTTGCTGTAGGCTAGCACATGGTTCCTCTCCTGTCCACTCTTCTCTCTTTTTCCATCGTGATGGGGCTTTAAGTACAATTAGCTGAGTGGTTACACGGCGCAAAGCATCATTGTCAACAATGTGGTTTCTGTTTCTGATGATGATGATGATGATGAGGAGGAGGAGGAGGATACAAATGATGAAGAGGAGGAGGAGGAGGAGGATACACGCTTGGCGTCCTTCAGGTAGAACACACAAGGTACTCAATTTTCGGATCGTGTAAGCTAGTATAGAATGATTATCTTGTCACAACCAACTCTATAAATTGCCACGATTGATGGACGTAACGTCAGCAAAATATCTATACTGGTCTGAATCGGTTGAAATACGGCCGTTGACTAAAGGCTCACAGTGTATACCCTTATTGCAGCTCAAGCGGACAGGATTTCCTCACTCTTGAGTGTTATTACTGTGGGTACCTTTTTATCCGTTTCTACAGCACATGATCAATTAGTTCTCTCTCCTCTCGGACAACAGTTTATTGATTATTGTATTGCAACGAGTAAATGGAAAATTTTGGACAAACAGATCATCACAACTCAACTTTTAGCTTCCTTTGTTATCCACCTTTTCGTGTTGCATCTAATCGTTTTTGTAAGCTGATTGCTGTTTGCCTGCTGACAGTTAATTTTAGCGACTGACTGATAGACCAGTTACTCCCTACCTTCGTGCGATGAGTACAAGTTTCCCTGGGGAAACTGAGCACGATTATTCAAGTGAAAAGGTCCGCCCCGAAGCGTGTGTTGTATCGCAGCTGTTGTCATGTAAACGTTCCATTCAAAAGTTGTCCGGTAACACCACGTCACGTCTAGTTTTCGGATACAAATAAACGGAAGAGATTCCGAGCAAAAATCCAGTAAGATGCACGGCACGTCATCCTATGAGGAGGACGGAACAGCAAGTGCACCGTGCATTTTAGGACGATCAATCTCAATCTCAATTTTCCAGCATCAAACCCCCAGACCTCACCACCACTAGGGAGCACGACAACAGCTGTCCGTAACAACATATATGCTTATCCAAAAACAGGCTGATCCAACGGCAACAAGGAGTGTTACGATTGATCAAGGTTCGGTTTATAATGCTAGGTATTAATACGGCTCCATGCTCAACGGTTCGACCTTTCCCCCTGATTATTTTTTGCACATTTTCACCAACTTTCATTCGTTCAGCTCTGCGGAGCTCGACATATTGGCGGATGGGTTCGCACCTGTACACTGGGATTTGTTCGTACTGAACTCCCGCAGCAACCAAGTTCTCTTCACTGGGGACAACAGACTTAACTAGCATTCGTAGAGCCAGTCCACTGAACATTCTCCGAGTTTGCGTTTTTCTCATAATAATCCACGTCTTGCAGTGTTGTCAAATCGGCTACAGCGTCTTCATGCATAACTTGTAGAAAACACGACATCAAGTCACTCTGATCCAAAATACAGGTATCTCAGTCCCGTTCGCCGTTTTCATCGATGAATGAAATCAAACTCGAAAGCCGAATTACAACGCTGATCAGGTAGTAGTTTGTGGTTGTAACAAATGAAAAAAAACACCTACATAGAACATAGATTCAGGACAGTCATTTGTATCCATTTTCGAGTTTTGACAACTTCGTTTCCTCGAAGACCAATTGCTGACAATTTATTTGTTAGTGTGTTGTTGTCATTTGAAGTAAACATCGTTCTGAATGAGCTGATATCACACCGAAGTGAGTGTTCATCCAACCGAAAAGTTTTCACTGATACTGTGCAAATAACCAAGTAGGCGTGAAAATGCGAATTTTTCCTTAGTTTTTTGTGGTGCTTTGATAGGCTGCATTGATGCGATTGTGGTTAGCATCAGCTGACTGGGTCTTAGCTTGTTCCTTTCGGTTCACTTTTATCTGGCTGTAGAATACACAGGTCTTGAGATGCTATTGAGACGTGATCCGCACTCACGGATTTTTATTCTCTGTGGCTTCTCGTTTCAAGCAGGTGAAGAATAACTGTTCGTTTCTAAATAGTATGACGATAGACGAACGATTAATTAATCGTGTTGAATTACCATCTGTACTCGTTCTTCCATACACCTACAGGAAGCCCTAGCTAGTCCCCGTCGAGAACGACGTGCCAGAACTTTAGATGGAAAGGGATATTCCAGTCTTGATGATGACATTCAAGTCCCTCCAACGGCGTCGTCGGTCTCGGCAACAATGGCGTACTATTATGACGACGGTTTTCTTTCTGGTGACGAAACTGAGACCCCTCGCCCATCGTAAGTCGAACCGCTTGTGCTCAGTTTTCCGTGATCGGGTTCATGGCTTGACACCACGGCCCTCCAGAAGACGGGGTTTATTCTGTTTTTTTATCATTCGAATCTCCATAAGGATACCGTAGCGTTAAACTTCATCCTGTCGGAGCAATGGTTCACTTTCGTGGAAGGTACTTCTAAGAGACCTAATACCCACTGTATTGCATGATAGACTGTCGAGTTTAATGGCCAGAGCCGGATCTCCGGAAGAAACCCCTGTATCTTCCCATCACCTTGTTCGTCCAATATTTCAGTCAACAGTTCAGGGTAAGCTACCTCACACTGTCCCCTTCCTCAGCCAGATCAACTTACCCTGGCACTTCCAACCTAACGGCTGTTTAGTGTCCTACCTGCTGTCCATTGAAACATACAAAAATGTCACTTTCATTGCTCTAAGGAATCTGTTCCATATTACAGGTTGCGATGTTTGTTTCTATTAAACTGCGTCTCCTGCAAAAAACTCTACTTGCTTCTTGTCGATATTTATTGTCTTCGAAACGCGTCTTCTAAGTCTTCGAAGTCGTCAGCTCGGTCAGTCATCTCCAACCGCTAGACAGGAGCTCATGTATTTCACACTTTTCCATGGATATCTGGAAACTCTGCGGAAACTATCCATACTGTCCGCGTTATGGGAGCTGCATGAAGTCTGAAGGCTGAAAGCGCTAGATCGGATTACAGTTCAAGTGTCGGAAGATATCCCAACAGTCCGTAATCCCGAAAGATATTTTCTGTCAAAGCTTGTCATCGTCAGTTCGGTGAGCAAAAGCCCAGACATCGTTATTCTGGTGGGTCATTTGAATGCCCAAGTGTTGACCGACTAGGTCCTGGCGGCACCCATTTGGAATGTCGGTGTGTTAATGCTCAACGCATAGATAATAATGAACGAGCTTTAACGCGGGCGCTCACACTGTGAGATGGATGTCACAAACAGTAAATCAGTCAGAGATCCAGTTGGACCATGTGGCAATCAAGTGCCGGCGAAGATCCTCGATTAAATGGGGTTGTTCTCGGGCGCGGCTGCTTATCGTTCCATCATATGGGGGTACGATTTTCCTTATCGCTTTTATTCTGGATGACGTAAGCCGGGACCACTCGTTTCACCGTCCCCACCAAGCTTCCACAGTCCAGCAAAGCCGGCTCAAAAGTTTCTGACGATGTCGCAGTTGTATGACCCACTGATACCAAAAAATCACTCCGGAAAGCATTGACTATGATGACCCATACAGATCACTCCCAGGAGTCCAAACATAACAGAGGGCTCTGTTGGATAGCAAAAGTCCAAGTGGAGAAGGATTTTACGACAGGTAACTACTGCACCCTGTTCTGACCGACTCGCCAAACTGGACCGGAGGACCTCTCGTATAAGCGGAACCATTCACGAAAGGGTAGATAACCAGTTCATTCTCACAAGAGCTGTCTTGCGTGTTATGAACACTTCGATCAACATTTCAGCCTGTTTGCTTCAACAACACCATAGAGGTACTGGCAGAACCGGAAAGGGGTGTGAGTACCTGCTTTACATCTAAGAAAGAAATAATGCGTAAAACTTCTCACCTTACGCTTAACAAGCCTAGATTACTTACACTGTGTGGTGTTGAAGCACCGGTAACCAACCCGCCAAACTCACTGTGATTTACGTAGAATTAAATCAGTCCCAACGGAATGAAGCACCTTTATTGTAATCCAAAGAGTGCGAGTACCTCTTACCGAAACCACTGTAGCGTCGTAACGTTCAAGGTGCTCCCTAGTGTGATCTTTCACAGATTGACAAATTGCCGGAAGAGCCAGACCCGTGAGATCCACGGTGATTTTCCCCGTTGGCGAGGATGCTCTGATCACGCCTCTGTTTCCTGACAGGTATTTGAACAGTACGATAACTGGTGACTATCAACAATGGTATTCTTTTTTATAACCCAAGGCCTATTTTTGATTCCGTTGATTGTTAGGTGGCAGTATCAATCGAAGCACAACACGTCAACGAAAAGCTTTTGCTCGATTCTGCCACACCCAACTAACTTGTCCCCTATGATCCCTTTTTCCTTTTTTTTGTTATTGATGTACTACCTGCTTCCAGTACCACGGGGATCGAAATGCTCCTTGCTCGTTCGGCTACATATGTTGCGTCCGTAGATGTTATCACCCTTGCTATACCAGGTCCCTTACACATGGAGCTCATTTTGCATATTCTAAACAATTCGACATGTTTCACCCCCGTTAAGTTCGAAGTGATAATACAAGACCGAGTGGTATGAAAGCCAAAACTGCTGTTTGCGAACCTCATAATTGCGGATGAGCTAGTCGGTGTTACCTGGGACCGCATGAGTCTCCGTGAGCTGGCTAGGACGACTTTTGCCAATCTCCGGGTTTATGGCACCTTCGTGACACGAGCTTATCTGTCAAGCATAGAACTTACAACACCGCTGCGCGATCTATATTTCTTCATGGATTGGAAATGTGACTAATATAAACCGACAGTGCAAGAAAACCCAATGTTTGTCATCTTTATCTCCCAAGTGTTAACCGGGCCTAATTGAATGCCGCGTCGGAAGTTCTCAGGTGTTTTAGAGGGAACGAATGTGAAGCGATTCATTGGGACATAGCCGCTGCAAATCTGTTAATTAGAGCGAGTCAATTTGCAACCTCTTGAGGAACAGTGACACTCTACTGCGAAGAGAGGAAACCATAGCCTGGAAGTGAATCTAGTGCGTCGACCATCAAGCTATTCTGATAGCTGAGTAAGTCCGAACACTCGTCTGTGCACGTACCTCGTTACACTAGTTCTACAGACAGAAATTAAGTGCAACATCACCATACGTGGATCTTACGTGACTTCCACAGCGGGCCAGAATTTGGTATTATTCAGCTTCTTAGTGAGTGTTAGCTCTACTTAGTGACGTGGAATAAGCGGATCTTGGAAATAATCAAAATTATGACCCAGCTAAATCCTTTTAAGAAAAAGCGCGAATGCCGGGAATAACCGCATAGCATGCCCTTTCGCTTTCCCTCTTTATTGACAAGAGTAGATAGCTGGTCAGTGTGACACCAACCGCGGAGCGTTTTCCTTGACCAGTGTCGCTTACAATTTTCCGTGGTTTCTATACTACACGCATTTGTAGCTAAATTGTGTGATAGCCTCCTAAAAGCTGTTATACCATGGTCTAATTTTGCTTATTGTGCGCACTTATCTCTTCACACCAGCACACTGCGACGTGAGTGGGCACAAAAACATTGGCTGAACACACCAAACAAATACACAAAAGAATTGATCCAACCGTCGCCTGCCCATCAGCCAGTCTCTCATTGGGTTTCTGAAAAGGAAAATGCCATTCGGAAGGCCGTTTCAAGTGGCGCCCTCCCCCCACCCGCACCTTTCCATCCCCTCACGCCTGGGGCCGTTCCGATGGGCACAACTGGGGGTCCCGCAACCGGTACGGCTTCTGTTTGCAGCCCCTATAACGTTTTCGCTCCACAGGGGTCTAATCCAAAAGAATACCGAGATCAACAACGAAAGGTAAGTTCACCTCACGGCATGTTTTTTGTGCTGAGGCATCCCAATAGCCTTTGTCAACCGCTTTCACTTAACTTAGGCGTACACCTAAGAATATCAGATAGCCAATGTATCGTACATATCGAATTCAGGCTCGAGATAGCTCAGTACTTAAGGTGCGAGCTTGCGGACGGGAATGTCCGCGGTTCAAAATCAACCTCAGCATCTCGACAGTTCCTGTCGAGCATTGTCCAGATCACCATTCAAATCGGTCGGTAAATTTCCATAACTCTTCGCATGTTGTGCACCAGACTGCACTGGCACACAAGATTCATTCGAAATTGTAAGTCGTCACTCATGTGCTAAGCGAAAGCTGTGGAACCGACATTTCAGAACGAACTTGTATCCATATCAGAATGGTTTCGAACTTGGAATTCATGGAAATCCGACCTACTCTCCCGATTAGTCCGTTTCTCGCCCTGTTCGCTTGTATCCGACCTCACCCAATTCGAACAGTACTTACGTCACCCGTAGTCGCACCCCCAAGATCCATTATTTACATATTTATATCCAGTTTTCGACTATTGGTCGTATGCGTCCAGCGCGTAATCCTTATTTAATGTGACCATAGTAGACAGTCGAGTAAGTTGCGTGAACTCCACTAATTCTGTCAAAACCTCTTTCAACTTAGTCAGTAGGAACCGTTGGTTTACGTTGAGGGTACCTGCTAATCACTGAATCGGGTTACGTCTCACACTTGCTGGTTGGATTCCATTTTTTCTGTCTCAACTAAAGCTGATCTTTCCGGTTGTTTTAGGTAAAAGCCAAGTATTATCATGACACCAACACCGCCGGGCCGCAGTCACGTCTGTTGGATAACCTCACATGGGACGAGGCGCGCCGTGTTCGTGACGAAGGTTTGATGAAAGTCCTAGGTCCGAAATATGCAGCACTTGTCGCTCAGGGTGCAGTTCAGGATGTTCCAGTCGCAGCAGCCAGTAAAGCTATCATTCAACGTGATGTTCGAAATGCCGCAGTAGTGTATGATGTGAGTTTATTGCCGGTACTCTTGGTACATCCGCGATGCTTACCATAGTTTGAGCGTTATTGACTTCCATCGGAATTGGAATAGCGTGACAGAATGAGTGGAAAAGAGGCAAATTTGACCTCGTCAATCAAACTCATCTATTTCTCTTCCAGGCCCTCTATTCGCACCAAAATCCGTTTGAGAAGATCACGGACGAGGAGTTGGAGATGTACAGACGTGAGATCGAGATTAAGAACAACCCTGAATTAGCCGCAGAATTAGAACGTCGTGGGTTGGTCGTCGCCGATGGCGCGCTGTCTCCCGTACCACCCGACTCCTTAGCTGTCGACAGCGGTGCGACAGATTTGGAGAGTGCAAGCGACACTGGCGCAGGTGGGTTTTCTATCTTATTGTCTCTCAGCCGGGTGTCACCTTATCCCTCTGTCCACCTTTCTAACTGCAACCTCCTCGCATACTTTTTGTACTGTGCTTCATCTAACATACAGACCTTCTGCACGCGCCGCATCACTTATGAACCTGCTCCAAGTTAGACTCTCTTTCTCTTGACTATTTCTTGTGCTAGATTTCATGCTCACTGCTCTGCTCAGCAGACACGAAGTTGTATGTTCTGGCTTGTAATGCTGGTCAACCTGTGATTTGTTGTTTTTACATTTCAGTGAACTCGTGAATAACTTTTTTTGGCTAGACGTGTCCGTTTTCACACTCAGGACTGTCATTCTCCAAATTAGGTCTGAATAAATATCCTTATAATTCACAACCGAATTCGCAATTTCGTATGTGGTTCTATGGTTCCCATGATCACGAAACATCTGGCACAATTTTGTACAATCTTGTTCCTGTCGACTGGCAGTTTGACGTTTCGTTGCAAGTGTAAATATCAGTGGTGCTCTGGCTATCGCCAGCTGTTGTGCGTAAACGTTCCACCCAGATTCGCTTTGTTTCAAGCCTTGAATTTCGCCGCTTACTGCTAACATGTTTCTATGCTATTCGCATGTCGGGCTTTTGCCTGCATGCTTAGGCGTTTCTTCTCCCTAGTTTAGCATTCGGCTAAAATCATCTCAGTGCCTGACTGTCGAGTCAACTTCTTCCTCGGTCAAAAGTCCCTCTTCCACACCATCATAGCCTGATCCTTCGCTGACTGTACCTTTTGGTTATGTTACTTCCTATTTTTCTATGTTGTAGCTCATCTAGCTCCTCCCACCACTGCCGGGACACTAACATCAGAACCGAGTGGAACAGAGGACGCCGGTGAACATGAAGTAAGTTGGTTTTTGTTTTTGGATATAGCTGATCTTAATATAGTCGATTTCGGTCAAATCTACTATATCTTTTTATTGCTTCTATGGACGGTGACTCCATTCTCATCGACATAACATCAGCGGGTGCCTCAGTCCCGGAAAACATCCACCACCATCAGCTGTCGTGGCTGAGCCATGTGCTACGCATACCGATACATCGCGTATCGAGACTAGTGCTGTTCTCCCTGCCGCCTTCAGAATGTCCCAACTCGCGAGGTGGACAATTTATGACTTGGTAGAAGGGTGTGAAGAAGCTTACGAAAAGTTTTACTGTTGGTCCGGTCCGTCTTTCAGGACGGGATTCCGGTGAACGTCCTGCTCCTGGTTAGGGACGTAGCAACATATGGCGGCTGATCAGTCACATTCGTGCTGTTAGTTTCTAGGTTGATTGAGCACTCGGAGGTGTAGACAACTCAGAATGTTAGCGATAGGCCAGCAATAGATCCGGTCCCTCGCCCACTTATTTATATTTCCACTCCCAGGCTCTAACTAATATAACTTGACAAATTTTGTGGTTGTGCGGCAGGGAAGCACCAGTGTCAACACTGATGCTGCTGTCTCTGATGATAGTATGGCAGTAGAATACTAACTTAAGGCATTCTCATCTTTAATGTTTATTTTTATTATGACTTCAAAGTATCGTCCTTCGATCGTGCTGCCACTTCGAAAACTCAGAGTATTTAAACTGAATTTTCCGATGTCTTCTCTTCATCACTCTCCAACTAACTTCACTTCCTACTAACTGCGGACATGGATCAGGTTTATCTATGTTTTGGTGCTTCTTGATAGCTCCGGATTAAAATGGATTCGCAACTATTGGTGAAAAGGAAGAAGGTCTTCGCTGCGGAGTTGTTTATTAGAGAAACACCAACTTACAGTTACAGAAGCGGATTTGCGGGAAAACATACCACTCGCATGCCCTATCAGTGGTATCCACCGTTACATTGGTAGTCACTACGAGCTCCAGGTGGGGTTTGGGTTTAGGTGTGATCCCCTGGAATAAGTCCATGGCTCGAATGTGTGCCTCACTTTTCAGCAGTTCCCGTCTAGACTTAGCCAACCTCCCAATACCTCAGTATTTTTGTTTCCTTCGGGTTTACATTCAGCTGTGTGTCAGAAGGATGGCCGGCTCAGCTGAAGTATTCACGCTACATGTTTTTGTGGTGCATCATCATAACACAATGACAGTGTTCAACCCAGATGCATTGGTGTCGTACAACCATAATTTTTGGAACGCCCCTTTGTTAGGGAAATAAAAATGGATTGGGAATGGACTTAATACTAGCCTACTAGAAACATTCCGAGGTAATTACACCTCCAGACACTCATTCAGACATTGGATAAAAACCGACGAAAACAATGCCACTAACATCGATCGTACAGCGTCTTCAGGAGAGATCACGCGGACCCAATCCCGGAAAGTAGGTCGCACCGATATTACAAAGACTTTTCGTGATCTCTTTCATATCGTTCTGCTGGGTCAAAGGTTGACCATCTCTTTTTGCGCCACTCTGAATGGGGCAAGAAAACACCACTTTCCTCGCCCAACGGTGATTTGGCATGTATTTGGCATTGTTCGGTTCAAGTCCCTGTTGTACAACCGAAAATTAGTTTTTACTTGTCTCGTTGTAGATTCGTTGGCACCAGCCTACATGAACTCTGGTTCTGAGACAACAGTTGTCACAGACCTGAAGATATCTCAGCTCGTCTGCTCGCAGAGGCCACGTCTCAAAGACATACAACAAAACAGCCCACACTACAGCCTGATACACATGTCTCTTGAGATTCAGGGATATGCAGCTTTGCTACCATAGGTGTCTTAAATTGGCAAATGATACAGAAGCCTTAAAAATCAGGGATTGTCCTCGTCTGCCACACTACGATCGGAACTGATACTTGAACACGAGGGTTTTGAAAACCTGACGTTGGTCTTATTACCTCGTCCATTATGAAATTGAATAGGACTAGAGAGTAGGCGTCCTCGACGGACACCCTTTTTTGTACGTAAGCTTTTGGAAACGTTCTAGTATACTCGCGTGCACCCACAAGTCCGAGAATACAGAGGACTTATTGTGTTAAGGACTGGTCAGCTGAGTGGAATGGAATACCGAAATTATGGATCGTTTAAACGTGTGGTTTTAGTACCTGACGGAGTGTGATGATTTGGTCAACACAGTCCCTAGCAGACCGGAATCCCGCTTGCTGTTATCAAGTCAATGCATCATGGGACACCATAGGACGACAAAAGACGAATGACACTAAGAGTCCCCTTACGACTGGAGTCATGCTACCATGCCACCTGATGAAAGCCCAACGGTTGGGCCACTGACGGTTTGGTCAATTCTAGGCAGGAGCAGTGGGCTTCTAATCGTCCATCCTACGAAAAACCCAGCTTCCAACTCTGCCGGTATCCGTCTGCATCCAAGGTCTCCACACGTTTATCTAGTCAACTTATTTCTATGCCAACCTCACATTTCCATCTGCTATTCGGCGAAGCAAGTAGTCTGTGTGGTTGTTCTTGCTGACTAGGCGTTCAGTTGGTAACGGTTTATCGGGTTTGGGCGTGGCTTTCGCCACGTGTTTTTGACCTATGTTCTACTCATACATTGCGTCTCTACGTATGACCGTTTATATTTCACATCCTCCGTCTCATGTCGTTTCTTTCACTCACACACACACGCACACACAGACTAAGAAAAAGAAAAAGAGGCGCTTCAAGCTTCCATCGTTTTCTCTCTCGCGATCGAAGGACAAGAACAAGGAGAAGTGATCACCACGTACAATACCCCGACCAACACCAATCTACGGTCCTAGTTCACTCCGTACATGCACTCCCGTTATCATCACGTTTTATCCATGATCGTGATCATGGCCCCCGAATCCTACTTTTGGTGGCTGTGTCTTCGTTGCTTCTTTTCGTTTTTCCCCCACCCACTTCCAGCTGCCTGTTCTTGTTCTTATACGGAACTGCCAGTATCTCTACGTTGTTTGTTCACTTTTGAGACTCGTTTGTCGTCGTAAATCCTCTCATATGTTGTCACACGGGGTTTCCAGTCTGAGATGGGATGCACTTCTGCCCCAGTTGTCTCAGCCTTGTCGCCTTACCTGGATGTATTGTCAAGTACGTTCCAGCTTTCGCCTAATCTCTGCATTCGTTTCAAACTCCTGAGAGCTACTTTCTTCAGTCCATGCGTTACAATTTCTCCCCTTTACGTTGGTTTTTCTACCTTCTCACACACCATTCTAACTTCCATGAATGGTCTAGTAACTAATCATTGCTCCCCATCTGTAACTGCTTCGGTCGCTTTTCATGTTGTGCCGGACTTCATGTTAAAATCTTTGCCATTTTCCTGAGTAATTTGTTTTAAGTTTGAACCCAAAAGTAATTTGACTATGATTCATCACCCTGTCTGTATACCCCGTGATTTTCTCCATTGTAACTTGCCATGGGAGAAACCACTCCACTTCGGTACGTTCGTTGCAGAGCCTCGATCATCTGCATCTTGGGTTTCCAAGGAAAGATTCAAAAGAGGACTTCGGACACTCATATTAACGATAAACAAGACACATTCGGACTTGAGGGTGCCACTTTTGCCTCTTATCAGTCCTTTTTGTTTTAAATTTCAATCCCGTACTAGGATTTTTTTCCGTCGTCTCACTTCTGGCTTATATTTGTTCATTACGGTCATTGCTGCTTGCTACATTCTCTGCCCTCCCCCTCCGTAACCCACCCAAAACCACAAATGATGATGTATCAAGGGCCCGCTGCTACGTTTTACATTTTTGTTTGATTTGGTAACAGCTGTGCTTCAGATCACTAAGGCTTGAACATTATACGTTCCCCCAACTGGGATGTTTTTTTCCATGTCTAATGGATGTAGATGACTTGGCAACTCGTTTGACGCACGCATAACATCCAATAATGGGATGAGGATTATTCGCGCTGTTCAATTTTAGAGCGTCATGCAAACGAATGAGTATCATCGATAGCACACTAGTATTTAATCCTCATGCTTCGCTGCCATGAGTATCTTCGCCCTTGAACTGTGTGTAAGTCATAGAGTGCGCGTAATCACATGTGTAGTTCATTGTATGTGATGCAACCAGGTTATTTTCGACGACACTGGTGTCGCGGCTTTATTGGGGATTTTCGGCTGTTCGTGAGCAGTCGAAAGCTTCTCAGAGTTCCAAACTTGAGGGGACGCCTTATCTGTATCCGTGAGATCTAAACGGCAGATTTTGTTTCTCTTCTGTTCACTATCATCGTCAAAACGATCCATCCTGCTGGGTACCCTCAAGTTGGACTTGGCGGGTAACCGCTAACAAGATGTATCTTTATCTTTTTCGTTTTTAAGTGCTGGATACTCCGACGAACACTGATGCGCTAGCGTCGTAGGACTGAGACCAACCACATCACCCTCCAAACACTCCATCGTTATTCAAGCGCATATAGTGGGAAGTAAGAAAAAATTATGGGAGGACGAAAATGAGTATGTGGACGGCTGATCATGTTCATCGTTCCAACAATTACCGAGCTAGTATGTTGATAATTCCCGAGGAGAAAGAATGACCCAACATGAGGTGCAAATGTGATCAATTTATCGCAGTCTCGGGCCTGTAGTGCTTGGCTGTTCAAATTCGACACAACATTGGAATATGAAATGATCGATGGACTCTTGAGTGGCCACACTCGAAAAGATGAAAACTATGCGGTACACTTCGTTTCAGTCTGTTTTTCATACACTTTCGGCGAAAGTCTTGCCATGGGAGAATTTCGCATGAACCTTGATCGTATTATTGTCTGTCTTTTCTGGACAAGTGCTACCCGCTCAGACTGGACTGTTTGAGAGTTCCCAATGCTACCAGTGAATCGATAAAAGTGACCTCAATGTACGAGGATAACAAAAAGATCCAATGAAAGATATCTGGAAATCGGTTGGGAGAGCAAAACAACCAAGTGTACTTATAGCAACTAATGGATCCAAATCTGCTACTTTACATCGAAAATCACTTGCACGTTGAAACGACCGGATGAAGGAATCACGTATGAAATAATGCTCCCTTGCCGTTGGCGTGGCGTTGGATGATACAAACAAATTGTAAGATGTGACAGTCTATGTAGGATGCAAAAATATACTGTTATATCCGTGTTCTAGAATTCACCTGTTGACTTTAAAGCGCGTGGAACGCTGTGGCTTCGTTGACCTCAGCTCGTGACGTTCTACTCAGGAGCGATTCGTTTACTGGTTACTTTCCTGAATGGCTCCAGTGCGCCAAGCATTGCATATTGAGAATCGTGGCCGCCTCAGATCAGGCGTGCGAAGTAGGTGAGGTTGTGATTAACGGATATTCGACAAATAGATTTTCACGCCACTTTGAACTTGTGGATCTTGTATCGCTAGCACAACGTAAACTACAGTTTATTCGAGGCGAGCTCTAACGTGGTAGCCTCCCACTAAATGACCGCGCTTTTCTTGTACTCGTTTTCTCTGGACCTCCCTCAGGGGAGTCATTTCGATCGGTTGCTCCAGTTGATTTCTCCAGAAGGGAACTATTATCCCCAGGCATATGACGCGCAACGTTCAAGTCCTTCAACGTGCACATCCTTTGTGTCCCCGTTCCAAGAACAGGCAAGGATAACCGACCCCAACCGTGTCTAAGTTATACTTTGTGTATCTCCAGCACCAACTTTCAGCATAAAAGATCACGCCTTATCTGACGTCTTCCGAACCACATGACAAGCAGCCGTCGGCGGCAATCGTGTGTTCAAGACTCGTTCCTTTCGGAACACCTACACGGAATCCAGACAGACCACTCGTTTTCCGGAAGTAAAACAGAGACCTCTCTCTGAACACTTCGCAAGAACCGTCTAAACTACTGTCGACAGCATTTCTTAGCGAATGAAGTTTGCAAAATCTATGGCTTTTCAAGACCGTAGCCGTTCAATCTGCATTTCCGAAAACCCAATCGCGACAGAACTCGATGGATATCCAGTACTCCGTCCCTCGTACTGAAAAGAAATAATCCATCGGGACATCGTTTGATGCTGTACGAAGATTGATCAAAAGGGGGCTCACCCGGAGCCTGCGTTGCAAACAAAGTGAAGAGATGATGTTTCGGTCGTCAACTTAATCACTTCTGATGCCGTCATGGTGTCAGCTTATCAGTGAAAAGGAGTGTACCGCAGTGCAATCTTCGACAGTCCGTGACCGGTTTGGCCCGTCCTGCGGCTCATCGGGTAGACGCAGTCCCCGAGTTTCTGTCAACTTTATGTTCTACTTGAGCCCAAATCGGACGATATTTGCCAAATACTCTCATTTGCATACGAATTTGGTTTTGACAAGAGACGCGAGTGAATCCAGCTGAATCTCGTTTATAATCGAGAAATTCAGCCAGAGTGATCTGAGTTTCCCGTCAAAACCAAATTCGTATGCAAATGAGAGTACCTTGCAGAAATCTAATTCATGTTCTTAACCACGTTGGTTCATGCCGTTTGCCAGGGTAGGCAGCTGGAGGCCCTCGGTTACATCGCGAAATTAGCGGTGCCTCTGTATTCACTCAATCATCCCCATTAGTTAAATTCTACTCCCCTGGTTTGTCTTCTGTTTCATCTGTGTTGGTGGACAGGGGATGATGGCCAGGAACACGGTTGTAAAACAGAAGACCTAATGTTGCACCCACCCGACAGCGCTTCAAGTTAGTGTATCTGACGCGTGAGACAGCCATATCAATCGCGTGCGTTGAAGCAAGTCACACCTGTATATCAGCAAATTTGACATCCTCCAAGTGAAGTTCAATCCTTCCGTATCCCGTGTAACTCTTAGTGACTTTATTTGATTCTGTCACAGCTGTCGACATAGTATCCTCCGGCCAATCAAAAGCGCGGGCTACTCCGAGCACTGCAAGAACAGCTAGTGTTGCCCTAACGTGCCTTGAAGTACCAAGGGTGTATTCGGCAAGCCAAGATTGGTATAACTCGGCTGTCGTATATGGAAGAAGAAGACGTCGCCTTTGTAAGTACTAACGTGTTGTTGGACGGAATTCACCGATCGCTCTCCGCCGGATTCGGTCTGTTTGGGGTTCATCAGGTGGACGTAGTCCCCGGATTTCAATCAATCTTTTTATCTTACTTACCCCGTTAGCTAATGGGTGTAGCGCCGCGGTCTGAGACATTCCGAGGTCGACGGCTCGAATCAAAAGGAGATTTTCGCTTCCCTCGCTCTTCGCATGGTTTCTTCGGGCATGTCTGATTGACTAAAGGGAGTCACCGACTCAGATATATAGGGTTATCTTGATCCGTCGGTTCGCCACGTGGCACACGAATCATTTCAGTTACGCTCTGGCTATGCTTATTGATTTAACGGGTGTGTTGTGGGTGTGCACGTGTGTATCTAGCGTCACGAGTTACTGGCATACTGTCACATCCAGTTCGGTCCTACCCAACGATACTTGTTTGTTCCCACTTAGGAATAAAAAGCGAGACTGTTTTTCTCACTTTATTTGGGCAAAGTAAGGCTGATCGACTGCCTGATTGATACGCCTCGATACTGATACAGTCGTCAACTTACCAGGGCAATCAAAAGGGACACTTGACGTTACTACGCACGGTACAGCGTGTGTGGCAATGCTTCATACTCCGATATTCGTTTAGCCGTTTAGAGTCGACTTTGTTTGTTTTACGTCGCGCGAATACCACGCATACCATCCAGCTATGCGGGTTCTCAGTTTTTAGCAATGGATCCGATCGAATTGGTCGACATGTTTGACTTTTGTGGGGAAAAATGTATAGGAGATTTTGATAACAAAGTAGTACAGAAAAAATCTCAAGCTACAGTATGTTCGTTTCGGAAGGCTAAATACCTGCGAAACGAGTGCTTCTTAACCCATTTCGCATCATATATCTCACTATTTCATGAAAGGTCACCCCCTCTCCGTGCTAATTCTTGCTGATTCAGAATAAAAACTCAAATAGTTAGTAGAACTAACGGGTTTGTGGTACTATTCTGTCGGTGTTTTTTTAATAAAGAAACCTGATAGACTTTGGTAAGAGCACAGTGATTTTTCTCACTTTGAGAGACGTGTCACTCATTCAAGGGCCGGTAACAGTTCTTTCTTGAACCGCTCCAGGAAGACGTGAGGAGCATGAGAAGAAAAAATTATGCCATATCTAACCCAGTCTCCTCGTTTTAATCGGCAACCGATATTGAGAATCTAACTAGTTAGGATGGTTCGGAACAAACAAAGCCATTGCGCAAATGACCCCCCCCCAACTCTAACAGTGATCCCATAAATTTCGAGAAAATTAGGGGACATCTGGCTCCATCGTGAACGGCACAGAAAAGGCTAACTCTAGCAGGAATTAACGCTACGATGATTAAGCGCTCTCTCTCTCTTGCAACTGGGAAGATTCTTCGACGTAATTCCCTAAAAAGTTCATGGCTTCTACCAACCGCTTGTATTCTACGTATACTCCGGTTTGGGTCTTAATTAATCAGGGAGTTTGCATTTGGTGAGGAAGTTTGGACTATCACACTCGAATACGATCCATGTTCTCCAGAACATTGGTGTTCGTAAGACATTTGTGGAGGTATCTTTTGTTTGTTAGTCGCAAATCACGGTTTGTCATAGGATGCATACATTGTGGGACTACCGAATACGAGTCCGTGGAAAATCTGCTCCATATAGAACATGGGGTCGTCGGGGACTAGCGAAGGCCGACTGGCAAATCGCATTTACACAGGCAGGTTTTTCCATTTTCTTACAGTTTGAATCAGACTGTCCTCATCATTGGATGTCGACTATGCAAAGTGTGTGGTAGTTCTGGCCGAGAAAGTGGTTCACCAAGAATGACAGGATTGAGCGGTTCAATTACACTGTATTTGATAGCTCTGGACATTGGTTGGGTAATCCGATGCTGAGAGCAGATTGGTCGCCGAGGCATTTTTAGAGGATCATCACCCGATTCATATCACGTGGGAGTGCATACAACGCAATCAAGCGGACAAACAGCACGACGTAAGTGGTGGTTGGGCATAACTACATCCAGGATCGTAGTCCTACTCCAGATATGACCAACAGAAGTATGGTAATTTCATTCTGTTTCAACTAGGACGTTTAAAGTCTTTGTGGACCAACAAAACAGATTTACACATACCAGGCTACTGAGGAACAATGCACTGGGTGTCGCATTGTGATGTGACCGGCAAAATATTCAATGGAAATGATTTCAACGGAGCCGTGCGGATAAAACTGGCGACTAGTTTTTCATCCTAAATGAACCATGGATGAATTGTTACATGCCCCGTGGAAGAAAAAAGTACTGTGGTCCGTTACAACATAGGTTTTTGAGTTGTTCATGTAACACGTGATTGGGTAGATCCTGCCGCCCGGGGAACCCGCTAGAGTATTTATTTAAACACATTTGTGTTGTGTTTCCAGGAATCGACCACAAAAGAATCGTCTCATTGCAGAAAAATCTCAGTTCCATGGTGCAAAACCGCGAGATTTGTGATTACAAGCAGCATTGTTAACCGCTCTTCGCAGGCTTCATTGGATGTTCAGATGCGTTCCCTCAAGATTGATCCACAATCTGATGGGCTGTGCGGCAGTTAAGGTCTGTCGACCTTTGTTCCAAGTTGTCGATTGTTTTACATAGCAGTGTTGACTAAAACAACGAAGCATGGGTTATCGAAGCCCGAGTAGGTATTCAGTGAGAAGCTCGGTTGACTGGTTGGAGGACAGTTCCCAAATCCGTATCACTAGTGACCGATAGTTTTTTTCAGCTAAGCAGAGGTATTGCACGGTCTGACAATCCCACATTTCGATATTCAAGGGCAGCGCTGTGAGAAAGCACTTCATGGATGATTTTCTCTCGCAATCTCATACTGATTTACAGCGGACGCAGCCGTCCATGTAAGTTACGCCTGGGTTTCAGCGTAAGTAGTCAAGCAACTACCGTCTTGGACAAATTTATCCTGTTCCAGGTGTGCAAGTCTCTAATTTGGAATGCGATAAACACATATACCAGATTTTCGGAAAAACGCCCTAAATACCATATTTCTGTCTTAATGCCCAGATCGCAATGGCTGGTGTATGCCTTATGTAGGCTTTGATGACGCACCACTTCAAAAGGTTCTTACTCGGAGCTACTAACCAGTTTTCTCAAATGGACATTGTACTTTAATAGAGGCCCCAGTGACAATCGGAGCAGCCTTGACAACACGCGAACATGCACCTGAATGACACTGCCAATATAAAAAATGATTTCGGACGTGGGCTTGGCGTACAAACCGTTGGGAATGAAAAACCGATATTGTGGCAATGACAAATGTCGCCGTATGACAAGTCGGATAAGCTAACTCTATGAGGCTATACATCCGAATAGGTGACAGTATGACAGTTTTTTCGCCGTCTTTCGTTGGCCTTGTTTGTCTTCAGTATCATCTGATTGCTCGTCATGGTATGGACGATCCTATTCTGTTCAGGATGGTCACGCGATAATGGACGGAGGAGTACGCTGGCTTTTTAAGAGTGTGTACCGATCGGTTTGGGTTTTGCTTTAGCGAATGCGTTTTGGCCTCATGCAACCGCTGGAGAAATGTAGCCGGACTACCGATTGGATTATTGTTACACTCAACCAAATGACAAACGTTTACCGGTGTTCAACGCTTCTTGTGTTCCATATAAATTCTGTCAATGACTGATGGACCATAAAAACAAAAGATGACACAAGGCCGAGTGTCAAGTGAATCAAACACCATCTAGATTACGGAAATAGCAGTTGCTCTCCTCCCACTTTAGACCTACTGTCACCAATGGATTGTAAATGTGCGCCGACTGAAAGGCACACATGAAGGACTGCTTGTCAGATTCTGCACCTGTCAAAAGTTCGAGGTATCTAGCGAAGAATGCTTGAATGTCTTCCAATTAACCGTGACCAGTTCGTCATTAAATTTGGAAAAGCGTTCTTTTGCGCTACATCTGTTTTGTCTGTTACCAGTAAGTTGGAGTTGTTGCTGAAAATTCACCCTCTTGAAGAGTTAGCTTGAACAACTTTGCCCGAATGTGTTATCCTTGAATGACTTACCGTAGGCTAGGAGTTGTGTACTAGTCAGCTTTGATCAACTAAAGATTTTAACGCCGAATAAAGTGAAAGTGACGTAAAGTCGCAGACCGCAAGCTGTCATGATGTAGAAGGTAAAGGTTATGGTAAGAACCCGATCTACTAGGACGCCCTGGATTTTCCAACTATTATTGTCCCTTTTGAACATTTCTTCTCCAGTCCTGATGCGATTACTTCGGTTCGTACGTCCGTTACACCTTGTGTGACTGAATCATGTGACACGACGTTCTCTGCTTGTTGCAACACATGTGAGATGAACAGCAAACATTCAGCAAAATGGTCTCTTGAAACTGCAGGTGATCACATCCTTCAGGTCGTGCATTTTTTGGGTCTTAGACTTAACAGGATCACACCTCACATTCAATTGTCAGAGGTAGGTGAATGAGCAAGAACTAGCTGTGAAAATTGCTGCCAACCACTTTGTACCACAAGCACACATCACTGAACTACATCGTCTTCTGGCATCGAATTTCATCTTCTGATTTGGCAACGAAAACCGTTTGCATACCAAAGCTTTGAATTAGGTCAGAAGCTGCTGAAAAGCAGACCGGAACTATTTCCCATCAAGTTAGACCAAACTCTCGGTTCAGTTATGAAAACTGGTTACACAAATGCGTGCGCCTTCACTCACGACAGGCGGTCAGAAAGAGCAGCTGCGGACTTAAGCTGAGAAAATTGCATCCGAACCTTCAGTCAGTACTTCGTTTGTAATACGCATGTGACCGATCTCGTGCACATCTCGAGAGCACCTCCAATAATGTCCACTCCCCTCCAAAAGGATAATAGTCGCGTAGCTACAACAAATTATTTAGAAAGTCAGTGGTGCCTTTCTATCAAGCAAAATATGCTACTAATGTGATGCC
Source organism: Clonorchis sinensis (assembly GCA_003604175.2). NCBI lineage: Eukaryota > Metazoa > Platyhelminthes > Trematoda > Opisthorchiida > Opisthorchiidae > Clonorchis > Clonorchis sinensis. The sequence goes on along the minus strand of CM030369.1, from coordinate 145,603,664 downwards.
ATAAACCTTATTTGTGGGTTCTCTGTTTGAAATCACTTCAACTATGGCTGAGTTCACTCAGTTTGCTATAATAAAGTTTCCGTTGTCTCTACCTGAAAGTGAAATTACATGAAAAGCTGACTAATGTAGGTAGAGCGGTTGCGCAAACCATGTAGACAACCAAGCTGCATTTACGACTTTAGTCAAGGAGTAATAAAACACCAACGGCCTACTTGGCATTTGTAAGCAAACCAGCGACGGGGAGCTTCCTAATCCCAGTTACCTTCTATGATAGAAATGGACAAGTCGACCGGTTGCTGGAAACACGTAGACAGGTCCGAGGCCTAATGTGGTTCCCTTAAGTCGCTGAGTTTAACTGTGAACGGCTCACAGATCTTAGAGCCTTTGAGTGTCTGGTCACCTTAAATGTACTCCATTCAAGCAAACGGAATGTTGGGCAACTGTTATGCTCTCAAAACGCACAAATTCAGAGGGTTCAGCCATGTTTCTTTGAGTTTTCATGTGCGCCATTAAATAAAAACCCCAAGATCATAGGTTCACTCATTTCGAAGAGACTATCATCTTCTCTTTGGAAAATGTCCTCGTCAACTGGTCATTTCTGAACTGTCTACAGATAGAAAATTACAATTTTACTCGCCGTTAACAGTGGACTACATAGCGAGTTACCACATCGTGGGTATGAATTGGTGTTGTTACCCGAATGAGCATGGTTGTGCCTGAACCGACCGGACGCGTAAACATCAACCGTATGAAGTAACGGATCACGTCCAGTTTTCCACACAGGTATGCCATTTTCGCGTCAATTGTTCGCATAAGCGTGTGCTGCGCATGAATGTGGAACAACTGGACAGTTGCAGTCTATGTGAACTTTATCAATATCGCTGAACGTATCAGCGATTTGTGCGCACAAAGTTTACTTGGTTCTGGTTGGGTGTGCGAACGAAACTGCTGAGAGTTTATGCAATTTTTCATGCACGTCCAGAAAGCTTGTCAATAATCAATCACCAAAGTTCGAGCAAATTAGGTAAGAGACTTTAGTCGAACAGCGAGTGGGGGCTAAACGGACTGTGCTGGTGATTGATTCACCAGTTAACAGATGTTTTTGTCCACGAAACCGATGGTTTAGAATTAACTGTGGCTCCGTTAGCAGGCCGGTCTGGTTGCTTCAGAAAATATCCCTAATCCTTAGGGGTTGGAGTACCAATATATTTTAGGCTTGATAATTGCGGAGCGATAGTCTCGCCAGACAAATTAACGGTTTTTGACTGCTCATTGCCAGCTAAACCCATGATACACACCCAGAAGCGAATCCCGGTAAGTGAATAGTCGGGTTTCAGGAGAGCTCTGAGCTGACGTCAATGGACTTCATCTTTACGCAGTATATCAGACCCACCAGGGAAGGTTAGATTTATGTTCACCTACTTAAACGACTCTTCTAAACAGTTCAAGCTCACAGTCTAACCATCGCTTTTTAGTTTTCAGCGCTTGACTCTCAGAGTGTGCTATTCTCACTAATTTCATGCAGATGAAATCACGAATATTGCGTAACATCTCATTCGTCACCTTCACTTATCTCATTCCGGAGTCCCGAACACCGAATTACTGAGCATTACCTTTCTACAGGGATCCAAGGTAGCTTATCCATACTGAAACACCCTTTACCAACGTCTGACAACTTATCTTTCACCCACCCGGCGTAGAACGGGTTATCTATGCCACAAGTCCTTATTACCGCATCGAATATACTGTTCCCTAGTTTTGTTGAGCAGACTCCTTGTGGAACTTCAATGAACCTCGATTCGAAATGCAGCGGAACTTGGTGGGATATCCTTGTTGATTTGTCGGTCACCTACCCCGAATACGTTTATTTTAACCTTTCTTTCACAATTACTTCGGGTTTTGGACACTTCACTCTGTCTCATACTTTGTGCTTACTTGTCCGACTCCCAAACTAGTGATGCATTACATGTGGCCTTGCTTTCTCGAATGATTTATTCACACTTATACAACGTACTTATATCTGCTTATTCACTATGTGATTTGAAATATGGATTTTCGATGCATTTTTATTGCGTAATCTTCTTAAGCTAAGAGTACTGTACCCCAACCGATTTTCCAAAGTCTCATATAATTTAAGGTCCCCGCAGCAACCAGAAAATCAGTGGAACATACGTTTTACCGAGAGTGGAGGCTTTTGAATATGTTCCTGACCAATTCGTATAACCCTCGTGTGGTGAATCCCTCTCTAATAAAATGTACCGATGCAAATGTTGATCGCGCGAGTACATCCATTCTACTGATGCTCCAAAGTGTTTTTCCTTAAAACTAGTTTTGAAATTTGCTTCAGAATTGGTCCTTTGCATTAGTTCTTTGATAACATTTGAAATCAAATGTAGTCCTGACCTTACAAGTAGTGAACTGAACTCAGTTACCGACTGAAGCCCCTAATTGATAAGCGTGCCACCTGGTTCTTATTGATTACCCCCTCGCAGGCAAACTCTCCTTGGTCGAGAAGACGCATTGGAATCCAAAAGAGTTTTTGTCGGGCAATTTACTATCTGAAATTAGCTTTAGACTAAAGACAGAAACCATCTACCCCTCATCATAAACCGGCAAGCAGCTGAAAACTGACAGTTTACTATTAAGCATATAAGTTATTAGGCTTCAAAAGCAACTTTAGAAAACCTTTCCGAATACTACGCTTGGATACAAATTTAATCACATCAGTAGATTTTTTCTCTAAGGTCTTTCCTTGCTTCGGTTTATCTGAGCAAGCCAGGTTACTGTCACTAATGGATGGTCAGGCGTGGCAGTCAAGAGGGTAGTGGCATTAAACAACACCTTAGTGTATCGTTTAGTCTTGCTGAATCTTTCATGGGTGTTTTACCCACTGAATGGTAATCACCTGTCCTTATATGTCTAGGCACATATCAAAAGAACATTTGTCATAAAGACTGTTATAACTTATGGAAATGGTTTGGTTTTCGTTCTGTACTGAGTTTTTGTTTGCGAACATTGCATGCTTGGCCGTCTGCCAGCGGTGGACAGGCAGTTCACCAACATCGATTAATTGTAAACTATGGATTGTTCGCCTGATCAGCCTGGTTGAAGCCCGTGCAATAGTCACGTGTCGCACAATAATCTACATCGTAAGTGGTAGGTGTATGTTTGCCCACGTCACGTGTGAAATGTTTGACATTTTGCACATTTGTCAAGCGCATTCTGTGCTGCCGAACAACCACTGGCTTACTCTAGAACTCTAGGATAAATTAACCTCGTTTTAACTATTACGGAAAGGGGATTTTCATTTGAATTCAGGTTTTCAGAGGTTTGAAGTTTTGTGATATTCAGATGGGAAAGTCACAACAAACACATTGAAATCGATTCGGTCTAACAGCCTCTCAGGAAGAAAGTAATTAAAAAAACTGAAGACCAAAATCACGCAGAAAAAAACAGGAGCCAGTGGAAGCCTTTAAAAGAACGCAAAACGCTAGAAAAATATCAAAACCACCCTAAGACACACCGAAGTCAAATCCAGACTTTCAACAAAATATCAAATGGGAATAGGGACGAGCAAATAGGTATCCCATGTACCGGCTAAGAAACAATGAAACAGAAACAGTGAAGGGATAAATCAGACCGAAGAAAGAAGACTACTAAAAGTGGAAGTCGGCTAATCCACAAATCAAATGGCGTGAAGACGGGCTGGAACGCAATGCAAAAGAAAAGCAGATTGGATAAATCAGAATGGAGGAACAGGATTACTGAAGTGAAGCTACTCAATGAACCAACCAGATGCAAGAAAAACAGTCCACAACGCAAAGTCAATCCTGAAATGACCAGTCAAATTCAGTGCGGGACAGTCCTCAAACAATCTTTTGCGTTGTGAACGCCAACGCTTTACAAGCTATATAAACGCAGCCAGAAGTGGAAAAGTCGCCCACCCAACCGTGCACTGACGACGTCTTCTCGGCGAAAGGATCGACTAATAACAGCCATTTGAACTGGATTATACCATTCTATTATTTGTTTGTATTCAAAGATTGCTTCCGGGTCGAAATTCATCGCTCATGGCAACTCGGGTCCATGTTTTACAAGATACCGGACGCGCAGAATCACCTTCAGAATAGGGCGAGCCTGCATTAGTTGAAAGTGGTGAATAATCCCACGAGCTGTACTAGTTAGTGAGCTTCGTAGTCACCTTGCAGTCGCTATGTCAACAGTGATCTGTCAAATAGCAACGAAAAGTATGCAGATCAAACGCCGGGCTGGGGGGGACAGGTCAACAGCCGTCCGATCAACAAGCCAACTGCCAGTTTTTTTCGATACACGAGATGTGACCGGAAATGCGAAGTTCCCCTAATTGACTGGTCTAGCCATTTCAAGTGCGCTGTGTGTCGTAAAACAACCGCTGGTTTAGCCCCGGAACTCGCGGATAAGCCAACTTTCATATTATACCCAACCTCATAACTTTTACGGAACATCGATTTATTTGTAAACTGAAAAATTGAGATGTACCCAACGAGTGGTGTTATCGTCATGCCATAAAGATCCTTTTGGCGACAAAAAATAACCGTTTGGCTGATCATCACACGATGTAGTCAATAGAGAGGATTGTAAAAGTCAGACTCTCGTCTTCAGGCGCCAAAAAGCTAAACATAGGAACTAATCGAGTTAGGCGGATATGACTGAATATTGGCATGAAGCGGGATTCCTCACTATTGTATCGTTTTGTATGTTACGCCGGTAAGAGGAAAATGGAACAGCCGGATCACAATCACTTTTGTCAAAGGTTAGAATTTTAGACTTCAGAATAATTTCCCTTCGTTAACTTTGTTCGAGTTGGGCGAAAACATAACCGCTAGACTTTCAGGAACCACAGGTAACATAGTGCGCACAAAGTTATTATGGTGAGAGGGACTTGTTCCTAATGTCTTAACTGATTTCGTTTTCCGGCTGATGCTCGCTGATAAAAATAAGGCGTATTTCCTCAAACACTGCCGTAGCAACTTCAATCTAATTTACCATGTTCTTCACCAAACAGTTCTTTTTTCCGTGTTACAACACCATGAAGAAATTATGTTTAGATGAAGACATCGCCAATAATACGGTATTGAGGAGGTATTTCCTGAGACTCTTATTAAAGTGTTCAGGCTTCTCTCTAATTATCATCTCAAATCTACGAGTTCTAGACACTTTGGCCGCGGTAAATTGGCAAAACGAACTAGTTCGTTACTGCATTGTAGAGGAACAATGCCTAGTTATGCCAGTTTATAATCCAGCTTATGAAAAAAACATAAAGCGCTCATAAACAAACTTGAGTGATCTCTGAGAAGTTAGTTGAGAGTATGAAGACATCTACCTCTACTTCCAGAAGGCTTCCTGGCCAGTAGGATCCACACCGTGAAGCTTCGTATAAAGAACGCGAAGCCTTAACTATTGTCTTGCTTCCCCCTTCGACTTGACACATATCAGTTCGGTGGTAGTGTGAGATTTGGCAATTTCCAATCGATATTTTATCCTGCCACTGAAGACAATCTATACTTTAGAAAAAGCACGAGAAGCTCCGAACTGGGAATCGCCAATAGTACGCATCTCATGAAACTCCGGGCGTTTTGAACCGCAACCTTCCAGAAAGTGGTTGAGCGGCTTAGCAGCAGTGTGATTAGCTCTCACTTAGACGGGATGTCAGTTAACTTAAGGTTCCCTTGAGATGCATACTCTCCACACATTTCAGCTGTGTTTTGAAATGAGCGCTGCTAAATGTTTCTCCAGTCAAATCACTGTAGGTGGTCCGCTATCTTGTTCCCTAAATCAACCGTGTGTTGTCGGTTTACAGAAAATATAAATGCTTCCTTTGCCACACAGTGACCTTTATATGCTTCTGTCGGTCAAACTGGAGCGGATGTTACAATGCTGGTTTCACTGACGTGTTAGCTGTGTTCACGTGCATCATCTTACTATAGACCATCGCAATTTGTTTGTTTGCACCTATACCTGTTGGCAAAGAAATGAACGAGTTTACTTTAGGCATGTGTCTGCAACCAATATGCCATCCTTATAGGAATCACAGCCCACAAGGGGTGTCGAAATTCCCCGTTCCTCTCATTTTCACTGAACCAATACGCCTATCCGAGTCATCATAAAAGGACAACCGAAATCTTACGAGAAGAATGTTGAGCCTCACACCACTGTTTATTGCGGGCATATGAAATTGGTGAAAATGCGTTTATGTGTCCGCGTAAATCTTATCCTACCATAGTCAGTCACCCCAGACGACCTCGCATTCTACATGCAGCAGACTTTCCTGCGCGGTCTACCAGTATTCACACAGTGCATACACTGCCTATTTTTGATGACTCATTTTGTTGTTCCCCAGTTTTTCCAACCTCATTTTTCATGCATGTTGGTCAGCGCGACTACCGCTGTAGATAAGATGTGAGCTACCGGAATCGAACTCTGATATGTCTCCAGGTTGGTTCGTTGTTTCAGAATCAAGGATTGTCAATTGCATGCGAAGCATTCTCAACTGCACACCCATTTGTAAAATTGCTTTCAGAATAACCACCCTTATTTCCACCTGAATCGAATCAAAGGGAAATCTTTGGGTGCTTCTTAGAATGAGCTGAAATACTGACAAACTCAAAGGTTCCCACTGACCTAGTTTACACAGCATCGTTGAACCTAACATGAACTCATGGTAAATCCCCCATTCATCTGTTTTCTCCGCCTATCTACTTTTGATCTCCACTTACTTTGCTCATCTGTACGCGCCACTCGCCTTGCCGCAAAGTCCGTCCCGTCCGACACTTGTGTATTAGCATGTGTGTCTGTGTTTGAATGTACCTAGCTGACCTACTTACCCATTCGCGTTCGTGCCCGTTTGCTAAACCTTGCCCGACTTTTTCTCTCATGAGTTCCGTGTGATCGTACCGCCAATCAGAATCACAAGAGAGTCGTCGGAAGGGACAACCCCGACCCATACCAGTAAGCCAACATTCCGCCCAATGTTGTTTGGTGCGCGGACGTTAGCGCTACACTGCACAGGTCAGTGACAGACTTGTGCACTTGTTGACGCTACGAACGTGGACAATTGAGGTTTGCTGTATAAGTTTGCTTATCCTTGTGTAAACAGTACCGTAGAATTTCGTATGCCATTCTCTCTTTTGATATTCAGGATTGGGGGGCGAGATGGCCCAAGTGGTTAGAGCGCGAATTTACTGACTGGAAGGTCCGTGGTTCGAACCCGACCTCTGCCTCTCGAGTTCCCCTGTCTGGGCTTGGGCAACCTGGCAGTATCCCAGTCCTCGTGCAACCTTCGAGTGGCATGGCAGCTAGGATGCTATGGCTGAACGATTTATTCAGTCGAACCTACGTGCCACTCAAATTTCCGTATCTGGAACCTCAACAGTAATCGAGTGACCAAGTTGCGTGCTTCATGGGTGCATGTTAGTTGCCAATGAGCTTCTGTCCTGAGGATCCGTTACTTGAATTGTACACACAGTAAAGAATCAACCACTGTGACTAGCTCCCACAAGTCCGTCAGACTTCTTCAATCCATCTCAGTCACTCAAGGTTCGGCAATTTACAAACTGAAACCAGCATCCCCAAACTTCGAATGTCACTGATGGTTGACATACCTCCCAAATTTACTGAATTCGTAATGGAAGGAGCGTATCACAAGAGTGATGTAAGGTAAGAACCTACGCAAAACTGTAAGATACGTCAAATAGTTCTGTTATTCCCACTCGTCTTTTGGGAATGCTAGCATATCGTAGCAAATATTTGTTCACCGCATGCATGTGCAATTCTCCATTGAGGCTTTATCGACTTTCACAGATCAAACACTTGATTATTCATCATTGACATTTATTTTTGGAACTTGTTACTGTCTTTCTAGTTGCAGTTACCATGAGCGACATTGACGTTTCATGAAAACCGGTCCAAATACATTTCAGGGTTTGCTGTTTCAAGCATCCAGTTGTCATTGCCACTCAAACAAGAGCTCTAGCTGACCTGCTCAGGATAAAAAAGCTTTGCAAGTTCACATTCTCATCATTTCCTACAAAAAACTCGATAGGTGCTACGTTCAAACTGGACTGGAAGGGTTTCAGATTCTAAGTTGGACATCTGGTTTTATTATCAGCTTTGAAATATGGGATCGGATACTCAGGTTCAAGATTCGCCTTGATATATTCGATATCACGCAGCTTCCGTTCAAACTCCTGTGTATTGTAAATTTGAACGAAGCATAGGAAGCCCCTTAAACAGAGGCTGCTCCTCTAAAGAAACCAGAACGTCTTCCCCTTTAATGCCCACTGTTCAGAGGGAGAGATGTGGTTGGCTTTATAATGTCACGTGACATAATACTGGTATGTCATATATAGTGAAGGCGTTTTGTGTTAACAGCAGTTCATATTTTAAGTGAGCATCTATTCGGACAATCATTTGATTGCTGACCGATGGAAATTTGTAGGTTGGGCACGCATATGTGATGAGAGAACAAAGGGGAAGACAGTTACGGGGCTTTCGGTTATGTTCCGTCTCATGTATATTTATTAAGAAACGGAAAGGGTTTTTTTTAAACCTGTGCAATCTAAGTGGTGAGACAAGACGCAGGACATGATACTGGCAGCAGCCATATACTCTAGCCTCTTCAGGCAGCTTTTCATTGACGAAACCGACTTTACAAGCAACAGATTTTGGTAAGATTCTCATTTCTGTCTGGACTCTCGTTTGTCTAACATATGCCTAGACCTTGCACCAAACATGTGTCAAATCCCTTTACTCGTCGACTGCTATCCCTACAATTCAAGCTACTTGTCTAGTGAGAATTCATGTCACTGCCAGTATTGTCCTTTTTGTTCTGGCTGACTAGTTCTGAAGTAACTCAGTCTTTTTTCTTTCTTTCAGAAATGACTAACATAAAGACGTTTGTCAATTTGTTTCTATCGGATGTTGAATTTGTGAATACATGTCATCCAACCTTCAAGCTATCAACTGTATACATCCTTGGCTTCGTTGAAATGACTTGCATTCTGGTCTCCGTGTTCATGGCTTTGGCGGTCAATGGTCCTCACTTCAAAATCCTAATGTGAAATTCATTACGACAGCAACAATTACCAAAGTGCAGACTTGGCTTCAGATTCACTGTCGTCGTGGAGCACATCGCCATTGGCCAGCGGCCACCCAGAAGAATGCATTTTGCATCAACGATTTGAACTTTTGTGTAGACTCTTTTGAACCAGATGCAACTTGTCTCGAAACAATAGGTGCTCCTCAATAGTAGCGAGATTAAATTCATCGCATCCACAAATAGCTGGATAACAAATGTGTATTTGCCTGACCGGAATTTTCAGCATTTCGCATTTGAGATTTAGACCTGAGAACTTCCATTTAGTAGTTGAGAAGTACACCATCTGACCACGAGTAGCTGATTTGCACTGTGATTAAGTCGCACTTACGCGAACCATTACGAAGAGTACAGGACTACTCATTCTTTAGTCATGCAACTGTATACCTAATGAACGTGGTTTATCATTTTACTGTTGACGTTTGTAAATGCTGACGTCCAGTGAATGGACCACAAGAATATCGGGCTTTCTGAGAGTGTTCACCCGTTGTTTCAAGTAAAATTGGATACTCTGGGACACTAAGCTTTAGTCTGAACTACTAGCCTCTCCTGCAGGCTTTCAACCTGTCCATCAGTGCCTGGAATTTCATCCGACACTTTTTCAAGAGTCAACAAGATTTGGTTGTCGTGGTAACCTAACGACGTTGGTGATCGATCACGTAGGTATTTGTGAATGCGAACTAACCATGTCTACCTTTGCTTTCTACTGGATACTTGAGAAACCTTTTCTGTTTCACGGAATCAGAAAAATTTCATTTTTTTTCTTCCAAAGCCTGTCTCATTTTTCTCAAAATTTCATCAGGTGTCTACAGAGAATGTATGATATTAGTATACCAAGACTATAGTAGTCTGTTAATTGTATTTCGTCACCATTGGTTTTGTTTCGCTGCAGCATTGCCACTGAATATAGAGCTGTCAGCAAGCGCCACCTTTCATTTCTTGTTCAGGCAAGCTCTTTGTTACTTACGGGACACGATGCCCAGCTGGACAATTTGCGACGAAAATGTATCCCATATATCCGAGTACCGTGAACTTACCACTGAAAAAATCAACAAGGAAAATTTGGTCTGAAGGCAACAACATATCGGTAGGCTGAAATCTTCCATAGTCTCAACGTTACCTAGATACTGAGTTAAATATGAGTGAGTTCTGCTTGATCGTACAGTTGTTCTACGACTGACGAGAACACTCAGCTTACCTCACAACTAATGGATATCAAATAATGTCAGACCTGATGGGATTTCCGCTGGAAGCCCAAATGGCTATCCGTAGTTTGATCTGCTTCCGTAGCCCCACAGAAGGATAGGTGCCTAAAGTTTCGTAAGCGCCAGATCAGCAAAGAACATGTATTAAATTCAACCAACACCGGACGCGAATCTAAACTGACTGGATATTATGACCCCATCTATCGCAAGTTAGCCACCGAAGTTCAATAGAACATTCTTGGCTAAAGAATAGTAACAACTTTACCATTATAAAGTAATCGGGCATTCTAAAGAACTTTGGCGCGGCTAAGTTGAGAGGGGTGAGCAGCTTTCAAGGACAGACTTTTGAAACCACTTCCTTTAAATATAGTTCCTTCGCGAAAGCTCAGAGTAGAGCTTTTTTGTGAAGATACCATTTCGGAGAAAACCACAAAGTGATCAAGACCGTCCACGGCTCAAAATGTATCCAGTATGTTCGCGATGAGTTACTCTTGGTTTCGTACACCTTACGGATCATATTGCCCCGAGAAAAATCCAGACTGGCCAACTAGTGACGGATTTTACTACAGAAGACGTGTATATATCAGCACCTTTGTCGGTGTGGAGAGCGCTGCGTGTGAGACGCTGTAGAAGGTTCAAAAACGAAATAAGTTATTAGGTCAAAATACGATTACTTGCAAATTTCACTAGTCAGTAATGTGGTATGTCAAGACTATCAGATCGTTCAGTATTGGGACTGCATGTGTGGTTGCAGATGCAAACCAACCTTTCCATATTCGTCGACGAAAAGTGACCAAAAGCTGATTGAGACAACAGAGAAATTACGGGGATGGTGTATTCAAATATGTGTTGTGACTGGCTGTAAAGAAACAGCTTTGTCGATAATATATGACACGTTCCTATCAATACTGACAGAACCACCAAGCATTCAGCCCTGTTGACCCCCTGAAAAGTGTCCCGATGCAAACAAAAGGCCGCAGAAGTACGGGCTTCAACTGCTTTACTGGGTTTCCATAATGGCGAGGCAAAAACCTATGAAATAAAAAGATTCGTCAAAATGATAGATAAGGATGCTATCATGATTCACACTACTTGATGAAGTCAGCGTCTGAACTTGAAGCAAAATTACTGCTGCGAAGCCACATCTGAAGTCACCGGAGCTACAAAGCGGAGTAAACATTCTTCATAGTAAAGAGTTTATTCGAAATCCATGTCTTCTTGATAGACGACCTAAATTCAGAAGTTCCGCCCTAGAGTGAAGGCCTTGAAAGCGCTTTGGAAAATGGTGGCACAGACGACTGTGCTAAGTCAGTACTTGACAAGAATCAAAGTACTTCAAGGTTTCTAATAGTTCCCAGATGATATCTCAAGTCTTCTTGTAGGTTAGATGATTAATGTTCCCTTTCATCCCAGAGGATAGCAGAGGCCGCCTAATTACCCTTCAAACAGGACTGCCAAATCTGAGCTGTCCTACGGCTAACACATGTGATTGAAGGTTATCGATTGCAATCACCCTACCGCTCAAACAAGAAGCCCAAGTTACCGAATGCCAGATACTTCTGTACGCTGAAAGGAAATATGGAGGTTTGTTGCATGCTGCCAGTTTTGCTCATACTTTGTTATCTGTTATGGATCAAAGTGGTAGGATAACTGCAGCAGTTTGTTAGTCTATGGTTATATTAGCCGCTTTCAGATCGATGGATGTAGGTAAGCTTAAAATCGAAATGCAAAGTTCTCGGTCCCACATTAAATAGAAATCTTTAGCTAGAGTAAGATTTTGCATTTTATTAGCACCTGAATTTTATAGTGCCCAGCTAAAAAAGAAACCAGTGATATTTAACAGGGTGATTTCGTTAAAATCGAACTGTCTAAAAGAAGTTTGCATTACATAAAAATGAGAGGCGCAGGTTGCATATTATTTCAATCAATAACTGAAAAACAATTAGATTGGAGCTACAAAGTTACCACCCTGGAAGGTCGTGAATCTACGGTAAGCCATTACTTTTTTCATCCTTCGGAACAGTTGATCAATAGCATTACCTCAGATGTCCGATATAGCAAGGGGAAAATTCGTGAGCGAATCTATAAGGATATTATTTCACAGTCAGTGACCTAACAAAATCGATAACTGTGAACTGCGTTTTTCCCATCAGATTCTGATTATCTAGCTTTTGGGACAATAAATGATTACGAGCTTTTCACTTTTAAACAGGGAGCAGACACAGGTGAGCCAGGTTACAAGACCCTTCGGTCAACACTCTATTGTGCCATTTTAAGCTTGCACACTGTTCATATGTTTGACTACCCAAGTTATCCTCCAAAAGCTTTACTGTGGGCGAGGATGGGTGTCTAGGAAAAAGAGCAGAATCATCATTTTTGCCCTATCAAACTCTTCAAAAAGGCCTGCGTCAACGTGATCTCTGCCGGCAAAGTCTTGTTGTTTTCTCTGACATGTTATTGCATCGACCTAGGCAGAAAGAGTGAAGCGGTGGTCTTGCGCTATAGCCTCGCTGGCGGTCCCTTGATCATCCCTCCTAGGGGGGTTGGTTAAACCTTGACTCCGAACCAACAACCGTGGAAACAAAACCAGCTCCGGCGACCAGGCGGTGAAAAATACCAGGTGAAATACACTTTTAAATTTAGCGGTCAAGTTGTTCAACTGTTCCCCGTAAATCTATTGCCGCTTCGTAGACCGTATATGGTTTGCGAAACTTGGAGGTAAGCCCAACGCCAAGAGGAGTACAACACAGAACGACACTCGCACCACATCTCCATATGTCCCAACCACTTCTCAAACAAAGACGTCGTCAATAGCTCAGCTACATTCGACCGGGAAAGCGGAAGAGGTGGTCCGAATACAGGGCTGGACTATCAAAAATATTGAATGCCGGAATATCGGAAAACTGCAGGACATCGAAATCTAGGAGCTCATTATGCAAGTGGTTCTGGATTATGCCTACTTACTTGAAGCTCGGATACATGGACGTACGCTAAAACCCATTATAATCATCGACACCAAATCCTCGTACTGGCTTGACTAGGGCATGTCGGAACAGGCCAACACCACTTTGCATTTTCTCCCAGACAATATCATGGAGGCCCTAATTCTTCTCACCAAATGAAGAACAAATTTTAGGAAAAGCTACGGGCCGTTGCAAATCAAGATATTAGAATAATTCCGAAAGGTTGGATTACTCATTCCGCTCCGACTGACAAGCTAATTACCAATATGCTTCCAAAATTTGGCACCAGCCAAATGAGTCACATTCTTTTCTGATTGATATGAGCTTACTTTGTGGAAGACCACAGGTCACACTGAAGAGTTCAAGTCTGAAAGTGCAATGGTTAGTACCACTCAAGAGAATTCGAAACTGCATTCCAAGGTCGGCGAAAGGTGCTCCCCTCTCAAACATTTGAAAATCAAGTCAACGGAGAGTGCTGTGTAGTTTCGAACGCAATACATATCAGACGGCACTAGGCTGTCTCAATTCAGTCCATCCTAGAGATAATTCAGGAAGCCAGATTTGTTCCACACTAAATTCTGCCGGTCTAGTGCCACCTCGCACCTTCACAGTGGCTGAGTACTCAAGCGTACAACACGTCTTTTCGCGCAAACCACAGACGTACCAATACCCAACCCATCCGACTGAGACGAAAAGGACGCCCCTTTTCTAGAACCCATTGCAATCGCAAGTGACTGAACTGGTAACGGAGGACACTTTCGTCCAATCCGTGATGCAGTGGGTAAGCAGCATTTGTCCGAATCTGCTCTGCGTATTTCAACAGCAGAACTCAGCTTGGACTATGATGGGAAAATCTTCATTTTAAAGAACCCTTACAAAATATACTCTAAAACCCAACAATAAGATTAACTGGATTCACATGTGTAATTTCAACGAAGTCGTACACAAGTCAGTATTTTGATTTGTATATGCTGCCGTGCTACTGAGTACCAAGCCTGCCAGTCACGGAGTGGAATCAGGGCCGAACCAGCGAGGAAATACGTATCCGGACTGGCAACTAATTTCGATACAGCATACCTCGCGTGAAATGAACAACACGACAATCAATAGTTCATGTTGGGCAGGGTTATATGCTGGTGGTTTGTGTAGACCAGTCGACAGATTCGGAAGGAAACAGTCAGACAAAAGACAAACATACACACACAAGGATTAGGTAAAACTGGCTGCTCCGCAACCCTGGTGAAAAACGAAGGACGAGATTATAGGGGGTCGATAACAGAAAATGAAGGATCCAAGAGAAGATGGGGTCCCAATAGAAACAAACGAAGCATGTGCATCGGCACTTCTCATACCACCGTACAAACTACTTGGCTCCGTTTATGAGAGTGGATTATTCTTTTCTTAACTAGGTACTTCAACCTTACTCTCTTCTTTCCAAAAGGCCGAAAATCAGTATAGAGCAACTATCAGGACATCACTCTCATCGACACGATGTCTTATGCGATTCAACCATTGTTACGCTGGTAAGAATGTGTAGACCATATGCCAGATACCGATTCAGGTCCCAAGAACTTACCAGCCCATGCTTATTCAATGTCTGCAAGGCTTTCAACTCGAGTGACCACGTCGCATTAAGAAAGCCGATCGAACGCCATCGAAGTTGGTCAACTCGATTTTTTCCCACTGCCTCGCAACCAAATACGGAGTACGGATGTATGGTGATTGGTTTTTCGGCTTTGTTCGACGTGGCAAAGTGCGGCAGTGGTACCTTTGTCGGGATTTCTCTTCCTCCGCGTCTTCGGCGGGATCCAGAATCACAGAAGCACAGTTTTCGCAAACATCTGGGTCTCCAAAATCAATGTTGTTTTTCTGTCTCGCAACTCGAAAAATAATGGAACCATAATCCATAGGATAGATCACTAAGCCGACTTAATCGGAAACGCCATAGATAAAAGATGGCTCTCCGCCAGCATGTTGCTTTCTAAAGCGGCCGCCAGGCTTCATAACACCCATCTTGAACCCACCCCTGTATTCGATTACCCTGACTCTCACGTTCTTCCCAGAGGTAAGGACAAGTACAGAAACACCGCAATCGACGATACCGAGACTATGTTGCTCCGACTGAAGTGTACCCTCTGGAATTAAACTGTGCTTAGCCTGGGAACAAAAATCCAAACTGTAATTCGCTCCATTCTCCCATAGGGATGCAAGACCTAGCCACTGCAGCGATCAGACATTTGAGACCTGGAAGCCTTCGGCCGCCGCCCTCTGAAGATTATTGCGAAAACAGGGCGGGTTGTAATGGTTACCAGCACTTCATAACGAGCCGTGCCATGTATAGTGAATTTTTCTACAGTGACCCCGATGAACTGGTAAGAGTAGCCCTCCGCCCAAGTTCCTAATGGAAGTGGCATTGCCATCCTGGAATTCGAAAGAACACGTAACTTGATACTGTCTTATCAAACGTCAGACTTTGAGTTCTCCAATCTCTCTACCACTTTCCATGCAGGGAGCAAGGATAAGTGGGCCCAAGTGCAACGATCTTGTCGCCGATTGTCATGCCTGCGTAGATATAGTACAAGACGACACTGAAGCTGTCCCTTTAACTAGTAGGTGTCAAAGTTGTAAACTAGGGAATTAGCATCCGAGTTGATTAATGCCGAATTGGTTCTTGAGTACCTGATTACTGAATGAGGCCATGTGTACCTGTCTGTCCAAGAAGCATTCCAAAAAGCTCAGTAAATTGTAAAATCTTGCTGGTCATTTTTCGATACGCATTTAATAACAATGGAGGAGGACATCAGAGAGTTCAGTATTGCACCTGCTTGCAATTGGGAGGAGAAAATTTAAGACAGATGCACTTACTTTTACCGGGCATTTTAGTACACAATCGGTGGACGTCACACAAGGCAGTGGGCATAGACGGTTGAGTAGAATGGATCGCAAATAAGTGGTCCTTTTTGGAGTAGTTGCCCCCGGGAATTGTCTACGCAGAGGCATCTGAGTTATTCGGGAAGAGGAACTTTGCTGGTTCATCAGTGAGTAATTCACATGAACCAGAGTAGACGAAAAATAACAAAAAATAAAGTCGGAGATGTGTCGAAATTTTTAATGCGTTTACTAATTGTAGATTAAATGGCTGTTGATCTGTTCGTCATCCTGAGAAAGGAGCTTGCAAATATTAGGTCGTCAGTTTGCAGTAGGGTTACAATTTTACTTCTTACCTCCTTGAGATTATGCATTTTTCGAAGCCTGCCAGGTGATCTGCTGATGTGATTGATTGATTGGGAGACACCTATTCTCATTATGGTTTGTAGTCTATGCATTCGATGAATTCATTGAGAAGCTCACTTTTCGGGGTTTATGAGCGTGTTTTTGTTGGTTGTTTTTCTAGCTGTGTTGCGTCGTGGTCTGCTCCCCTTGATTCTAGTTACTTCTTGAAAGCCTTCTGTTTCTGGCAGTTCTACTTCTTTAAGATGATTGGTTCGCTCGTAATTTGTCTTGCGTCGCGGTCAGATGTTCTTACGTTCTGAAGCGGTGTCAACGCCCAGATAACAGTGCAACACATATGGGGAACCAGCCGATCAGAAGAGGGTCAAAAAGCCCTCCGATATAAGTTACTCAACGGACCAATTAGGTGGATGAATACAGAGCACAAGGCAAAGCAACACGCGACCCGACTAATAACACTACTAGGAAGACTTATTCCGATTATCCGAACACGTCAGCAGATGTCAGGCAGTCGTTGTAAACTGTCTAAGCGTAATCATCTAAAGGGGAAGTTCTAACCCAGCCGCGCAGTGATGAATTTTCCTCAAATGGTGATGAATCTTTTGAAAGGCTTGGTCAGAGGAGGTGAACAGGCCAATCATAAATGACGGAATTATGAACATTTTCACAAGCTGAATGAAAAGAACACCTTCATATCATGAGGGTGGAGGATCTTTACACGGATTCCATAGGTTCGGCTTACAGTGCAGAATGTGGTAATTCAGTTTCTTTTAAAAGATGAGACTGAGTCAACTACCCAAGTAGTCGCGAAACGCACTGTAAAGACAGTTAGCCCACCCCCATTGGGTTTTTTCTCCACCGAAACGCACTGTAAAGACAGTTAGCCCACTCCCATTGGGTTGTTTCTCCATCGAGTGATAAATCGACCTACTTACATGTAGTTATTAGCCATTCTTTACTAAACAGTTTAATCGTGCTTGTTTTCAGGGATGGCTGATCTGAGGTGGGTAGAGTAGACTAGAGCATTAACACTTATTAGTTTGTAGGCACAGTCCGGAAGAGAACATCATCTGATAGGGCAACGAAGATTTTGGATTATTGTGCAAACATATCCTTAGTTTGGACGTGCTCAGTAGAAATGTACGTGCATTTGCACTTTTCCTATTAATGCGCGATGCAAGACAGTTCACGGCACTCGGATCATTCACCTCGGGACATTTCACTACACAGTGCGGAAACTAGTCACTGCACTGCTAGTATATCCCGAGGTGTTATGCCAACCAAAGCACTTGCACCAACGAAGCACCCCGTTTTATAGGTGCAACCTCATCAGATAGTTGACACAGGAAACCTCGAACCAGTGTGTTTCTTCACCGCTTATTTCACGTCACCTCCACACCGAACACTGTTTTCCAACTTAGTGAGTAGTGGAGTGCAGAGCTACCTAACACAGCATACAGTGAAAATGTAGATTATTTAAGTTCGACTGAGAACTTTCGTTTTGATGACCTCCCATAGGGATTCCGGAATGGCTCACCTCACTAACTAACTAGTTTATTACGCATAATGCAACGCTAATGACTTTCAGATAAAGGGAGTAGTTACGCATCACTTGGTTCCTTTGCAAAGCAAAACGCTGAAATCCTTCGCTGAAAGTGGACCAACATGCCACAAGTTCGCGTCCTCCGCACACTATTCGGAGGATGTACATCCGCAACTAATCATAGTCCCTCTCAAGTTGATTATAACCCGATCCGTTTTACGATTCCGTTTTGCCAGTTGTAGGAAAAACTTTGAAGCAGTTCACCTTCGAAAATAAATTCACACAAATGATGTTATACTTCTCCAATGGGGATCATCTGAGGGACTTGGTATTAAAGACGATCCCGATTTGGTGAGATTGACTAGACCTTTTGTTTTTGTGATAGCCACTGGAAGACAAGTAATTTTAGAGGGATATGTTTTTCGCATTCCAAAGCCCTCTCCCATCAATGCGGCTCATTCGCAATAAAGTTTCTTTACAATGGAGTCTAAATATTGGATGCCAGCTGGAGCCAAGACTAGCATTTATTCCTGAAAATTCTTTGAGTAAATCAAGTAATATGCGACCAACCTTGTTCACTGCCTTGAAGTCAGTCTACTGTTATTTTTTATTTCTTATGCTACAGTCGTTGGAATAGCCGGGTAGAGAAAGTCATTCGGGGTAAATTAATAAACCCGAATCCCCTAACATTGCCAAATTTGACGTATTGGTCAAATATCATACTCCCTGTAGTTGAATCTAATCCAAAAACTGTTTTAACCTATAAGCTGGCTTGCAAATTAACTGCTCAGTCAATGTTTGTTCGCCCTAGTCTCTGCAACAACATTCAGTGCGATTTGATCAGTACTGACGAACATCACCAACAGTTGCTTTAAAAAGTTTACGTACACAAGTACGGCTAGAGCAGAGTCACCCGCTTCTCCACAATCTGACCTGGCAATTGATCTGCACATGCTTCGTCACCATCCCAGAGGGTCGACAACCAACGAACGCACCCGAACTACCAACCAACTATCAAATAACTGTCTGAAGGTTTTTGTAACTCCAAATCGATTTTAACTTTCTATCTTTCTTACATCCGAAAGGGGTAGAATCAAAGGTGCTCACAATTGCGATTCCGCACTTGAAATCTTTGTACCTACGCTCCCAGACAGAAAGTATTTCCGTGAAAAGGAACGCGGCCACAGTGGAGCCGACCCTTTCATGTCCAAACTTTTTTGAGCCTCCAAAAATGTGGCTGAAGACGAGAAATACATGTCACCCCTGGTTGGGGAAACTCCCTTGGGAGAAAAGTTAGTTTCTTGAATGGCCACTTCTTACAGTCAGCGAAAATTGGAAAAATTATTAGAGCAACTGGTGGAAGTCAAATCTGGCACGAGATTTTGGCAACTTCTTTTTTCATGTCATTAACAAGAGCAACGTCCTTCACTTCAGCTGTCTGCTTTTCGGAGTCATGTATTTGAACAACGATCATGTGACCATCCAGCGAGGTTTCCCAGCATGATCACCCCTTACACAAGAATGATTGGTTTCTTGCTCAGCTATCCATACTATCACGAGTATATGTTTAGTGAACAGCGCCCTAACCACAGCATCCTAAGAATATTCTCCTCTAGGAAGTAAATGGTGATTTGAAAGGGGGAAAAACAGACAAGCTAAAGCGTATGCATTTCATTACATGGCTTTGTTCGATTTTTGTAATTAACACTTGAGGTCTAAATGATGGCGGATCAGCTACTCGCAAGTAGTTCGGCAGAATACGCTAAGACTTTTGAAACCTGTGAGTGCAAAAGCAACATTTTCACATGAATCAACTAACGCACTGTTACAGCAAAACTGCCAAGCTTGTGCGCCACCTCACATCTGGCTGATTATGGAATTTTGTTCACTGAAACCACCTTCAATGAGGCGGCGAAATACATTAGTCCCTGACTTTCACTGTGTATACCTCTGAAAAGCAAACAATGTTCTCAGGCAACTGAATGTGCTGCACCAGGCCGCCTCATGTTCCAGTTGCTACGATATTCGAGATATCGCGATACATGTATATTCGTAATGCACTACTCATAAGGTTGCTGAAAATTCTTCGACAGCCCACGACCGGTTTCGCCCTTCTTGGGGCTCATCAGTAGTTTCTAGTCCCCGAGTTTCCGTCAACCTTATGTTCTACTTGAACCCAAATTCGACTGATTTCGATAAACACTCGTGGGCTGTCGAAGAATTTTCAGCAACCTTATGAGTAGTGCATTACGTACAAACAAGGTTCTCTTCCGTGGTAGACTGTTCACCATGCAGAGCGCCAAGTGCCTTCGCTGGAGCGTTCGGAGTATTTCTAGGTGTTCAAAGGTGATCAACACATGAGATAATCCTGTCTTTGTTCTCCAAATGAGCAACAGTAATGATTGTGCCGGAAAGTTAACTCTACTTCCTGTTCATTTTTCGTCTGATATTTAAGCACACTCATTCATTTAAAATTTGATAACCTTGCAAATTACGGACAAAACGTACACTAAAACAACAAAAATGAATGTCAGGAACAAGGTCTCTTCCTCCGATAAACACACCACGGATGAATTTAAGAGTCAGTCAACTTCATTTTCTTTCAAGCTTTCACTACATACTATCTTGATGAGTGAATTCACACAGCAACTTCATCAGAGGAAAAAAGTTACACATCATGAAAATGTCAACATCACCTTACAGAGGAATTTCACTTATCGACACATCCTCCGTTATTTGGGAATGGTGCTTAGGCCCAACGTATAAGTAGGAACTTTTCCATCGAAAAAAACGCACACAACTACATCCTTGAAACCATAACCACATTAACCTTTCTTTCAAACTTTCTCCCCATTTCCCTTTGCTTTGTCTTTTTCACCTGGTCCCGCCTAGTACTTGCCTCTCTAAAAAACTGTTCGTCAAATGTATTAGGTATTAGATATACCAATTCCGCCTGATAAATGTTTATTGGAATGTCGCTCCCAGCTCTGCAATCCCGCAAAAAGTATCAGGTTGCCAGGTGTACCAGCAGTTTGCTGACTTGCGGAAATGAGGTCCTCAAAATCAACATCCTCATTTTCGTGGTCTACATAAATCTATAGGAGGCTTTTACGTTGTTGTGTCACATTTGCGGTCTTACGTTATTTTTGTGGGTTGCAGCTGTTCGACCATTTTTTGTCTCTTCTGTTTTGTTCATTGTGATAGGCTTTTCCAACAACCAAATGCTGTTGTTTTTTTTTAAAAAAAATAAATTTTGTCTTCTAGAGTTTTGCATCATGTTCTGTACAGTGGAGGAAGTGAACTACTGCTTAGTAGAAGTTCCACTTAGATCTGTTTAACCTTATTTGATCTTACTAGTGTTTTGCCGCTTCCAGACATCTTTTTGAACTGCTACATGATACTCATTTTCAGAAATTTCGTGTTCAGATGGAGGCTGATGACGTACGTTTAAGGGTAGTTATTGGAAATTCACGTTTCACCTTGGCTGACGCTTTGCTTCCGTTGTCCTGTATTCGTATTTATGGCAGAAAGTTTAGTGTGAAGAGGCGTAACTTGAAGACAATTAGAGTTCCGCTAAACCTAAGTTATTTGTCATGTGCTGGAGAAATCTGATCATCTGGGTAAGGCTGGCGCGTAGACAGTTTAGCCGAGTTCACTTTCACGGATAGAAAGCACGCACCAATTTCTAGAGGTCCTTGCTGGTATGTATTAACTCAACGGCAGTGAGAGCCGGTTGAGTTAAAACGCACACACTGCAATGACTTAGTGTATGGAGTGTCAAGAACACGATTTAAATCTGAAATACAGTGTAAATGTTTACAAGTAGCCAATTTTATGCTTGGTGCAGGGAGGTCCAAAATTACCGTAAAGATGTCTTATGCTTATCAGCAACACCACCGCCTCCATCATATGAATCGACCGATTGCTATTCAACTACGAGTGTTTAATCAGTAGAATATTTGATTTGTCTGCTTACACTAAAAACGCATAACAATATGCATATAAAAGGATCCAAAGTGCTGCTGGTCAATTGTCTGTCAAAAGCACCACAACTATCGTCTTCAGCGTCGCACTGACGATATCATATCGACTGATGATGGAACGTCTACAATCCAACTGCGAGGCATGGCGAACAGACTAAGAACCAAGCAGTGTACCCGAGATACCCTTATTTCACAAAATTTTTGACCTGTTTGAGTAGCAATTTCCGACGTTCCGTTTCTGAGCTAACTGCAGTTGAGGTCAGTTCATCCTTTTCTAGTCATCCTTAGGCCATTTCGGAGCTAACTGCAGCTGAGTTCAGTTACTCCTTTTCTAGTCATCCTTAAACTGTGGTGTTAGCGATATGCCCACCGTTCTCTATTAATTCTCTTTGTTACAAAACAGCATGTATCCCTATCCTTCGTGAGTCGATCCGTGCTGATCAGGACGCGGTTTTTCCCAGCTTGCCCACCTGTTATTAACTAAATCAGGATACTGTACCTTTCAAAGTAGGTTAACGATGAAAAACCTCCAATCTACCAGCATGGACACTTCACATTTCGTTACGGACTTAGAGAGTTAGCTGTTTGTGTTCTAAAGTCCTGAGATTGATGTTATTTGAGGCTTAATTCTATTAAAAGTTTAAAACAGTCGAGTGGATAGACAGAATATGGTTTAGGCCGAATCTTCCCGAATAAGCGAGCACAACAGAGAGTAGTATACCATCCTCATGGTCTGATGTGCACCCGTCAACACGTTGTGTTTATAATCCAGAGGTAAGATGAAGACGTGATGCGTCCTTGAGACCTCTTAATACCACCTATGTTTCATCCCACAAGTGAAAGCATTCTAGACTGAAACGCCTCAAAGCATATTATGGCTATCTCATCTTTGTAGAATACTATCCCGTGAATCTGAAATGACCCTAATTCACTAATGCTCAATTGGTAGTGGCACGTCGTACCACAAGATACCAATCGGCCACCTGTGGCTGAGTACTGGTGGAGATAAGCTTTGTCTTTGGTCATGCGGTCCGGCGTTGACGGAATGTCCTATGATTTGTTAGAGACACTTCTTGCCGAGGTGTAGTCCGCATCTAATGAATCCAACTATGGATACGCCGTAGTGATCCAGTTATGTGCCAGTCGGGCGCTGTCAGTAAGTCCTAAGTTGAAGACCAAACAGCATAAAGACCACGATTTGTGTAAAGGCAAATTATTCCAATCCAGCTTAGTCCTCCAGTATACCGATTACGTTATTGAAGACTGCTATATAAATATAACTTTGAGAATGACCTGGTAGCCATCAAGGCAATCAGTGCCCGAAAACGTTAAAAACTATATAAGTTTCTATGGATATTTAGCTCTGTAAGTGAAGCCAATCAGTTCTGGAAGGTTCAGAAGCACTGTACAGCTGTTTCACCCTTATTGGAAATCATCAGCAGTGCGTATCTCACGGAACTTTAGAGAGATTCGAACGGCCTACCTCCCAGCTAGTAGTTGGAACACAACCATTGGGCCACGAGTGGTTGAAGGACACTGTGAATAACTCACACTTAGACAAGGTATGGCACCGCCCATCCTTCAGTCACTGGGTCCACATCACATGGTCACATGTATTGGCTAGCCCTTCGAGCAGTGACTTCTCAGATGGAAGTTTCAATCACCGTGTGAATTTTATTCCTTTTCTGAGCAAGTTATCGACTGTTACTAATGTGAGGAGATTTGGAAGGTTCTGGTAGAGATTTCGTCCTGTAAGTGGAGCCAGCCTATAGCCGACAAGCACTGTACAACTGTTCCATCCTTATTCGGAATCAACCGCTTGATTTTTCAAAAGATCTCGTGACCACCGGTCAGACACCATATTGCAAACCTGATAAAGAGACTGAAATTCTTTTAGTGACCAGAGCTGACTATACTAGCATGATCAATGACATTCTCTCCAAAGATTCAGGATGTAGAAAAATGAAGCACAGTTATTCGGAAGGCTGTACATATATCGTCCAAAAATGGCGGGTCACTGGTGCTGATATCACAATATCTCTATTCAATGGTCTACCAAAAATGCCTTACTCTGGTCTACACTGTAACGGTGGATACTACCTATGAGGCATGTGAGTAGTACGGCTTCTCGTAAATCCGCTTTGTGTCTCTTGAAAAGTAAGATCTGTTACGGAATTTGTGGAGTCTCTTTGCAGCATTTGCCTGCATTTGAGTAACAGTCAATGAATATCCAGAAAAGTTCAGGAAGACGCGTTCAAGGAGACGGTGGATATTCAGTTTTGTAAGCAAGATGCATATGAGAGTTTTGCTCCCCCGTTCAATAGTCTGTGACTGTTAAGTTGGCGTTCTCAAATAGACAACTCCGCAGCAAAGGCCTTCTTCCTTTCACCACTACGACTCAGTTCTGATTGGTTCAACTCTCCACACAATTCTGTATCTAATTGGCCCGTCGGTCTACTAGAAATATCAGTGTGCAGTCTCTACGAATATTTCGGTTTCGCCAAACAAACGGATAAAACTGGATGATCAGCACAGGTCTTACTGTTAACAAATTTCTCGCTTGAATAAACAGTCGAGTACGTCTATGACATTAACAGTGGCCCTGTGTCGAAATTCGGAGGAATGTTACTACTCTGCACTGACAGCGTTTGCTTCAGTTTTAGCAAGCAATACTGACAGACTAGGTCCCTTTCTTTCAGAGTTCTTCATCATCAAGCTCGAAAATTGTTCGTTAGATGCTCCAGTCCAAGAAACCAAACCCTATTGTCGCTACGTAGTCATATTCAACGTCACTGACAGCAACACCAGATAAGAAAACTGAGTATTCACTAATGGACAAACATGTCAATTTATTTGAATAAAGCCACACGGTGGAAAACAAAAAAGGATATGGAGTGTACCCTCCCACAAACTCCCGACGTGCGTACATCTCCAGCATTCAGTCTGTATAGAAACTGCCAGCGTGAAAGTCTCCGATACCCATTAGGCACCATTTCCTTCAGAGTCACAAGCCAAAAAAGATGGTCACGTAGGCCATATCATGGAGGATGAACAGCACCAGCAGCACTCGGGCGTTTCGTAACATCGTTCATTTTCTTCTGCCATCCAAGTCACCGACACTCCAAAGTAGCACGAATAACAGAATTCGTTTCAGCAGATGTTAAATCGGGATGCGTAATACATGGCCCAGCCACCTTAGATTTCAGTGTTGGATAAACTGTTTGAGTTAACTACCGTTTGCTTCACCAAACACTAGCTTCCTGATCAACTCATTCCCAGATCGTTGGTCCAAGCCAATTCCAGCAATGGTTCTTAATCATCCGAGATCTGATGTCCAAGGACTAGATGTCTCATATCCTCTCCCTCGACTGACCAATTCACGTATGGGTAAAAAAATATAACCCGCAATATAGTCTGCTATACGCGTCCCTTGGGACCACATAAGTGACGTCAACTGGCAAACACACCTCTGGACTTTGAGAGCTTCGTCTGTCACACTACCGTCAGATCTACTGCAACTTCCAAGATACACATAGCGTTCCACAAACTTCAGTGTCACTTTCTGAATCCTTAGAGACATACTGAAAGAATTTACGCCCCACAGCATGAATTTGCATTTTGTGATTCCAAAACAGATTCCGAAGGATTGAAAGTCCCTCGTCCTTCTTTCTATTTAGGTCTGTGAGTCCTCGGTTTTGAAAACAGGAACCACATCGCCTGCACACACCAGGTTCTCTCCCGAGGACGTCTGGAGTTGCAGAGACCCCACTGAGTTCACATCATTACTTCATCAACGAGGAAGAACAAAAATGTTTAGACAATGTACATTCCTGTTGAACAACCCTACTAGTATGGGGGCTTTTTAAGAGTTCCACACACACTATCGCGTGCCCATGGGTACGCCAATTCAAGGACTCTATAATACTCACGAACTTTCAGGATATAGTGGGTTGCACGAACACAGTGAGAAGAACGAACCGGTTAACAGAATCAGACCCAACCTTCAACTGAATGAACACCATGACTTCAGGGCTCCTGTACACTTGATGCCGCGTGAAAATGTGGTCCGCAAAACTACTTCCCTATCGAAGTCTTACTTGTTGCCCTCCGGTCATTTCCATGTCTTCTCATTAGACAATATGAAACGAGTGACGCGGAGGGTCTATCTGGAACCAGGATCAAGCTGATTTCTCTATGATCACCATATTCAATTCAAGCACCTTTTTAAAAAAAACAAGCACTAGCAATTGTTTGCGACGGTCTTTTTTATCAAAATAGAGGTAAATAAGTTAGACAAGTACCGACTGAGGATTTCACCTCAATACTTAAACTGAGTTGGTGGGAGTTCATCGGGCTGAGCACTTCGGTCGGGGTTGAGGGAGAAAAGGGGTTCACGTATTTCTGTAGCTATCGGATGTTTCGAGCTGACTGAGAAGGGCTCATTTGAGGGGTGAGAATCCATATAAGCACTAGCAGAGGATCATGGGAGTTTTCTTGTAAAGGCTGAGCTAAGGATCCAAGCAGTATCCCCGTTTAGAGATTAGCAAGTTATTTTACGTTCATTTTTTCGCTCGCCAGAGACCTTTTCAGGCCTGTTGCACGTATCTCTGGGAGAGGCAGAGGTTGGGTTGGAACCACGGGCCTTCAGGTGAGTAAATTCGCGCTGAGCCACTGAGCCATCTCGCCCCCCCCCCTTCATCTCCTAAGCTTACTTGATCCAACAATCTTGACCCACGTGGTACTGTTTTTCACCTGATGCCTGACAATTTGTCGAACCGTACTGTGATTCCGACCAACAGGGACTAGTGTCTAATATTCCAGAGAGACTGAATTTTCGGTCGAGCTCCAGAGCATGGATGTAGTTGGTCGCATCGTTCCAGCAGTATAGCGCACAGCATATCGCAGGTTTGTAGATGATACCTCCAGTGGATGTAAGATGGGTTGTCCGAAGTGAAGTTGAGCCAGGGATTTTGGTAAGTTTGCTTCACATTGGGGTCCAAGAGGTGTTCCAGAACGAGCGGTAATCAGTACTTGATCCATGCTGCCTAGGGCTGGTAGCGGTGTGAACTAATATTGGCTCGCATGTGGTGACTATCAACTGGTAAAGGATCTTTGATTGTTTCAGAAGTTAGCACTTTACAGGAATAGTCTGTGGTCAGCACATAACTACAGAAGACGCTCATCGTTGTCCATGAGTCTCGATTCCGGTCAAGCACCACCATCGAATTTAGCCTCAGTGGAGCTTTTTCTGTCTTCTTACGCGTTCACATCCGCGGCACTTACTACGACAGCCAAGCTTTTGGCCCGCCGTACTAAAACCCTCAGATAATCTGTAATTGCAATGCATTTGACTCACACCGTAGGTATTGTAAGGATGCTTTGGCCGATTCAGAGGCACACAAGGTGATTTCTGCCATCCAGTATTCGCCGAAACCTTGGGGGTGCATCGAGTTAGGCTACGGCAGCTCGTTGTCTGAAGATCCTCAGCTTGGACCATTGAACATCCACCTGAACAAGTTTGTTTTCTGTAAGACGCATTATGTCCCACCCTATATACCTCAAATGCTAATTTGTCCACACAACGTTGTTCGTACCATGTCTGTATAATCATATTCGAAATACGCTTTGTGCACCGAAACCATTATAAACAACAGAATCATCGACCCTTATCAGACAAAACATGTGAATATTGATCTAGACAACACCGAGGGATGATCAGATGCTAAGTGCAGTTCACAAATGCATCCATCTATATTTCTCTTACCACACAGGTTTTGCACTGGGGACTGGTTCGTACAACAGTGGTTCCTAAGCTTGTGAAACATTCCAAACCAAGAAGCATGCACAGTCACAGGACGATGCTCAAAACTTGGAAGATGGTGGGGATAGGGTAGAGCAGTCGTTTACCCAGCGCTCCTCAACGTAATCACCATCAATCAATTGACCTTTTCAAAAGCCTCCAAAATTTGTCAGTTTGTGCCGGACTTTGAGCAGAATGGCAATCCTGTTCTGCACTTTACATCGTCGTTTTTTATCAGACAGGTTTTCTACACTGTTATTTTCCTACTTTATGTGTATAGGTCACATTCTAGTTAGGTTGCGACTATAAATGTCCGGAAAAGAAGAGATTTGACCTGCGCGTGCCAGACAAACCATCTTTTGGGGGTAATATTTACCTCAGACTTCCCTACAACGTGCGCATGAACCAATCATCTCCATCGTAGCCTTTGATTCTCACGTTTGTCGACGGACTTGGCAGTTACTCGGCACTTGATATGTGGGTATTGTGAAGTGTCTCAGTTCCATTGCAGTTCCATTGAACGAGGGAGGAAATGCCATATAAGGTGTGCATTATCCCTCCATGCTAGTTCTCTTTGAGTGAGAAGCATTTCGTCCCGGCCATGTTAACCCGAAGAGTAACATGAAATGCCAAAGCCCCATGGGTGACCGGAAAAAGCTGCCACTTCTGGTCTTACTTCCCCTCCCAACATGGACCACTTTGTTCCGAAAATCGAGGAATGCGAAAACTAGTTAAACTGGCAGCTGATTTCTGTTTGCCCATGACCATCAAGAATGTTCAGCTCTACTGGATACCCGCAACGCGCACTCCTGATACTGTCCAGTTGGCCTGATAATTTAAATTGTCAGACAAATGAGTGTTCTCGTGGCTTGTGTTTTATATAACAACTCAAAAGATCTACCATATATTGCGAATGGTTAGTCTGGTCTTTCCAGTCAGCGTTACATATACTTACAAGTCTTTTTGCCTCAGTCGATCAATGAAAGGCTGGTCGTCCATCCAATAATCCAGGTCTTTGGGCAGTCAGGTCATGAGAAATAAATTGTGCCTGTCATTCGCCACCAACTGAAGATCCTTTAGTTCAGTCAAAAAGAGGACACGGGACACTGCTGAGCCGTATCAGCCCAAGTGATAGGGTATCGTCAAAAAGTAAAGAAGCCACATAACTTTTCACTTCCTGAAGGTGCTTCCGTAAATCCAAAGGACTACACTGGCAGAATAAGACCGGAGTGCTTTGTCTTCAAGTGTTACGCGAGTTTTCCTTCTCTAGAAGAATCTCTGGAATGCTCTCCTCACGCCCCATCTTAGACTAATAACTCCACGTCAAGGGTGATTATCAGGTAATCGCTTTATGTTAAGAGCAGCTTGATTATTCGGAGGATACACACGTGGAAAAACCCTAAGAAGTCGACACCTTAGGCTAGGTGTAATCAGTTCCATGCAAGGACCAGGTATGCCATCAGCCTACTTGATGACACGGTGGAAGCTCTCATTTCTGTTAGTTGATTGCCGTTGAATATAGCCGGCGACATACCAACCAACAAGTTTTTACCAAGGAATATTGCTATTTATTCTTTTTACAATCCCAATTTTACAGACGACCAGTCAAACAACTCAAAGAACTTGAAACAGTGAATGACAACTAAAAGGAAATTGATTTTCGGACTACAAAAGAAGTCACTGCATACTTGTTTCAGGTCATAAGAGTTGGTGTAGGATAGACAGGGGCTTTGGAAATCTTGAAGGTGGACCCAAGCGCACATAATGCAAACGAGACGACAAAGTTCTTGGATGGAACATGAATCCGTGACCTCTTATCTACCGGACGAGGGCTTGGTGAATGAAATTTAGCTTTCCATGTTTCGTAACCATTCTGCAGAAGTCTCACTTCAGAAGCGGTTCAACGAAGAGGATATTGTACTATAAAATACCATACCTGCATGGTATACGTATACTGTCGTATAACTTATCAAAAATCGAATGTTTGACATAAGGTTTATTCAGCAGTAATATGAAAGCAGCAACTTTCTTCTTGAATAGGGACATAGCTCAAAAAAGACCAGTTTGTCCAGGTCCAAAAGACAACATCTTTGTGGCACGCAATCTGCTGCTTTCTACAGTTGTAGTCACGGTCAACAAATGTCAGGGTTTCTAACTTATGCGCACTATGGTACCGTACCATGCGAATACAACTTTCAGTGTATGTGACTCAAAAGCAGAAACCCCTTGCCAAGATGCCAATCGCCAACTCAACAACGGATGATGAAAATCGAACGTTTGCACATGAATATGATCAAGAGAATTCTACGGAGGGAAAAGCCTTCAGAGAAGTGGAGGACGAAAATGCTTCAAGAAATCTAGGATACCAAATACGTAGTAAGGTCAGTAACCAGGTTGAAATAAATTACATCAGCTTCTACAGAACAAAGACGAAGTCAGAAAGTAAAGAGTAATCTCACTGTTGTTTAGTAATGTTCTCGAGGACAGAAGCTTTTTGTTCACCAATCTGCAGGAGAAAAGTGCCAAAAACAACTCAGTCAGCAAAGTTAAAAACCGCCCACATAAAATGGAGGTCTTCTGGGGCTTGCTAGTGCCTGCATGCTCACACTCGATCTGGTAAGAAAGGGCGTTTTGTCCTCTTTGCACCGATTTCAATGATGAACCATAAATTTATATTTCCAATGTGACTTCCGGTAAAAAATGCGAATTTAACTTCTCCTTCTGTCAATTCAGTGCAACATTTATGTCGTGGGGTCAGTGTACATAATACGCAAGGTTACCTTCTTCGGAGACAGGCGCATCGGGTGGAAAAAAGCCTTGTCTATAAGTCCGTGACATTTAGTTCTGTGTTTGTCATATAGGCGAAAAAGTCGTATTCAGTCTTCTGGGATAAATCCACCCTGGAAAGAGATGCTGTCAGATTTGTCTATGAGGATTTGGATGCCTTGATCTACAGGAATTGCCTTCCTTTTTGTGTTCATTTATTAGATGCACTCCCAATAAAGAGCCTCAGTGTGCAACAAAAGGTAAACAATAATCGTATAGTTGTTCTTTTATCCATCATCAGGGCATGTGTCCCACGATTTCTCGCCATCCTCTCAGCTAAGAGAGGATACTCTCGAAAGTTTATAGCTTTCTGAAATGTCATCCTTCTCAGTTCTATTAATTTGTTGCGTCAGTCATCAATGCCACCAAGGTTTATAATTTTGCGTATTCAAATCCCTACGTGTGCAAGTTTTGTTTCTGATTATGAGTGTCCGGCAATGAGAGGTCGATTGAATTCACACTGCATCCATTCTTTGTGTCCGGTTGATGTAAGGTGGATGCGGGTCACGCAGCACACTTATGCACAGTTAACTGCTCGATACGCGCTTTCACGGATCCCTCAGAATTAAAATAGAAATTCAACAACTTTTGGGCTGTAAACCAAATCATCGTACACCAATACTGTAAGTTTGCCTTGGGTTCTCCAACAGCTTACGAATACTAGGGTTTGTCTATCTTTCTTGCACTCAACAATCCAGTGGTCGAGCCTGCAAAATTGCAAGTCGACAGCTGAAGGGCCTGGGGGCCACGCAGTGTATTCTGAGGTCCCTCCAATGAAATACGAAAGTTTGTGGGAGGGACTATCCTATCCTCCCCACGTGCTTTATCGAGGAGAACGAGTTTAACGCAGGGCAAGCTATGAGAGGGTGTGTCACAGAAATTTTTCCCACATCGGGTTATACGATTTTGCCAAAGATTTTGGTGCTTCCACCTAAACTGGTATGTTGATCTCCTTCTAGAGGAAACATCCACTGAAGCTATCTGATCGTTCACCCCCATGATGCACCCTTTGTTCCTATTAACCATGAATAAACCTCAAACACTCGCCAAAGTTCTGGTGTGTCTGAACTTTTGTGACTTCAGTTTGTTTCACACAGATTTCGTTAGTCAAAACGAATGAGTTCAAACATCTGTACGTTTTGAACAGCACTGATTGCTGCCTTACTGGAGAATTTCCGTCCGGATTAGACCACTCCATCTGTACAGTCGATATCCTCAGACCGTCATTTGAAAGCAACCTTTGCGAATTTGTGCAAATACACAACGAACGAAATTTCGAACAGCTTTTGTGCCACCGTCATATTTACGCTACCCTCAGAATACTAAGACTGTAATGTTGCTGACTAGTCAAGTCTCCCTGTTAAATAAGCCCCAGAAACCTTCGCTTAGTAAAACATCTGCGGAAGGATGAAGCAAGCCGAAATGAAACAAATCTAGAGCTACAGTGGGCCCATTCGGTAATGCCACTAGAATGACGTGAAGCGAGGTGTTGTCAATAAGAGTTCAGTTCACCGTCTGTCGGGACTGGGCTTGCGCAACCACGCAAATCCAGGCCAGACACGGATGCTCCTTTCAGTTGATGCTCATTGCCGATGAAAACCCATGACGGGGCCAGAAGCTTTTGTAAATTAAAAAACAGTAAGCTATTTGTGTTGTGCGCAAACCATACTGGCGGACGCGTAGTAACGGGGACAGTCCGTGGCAGATATTGCTTGCGTATCCATGTTCTTCTGTGCACAGTATTCTTTCTAGAGGTGATCTAAGCATGAGCAGGAATATCCTGTCATGTAATCCTTCCCCTACAAAGGTGTTCTTTTTAAATGAAGACCACTGCAGCATGTTTGACACCTCATGTCTGATGATTGTGAACGGTTGCCTCTTGTTTCTAGTACATACACTATTTCATTCTGGAACTAGTTGCGACTTGTACAGTACACCAGTACATCCAGAAGTAACTGTCTGAATATGTATTAGATTGCAATTAGTGCCGCCCGCCAGTTGATAAAATACTGGTTGGATATGGTTGACCTGCCATAACGCGTAAACATAATTCAAGTTAGCAGATCTACTTAAGTCCGTAGCTGATACAAACAGACAGGTTCCTATAGATTTCAAAAGTCAGAAGGACCAACGTGGGCTCCTACACTTTGCTTTATTCCGGAAATCAAATACGAGTGATGTAATGAAGCGCAGGGTATGAATTATTTCTCTTGTCCTGTCTGTCCACGTGCATGTGCTAGGTGGGCTGCGTCCTCAAAAGTTGACATTATTCTGTCCAAGTCGCATTCTTCTGGTGTTATTTATCACAAAGCAAAAGGCGAGAATGATGGGAAAGTGTCTAGACATGGTCGTTTATACGTATTGAGCACCATGGTTCAGTTTCTTACAGTTATATATGACGATTTTCAGAATCTGTCCTACAAACATATCGTACGCATTCCATTCAGGGACACATTCATGTTCATCTAATGTCCTCAAGTCAGTATATACAAGGTTTCTTATCTAAAAATAAAAAAGATCACCGTCCGGATCGTTTCCACCTACGATTAATAGTGATATCGATCAGAGGAGTACGGGCTGTGTAGTTGTAGTTAGACATTTGGCCATAGTTATTTATGTCCACCTGCCAAAAATTCGATCGCACGCGCCTTGCTCCACCAGTTTTGGTGAGTGATACACTGAAAAAATACGGTAACGTGTGCGCAGTTCTGAGGCAGAGGAAATCGGTAATAATCCGGACAAGAGGTTTGTGTCACATCGAACAGGTCAGATACTCACTAAGAATGACTTGCTATACCCAAGGTGCTTATTTGGTAATGCAAAAGCAAGTAAGTGAACCATTCTGCCTACTCACTCGTGCGCCTTCCTATAAGAAAATCAGTAGTTTGTTCATGGCTAGAAGTCACGAGAGTGGTTAGGCTGTGAATTTTTGAGTTCATAGCGCGGCAGAAGGAGTTTGTCCTCATAAGCAGAGTTTAAAACGCCTGGGAGTTGACTGGAAAATTTTGTGACAAGGCTTATTTAGTACAGCTCGTTTAAAAAATGGCTTTTGCGTGGGCATTTCATCCTCGCCACTCAGAATTCCAACCCATCGTTAATGAAGATGCAAGTAATACTCTTCTAAAAGAAAATCTATTTGATTCAACAACACAAACTGATAGATGAACGATATGCTTTCAGTTACAGCCTCATCGACTAACGAGGAAAAACAGTTTGAACCATCTCATTCTGGTCCGTAGGGGAATAAACATTCCTTAAGTTGCTCCCGTTTAAAAGTTCCCATGGTTCTTCACTGCACCCGGTGGAACTTTTTGGCGAAACACCTTGAGAGAGGCAAAATAACTTGAGATTAAACTTCTGTTTTTGTCTTCTCTAGACCAGGATTAATAAGTAAGTTGTTTGTGTGGGCGGTTTGCCCACTTCTTTCTACCCCATGTCTTGCAGACCGATAAATCTTTAAAACTTTCCCCGAACCGAATAAAATCAACACCAGACCGGCTGTAGTACGTGAGGAAAAGGTTTATCTTGTGATTGTATGTCTAAATCCAGCTTTACTTAGCATTATCGATTTTTTCAATCGATCCATTTCATTCCAGCCATTCCTAATCACTAATAGCCAACTCTTCCTAACTGTTGTTTCGGCCATGTATTTGTCTGCTGGCTCGTAATTGTGGTCAAACGGCAGTCTTTTCCAATTATTCATGCGTTCTAAAGGGAGTAAAACCGGTGAAAGCCAACAGCTTTCGTTTCTGAAGCAAAGGCATTTCCGAAATATTACTTGGTTAAGATTCATTGCCATAGTTTGCAACCATTCTGAAGACTGTCCCATTTCCCTAGCTCCAACTTAAAGTTGGAAGGACGTCCAAAGGAAGTGGTAGTCCCCGCTTTCAGGTACACGTAGCACTAGGGGATTGATGTGGAACAGTCAAAAATTCGGACCACATGTTGGTGGTTTCAGATCCTGTTGGATTTACACCCAATTTGCTCTCGTTCAAAAAGTCTTCTTCTGGTCAGTTTCAGTAAGATTGTTTTTGGCATTCAACTCTAGTTTTGCCCCTTGATAAACCTTACCGGTTGTGCATAACTAGAGGCCGCTTGCCACAACAAGCAAGTTCATTTCGACTGCCTTAGCAATGCCTTTAAATGCCTATGCTTGTTCAAGGACTATGGAAGTTAGATTGAAAATGAACAAAAGTAATGACCATGAAAATAAAATGACAGACGCTTGGAGCTGGAATCGAGCTAGCGATCGCTTGCCTATCGAACGGCTCCCCCCGCCATCTGCATTATCGTTAACGTTGTCTGACGCCATCGGTAAGCACACCCCCACTTTTTGTGTATTTCTAAGTCAATCAGATGAGAAAAAAACTTGCTTGAAGCGTCCGTTTCTATTTTGTCCAATGTCGCTCTGAATATCAACAGATACGGGTTGAATGTATCTCTAACAGTGTCACCGGAAGTATGTGGACACATGACCTTGAAATTTATGTTACTGATCTGGGGTAACGGTGATATGGTGGTACGCTAATCTACCGAGTGCTATTTGTATGTCAGTAGACTGAGACTACCTCTAAAGACTACCTCCACAACGAATGCAGCGTAACATCATTTTTAGCTCTTTGATCTAGGTAAGTTCTGCAAATGGCAACAGACAGGGAGGAAGTGGAGACTTCCAACCGTCCATAAGTGACATAGATCAAAATCGTTCCCTCCACTTATTAAGAGCTACATTTCTCCAAAGCGCATTAATCTTTCTTGGCGAGAAACACACTTGAGGTATGCCCAAAACTTCCTAGTTCAATTAGTTTATTCACTTAAGACAAGGCCCGATGCAACTCTAGGATAAATAAAACCCTGAAAACTAAACTTAACGGTCATCATGAAGTTACCAACATGGAAACACTTGATACCATCCGACGAATGTTATCAATGTCTGGCAAAAGTACCCCGTTGTGTGTGAGACTAACAAAACTTTTCATCAGGTTCAATAAACCTCTCCTGCGGTTCCGTTTCAAAAAGCAATTTTATTTTGATCGGCAGGTGATAAAAACTTCCATGAAGTTTCCACCACGGAACTCAACTTAATATCACAACAAAACTTGAATAAATAGTTTCCACCACGGAACTCAACTTAATATCATAACAAAACTTGAATAAATGATTTGATCTGCTTTCAGGTGCGAACCGGATGGAAATTGTCAAGTTTTACTTTAATTTGAAAGAGTAAAACTCAGTGCTTTCCTTTTAGTCCGTCCCAAACTTCTTTTTGTTTATGCCCTGTTCACTGGAATTTTTTTATTTCAGTGAACTTGGCTTTATCCAGTAGGCACGATGTAGTCAAGGTCACGATATAAGCTCTCAGCTACCCACAAACTGGTTGTTCTGTTTCCATATGAGTGCGAGTTCTTGGGAGCATAATGCTTCCAGCTCGATAAATGGAGGATTTTATAAACACGAGGAATTTCTGCCGCGAAATATGGTACCTTAAAAGTGCCTCTTATAGGAGCCTTCCTTAGAACGGGTCAGCAGTCTATTCACAATGTAAAAAAACGGCAAACATCACGTCCGTTTGTCTCTTTCAGGACTTTTAGATGACGAATTCTCACTGACAGAGCGAGAGAGTCCTGCTCCAAACTGTACGAACTTGGATATTGTATGTGATATAGATTAATCTCACTCAATTGGACGGACATTACATACCACTAATTTAAAAGACGAAAATCTTGCTCCCGGAATCTTCATCACTCGCCTGTATTCTACATTTGAAGAAGCATACAACGAGATCCCGCTCGGTGCATTGTGGCCAGGTGAGTATGCCATTAATATGCCACTGGCAGGTTCTAGCTAGTTAACCATACATCAGAAGGATACTTTTTGTCCCGAATACAGACCTCTTGATAGACTTCTCTAACCCCAACTAAGTGGACATGAGCAGATAGGGTTGATAGCCGACAAGCCCCAATATGGCGTAATCTTTTGTGAAAGGCACTGCATTTTTAGGGCATTCGTTCATTCACCGGCGTCCTTGTTGATTAATTTGGCCTGGCATGCAATGCCGACACATGACTATCTCCAGAATCACATCAGGGAGACAGGAAGTCTCAACATAAATTAGGTTTGGAATGTCATATAATTAGAGAAGGACCTTCAAACTTGACCCCACTCACCGTCCACCTGGGCGGCTTTACTCCTGCGAGAGAAAAACCCTCCTTGGAAAAGTGAAAAATTTCCAACTCAAGTGAAGGTCACTTGGTTACGCTAGATCGATTCGATTGCATACGAGCAAAGGAATAACTTCTGTGGGGTGGACTGACTCGAAATCTATATATGGTTCCTGACAGATAAATATCTGCTTATAAGCGAATCACCACAGGTTATATTACAATTCAACAAAATAATTAATTAGTATTCCAACACGAACAAAAACCAACGTGTTTCGTATCGTCCACCAAACGGGAGCATTAAAATCCATGGATTAGAATGGCATATTTGACGTCATCACCTCTAGCCGTCCTTCCTGAGCGTGTAACGGATTGACAGCCGGAAGTGGCCAACACTGGTGGCCTATTGTCACTTTTTAAAATGCAAGTGCAGCAAAAAAAAATTAGCTATTCTATTCATTTGTCCAGAAAATCACGCAATTTTTCACTTTGACGAGATGTCCGACTTAGCGCTTTTGAGCGAGTGTAAACCGAGAGCTCCGCGATAAGTGCCTTTCTCTCTACTTACTTACTTACTTACTTACTTACTTACTTACTTACTTACTTACTTACTTACTTACTTACTTACTTACTTACTTACTTGTTTACTTCTCGTGTGGGCAATTTGTTTACTCTTGTCAGTAAATAGATGGTGACCTACCCTTTGATATGACGGTAGCAACTAGAAACCCAATCGCCCCCCCCAGAGGATTATACTATCTCATGATCTATTCAACGGCTGCATAAAATATCGCGTTTCCTTCACATTTAGTTAAGATCGGCAAAAATTCAGTGACATACCATCCAATGGGAATTCTTAGTTCCCATGGGTATACACTGCCTTCCAGCAAGAAATTTTCTTTGTGCGGTATTTCTACCCTACGATCCTCCATGCCTTAGAGAATTCACGGGTTCTAGTGCAGTGAGAAACAACGCTCTGCTTTAGGACTAGACATTGAACTGTTCGATTCACGACTGATGTCACTCGCAACATTGTTACTCTACGCGACACTAGTGAACTCCAGTCTCAAATTTACGAGTGTCGATCGATGCTTTAGCAGTGACTCCATGTACGGTCGCATATATCTGAGGCGACGAAACCGAAAATAGAAATGTATAACACGATAATTTCCTGGCAGCCAACGACTGAATCCGTATAAACATGTCGACTTCAAACAAATTAGTTGTAACACCGTGTGATCTGTTTCACTGAGTGAAAGAGAATTCTACAATTGGGCCATTGCATTAAGTGCTTCGATTTTCTGTCATATTAGATAAATTAATTGTTCACAAATTGCGTTCAGGTCAAGCTCACAGCTGTGTGAGATTCAGCCACTAGCCACGTGCTGGTAGACAAAACGGTAACATAATCGTTGGTTGCGAACCGCTCCGCTTTTCGGGTCCAAAGAAATCCTGGTCGTTTCAGTGCACTTCAGTTTAGCTTTAGTTTGGAAAATGACCTGTCAGCTGAAAGCCTGTCTTTAACGAGATTTGAAAAAAACATAGTCACCCAATTTTCATTACTCGGGTGATGACGTGCAAACCTTACTTTCGCAGTCGTAGTTTAGGGAACCTACTTGTTGCCAATTTGCTGTTTGCCTTAATTTGTAGACCCCCTTAGTTTTAGGTTAGGTTTTCCATCCACTTCTGGAACCTAATGTAGGCTTGCTAAGGCCTCGCTAAAACTGAACTTAAGAACTAAAATAGAGGTCTTAAAAACAGGAATTCCAAAACCGTAACTTAATATGCGCAGTGGTTACTGGATGGCTCAAGGAAAGGCAAAATCTTCGCTGCAACTAGACCGCGCACTTCTTCGGTATAAAACAACCAGCCAAACTGGAAACTGCAAACCGCGGTAGTTTTTTCCAGTAATGAAGAGGGTTCAATCGTTGATGATAAATCCAGTAGAAAAAGGTTGATCATGTGAAGGGGGAAAGAGGAATCCTGCTTATCGTCATTGAAGAATGCTGCAAACTACTTGTGGATTTTTAACGACTAGGAGGAATTTCATACAAGTTTGGCTGCTCTGCCTAAAATTTGTCAGTCTTTCCGTAACACGGGAAACGAGTCAACTCGTGATTAGCGGCGTAAGTCACTACCTTGCGCTTTGTATCCGCGCTTGAGTGGAGTATAAATATCCCAATTAATTTAGCAGCCTCTAGTCGGTGTGCATTTCTCAGAAAACCTGATGGGGTTGCACCATCGACGCACTTACCCGGCCAGGTGATCGATACGCACTAAGGAAAGTGACCTCAGAAATGACTTTTTCTGTTGTCTCCGAGGTCGTGGATTGTTTCGCTGAAATTCGCCTTGCGCCAACCTGCGCCAATCAATGCACCGGGTGTTCGAACAAAGAGCGCGATGGAAATTAGTTTGGAGGTGGATACCTTTGTCAGGACAAGATGCATGTGAGCCGGTCGAACTGACATACCGTGTGTGTACACACATATCCTCCAGTAAACTATGTCACGCCTCTAAACTCTGATGGGCATACCAGTAAAGTGTGGATGAATGCAGATCACTGAAAGAATCACTTGGAGTAAACTGGCACATGCGGCTGAAACGTTTGTAAATGACGATCTAATGATACGATGTGATTATTTCGGGTATAAAATAAAAAAAACTGTGGTTTGTAATAAACCCTGTGATTCGCTTGCATTTTTGGCCGCGTTTATTGAAACAACTCACAATAATCTAACATGAGCGGGTAGCAACAGTGATCCACTTGTGAGTACCACCTTTGGAGAATGCAGTGGTTTTTGTCTCAAGGATGGCTTCCATAAACTCTGTTCTGTGGAATTTGTGTTCAAACTAAATAAATGCTATGTCCTTCCAAAAAGAGGTTGTAGAACTCTCCGAAAGACAATCTTTTCAGGAGAAGCTGTATCACAGTTGGCTGGTTTGAATATTTTGATTCTCAGTCCTGCTTGTGTTAGCATCATGTCCTTGTCATTGTACAGGCCGTCTTTGTTGAATGAATGAGGGCGACACAGCGAAATCTAAGGATCCAGTGTACATTCACAAGAAATGGCAAGTTTTCGACAAAGCACCCCCATGGAACCTTATTGACCCAGTTCGGACCGGCGTGGTCACATCACTCTGTGAAGCAGCGAAGCTTGTGGAGCGTTGGCTTAGACGGTTATGATGTCACACGAAAAGCCTGGCCGGTAGTCCAACGGGAGACTAGTATGGGCCAGTCTCTTAGATAAGTAACAACCCCCTGGAAAGTAATTCAACTCTTTCATATGGGGAGATTTAATTCAATTTCCAGAACATCTGTGCGATTGTCAGCTCACCCAGACGGATTTAGTCACAATTTTTTTGCTTCAGAGATTTGAAACGTTTATTCGTTTGTACGCAGTTTTCTGAAGCTACTGTCTCTAGAAAGTTTTTCCCCCTCATGGAATATCTATGATTATTTAAGTAAGCAGCTTTTGACACTGTTTTCTGATATAACCCTCAATTAAAAACCGGAGTTGATTGCTTTCTCGTACTCACCAAACGGGAGGTGATAGAAGGCAACGTTTTTGGGTCCATCCTTCTGGAAGGAAAATGGTCAAATGATAGGAGGTTCACCTCTGCTTCAATGCACATTTAAAAGCTTTTGGAAAAAGTGGGTCGCTGGCCTTGCGGTCCCCAGTCAGCTGTTAATCCTGAAAGACAACCCGGAAGCTGGAAACCTAAGAAAAGCAATGTCCGGGGGAGCAGACAGTTAGTCCGAACAATCGAGGTTTGTGGGCTCAACTCAACTAGTCAGTGTTTCTGGGAAATCCGCACCCACTTGCTTCCGATGCTAAAAGATTCCTTCATGCCCTAGAATGCATTGCGCCGCTACGAAGTAGTCCAAACGAGAAAGGCACACTTTGGCCCAGTTGGCAACAGGGAACAAACGTAACTTGGGTTGGAAAGAGCTGTTGGAGCATACGACGGATCCACTTCTCGGGCAACAATAATTTAAAGGCACGCGTTGGCTGGTATGACAGGTTCACGGCGCACCCTCCGTGAAAACTCCAATCAACTGACATGCCTGGATTATGATCCGAATCCTCTTTCGAGTGCGCATACCGGCTAATGAGTGGTACATAGTACAATCTACTGTCTTTGCAGAACAAAATCATCAGACGACGAAATTTTTAAGCCCCATTGTAGGACCCGTCTCCGGATTTATTGTTAACGTACCAGTAAAGCGAGCCTACCTGTCACTTGACTTGGCACTTGATTTCACACCTTTTGGTGTTCTTTCGTGGTTCGTCGTGTCAGCGGGCCAGTAGCTGTGCAAATTGTACACCCTGCAGAATGCAGCCCTCAGTAGTTTACAAAGCTATCTCCAGCCTCCGAAACTCTATTTGTTTTTACGCTTGCGTTTCATTGGCCAAATAAGGTAAATGCTCACGCGCTATATTTTCGCACCCCATTTAATCGATAAAAATACGGTTGATAATATATGGAGAATTCACTGATCAGGTGAATCATTCTTTCATCTGAAAAGCCGGCACTCAAGGCGAGAGTCGGCGCGTGACCACGTGATGTGAATTCCGTGAATAAAAAGGCAGTGGGGCTTCATGCCATCTAAGTACCAATTAGCTCCACACCTGATCAGCCGCTCATCGCCCAACGGTTTAGAGTTCATCTACCATCTGGGAAGTCTCGGGCTCGGATCTTCATTGAGAATCGCTATACGCATACTGCTGAAGACTCACAATAAGGCTGAAACAGCTTTATGGCGGTTTTTCTGGGCTTTTCGATATAGACTGGTTTCACTTACTGGAGGGAATCTCGACTGAAAATTCCAAAATCTCTACACACTGTCAACAAGTGCCAGAGTCCATTTGATACACCTCACCGCCACCCGCGGCTTAGGTTTGCTTTACTTTCAAAATCCTTCTAGGTCACATGGAACGGTGACGAATTTCACATGCATTTTTCAGTGGAAATAA
Source organism: Clonorchis sinensis (assembly GCA_003604175.2). Classification (NCBI taxonomy): domain Eukaryota; kingdom Metazoa; phylum Platyhelminthes; class Trematoda; order Opisthorchiida; family Opisthorchiidae; genus Clonorchis; species Clonorchis sinensis. The sequence goes on along the minus strand of CM030369.1, from coordinate 145,561,843 downwards.
TGACATATAACTGAGCTTTAGGTGAATCCATGCGCATCAGCGCTGCCACTGTATTACCTCTTTTATGGAGTAAGTTCAGTGAATTATAGACAGAAATTGACCAGAAGATGCGATATGAAATGTAGCCTTCCTTGAAATAAAGGTGACTGAGATACAGGCGATCATCTGAGTAGACGTCTGTTTACGTACGCATTCATCCTGAGTTGAGTGTTGAGGTGATTTTTTGGATGGTCGTATGTGTAGGTCGGTTAAGCGGCACTGCACGGAGTTGAGCCTTTTATCGCCATACATTAATGTTGATGTACTAGTGGATAATCCCTTCCAGTGATAATCGCTCAGTTGTAAAAACCTCGTCGGTGCCTAGCTGCTATGCCACCCGAGAAAAGCTCGAGGGCTGAAGTACTGCCGGGTTGCTCTAACCTAGAGATAGCAGTTGAGATGCCACGGTCGAGTTCGAATCACGTACCCTCCTATCGGTAAGTTCACGCCCTAAATATTGAGCTATCTCAAGTCGTACACTTCTAGTCCACTTAGTTTCAGACGTTATCCTGTTTGTCTTATTGAAGCTAACTCTATAGGAGCCGGTAATTCAGTTGATTGTGATGTTTACATCACTCTGACGGCTTTGACAAAGTACATTGGGGACCTTATGCCTTTCAGTCTTCCAATACGGCGTTGGGGTTGACCATCTTTGAACATGTACGGACATGTTGTGGTAGACGCACATGCACATCATGCTTCCAACACATAACCCAGTGCTGGACATCTTTTGACATGGTCATATGTCCTTTCCTTGATGATCCGACTGACGATTCGAGCCAAGTAGACCAGCTACTACTGGTATTGGCACCTCAATAAGAAATCGAAAGCACTTCGAAAAAGCAACCAAAATTCACAGACTAACCGTACCACGTCTTTTCCACTCAGGTTGGACTTGTGCTTTATATGCCAGCCAAATAGATCACACATCTTGGGACAGACACAGACTGTGCCAGTCAAACCGTTGCAGCCGCACTGATGAAAACAGATACCGTCCTTCGAACACCAAGTACATTGTGGCGTCATCAAATTTAATGAAACTCACGTCTTGACGATCTCTTTCAAGAGGTACCGCGAATTACTTGCTTCTCTTTGATGGTACTCTTCCTCTTCACAGAGGCCTAATGCTTTTAACTCTGAATGCTTTGGTTGCCAAGTTTGGAACTATGGTTTTATTAACTAAAAAAGCTAACCTGTCTGGTACTGAACATTATTTGGTTGGTGAACAGAATATTCCCCGTTCATTGGCAGTGAAATTTGCTCAGTTGTACGTGGTAAGTGTGGTTCGTGAGAGAACCAAATTCTGAGGATAGAGAATTCGTTTCATTATACGACCTGACGTCTGTCTGGGACGTTGATTCACATCAAACCACAGGCATCTGCTTGCCAATTTTCTGGTCTATCCAGGTGAGGAAGGCATACAAACACTCGGAGGAATCAATCGGCCATTTTCTTCCAGCAATTGACAGTCCATCATCACTCACACACTCATGAACTGTAGGTTCACACATCAACCGTTGGAGAACCGGGACAGTGGTTCTCAAACTGGTTTTGTCATGCTCTCTTCTAATGATAGCCTTCATGCTTCCCACTAATTCGTTGTCTTTTAATTCGCTATTCGTCGTCCTGTCAGTCCGGAGGCCATGGAAATTATCGTTCCTTCAACTTCCGGTCCAAGGTATAGCCGACGTAGACAAGATACTCTGTCCAATTCCTATTCCGCCGAAGGAGACATGACAGTTATGTTTGTTGTACTACTTCAACTATGCAGGTTAACCGGTCACCTAGATTTCTCAACGTTGCGTTCAGCTACCAAACATTAGCACTGTTTTACCTAATACTGTATGATCTGACTGCCCGAGGCTACATTCACCGTCTGCCAGTAATCATTGTTACCCGATTTCTCTAAACAAGCGAAAACCCTGCTGAATCTCTCGTTTGTGATGATTCCAGGTAACTGAATGTGCTGCACCAGGCCGCCTCATGTTCCAGTTGCTACGATATTCGAGATATCGCGATACATGTATATTCGTAATGCACTACTCATAAGGTTGCTGAAAACTCTTCGACAGCCCACGACCGGTTTCAGCCTGGGAACATCACAAACGAGAGATTCAGCTGGGTTCCAGGTGAGTCTCTCGCAAAAACCAAATTGATATGCAAATGAGTGTATTTCTCGAAAACAGTGCAATTTGGGTTCAAGTAGAACATAAGGTTGACGGAAACTCGGGGACTGCGCCTACCTGATGAGCCTCAAGAAGGGCGAAACCGGTCTTGGTCTTTCGAAGAATTTTCAGCAACCTTATGAGTAGTGCATTACGAAGCGAAAACCCTGTTTTGATGCAATTACAAGCCTCGATAACAAAGTCAGATGTAACCAGTAGATGAATTATGATGCTCTTGTTCTTGAGATCAGACTGGCCAGTCATGCAGTGAAAACGATTTTGAAGAGGAGCATCTTCTGATTTTGCCCGAAGGCACGATCTAAATCCCAACATTCCAGGCACTCCAAAGGCTACTTCCCTTCTTGAATCTCCGGATCCACAAAATCATTTGGTTTCTTCATAGTATTTCCACTTCTTATGACAGTTGCAAATGAACTAAAAACATCGGAGTGAGCGGATTTTATCCAGGTAACTGTGCACGTCAACCTGCGGAATGAGTCTGATTTCTCAAGGAACCTGATCTTTCACATGGGTACACACACCCGGAATTACTCCGTGTGGAGTCACGTGTTAGAAATTTGGTCGATTGACTCCTTGAATGCTAAATTCACTATCTTCAAGTTTCTTTATTAATATAGATCGCTTTTTGTTAAACAGTGTCCAGCACGATTCTATGTCACGCCCGTGATATTGGTGCAGTTTTTTCTGAAAAGTTCCTGCGAAATCAAATCTCTGACGGCTAAGAGTCTCTTCGTGGCTCTGGGAGAATAGCAAACGTTTTCACCGTCACTCATGAGGTTCCGCATCCACATGACAATCGTACTTCAATGGTTCCATGGGTGCAACACTTAGGACATCATTGCACAAAGCGTACTGTGATCTGTCTACGCGGCCAGGCCAGATATTAGGTATGCTGCATGTTTGGTTTTTTTTCTAAGTGAATAGGGCTTTCTGGAAAAGTTAAATCATTTTTGAGGAAAAGTATAATCCAGTTTCGGCAGTATCATCCCCAATCATTCCTAGATTCTCACAAATACACGCTTCATTACTCTAGTGGCCCGGAAATTAAAAAACCTACGTATAAACCACACTCAGCCCGCAGCAGATATACCCAACCCCTCTCTGCTGGCGTGCGATCCAAGTGTTGGTGAACTGTTAAAAACATTGTGAAGTCATTCAGAAAGATGGTAAGCCTGCCTTGAAGGGACACGCTACTCATAAGGTTCCTGAGAACTGCGAAAGACCAAGACAAATTTCGCTCCTCCCCGGGTTCGTCAGGTTCATCAGTCCCCGAATTTCCGTCAATTTCGTGTTCTACTTGAACATCAAATTTTACGTAATTGGTGAAACACACTCACTCGCAAATAGGATTGGTGGTAACGAGAAGTCCAACTAAATCTCTGCTGAATTTTTCGTTTGCGGAGAGTTTTTAGTAGCGCTGTGAGTAGTGTGTTATGTCTGGAAAATATACTGCGCGATATGTCGAATCATCCGGGACAGGAGGCGGTCTTTGTGTGGCATATTCCGTTGAAGAATATCAGCTGAGTCCCCCGTTTACAGCAGCTTAGTTTGCCAACGGATTTATTCTGCCAAGAGAGTAAAATTGTATATACGTAATGCACTACTCATAAGGTTGTTGAAAATTCTTCGAAAGACCAAGACCGGTTTCGCCCTTCTTGAGGCTCATCAGGTAGGCGCAATCCCCGCGTTTCCGTCAACCTTATGTTCTACTTGAACCCAAATTAGACTGTTTTTCGAGCAATACACTCATTTGCAAATCAATTTGGCTTTGCGAGAGACTCACCTGGAACCCAGCTGAATCTCCCGTTTTTGATGTTTCCAGGCAAATGAATGTGCTGCACTGATTTCATAAGTGCACCTTATCAACTTCCTGTCAGTGTTTGAATCAGGTGGTCTACTTAAAGCATAAAAATAGGCCACGAATACTGCAATAGGATACGGCGCCCTTAAAAAGTGAAACTGGATTTCACTTTCGTCATCTTATCCATAGGCCTATTAGGCAAACATAGACTAGGAAAAACGAACTGAAAACCCAGTGCGAGTGCGACTTAAAGAAGAAAGGAAATGAGAATACAGTCGAAAACTATACCTAATTAATGGCTCTTCGACGCTCGATCGATAGCCCAAGCCGCAGTATCTAAGGTCACTCTGTGGGTCACAAAGAACGCAGCATCGAAGTTCGCAAACGTGAATTCCAGGAGAATGAATCCAGTTCCACTAAAATGTTGGGCTTCGCATTCGAGATCAGTTGCATTTCACTTATTAGGTACAAGCGTCCGGCTGGGCGGCCACCACTAGCAAATGTGGACGGTTTAAAGTAACACTGCAATAGCATGAGCACAGCTACCGTCAAACCAAATCGAAACAGCTGTGGGAATATCAGATAAGTGAGAAAAACTGTCGTGCTGCGAGTGCGACAAAGGGAGCAGATCGATAAGTTGGATGCAGCAGTCTAAAAATGAGAAACCTCATTTCGTCTAACTAAAGAATTTCGCCATCTGACAACCCACCCATGGTGCCGACAACAACGCATTCAGCCTGAGCAACACCATCCCAGGGTACGTGATTTGCTCATCGATGAGATCCGTTGAGCGTAAGTACAAATGTGTTTATTTACATCAGTATACACCTATCTGCTCAGGTGATTACTACAGGCTGGAAGAGCCTTGTGACGTGATTGGTCACATGATACGACAACCCAAAATTTGCACTGTTATTTGCGGTTCAATCCAAGTTCAGGTTACGAGGCACCACAAAAGCATGATTGAAGACCAAGGAAATTAATCCATATGTGACCACGTGGCTGAAAAATATTCCGTTTAAATAATCCTAAAAGTGACGGATACCTGACGAACAGCTTCCGGTTCTCCAAAAGAAGTGAACAGGCTTGAATGACTCCTATCCCAAGTGGCATGTACGCCCAAAAACTTTCCGCTGGCTTTATCATAAAATGCAACCGATAGTAGATGGTAATGTGAAAGGAGGAAATTGTGCGCATGTGCTTAAGCAATTAAGGTGCTATTGGTAATGCACTACTCATAAGGTTGCTGAAAATTCTCCGACAGCCCATGACCAGTTTCGCCCTTCTTGGGGCTCATCAAGTAGGCGCGGTCCCCGAGTTTCTGTCCAACTTATGTCCTTCATTTTCGCCTCTGCCTATCCGTGGTTCGGAAGCTCAAAACTAATCACGTAACCACCGCACTACAAACAAAGTCAATTCAATATACTCGTTATAAATAGTACTGAGGCTTATCTTTTAATCTTCCAACCCGTTGGGAGTAAATCCAAGCCTGGTGAGGTTTGATCGGGATTGAATCGATCGCTCCCACCAGCAACGTGCTTCGAGTTTTTTAAACAGCACATTGGACTACGGATGGCGTGTGTGAGCTCCATACAATTCGAAGCCGATAAAATAATGCACTCGAATCGCTGTGGAAAAAAATTAAATGTGTGGTTCTCATGCAGGTTTCAAATTATCTAGTTTGCACAATATTACCTCCAACAGATGGCGAAAGTTTGAAACTGTCATAACGAAGATTCATAAGCCCAGCAACTAAGCTGTATCTTCATCTCAGACAAAATGGCGGTTCTGTGTTATTGCACAATAACTGTCATGAATTTAAGAAAGGCTCAGGAATTTCGACCCTCTTACTATGACACAGAAGCTGTGGTAAACGTTACTGAACAGGGCACTAGTCAACATCCACTGTGGCGACTACATATTAGCGAAAAATACTAACAACAAGTTCACTGTCGGCGAGCTCTTGAGACGGCAACAGGTTTTTCATGGTCCTGTTTTTGGGCCAAAATCTCGGACAAGCATAAAACAGCTTGAGCGCCGCTATTGGTTGGTGCCACCTACATAGACCAATCACTGTTCAAAGCTGTTTAGAACAGGAGCTATCCATTTCGGGGTATTTTATGGCACAACGAAGAAACAGTACAACGACAGTGCCTTGTTTCATAGTCCAAATTTATCATCCGAGAGTTACACCAAAACAGCAGATTTTGGCAACACTACTGCGGAACTATTCTACGGGACTCTAGCTGCTACTTCTGGCTTGGCTTGGAGTGACTGGAGTTTGAGACAAGTCATGTGCAATAACAAATGAGGGCAAAAAACGTGTCAATTAAACAACAGTCGGGTTCTGAGTAGTAATAGGAAAATGCGCTTTTATGCAGCAACTTGTTCTCTCATCATTTGTTCAGTACATCTGGATAGCATACACATCACTCGCTTCCAATAATTTGGGTGAATGAAACCGGCGATTACTGTATAATATGAATGCACTGGTGTATGAATCAGACAGTCTGGAATAATAGACCACAGCTGTGCGAAGAATGACTATATGTGACCGCCCTTGTACAAACCATGTGTGTGGCACCAGTAACGAGCTACTGAGTTTCCCCCGGCGTACACCATGCATTTCAACTGTGTGGTAGTTGATTTGACGGTTATGAGCCATCAATGTGGTATCCTGATGACTTTACAGCTGGTCTCTTCTGTTCATTCTCCGATATTATCTCCTCGGGTTTACACCGGATAGAGGTGGATGCAAGTGAGACTCACCACAAACTGCACGTGACATTACCTGTCATGTGCGGGAGTTCATCTACATGGTTCTTTGTGGTAGGCGAATCCGGAAAGGATGCCGACCCACCATATGACTCGGTTACCTATGAACAAAGCTGTTGAATATCTGAAACATACACTTACATCACATCCCTGAAGGGATGAAGAGAACCTCTGCAGACTTCCACAGGTTTTCTGTTAGCCACGGGCGGAAGGTGTTAAAGAAGGGATGATGTTGATTCCTGTCCAAAGAGGGGACATTCTGAAGAGAATTACCGTATTCAAACTTCCTAAATGCATATGAAAGCAAGGCGCATAAGGAAAGAATGATGAAACTTACGACTTCATACAACAGTGCACACTTACAACACCACATAGAACCACCGTGGTGTGGTTAAAGTGGCCGAAATCAATGGCACTGCTGTCATATTGCCTCCATAAAATTGACGGGCCCTTCTGAACTTGACTTGACTTGAACTGGTTTGACTAACATTCTAACACAGTTACAGTTTCGTTACCCTCACACAGCTGTGATAAGGGGTTAAGATATGGAGGGCATAAAAAACGACTGAAAAGATTCACCTGGGTCTTTGTTGTGGATTTTAACGCCATACAAATATTTTCCATTACCGCTATTAGTTGAGTACAGCTCTGTGACCTTCACATCCCTCGTTCCTAACGATTTAAATGACTCGTAAGTAACGGTCCTTAATTCTATTTTTTTATATCTCGGTTATATAACAGGCTACTAACTATCCGAAGCATTCGGTGTGGTCAACGTGAAAGGTTCCAGCATATCATCACAACAGTTGTTGCGAACATTGAGAAGCAAAGGAATTTTACTCAACCAAGTACCGAAGGAGCTGAAACTCTTTCATTCTGCCAAAAAACTCCTTATCCTGCCGAGAAGAGATTATCGTATCTCCCGAGGAAGTTTTACGGTGGATTACTGCAACTCATATTGAGAATGAATTTCGTTCCTGAAAGCCAGAAAGCCAGTTGTGTTGGACATATGAGTGAAAGGGGAAGTTCGATGCCCAGCACCAAAATGAGGAAACAACAGGAAAATTCTGTGAAAGCGTTTTCTATCTCTGCAAAAGCCGCAGGCGACGTAAGGTTTTGTAAGGAATATTCAGCCAGCCAGTATCGAAGGGGCTCCGTAAGTTATCTCTACTAATTCGTACACAAACTCCATACAGTTCTCATTCCAGATGCACTTCGGAAGAACAAAAATGTGTCGCCTCAGTTTGCACACCACCTAATTTTTTTTCAAATTTATCCGGTATCCGTTCGGGGCCGTATATGCAACCTTTCGGATAGATAGTAGTCCCAACACCTATTAGCTTTTGTCAACTTTTGTAAGAGAATGCCTTAACTTCATCCCGTGTTAAATGTTTCCGCTACTTACTGGAGGAAGGATGAAAACCCCTTACTGTGAAAATAGGTTGGACTAGTAGGTAGGATTGTGCTCAGGTCCGTGACCGAGTGGAGGAGACTTCTACTGGGATTGATTAGATATTCACAAATGTCCACCGAAAACGCGAGGAAATTTGTCAGTGCGAGCAGTAATCCACTGAGTGGCCTCTACCATGTGGAGAGTCCATAGCACTGCCCCTCGTTAGCCACTATAAAAAATGCGACTCCACTCTCGATGAGGGGCCGCCCATGACCGTAATCAAATATTCCATTCCATCTTTCTTTGGAAGATTAATCTGTCTGGAAGTAGATGGATTGACGCAGCCATCTAACTATGGGACTACGTACGTCCCCAGTCTGACTTCTCACCGCTACCACACCTGCCATCCGTGTTCTTCACTCACTTAATGACGTCCTTCAGCTGGCTTTTCTAGTTGGCAATCCATAATTAATTCTGTCAAGAAATCGTAGTTGATGCGTTCAGTCTTTTTTGGCTCGGTCGTTGTTGACAAGTGGGCCTGCAGAGTTTGTATTGATTGATTGGTAGCTCGACGCATTCTTGTTTGAGAGTGTCCCTTGGTGTTTGATTCACTTTGTCGTAAATCTTCTGAGACCAGTGTGCATCTTATTGTATGTGTGGAGTGGAAGATAGCAAAAGCTTTCGACAACCATGTTCAACATCTGCCTGTGCCAGAGCAGCTGGCCCAATGCTGATTGCAATTTACGTGAAGCGAAGTGTTCTGAACCCTCAATTCCGAAGGTGTACTTGCCACTCAAAGACATTCAAAAGCCCAGTGACTAGAACCTACAGCTTGGATTTGTAGGTGTAAACAAAGAAACTGAATGAAAAGCTTTTGCCAGTTAAACTGAAAACGGTCACTCTTTTCTTCAAAACTGTAGTACTGCCGTCTGCAAGTTCTACCTAGATAAGTGGTCACCAAGGGCAATCTAGACCATTCGAATTTTCACGGTTCTAAAACAGTAACTTTCTTGATCAGCCACATGCATGTGTGCGACTCATACACTCCTCGAAAGCGAAACCTCCAAAAGAGTCCAACCACCCCATTTTCTATGGTGGGTCCGTTTTTTTAGGTTGACGTTATTGCCACAGAACCTACAGATCATTAGTAGAAAAGGCTCCGCGAAAGGCGGAAATCGTGATGTGTGGGGGTAAACTACCGAAGCAAATAAACGCACTCTTCAAAGTCAGAAAATCCTTTTTTCCCGAAATTACAGCTATCAGTTTATCTTAACCACTAGTTATAAACAGTGTAGCCGTGGAACGATGTTTCGTCATACCGAATGCTGATATCAGGGCTGGCAACCGACCATTGTGCACACTGGACCTGATAGATTCAAGGGTAAGCGATGGGCTGTACTTGGTTTTGGTGCCTCTAATCCGATTTCTGGCACACACCATCAGGGGTAATCTCGTGTACAGCCCATTTATTCTGAGTGTTTTAAACGTAGTTTGCTTCGAAATGTCAGTGCCTGTGGGCAACCAAGGACCAGCAACAAAATCGGCCACCATAATCGACTGCATGACTTTAAAACGATCGATAGATCACTGTGGGTGCCAAAGTTAACGATAAACAAACCAGGACCAAAGTAAACCTTGATCTCTAAGGCGTAATTTTGAATGCCGTATGTCAGTCGAAAATGACAATGGTAGCGGTAAGAGCACAATTTGTGTGCATGTGGGATTGTGTGTTTTGACTGCGGCCTGAATGTTGCTTGGGCACATTCGACAACCTACCAAATTAAATCCAAAATGTGCGTATGAGAATTTGCTAGCACTGGTTAGATCCAGTCGATTTTATATTTGGTAATTCGACTAATTCGATCCGATTTTCACCACACAGTCTCCACTAGAATCTTCCATCATTAACTGTTTGAATACTCCTCAAATGCCAAATAAGGAAAGCTGACAACACTGGTGGGTAATGAGAGCCAAGAAATATGGAAGACTCTTGCAAACAGAAGCAGTCGTACTCTCTATACCCCGAGTATATTGACCGGTCCGTGATAAGGAGCCGCTGATCCTCAGCATCATCACAACTTACTAACATCACAGTCATCCCTCTCGTCATAAGGTTGTTGTGACCAGTAAGACAGAAATCCTAGATTTTTTCCCTTCGCTTTGTGCGTGCTACAATCGGTCTCGGTAATTCGAACACAACGATCACAGCGAAACTGGTCGATGAATGACACGAACATCAGAGGCACCTGCGTCATAGCAACCGAAATCAATGTATCGTGCGTCAACTGGTTTTATCTCGCTGCAACCAATTTGCCAAAGATGCCACAGAAATGTTTGTCTATTGGCAACACGAAGTGAGCACCATAATGTGTATTAATAGGCAACTCGAAACTCGAGACCGAGCATCGTTTCCGTAAATGCACTTGGCTGTAGAAACCGAGTGAGCACTCCACTCTACGATAGACAATTATCTTGTTGATGTCCCTTTTGAAGGTTTACAGCGTCTGAATGAATACCAACAAACAAAACAACCAAAGGATACTCGCGCCTTGAAGCATCCTGACTTGTAGAGTGGTTACTCCATCACACATTAGCGTGAAGATCAGAATCAATCGCCACGCAGCATAGATCCACATGGAAGGAGGACAATCCTCCCGGAAATGTGAATGCATGGCGAAAACTAGTGTTCATGATTTCGAGGACAGGAAAAGAAAACTAGAGTAGGAGATAGGCTAATTCCACCAAGGAATTCTGCATACCGAGTACCAGAAAATATCCATCCATCGTTCATGTAAAGGAGCGTTTCAACAGACTTCAGTAATGACTCCCCAAAATAGTCTGCGTCCAGTTCTGTGCATATCTGTGATTTTTGCTGCAGCTCACGTATCGATGGCAACAGCACGACAATAAAATCACGCAGAAGCTCAAGATAATGCTTGAATAGAGTTCACAACTGTGTTCCGGTGTAGGGAAGCTCTTTTTAAGCTATAGTGAATAAATGGCCATTTCTTGTAACAAAACTTCAACCCTATTACCGCTTGGGCACACTGCAGCCTAGAACTGAGCTATTGTAATTGGTCGGACGTAGCTTGTCAGATATCGAAAGACCCAGGCAGCCCAAGGCAAGCCATTGGAATGAAACGAAATTACAACCTATCTAGAGCCGGGCCCATCAAGTGACCACAGCCGGCCAATTTCTCTGCCTTATGGTTGGAGTTTTGAATTATCGCCAGTGAGAAGGCCTCCATTGGTCCTAGTTTTCACTTCTGCTCTTTGGTACATTTTGTCGTATATAAAAATTCTCTGAACTTTCTGTAGTAATCCTTCCGTTTTCAAGAGATAATGCAAATCATTCCCTACTGTGCAGTGTGCTAACTGACGATACAGCTCGTTGTTGGGCGCCTCCCTTCCCGGGGTCAAAAATGGGCCAGTAGTACAACGGAAAGAGCCAAACAGGTGACGGTGGAAGGAATCCTCTCTGTGAACTCAAACCCAATTGGCATTTTGGTAAGTTTGAGCAAAACTGTAACCAATTCCCTCCTCGAAAAGGGAGTATAAATTTCCACAAAACAAACGCCGTGGTCTATAGAAAACTCAGTTTGGCCTGCTGGATTCATCGCCAGTTTTGTAACCACCTCTCTAAACAGTAGAGTCATGAACTTTGTGTCAGTGAAACGTAGCTACCGCATATTTCATAGAAAAAGGAAAGGACTTTTACATCCTATTACATGCCAACAAATAAGGAGACGCATTTTAGAGGTTCGTGCTGAAGAGTGGTCTATGTGAGGGGGGTGATTTTCTTTCCTATTACGGAAAATTATTCACAAACTATTACCCTGACCCTTATTGAAGGGGTGGCCTGTCATAGGATGAGTGTTCGTTTTCCCATCGACTGATTATAAACTCACTCGGGCAGCACGTACCAGCTACAGTCCTGCAAAACCTATTGACAAACGAATCCTATCCGCCTGAAATGTTTCGCAAAGTGCCGCAAGGAAGTTTTCGGACTGACGAAGGTCATCCAATACGTTTCACCTCCGTATAAATGACATTCGTAATAAGAACTGCTTTTCAATCCCTAAATTTTTTTAATTGAAACAGATGGAAACTCCTTGTGGATTTGTTCGAATGACGTTGAAAATTGTTTTTATTACCGTTCCTAGGATGAGGGAAGATAAAGTCACATACCCCAGGTCTCAATTCGGTTGACTTCAAACGCTTTAGTCGTTTATTGAATTCGTTCACCAGAAGGTTGAGAAGAAACATCGTATACGGGGTCTGCTAGAGTACAAATCCTAGGAGCAGCTGAAAGAGTTGAATTCCAGCGACTGGACATCCTCGCTGTCTGTCAAACGATCGACAAACGCATGGGCATCCATGTAGAAATATCAAGAGCGGCCCTCCTAATCATTTGGCACATCCTGTTTAGATATAAGGCTAACTGTCTCTCAATAGCTAAGATGCCGTGGAAGCTTAGTTACTCTGACCATTGCATCGCACTGCAGGTGGGTTTGCTCGAAATGAGAACTATTCAGGATGGTTGCAATTGTGGGGTTTTGCGGGATAGGTATTTTGTTCATATTCACACCACTCTCGTTTGAACGGTCGTTTTCCTGTCCTGATGTAATTATTCCGGTGAGTCCACACCAGAGGGAAGCACAGGACTCGAGTTTCGCTCTTATTAGAACTCATCAGCAGTGCATATCCAATGGCCGTGCAGGGACAGAGCGTGACTTCGAAAGCAAGTAAGAGTTTGCCACTCTAGTGGTGCAAAATCCACTTCGCAGTATGGTGCGTGCAGCGGAGACATTTGGGCGCTAACAACTCGCAACAAAATCCAGGTTACTGTTTTACTGGAAAAATAGGTGGATTTAACTCAGGCGAATGAAGAAAATGGGGCAATTAAGACTTGCTGAGCTATTTGAAAAATCAGCAAAATGCAATTTCTAAAAGCGGAATGAAATATTTCACTAAAACCTAATCGAACATCTGGAAACAGTCCGGAATACCGCTCCGTTGATGAAGCAGTCCGGTGTTTTTCACTTTCCTGGCCAAATTCCTGTATTTCAGCTAAACGCATGATTTGCTGATTTGCATGGTTTGCTGACTGTTTTTTCTTCTGATAAGAATGACACATTGAGGGGTACGATATATCTATAAGCGTTCATTACAAAGACGTTGTGGTCATTTGTAAGTCCTTCGGAGGAGACTAAAATAACTCAGCAGTAAATATGCAAATGGAGCAACGTAACTAAACAGTCAGGGTTGCAAGAGTATACCAAATAAAGTATAGTGAAGTGAATTCTGTCCCGAACGCATAAAGACCACGTAAAGACGGAAAGCCCTTCTGGTGATTCTTAGGGTGAACCTTATGTGAAGAAATGACTGTACGAGCTGTGCAAGGCAATGGTTCTGCATGAAGCACAATATGAGATTCCTCCTAAAAGAGGTCAGTCGTTCGAAAAACTTGAAAGGATATTGTATGTCGGTGACGGTCTAGCGTGCTATCCCCCGAAGACGAACTCTCTCCAGAAGTGACCGAATCCCCCATTCGTTTTTGTGCTCCCTTTTAGGGGGTGCTACTTTCCCATTTGCCACACGGTTTACCAGCATAAAACAAAACGCTGAGATGTCTTGTACGGTGGTGTTGTTGAGAATAACCAATCTATACGTAAAGCGGAGCACCCAGTGATAAAAGAAAAATGCTTCATCCTTCCCGCAACCGTACAGTAGAGAAAGCTTACCTCCTACACAACAGTAGTAGTTCACCAACATCGACTGGGCGTCCATTTACGAATAAGGGACTCGGAGCTGAGTAACCAAGGAACGGAGGAAGCAATCCGGATGTAAGAATTTCACCAAGTACGAGATTTCGTCACACCTTGTCCTTATCCAGGTACAGTCCAGCTGCCAGCGCAACCAATAAAAAATGGAGGCTGTTTTCTTTCCTCGTGTTTTATCTCCCAACAAGTCTGATCCCGTACAACGATCGTTTTATACAAGCACTTCAATCCTGGTTTGCTGTAAACTGCGAAAGTTTTCAATTTACCAGCACAAAATCGGTCATCCGAGCTGACTGTGATGATGGGACGATCGACTGAACGCGGTAAGTTCCAACAATAGCGATAAACAAACCGGGGACAAAGTACACACCACTTGTTAACACGTGTATTGTGACCCGCCAATATCCAGCTACCAAAGGAAAATGTCAAACTGCGGCACTGGTAAAAGCAGAATTCGTCCGTGCGGTATCGTGTTTTAATCCCCATGTAATTGTTGCCTGAACATGTTCGATATCTCTACAACGTCGATGAACGTTTATCGATTCAACACCGCCCACAATCGACTAGAAACCAACGAGGCTATGGTAGCTTTACAATGGTCTACGCTACAAATAAATTCTGACGCTCCGCGAGTCACCTTAGGCGCCAGAGCCCATGCCCTATACAAGGGTGATTTCGGAAATTTTATCGGAATCGGAAAAGGTCAGTATGTCTAGCTTATGGAACATAAGGATCAGCTTGGTCAGTTTAAATTGCATTCCGCTTGGCTTCTGACTCTGTTCTACCCCCTTGCTATTCGACCAATTCCCTTGAAATCAGCATTTCATATTGACCCAGAAGAAGCATTGCCCGGCTGGTTCAAGATAGCTGCTAGATTGATGTGTGAACAATTGTCCATGACGTGTATGATTCGAACTCAGACTTGGTCATTCGGGTGCTTCTGATTAGGCCCGGGCGACCTGGTAGTTTACCGTCCTCGTGTTTTTTCTATACAGTAATGCACCGAATGTATGTACTAGCTGAAACACGTTGTTCGACCTGATTATCCGGCTATTTCTTGTGTTGGATGTTGGGTTCAACGTGGCACAATGAAGTCAAACAGCTAGGAGAAAATAAGTAGTTTTAGGCAAAACGGGCTAGCGTCCAGCTTTATTCCAAACAGGGACGCAGTGTGACTTCTCTTTCCTTTTAAGGGTGGTGTGATTAACTGTCAGCTTTGGACCATTGTAAACACACTTAAGCTGATTCGGACGACCTTTGACTTAAAAATGATGCAGGATATGACGATTCCACTGACATAGGGTCTTCCATACCTTCCCTCTTGGTTCAATTGTCTAACCACAAGCCAGCATCTGTCGGTCGCGTTGCACCACCGATACCTCAAATCCATCATAGTACTTTCACAATCGGGTCCTCAACCGAAGCAGTAACGATTCTGGCAGTACTACTGTCCGCTGGTGTGGTAGTTCTTGGAAGAATCTCCCCAACTGTTATGACTGAGACCGTAGCTATGCACTACAAATAAAATTTGGCGTGATTAAAAATCTAGCCTGGTGGTTCCTTTGCGATGCAGCTTAGTCAAGAATGAAGCGAGCAAAATGAGCGTGCTATCGCTGAACTCTGCGGTATCTCATGGGCTGTCTTAAATCCGATAGGGATAAGAGTATGGTGCTTGTTTCACCCTTTAGCTCACATCTAACACCCGAGAACCCGCATTGGACTGCTGACAAATGCTGTTTTTTGAAATCGAGTGTCTAACAGTTCATCACATCTCACGGCACCTTGTGCGAGGTTAAAGCGTACCAGGAGTCCAACGTTTCACATGCCGTGCTTAACTACCTCCAAAGATTGTACATTAGAGGAGACACTATATACTGCATGGATAAATGTTTATCTTAACTCTGTGACAATAAACATTCAACCATCCTCATTCGCACTGCTCACCTCCGAATAATTCTCTTTTCTGTCCTGGCAAATTTACCCTGATCAGTTCGAACGCTAAAGTCGAGATGGCGAAAAAACTCGAGTGAAAACACGCTCGATATGACGTGTTCAGACTATCAACGTGCGATGACTACGCTTAGCGCACGTTGGTTTATCGACCAATTTTTACCCGTGTAATTATTTTCACCGAAGTCAAATTGGCATGCCAAGCCAATCACATGACAGTTCCAGTTTTCGGTCGAGTGTCGTGTGCCAAAACTCGGATAGAAAAGTAAACAGTTTCGGTGTGAAGACGGTCTTAAAGTCGAAACCTAGATTCCATACTGAGACAATGTGATTGGACATGATCGATAGTTAGCAGCTCTCCCGTTAGATCGACTCTAGTTTGTTGATGGTGGTCGCAGGCTATCAATGCCCGACATTCTTTTTTTTTGGGGGGGGGGTAGTGCGCGTGGCGTCCGAACATTGCATGTACCACACTGACGACAGACACCGAGTGTGAAATCGCCAGAATAAAAATGGATGGGATATTCGCTAAAAAACACCTGAGACGAAAGCGGCGGCCTCATAGTGGGTCATTTTCAAATTTAGGTTGTAGCTAGTTCCTTCTCCCCGGACTGGAAGCGCTTTCCGGCTCAATTTATTAGTAGTGACCTTCGGTCGCGTACTGTGACTTGATGAGAATGAGCGACAGTCTACCCAGGGTCAAACCACTTGCTTCAATTTCAAAAAACACCACAAACAGCAAACACAAATCCTGTTCCACACTGATTTGTTCGGCACTGCAGTAGACCCTCAATCACATTTGTGACAATACTGAATACTGAGGGCACATCTTCAGCCAGTCACGTGATTGCGTTATTGCGAAGTCTTCGCTCATTACATATCTGGCTTTGTCAGGTCAATCAAAGATTCGCCGCCTCGAGTCACTCTCGGAGTCTCAAACGAATTTCAATGAGAACAAACAGTTGTGCCTGCAAAATGTTGCAGAAAAAGCCTTACTATACGGTTAGGAAGCACAGCCCCTCCCATATGAGAATTCCAAACGCCTTGGTATATTTCATTACAACGGCCTCATAGCATAGTAGGCGCTACAAGATTGCAGGACGTCAGTAACGAGTGTTGAATTACTGGCCGGATGATCGCGGGTTCGAAACACTCTACGTTTCGTGAGATGTTTTGATAACTCCAAACAAGGAGGAAACACCTGTACATTGCTTCTCGGTTCCGAAACCTCTACTATAAGCCATGAGTTCATTCATACGAGAGTGCCAGGTAATGAGATGGATTCCATAGAGTAGCAGATAAAAATTGTCACGTTAAGGTGGTTGGGACACATACTAGATGTACACCACCATTGCCCACCAAGTAAAAGCGTGTTTCCCACCCAGACCTCTGTTGACAAAGGCTTTGCGAAGGACAAGCCATGATGCGGCAATCAAGATGAAACCGGCTACTGTCAAGTTCGTGCCTTTCTGAGTAGGATCCAAGTGTTTCTTCTTGCGAGTGGTTTGAAGCCCTACAGAATGTGGCACGTAACCGAGTCCGGTGGTGTGCTTGCCGTAACTTCCTAGTCCAGCGGCCTAGCAGAAGTTTGTTTGTCATGTGGTGGGTCGGTCCCGCCGATAGCATCTTGCCCCAACATGACGCTAAAGTGTGTTTTGGAAGAGGTACTTACCTTTCTCTTGGTCGTATTCACTAGGGGTATGGGGTTTTTAGAAGTAAGTCCCTACCCCTACCTGTTCTTTTCGCTCTGCTAGGGCCTTCTTTCTTCATGCATGTATGAAAGTTTCCACCGTTGTATTGCTGTTCATAATGTGAATAAGCGGCCATGCAACACACTACTTATTTGCACAGTTCTGCCAAAAATGCTACTAGTAAGTGGATGGTTATTATGAGGGGTCATTGTACAGAGAGAACAAAGTAAACTATTCAAAATTCGTACCAAACAAAGAACGACGTTTTCAGAAGAGCAACGTTTATCAGTCACAAAGGTGCACCTTCTTCGGGAGGAGCAGTGCACTAAGAAAGGTGACTGGACCAAGAACCATCTTGATCACTCTGCGTTTCCAGCCCTAGGGAACCCCTTGCAGTCAGGATGTGGACAATACAATACATACAGTATTGTCATATGAGATGGACCGGATCACGTGATCAGCACTATGAAAGCTCAATAATGAATAGAACAGTTACGATTACACAAATATTTCTAAAACAGTACAACCAAGATAAAAAGGTTCCACTCGTAGAATTCTCAAAACTAAATCCCTACGCGGTTTTCCTTAGAAAAAAGTGGATGATGGGTTTAAACCGAGCTGAGTTGGTAAGCTGAAGCCTTTGGAATCTGGTGTCACCCACTGGTTCAAATAAAATCCAGCCGTTACTGAACAAGAGACAGTACGGACACTTGAACTGAATTTACTGCCTCTTCTCTAGAAACCTCGACAGTTCGTTCATCGTGATCAAGTAGGAGATTACCTGACACAAATACGGACATCCTCGATAATCGTTATCTCAGAAACATAACTCGTATAGGCTAGCGCCAACGAATTCCCAAAACAACTAGAAAACGGGAGTTTCAAACCAAAATCTGCGGTTGTTTGACCATTATTGCGCAGAACCATCGTTTGCCGAAAAGGGTGGTTCTCCGTGCCCAGTTCAGATCAATCGTTGAACTAATACATGAGTATGACAGAGATCACGAAAATTCTGGGTATTGTCGGTGCGACTCGCCCTCCGAGATGGGGTCTGTGTGGTCTCTCCTGTGCACGGCTGGAGACGCTGCAAGATAAGTCTGCTAATCGATGTAACTGGCGTTGTTGTTCAGTTTTATCCAGGTTATCTAAATGAGTGTCTGGAGGTGTGAGCAGCTCGGAATGATTGTTTTAGGCCAAAACTACTTTCATTCTTTCCTCCACATTGGGACTTCCAACTGAATTATGAACGTACGGTAGTGAAGCATCAGTGCTGAACACTGACGTTGTGCCGTCGATTATGAAGCTCCGTAGTCGCACACCTAGATATTACACTAAAAAGACTCGGGCGATTGGTCATATAACGGCGTGAAACGACAGTCCGAAAACCAGAACACATTTGCGCGAGTGTGCAAGCTTGCAAGCCGGACGAACCTATAGTACAGGTACAACGGTATCCATATCAGGAGTGCGATTAGTCTTAGGTTGGAGTCATTTTTATTTAGATGCCACTGGCTGCATTTGGCACTGTGGTAACTTCAAATCCAGTCGTCCAGCTCAGCATATTGTTTTCTTCTCTTGAATTTCAATAAACACTGCCAACATGAACCAGGTCGCCATTCAGGTATAATCGGTGGTTATCTAGGTAAAAAGCGTTTTGCAGTTCCAAAAAATCATCCGCAGGTCTCTCGACAAGGTTAGTTACTAGAGAAATGGAAGCGAGTTTTGACAGGAACGGTATCGGCTACTGAAACTAGAAATGGAATTTAAAGAGATAATGGGATTGTAAGCTGACGAAATGCACTCATTTTGCAAACCGATTTGGTTTTAACGGGAGACTCGGCTGAATACCAACTGAATCTCTCGTTTATGCTATCCTTGAACTGGAAGTGCTGCACAAAGGCCGCCTCACGTTGCACTTGGCACGATATTCGAGATATCGCAGTATACGCTTTTCAAGGAAAACTCCTCATAAGGTTACTGAGTAATTTTCGACAGCCCACGACCGATTTCATCCATCTTGGGGCTCACCAGATAGCCACAGTTCCCGTGTTTCCGTCAACCTTATGTTCTACTTGAACACCAAGTTGTACGCATTGGCGAAACACAGTCGGCTCCAGATTAGGATGTTGTTAAAATATACCCAGATATTTCGATTACCGTATCAACTGAAATAGTAGGTGGTCTGGTGTAGCACATTCAGTTGAAGAAAACCGTCATAAACGAGATATTCAGCTGGATTCAGTTGAGTCTCCCGTCAAAACCAAACGGGTGGATCTGGCGCGTCCAACTTCGGTTCAAGTAGAACATAAGGTTGACAGAAACTCGGGAACCGCGCCTACCTGATGAGCCCCAAGAAGGGCGAAAGTGGTCGTAGGCTGTCGAGGTTTTCAACAAACTTGTGAGGTATGTTCCGTCAATATCGTAAGTTGACACAGTAAAGGTTGACTACAAACAGAAAATGTGTTTAAAATTTCCCACTAATTAGTTCACATTGAGCCTACCTTGGTGAGGAAAAGTTAACTGAAGACGGAGTAATCATTTTACAAACCCAAACACCTTCTTTTAAACCCAGTGACCGAGCCATAGTGTCTCAACGACTGGTCACGAAACAATTTAAGCAAAATGCCAAGCTCGGCGAACAGATCATCAGCCACCTGATCTGCAGCCAAGTGAAACACCCGAGCTACCTTTTTTCCAAGTACTGCCCTAGTAACAAACCTGATCGACAAACGGGGACTTTTTGGTTACAGAAGAGTTTCGGCTTCTTAGTGTTAAGCAGAAACACCCGTCGGAGAGTTCTTTGACCACTCGGTACATTTCAAGCGCATGAGAAACAAAGACAATACGTGCTCCCGACACACGTGTAAACAAGTACACAAGTATCCTGCTCCATTAATTATACGCAGCTTGAGTCAAGTGCGGAGCACCATTTCCACACAGTAGTACCTATCAACACTGTATGGCAACACACCATCATCACATCGTAACCCAGTACACCCTGGCTACCTAGGTGCGACTAAACCCCAAAGTTTATGCTTTCGTTCACCCTACCTGGGATATTACATTCGGACGTGGGATCCATATCTGAAGAGGGACGGCACGGAGTGATCCATAAATGGAAATTAAACTGATCAGTCGACGCGCCCGTATTGAGACGGTTTGCAGACCTCCGGTGGTGAATGTCACTTTAGGTGTTTTTTCATAAACCGACATTGAAACCTCAAATCAAGCAGTGGATATCAGATCAGACACAATCTTAGAGAAGTTGGTTGAGGAACTATGTGGCCAAGGCAACAGGTGACCAGTCAGAACTCACAATATGCCTCGGTCCAACACAACCCACTATTGTATGGGGCTGCTATACGGCAAGTGACCAATCACTTCAGTTTTTTCTTTGTCGAGGCGTTGCCAAACTCAACAGACACAAATGACACATACGCAGCAAATTACCAGGGCAGGGAAATGTTGCGCAAAACCAACCTAGGCCTTACTGAGAATGCCGGAATACGTTGGCGGTTCGCAGTAAGAAGTGTATAAGACTGCAGGGATGGTTTGTCCTGCAAAGTTGGTGAAAAAACTGGGCAAATATGAAGTCGCCTTGTCGGAAGTAGTTTTGCTTCCTCTATGAGGATAGCCGTATTGCATCAGAAGTGGGCACTGAGCAGTTTGTACGATTCTACGCAGCGACAAGACGATTGATGAAAAGCAATTGCTTTCTTGGAACTGAAATGTAATTATAAATGATCATGCTTGTGATGGGGGAATTTGTAGTGACGATTATAGAGCACCTGCAGTAAATGGAAAATATGCGTAGTTAACACACAATTAGTCACGACTTCTTGATTCACTGCTACCAAATTGCACCAAAATACCATGCAATGAGGGAGCATGGACCATCAAACTTTCCAGAACCATAATTAAAGGTAAGACAGACGTTGAACGTTAACACGTTAATTTCCTTGCTGACATAAACAGCTAAAATACTATGGTGACCCGCCCTGAGAGCGACGAACGAATCTTCTAACTTCCCATTGTTCTACTTCTAAAAACCTTATAGCTGCCGCGGAAACCAACGAGCAAAGGCTCGGTCAGGATCCCTCAGAATAAAACCCTTTTTCAGTCTTGGCACCACATACGGAAACGAGTTCCAGCTGCACTTGTCACCCGACGACTTTCAGCTGTTCCGGCAAGAATGTTGAGGGCTCGGGCGCCATTGAACAATGATACTGCTCCACCAACATTCTACTTCAATCTTACTGCCTCCGCACCTAGAAAACCTTTCTTATCACATCCTACTTACTCATATAAATAGTCCAGCACTGTCTTGCTTGAATATGATTCACTCCTTTCAACAAGCAGTGACAATCCAGCCCAGTATCACTCCAGGTCCTCGCAATCAGCTTTAACTGGGTGGCACTGGATGGGTGGATTGGCATAAGAACTTTGGCGCAGATAAGGTAACAGGTTGCACTGGCATGGACCGTATCATCTCTAGGCATCGACTTGTTGTCTACCGCATGCTAAAGTAGACTGATCGTACCAAGCCCTTCGAATATCGATGCCGCCACGATAGGACAAGCTGACACTGGGATTGCTCTGAGTACGACAGCTAGGCCCGGTTGACCGTAGGTTTATGCCGCAGTTAAGCACCGATGTTCACCAATGGCGTATTACTGCCGATGACGACGGCGAGTAGTGATGTATGGCTGAAGAGTGCATGTAATGTCAGAGAAAAGACACCTTTTAGAACCAGCTGTATGCGCCCAACCCAATAGTTGTGCGGCAGAGGCAGATTACGTTTATGGGCAACTGCAGGGGCTTCTGAGGGTAGGGAATAGGACTTACGTGGCATTAACTGGAGATAGTAAAACTCAGGTTGCTAAAATTGATTGGGACAAAAGTTGTTTGGGCGATCGATATAGTAGACCGGCAACGCAACGACGATGACAGTGGTGTTTGGACTTCACAACAGTGTGTAGGCAATCATGTGTCCACCTGGCACCAATTCCAAAAAGGCACATGCAAACGCGTCATCCCGCGCCCACCACGGTTTAACCAACCTCAGAAAAGTAATGATCATGTTGCATTCAGCCATCAGTGAAGTTATATTTAAGGGTGTCGATCAAATTGGCGAATGGGATCATATCATCATATGCTCGCGGTCGGTAGTGGGGTTCAGTGAATAATATTAAAACCGCACCATCCAGAAATTGCCACGCAGCTCCAAAACCTAATAGTAACAGAACCAACTGCACCAGTTTCGCTTACTCTACCGGAGGACATTTTCAACCAGTATACTCAACTGTAATGGGGTACAGCCAGCTGAAAGAACATTCGGTGTCACAGTTCCCCTGTCCAGTTGAAATCCATGGAACCGAAGAACATGTTAGTCGTTCAGCTGTAACATCCTTTCGGTGCCTAGCTGTCATGCCACCCGAAGGAAGCATAGGGACTGAGAGACTGTCAAGTGGCCCAAGCCTGGACAGGGGAAGTCGGGATGTAGAGGTTGGGCTTGAACCACGGACTTTCCAGCCAGTAAATTCGCGCTCTAACCACTGAGCCATCTCGCTCCATGAACATGTTAGGGATGGCAGCAGTCACAATGGTGTCCACAAACCGCTCAATAAGAAAGTCTCTGGGTAAAGAAACTTGATGGACACAGCTCTGTCGAAATAAAGCTGGCATCAGTACCGGGCTACCTGAGGAAACGTTTTCAATTTCTTTAAAATCCCCAGGTAAAGAAACCTGTCAGTGAAATCATATGCACAAAAGATGGTTAGTTCACTACCCATCCGAGCAATAAAAAAGTTTGGTGGGATCTGAACGACCTAACTGACCAGCAACGCCAACAAAAGCTACTCGGCTTGAGGTTCGACTGGACTCATCAGTCATTTACTCAAAAGATCCCTGGACCTGTTTAGTCCAGTTCGGTCTCCTAACTACAAACCACGTACCAAGAGTACGTTGGTTTCAGCTGCTACAATTTTAGTCACCGATTGTGGGAGTGTGGGATATATAGCAAAGCATTGGAGGCGATGGCATAATAAGTTGGCTCGTATTGTATGTTGTTGATGGAAAGGAAAACTGGGCAACCACGCGCTGAAGGCAACAGTCTTCATGCACGAGCGCCACTGACTGCGTGATTCTGCTAGTGTCCTTAAGAGTTGAGTACCGGGATCCCCAGCCAGGTAGGCGGTAATTGTCACTCCGACAGAGTTCACTGATTAGTGTTTTCGTACTTCATTGCCAGACCATACAGTCCACCCCTCGGTCGCTTTCACTCAGCACAAATCTGGGTGAAAAGAGTTCTGCGAGGCAGACGGTCTTCTGACTTGCGAAGTAGATGCCCTAACTATCGTAACTTATGGAGCGTAACCCACCCATAACGGGAGAGTTTCATTTTCTTAGGACAATCTGGCATACTTCGGCACTGCTAATCTGACATTGCCACCAAAGTTGGCCAATGCTTCGGAGACACCGATACTCAAGCACTGACAGCTTTCGTATGTCCTCTGCATGTAGAGGCAACGTTTAAGCAGTATGGATTGCAGGGTTACAGGGTACAGTCTGCCCTTGACAAATAGACTGACGTCACACCGGTGCCATAGGTGTCAACTGGCGAAAAATTTGAGAAGAAATTGCGCCTTCAGCCCGTCCACCGGAACTGTCCAGGTAAACAAATCTACCTACGTCAGTTGATTGGTCTGCAAGCATGAGACTCTCCATCGGTAAGTGATAGCCACAAGCGCTCAGCTGTAGCACCCTTCCGGTGCCTAGCTGCCATGCCACCCGAAGGAAGCACGAGGGCTGGGATACTGCCAGGTTGCCCAAGCCTAGACAGGGGAAGTCGAGAGGCAGAGGTGGGGTTCGAACCACGGACATTCCGGTCAGTAGATTCGCGCTCTAATCACTTGAGCCATCTCGCCCCACAGGATGTAACTAGCCACAGGATGTAACTGAGTCCATGATTGACTTGCAGTTGGCAGCCTCCAGATAACTCGGTGTGAAAGCCTGTGCTGAATCTTCATAATGGACAGAAACAGACAATCTTCAGTACACAACTGAAGTCGCTCCGCGTTATCCGTGCGGTGGGTATCGAATGCAAATCCACCACCCAACTGTGCTTCTTCAGGGAGCTTAGTCATCCAAAATGGAGTTTATATCACCCAAAAGGATGACTATATTTATTCTTCTAGCTGATCGAAGCAGTCTTGACAGATCCCGCCGTTCTCAGATTCAGAACTGCAGTCTACCAGAACGTGCGCCGATACGATAGTTTGCCGCATCGACCCGCATTGGTCTTAATGGGACCATACAACCGTACAGCGCACAGACGATTGTTCACCAGGAAGCAATCTAGTAAAGCGCTTCCAGTCTTGAGGCTGAGTGTAACTCCCACACCTCAGATACCCCCAGCCATTGCTTTAGGATCACTAGATACCAGAAGAGTGGAATGTGAAACATTCGTGCTCATCCTGAGCAGCTTGAGATGCACGACCGAAGTGGTGTCTTCTATGCGTGTTTCGGAAACAACACATACCGAGAAAAAGGGAAAGATTTCAGCAAGAGATGCCTGTTGCTCAATTTGACAGAGTATGGACGTTGAAGGCAGCAATGTGGGACAGATCCCTCGAACTTAATAAGGGTTGAGTTTGATCTATTCTACTGGGCAGAAGTTTAGGTACGGAGAAAGGGTTAGATAATTGGCAGCTAAATGAATCAGAAAGACTTGGGTGAGGGACGTGTGAGGAGGAGTCAGCGAATGGACGGCAGTAAAGGTGAATGATACTTCCCAGTTGCCCTCGTCAAAAGGAGTTTGTTTGAGGTACCAAACTTTGAGCCTTTGACTCAAAAGTCTGACCCACACGACAACAAGGCTCATCCATTTAGCTGCAGAAGGCTGGTCTGATCCGAGGAAACAGGGAGTAAGGCACAACTGCCGGATTCTCAATGCACGGCAGATGCCTCCAGAGCAGCACCAGGCTATGATTTTTAAAGCAGTTCAACCGTATTGAATAATGCGCTGTCGGTCACAACAGACCGTTGGGCGATCGGTGTGTGCGGTTTTCAGGACCAACCTTTTCTAACCCGTTTTGACCGCAATAGGCACCGCGGAATAAACTTTATACCAGTTACACAAAAACGCCCGATAACTATGTGCACACTAAGGTTTGAGGATTCCAGAGTTACAAGGTACAGAGGGAAAAGAGTCCATTGGCAAAATACTGTCATTATGCTTGTGCCATACTCCTTTCTCGAAAGTGAATCCTAAAGATATAACAAATAGGGACATCAAGGCTCACGTTGCACTTTCTGACTCAGACTACCTTTGGTACAGACAACGCACTTGGTGAAAGAATATATAACGCTTGTATGTCCTCTGGTTTGCCTTGTGGCGGCTCTCATGGGCAAATTCCACTTCGCGCTTGTCCATCTTCAAGCACCGATACCACTCGTGGGGGAGGATGCTCGGTCCGGATTGGCTCAGCAGCCCCGTAAAATATTCCAAAAGAAGCTCAAGCGATTAGGGTTCATGGACAGAAGTACATCAATAGTATACATTGGTCCTTACCTGTCATACAACCGTGAGGGACAGTACTCTAGTGAAGTGGAGAGGGAAAGAATGGTACAAACAGCCCTACATCCCTATGAAAGGGCAAGGAGCGGTGTCTGTACCCTGGAACGGCAATTGAGCAACATACCAAAGACACCATCACTGGGATCGATCCAACGTCCCATTCAAATCGTACTTAAAATAAGTCCAGCATACAACAGACAAACTTCAGCTAGGAAGTCTGACTAGGAAGTTACAGTATGCTAACCACTGACACCTGTGGGGGTGCGAACCACATGTAAGTAGAATCAGGTGAACCTCTAACCAGGAAGGTGGGAAAGATTCGATAGCACTCGATTCGGTAGCAACCATCCTCACTTAATGTTAGCAAGCCAGTACGGCAGTGAAGCATCAGTGTTGAACACTGACGTCACGCAGTCCATGATGATGAGCAAGTCAGTCTGTGCTTTGCAAGCCTTTCGCTAACAATAGATCGGAGTACGAATCTGTCTTCTTTGGCATTCGGCAGCTGGGCATGAGTTAGCTGACTCCTGCTACACTGCGAACGTACCGATGGTCGAACGTTGGGATCCATTAAAAGTCCCCGGATGGAGGTCATGTTTCGCCGTCTCTCCGAACGATTGACCAAGCATGAGTGTGCATTCGACCAATGCTTTGTTAATTTCTTAGGTCACCGTACTGATCAGCACGATATTCGGCCGCTGGTCGATAAGGTGTTGTTCATCCGCGATTTTGTTCACCCGATCACACTTGCGGCCAAGCGGCGATTTTTGGGCACAGTAGCCATTACCGTCTATCTTTACCGAGCTGCAACAGTTTAATGCAACTCCTCAGCGTCCTACACCACGAACCTACCAACGGCGACGTGAGAGTACCGTACCGTAACAGCATTCGGAGAAAAACAAGTTAGCCACCATGTCTTACTCCATCAATTTGATTACGGAGCGTCTAGGACGCTGCCATAGAAGCGGTTCCACAGCAGTTTGCTCGTAATCATTGGCATTTTTCCAGACGGCTCTTATTCGCCGAATTGAAATATAGCAAGCTTACATTTACTCACCTGTCCGTCATTCGTCACTCAAAGGCAGCAAGCTAGCTAGTTTCATTGACCACATACTTCTCATCGACGCCTTCTGACGTCGTCTGGAACATCAGTCGCCCCAGGGATTTCGTCGCCCAATCCTCAACTGATATTCGGTAGGCACGTTAGGCCAACACGGTGGGTCGCCAAGTCGGAGGCGCACTGGGTAGTGTGGACAAGGTACATTTGACAGAAGACCTGTCTGTGGCCCGAATCGGCACCCACGTATTACTCAAAACTGAGATACAGCCGTCAGGCGCTGAACTTTTATTCTCCGTTTACCCGGCGACTATCCTTCGAGCGCCAGTGACGCAATGACGTATGATACGCCAAACAACCTGCCGGATGCGCCGCATGCGCGTCTCTCCGTGTCAGCAGACAGAGGCTTTCTTCCCGACCGAGTTGCACACTTGTTCTCATGTTTTCGTTCAGATTGATGGAGCGCGTCGGCTAGCCGAGACATTGCGAAGGTCTCTGTCCCATTTTACAAAGCAAAGATCACGTTTACAACATCGTGCGCCACCCAAAAGTCGCCTTCATCGATCCGACGAACACCGCAGAGATCACACTCTGGGTCGCATGACTACTGTCAACACGAACATCTCCGAACATCTCCGAAAACATGGTTAATATACAGCCGCGTCCCTTGATCGCTTCTCATGCCGACACTCCACAAAACCTGATCGGGTCAACGGCTGCATTGAGCAGAGCGTCTCATAGAGGGTGGATATTTCTCCCATTCGGGTACCGGACTCAAGTGTTTTGAAAACGACAGGTTTTTAAAATCGCAACGAACATAAAAACGTCCTCAAAATCGCAAGAAAGCTGCATAACTGGCAGTGGCACCAACCTAGAAAACACATCCCGTGAGTTGCGTTGTTCGTTTTTGCATGTTCTGACGTTTCCAGTACTCAGCTGAGTACAGTCTGTAGTCCACTTCCCGGGAGTTTAATAATGCGAACCTGCTCAAGGAGCCCCGTCGAGGGCATGTAGACCATACCATGCACCGACCCCCGCGGTTTCCTCCGCACCAAGTATTTCGAGCCCAAGAGGTTTTTTTTCTTTTCGCGTCGTCCTTTCGCCTGATGGGACCACTAAGGCTCACATGCACTGCTTCTGCCTCATATGTGGACTTTCGTTGATGCAGGCAGTTATAGGTTCCCTAGAGCTGTTCGTGGCAGATGGTCGACGCCGGTATGTCCTCGAATAGACCGGGAGGATTCAACTGCATACTTTCTACGAAGAGATGCGCAGCGGTCCTGGAGATACTTACCGCAACAGCAAGCAAACGTTGCGTAAATCCACCACCAACCAAATTAGTCTCTTGCAATGAGGCGCTCTTGTGTCCCGAGGACTCTGGATACTGGTTGTCTGAAACATATTCCGACCTGCCTGTGAGCGAACCCTGAACTTCAGACACTGACACGTACCGCGCAGCAATGGTTCCCCAGCTAACACAGTATAGTGCCGGTTAATGTAGGTTTCATATTCACATAACATACGCAGTTTTGCTTCTTACTAGACTTTTTTGCTCTCAAATCCAAGTTACCCCACTATAAAATGTAAGGATGCTATTAGTTTTCCGCCATAACGCTTTAGTTCGGCCATTCTGTCCCCCTTGATGTGCGGTGGTTAAGTGTCAGAAAGATACAACAACCGAAAGATGTGATGACTGGGGGAACAATATGTCAGGTTTGTCAGTTTTGCCAGGAATACCTCGAAAGAACACCAAATGAGAATCAGTTCAACGGAATTTATGCGCGAACAGAGAATATCATGGTAGTAAAACAGCGTTCATATTTACATGAGTCTACGGTCCGCGATGCAAGTATGAAATGGGAAAAGCGATGCACTAGTGACTCAACGGAATTAGGGGTCAGAAATTAATCCCAAAGGGAAGCGATGTACATGGTGAAAATAAGGGAGGAAACAAAACATGAGACTAGGATAAACGGCTCCCAACAAACGCGGTCATGACGTGAGTCGATGTCTGGCAGCCAAACACCGTTACATGAAATTATGATCACAAATCAAAGCATATAGAATTTAGAAAAATACTTTACCTTGTGAAGGAAAGGAGGACCTGACATTCTCAAAGAAAACTCACAGCTATGATTCCAAAAAGTCTTTCGCCAAAGCATAATTGCCAACTTCGTCATATAAGCGTAGCTTTAACAATCTTAATGAGACCGTGGAACACTGCAGCTGAACAGCTGATACTCAAGCAGTTCGACAGTTAACAGCAGGAAGAGGAAGGTGTTTTCTCAACCGGTTCTGCAAGGCGGCTTCCTAATGACATCGTTGGATTTTCGGGCTCGCGAGGAGACTTCCGCAAAATAGCAAGGGTCAATGTTTCAAACGCTTTGTCAACATTTTGCCCAGTCTTTGCGCTCGTCTCCAGAAGACTGACCTGCGGTAGCAATAAATTACGGGCGGATTACGCTTACCCCATATTCGCTACACATACGAGAAGCCTCGTCCGTTGAAACGACTCTCCGGTCATCCATATCGCATTTGTTTGCAACGACGAGCTTTTCGACGTCGTGCGACGCAAGCGACTGAATATTGCCCATCCATCGACTGATATTATCAAATGTCCTCCGGCTTGTGATGTCATAAACCAACATAATACCCATAGCGCCCCTATAATACGAGGCCGTTATTGTTTGAAAGCGTTCTTGGCCGGCAGTATCCCATATCTGGCAGGAGTATGAGATAAATCACAATGCTACCTGAAGTTTGATTTTCTTCCCCTCCAATTCTATGGTTTTGATTTTGAAATCTATTCCAATTGTCGATATAAAAGAGGAAGAGAATGTATCCTCCACATAACGAAACAAAAGGCATGTCTTTCCTACGCCAGAATCACCTATTAACAACAGTTTGAAGAGCGCGTCATAATTCTTTTTGGCCATGTAGAGCGAAAAACCCAACAGCTACTTTGCGTTCGACCCAACTGAACAGTCAGTGGGATTCCGACAGTACTGAACGATCATTGGTCGAAATGCTCAAGTCGAAACTGGCCAGCAGGTGCAGACAACAAGGACGGCCCACAAAAACGCAACGTTTGCGATGGATTGCAGGGACGGTTCAGCTTCCGCTCTCATAATCCTCTGGTTAAACATTTAGCTGCACGAAAAATTCAACACCTAAATTCTGAAGCAGTCATGGCATGATAGAAAAGTTTCAAAGAACCGGTTCAGTGAGTTCAGGTACTAACGTTAAACTTGGTGGAGTCGTTGGGTAGAACAATGCTATTCATCCGCTTTAATCTTTCTTCGTATACCAAGGGTGAATAAAATCTAGCAAAGAAATTATATCATACTGTATTATGAAATGTAAGTTTTCCAAACACCTAGTAAACCGCAACATCTAAATTGTTGATACCGACGAGGCTGAGCAAATTCTAGGCACTGAATGATATCAGGAGCGGCCAGTTATTTTCATCCAAACTTGGTCATAGTTGTTTTTCTTGGTCGACGACAGGGAGGTGTCCGGTTAATTTGACCAATCACAGCAATGTTCATGCCATCATTAGGCAGCCGAACCAACAGCGTTAGAGATTGATTCGCGCGGTACTGATGAACTTCAGTACAACTGGAGATTCCAACGTTCATTATTCTCATTATTGATCGGTAGTTGGGGCGTGAAATTAATTTTCGAAAAATACGACGCTTCCCAGGTTACCACTCCACGGGTTTGTGTTTATTCTCTTGGTTTGGGTGGTTTCTTTAAGTGAGCAACTGTTTCAAGGTCGACGAACACCTTTAATTAGGAATGTGGGCAATAGAATGCATTATTCCCAGGGTGCTTGAAACGGTTATTCTCCTAAAATGGACGAATCCTGCAAGTAATTCCAAAGGATTATCAATCCGTGGAATATTATAGTCTAAAATACACGCGCTGGCGAAATATATGCAGGAGGGTTGCTCCAGTATAGAAATTTGCATCCGCTATCCTCAGTCCAAGGAGACGGACGCTGAAGCTTGGGACCCGATAACTTGAGAAGCTTTTCTGAGAATTATCACAGCCGGAAGATTAATAATCCTTACGAGTTTAGGATAACGCGAGGTCTTCACGCTTCCCACCTTTCAATGAAATGTATGAGAAACGTAAATTTTTACCATAAATTATATATGATCTCACCCGTTGATCGAGTTTTCTGGGGGAGATCTCAAGCCATCCGCTTAAGGTGCTCAACGGGCCTGGTGATGACCCAGGGCCCAATGAGCCTAACAGACATGCGGCTTGCGGTCCACGAGGCCTAGTTAACTTGGAGGATGCAACTACGTCGCCCATTCCCGGATTCACGGATTGATACACAGGATCGAGGCTTTCGCCCAAGTTTCCCGGGTCGGTTTTGTTCTTGTCGTTCAGAAGCTGTCGTTCGCCTGAAAGGCACAAGTGATAAAAGGGTGTAGCACTGCTTTTTAAGTTCTCAGCGCTGGGCAGTATGTTTGCCAGCGCGAGGACTCGCATAACTAAGTGTCTAATAGTGTTTTGAACTGAGTTCTAGAGGGAGCGTGGACAACCGTCTCAGGAAGGTTATTCCACGCAGCAACTACCCGAAATGAGAAAAAAGTTTGCCTAATGAAGGTGTGCGCTCTGAGCTTAAAAATCTTCTCACCATGCCCCCGCCATGTGTTTGCTGGGTCAACGGTGAAAAACCTGTTGGCCAAGCCTTGTTCAAACAGGGCGTAAGTAAGAATTAAGTCCCCTCGGAGGCGACGATACTCCAAGGGAAAGAGGTCGAGCACCGCGAGACGCGTTTCGTAGCCCATACCGAACAGTGAACAAACCTCCTTCATCTGCACTACTAACAAGTGCCCATGTATCTCGATTAGGAAGAGCCAGTGGCCCAGCTGGAGAAAGATCATGCTGGCTTTTATTATGCCTTCTCAGGGTCAGGTACGTTTTGGCCGGAAAGCTTAAAACTGTGCTGGCGAGTAGGGCTCAGTACGATTTTGGCGCCTGAAGTATCGCTGGGGATATATCTCTGACAACGAACTGACTCTGTGGCTTACCTCAAGAGGCACTCATTTTAGACCCAGCACAAGGTAGGATCGCGCTAACACAACGTCATCCTCAAGTGATGGTATAACTTGAGTCATATTTTGCTGACAATCACCACAGTATATAAGGCCTCTGGAAGTGTGAAACTTTCTTGAAATTCTCCGACACCCACTGCTTTGTTCGTATTACGGTAAAGCCTGTGGCTTGGTTGTCATGTTGCCTTTTCCTCGCAGCAAATGTTCATGAGAACGTAAAGACATGCTGCTTGGACAGCATCAAGCAAAGGTATTTTTACTGTGCGCTTGAAACCTATGCAGAGTTTCATTTAGAGTGTTCTTTTTTAAAAGCCAAGAACCCAAAATGAATTTCTGCGCTGCGGTATCAAAAGCGAGACCAGTTGTTAAGTTATAACCTAGCCAGATGAAAAACTGACACGTACTTTGTCAATGCTAGAGCATAATTAAATCGCAGGTATTTGCTGCAGTCTGATTGGCTGCTATTCGGTAGCCTTCCCGATGCACAACAGCATTCCAATAAGTGTAGATTACTGTACCGAAAGCGCACAATCCTAATTTACAGTCTGTGTTTCAGAGAAGGTCGAGTAGTAGCCCTGGCAGCATCTGGAGGGCATTCTGATTTGCGTGATTCACATGAATTTGACGTAATCTTTTGCCTGTAATTGCAACTCCAAAGAGGGCCAAAAAGACCAAACACAAACTTCTTTGTCCTGAGACCACCACACGGGTTGAGAACCGCAATCTGTGATCAACCATCAAGGTCAGTCCTGAGACCACCACACGGGTTGAGAACCACAATCTCTGATCAACCATCAAGGTCGTAACTCGAAGGCGTTGAGTGTCGATGATGCAAGGTTTTCCCCCACACAGACCACTGATTAAAGAGGTTTGTGGTTTTCGGGTTTCCAGTGGTGTTGTTCTGTCTACCATCTGGCTACTTTGCTTCCGCAGGACATCCAAGTATGCTAGCAGCGGCTTGGGAAGTCGTGAAGGAGGCGATCCTTGCTTCGGTAATTTATAATTTGGTTACCAACGTTGGTCGATGGGGAGGCGGCTCATGTCTCTTGCTGCTCGGAACGGGCTGGCTGCTGGATGCCGAGAAATGGTGAATAAAAAGGAGTCATATTTCCCGGTCGTAGGGGCAGGCGCATTTGCGAGAACAGGTGTCAGCCGTCTGAGAACACTTGATGGTTTGCATCAGAGACCAAGTCATTTAACGCAGACTCATCTCACATTGTTAGTTTCAAAATGCAACGACGTTGCAATCTCAGGCGTCCCGGCCCTAGGTGCATCAAAAAGATGGAAGGTGCATATGTACTGGTTCGATAGACCATGTCTACATAGCCGTTGCCCTCCAAAGTCCCGCCTTGCGAGATAGGCGCAAAAATATCTCGGTTCGAACACAATGTTGTCTCAAAAGGATGGAAAAAAGAAAACCGTCCCTCTAATGCCACCTGGTTTTTTGTCTAACGCCTAATGCGGTACCGAACATTAGAATCAGTATGGGCTAATGAGGTAAATTTAACTAGCCTTTCTTTCCGTCTCCAGCGACGTAATGCTTGCTGTTCCAATACTGTCACTTCTATACATCTGCGGTCCTGGAAGGCGACGGCCTGGCAGCCTACATCCCGGAGCATTCGCTCATAGCAAGTATAATGGCATCTGCAGCTCACAAGTTGTTAATGCACAACCACATTTTTGTAATTCTGCACTTGCTATACACTTAGGGCACTGAAAAATACTGCTTTTATGGCGCTTAGAGGCGCTGTAGCCAATTTTCCTAACTCCATTGTCGCAACTGCCAGCACCACATTCAATACGGCTTATAATTAGACTGAGTAGTCCGTTTAGTTTGGCGTATCTATCCAGAGTTTCATGTCGACGCATTCGGAATAGCCTCATAATGAGTTCAGTGGACCGGTGTTCGGTACCAACCCTACTTTTGCTAGGTTGCTTATTATAGTCTATATTAATGGTATCTCCTGCATGCAAGTTGCGCTTAGCACATGATGACTTGATATCATCAAAATCGACAGAACCACATGGGTAACAGGTGACTTCAAAGTGAGCGCATCCTTTTGTGGGAAGGGTGCTTGAATGTCAACGCAAAGGTTGTTCACTGTTGCTCGGCATTTGCGTGGCTCATGCTATCTGTGTTGTTCAAAAGCGCTTGATTGCAAGAGCCAGTTGGATTTGCTCAAAAACGCAAAGCTTCACCATTGCGTGTTTGACGCAGAAGCTTATTGTGGTCCAAAACGTTAGCCGTTTAAATAGGCCGCTGCCCGCCGTAGCACTCCTTATGCCAGCCAGTTAGAGAGGAGTTTCTTTCTTAAAAGCCCTATTGTCGCGGCAACCAGGATTATGATAATCTTTTCGCAATTTAGGACCAGCAAACTCGGGGTAAAATTGCCTTTCAATGGCCTCAGGATAAAGATGCTCGGAGCATTATATAGACCTTCGCCTCCTAATTCACCGCTGCACTAACTGAGGACGCCCCTTCAGGACACCACGTGTGGCACAGTTGGTAGCGCACGGACCAGCAAAATATTTTCTCACTATATAGCATTCGCATTCCACTTTTCAAAACATTTTGTCGCGAATAGCTCCTAAAATTCGGTTGTTCCATGGTGCAGCGCGTTCGCTGATTCCGCCCAAAACGTATGGTTATTGCCAAGAATTCCGCTTTCAAGGTTGACAGTCCGACGGCCCAAAATTTGAGGCGCGGGTTTATATACGGCTGTAGAGCCCATCATGGATACAATGTTTTCGTTCGTCTGTGGGGTTGCTTCTACGTGCTAATCAACCTAGCCACACAACCGACTGCAGGTGTTTCGGATAACTACTTAAAATGCTAAACGTCATGTTTCCATTTTTTAGACTTCTTGAAAGGTCTGTTTTTCAGCTTCTTGGCTGATTTTCCCCCACAAAGACCTTGTGGTAAATGCTTTGGCCGTATTTTGGTTCTAGTTGAATTGATGTTTCACCAGCCAGCCGAAACGGCCTCCACCCACAGTAAGGAATAGGAATGGTAGAGTTAGTAATTGGGATGCCGCAAAAAATGCAAGGAGCAATAGGAATTATAGACCAATACTTGGGGGTTCGCTGTGGGATGTTTAGTGAATTTAGAGGGGGCCACCCACTTGGGCTCGGGATTCATGCCTGGTAAAAGGGTCTACTGCCAGTTAGGAAGAAGTTATACGCTAGCATAGATAAACGCCTCTTAAAATGTCTGGAAAGTCGAAAATTCACAGTTACTACCTGTTTTTCTCTTCAACGCTCTAAGAGACCACATTATTTCAGGTCAAAGTTGGACTAACTGAAAAGAAGGGGACGTGGCTATGTCAAGAATTATGGAACGTTACCGGGACATAGATACCTCAGAAGAGCACGGTGAGATGGTTAGCTCGATCAGCCTGCAAAAGATAACGTTACGCCTGATAAGCAGAGAGACTGCTTACTCATGAAGGCATCCAACCTTGCATTCTGGGTGGATGAATCCTTGATCCCAGAATGAGCCAGGGGCATTAAACATCAAATAGGAGCAAAAAAGGCGGCGCAATGAATCGGCGACCCTGGGTATGTTCTGGAAATCTTGTGGCGGATGCCACACGTGTGAGGGTCCTTCAGAGTCATGCCAGGACGGTCGAAGCCGGCTAGTTACATTTCGAAATTCCGTTGTTGAGAGTAAGTGCCGGCTGCTACCTAAAAATTGAATGCGCACATCTAAGGGCACTGTTGCGGATTACTTGAGCCGCCTCAACAAAGAGCTCAAATCGGCGACCGTAAACATCGTTGCTGGCTTCCTCTCCTGCGCGTGGCTTTAACGAGCCTGCGTGGTCATTTGAACACTGCAAAATATGGTAACCTCATGAACCACATTTGTTACCTACCACAGAGCTATGCGTGAAACGTCATCATAAAAGATACAGCCACCATCACTACGCTTTGAGTCACTACTGTTCGTAATTATTTCTTATTCTAACCACTTTTGTTGTGACAAAACTGTATCTTTCTAAAAAGAAGATTGCGCCCTGATATTGTAACCACTGTACGCCGAAAAACCGAGACGCACCGAGTTGAGATTTTATTGCTTTCAGTGATCTTTTTTTATTTGGAATCTTACAGCGGATTTTCATCCACCCGCCCATGCGACATGCACTGCTCGATTAGTCTTCCGTGGTCGGTAGAAGAACTTTTCAGTCAACGATCTGTGGAAAATGAGCAAATATGTAGCGAATATTTCATCCCGATTTCAACTTCTGGAGCATTATGCTGAGACCGAAAAGACGGAATCAGCCTACCATGGAAAATTACTGTAGTCGTGGGTGGTGTTGTCTCCAATCCGAATGATGTCAGTAAGAGCGTTGCTATGTAACAGGGCTGTCAGCGGCTTAAAAGTGAGGATCTGAAGGAGCTGACCGCAAGTGACCCAAAAAATAGGTGTTTTCTTACAGGAGGAGCCTCCGCGACAGGATTGCGGAAGAGACGACCGAAACACAAACATGAGGCGAAAACGTTCATTGCGAAAGACCACATCTGTGTTCACTGTTCAGCGTGGTTCAGAAAAAAGGTGAAACACCTTGAAATTAGTAGGCGAACATACTAGTTGTCTCAAATAGTCAATCAAAGTATTTGATCTCTGCCTTCGTCTTCCTATCGAATGTGGAGTTTAAACGTGTTTTTCGTTTGGCTGGTCAAAACATCCAACTCTTCGGGAATACCAATGGCTTCTAAAGTCAACTTCTTATAGTCCCCGGCACGGAGATATCCCACGACCACCAAACCGACTAGAACAAAAAAGCTAAAAGCATGATGAAATAAAGGCCACCTCATTTTAGTGAAAAATGCAAAAAATGGAAAACGTCTCTGCAATAGCCTTGGAAAACGCACCGAACCCGTAGTTTCACTGAAAACCCAATGTACAATGTGTCTCCGTTCCACTTCCACCGCTGCACTGATAACTGGCATAACTGCTGTATTGGCAGCATGTCCGGTTGGGTGGCCGTTTGCTGTTTGCTTGTTCAGGCTGACTGAAAATTTTTACCGGCTTTACTTTCCTTTTACATGATTAAATATCTGGTAGGTGCAATTACCCGGTAATGTACGACCGTAGTTTTGTCCGACCGTTTGTTCGCCAACTCCACACTTGTCCCCTCGAACGGCTGCTACCGTCCACATATGGATAAGGCCAGTGCATAGCCTTCTGCTTCGCTGATATCTTCTCACACCCGTGCCCATCAGCCCCCTTTTAACCACGTATCACTGATGGTTTCGGACAGACATCAGTGATTCTAGGAAACAGATGTGCTGAGAGCCCTCAGCTACACGATCATTCTTTCCATCGTAATGTGGAAATGCCACACTCCATGTAGCACCACGAAGTCGTCCTAAGTTCCATGCCCACTAACACTAAAACCGGCCACCATCACAACCAAAAGTTCTGTGGCGCAGTGGTGGCGTGGGACGCGGTTGCCGTCTATTGGTTCGTCATTACCTATCCACCAATCCACCACCTGCGGTCCCGCATGATTTCCTCTAATCTGCATTTCGGTGTTCATGCCAAGGACCTGGGAAGGCAAGAAACGTCAGTGGAGAGTATCGATAAAATAACCGCGGATATCCAATCAGAATGGGTGAGTCATTATTTTGCCACCATCCTTCAGGTTCTGGAAAGCCCAGCTGCAGATGTTTGAGGTGACTGGGTAACAACGTGCATTTTGCGCCGCTGGTTTTTACGGTCATGAAGTGGATCAACACAGAAAAATCGGGCTGATGCAGAACTACAAGCGTTTTTCGCTCAGTAACAGGGACACGTAAATAACCATAGGAAACCAGGAGACCAAGCAGTTGGATAAAATGAACGGCGACAAAACAGAACAGTCGGAGCAACTACAGCAAAAAATGGAGAGAAATTGTGTCACGTAAGTAGAATCTGTTGCATAAAGTAGGCGACAATTTTTTTCAGCAGCTGTCTAAAACGTCAAATCCGTCATCAAGGCCAAGGCCTCTAGGAGTCCAACATCCCCACACCAAATTCGCAGCACTTGGACTTCGTCACTCAACTTCGTCAATCGACTTCCGACAGTTGAAAGTTTTTACCCAACCCGCGACCGCTTCAGAACTGAAGAAAGTAAACCCAGAGTGACGTTCAAGCCAAAAGCCACCTCAACCGTCACCGTGAATATATAAGGAGACCAGGAAAGAACGGGCCTTCCCATTTATCATGAAAGTTATTGCGATGCCCAATAGAGCGAAGATTAAAGCGCCTATTCTCCTAATTACCCTAGCACAAGGCTCATTATGGAGTTTTCACCTATTTCATTCGATATAACCAGGCCATAATCTCCTGTACTCGTTGGAAATGGCTTGACTAAGCACGCTGTGCTTCGTGAGATTCAGAAGGATTTTGATCTCGTTCACCCACACCTTCCTCTAAGCACCGCTGCGAACAGCGGTGGAGGTGGAGCGCTTTGCACGGAACGATATGAAACTTTCGAGTTCGGGGTGAGTCTTATTCCCTAACACCAGCGATCGACCGTCTGCGCTCTTCAAGATTTTCCAAAAAGGCCCACGCAGGTGAACTTCCACACATCTAGTCCCCGAACATTACTATAAGCCGTTAACCCCAAGACCTGCTCATCAGCCAGGCTAATGCATCGCAAGACACAGACAAATCAAAGTATCGACTCATCGTCATCATCATCATTATCAGCTGTAAGAAGCGCGTACTTGTCGTAAAGTGGTTTTAGCTGTCACAATTTCGTCCACCGACTATTTGAGGAGGTGGGTTATGTAACTGCGCAGCGGGAGTTGGAGCTGATAAATTGGTGCGTAAATACAGGTTTGTCGGTGGACTTTTATGTAGAAGGGTTGGGAATGCAGCAGTGCGTTGAACGCAGTGGCTTGAATGCACGAGCGCCACTGAGGGCGCGACGGGGTCATGTCTGACAATGTTCCGAGCCATTGATGTAGTTTGTATCGTGGTTCCCATCCATGAAGCGGCAGTGACCGGCGCAGCTAATTTTGCCGGTAATAGCTTTCGCACTTACCTGCCAAGTCATTTTTTGGCTTTCCTTGGCTCTTTTGTACCCTTTGGGTGGTTCTGCAAAAAGAACCACTCGAAGAATTCAATTCACTGGCATACTGAGCACAGATCACGGTTTGATACACACGATCGAGTATTTCGACCAAGTTTTCCCGGTCAGTTTTGTTTCTGTCGTTCACCGGCTGCCGGTAAACTGAAAGGCACAAGTGGAAAAGTGTGTAGCACTACTCCTTAAGTTCTCGGCGCGGGGCAGTTAGCTCGCCAGCCCGAGGACTCGCATAAATAAGCGTGTAATAATTTTTTTAACTGAGTACCAGATGAGCGTGCACAGCCGTCAGAGAAAGGTTAGTTCACGCAGCAACTACTCGAAATAACAAAAATTTTGCCTAGCAAAATTCCATACACTGAGCCTCAAAATGTTCTTACCATGTCCCCACCGTGCGTTAGATGGGTCAACAATGGAAAACTTGGCGGCCAAGCCTTGTTCAAACAGGGCATAATTAAGAATCGGGTCTCCTCGTAGGGGTCATGCACCACAAGAGACATTTCATAGTCTGCGGATTTAAGGCCAGCAACCGTTTTCTAGCAGCTCGGTAGACACAGTCGATGAGGTTTACATCCTTCTTTCGTCCTGAGCAGACGACTTGGTCGGTATGTTCAAGAAGCGGCCTTACGTATGTCCCATGCAGTATTTCGAAGTCCATGCGAATAATGCGAGAAAAGGTGCGCCGAATCATCTGTATAACGGCGAATGCCTTTTCAGTCAATTTCTCATGTTGCAGTTTGAAGGGCATGTTTGGAGAGAGCCAGATATCTTGTGCTGTCTTCTGCTCCATTTTCTTCATGCACAACAAAAGCGTTCGCTGAGTCCCCTCCGAATGATGTATATAAGCATTGTTCGTCATTCAGGGGAAAGTGCTAGTCCAACGACCACTGATTTGCAGCGTCTGCATTCGCTTGGAGGGCAGTGGCATTGAAACTGCGGGATTTCACGTCGTCCGCAAAAATTTGACATGGACTTGAAAGAACGTATAGGTCTTTGAAGTAGATAATAAACAGCAGTGGTTCCAAAACGGAGCTTTGAAGAACTCCAGTGGAGACCGGCGCCGGAGAAGAGTAGGTCGAGCTCACTTTCACTCGGAATGTTCTTTCTGATGGTACCGCCCTAATCCAGCAAAGAATTCCCCCCTGAATCCGTGAGACTCGAGTTTGTGGAGCAGTGGGACGTGAGCCTCCGTCGAATGCTTCCGAAAAGTCGAAGAATACGGCATCCTAAATAAGTCTTCCGTCCTCAGCTAGGGTTAAACTGTCCATTATACGTTTGTCATGCAACAACGGCTTTGGAGGAATCCGTTTTGAACTGGGGACATCAGGTTGTTGGTAGTAAGATGATCTAGGATGGCCCACTGCAGAATGCGTTACATCACCTGGCACGGTAGACTAGTGAGGCTTATATGCGTGTAGCTGCCGGGCGAGCACGTGGCCAAGCAAGCGCAACCTATGGAGTGTGATCAGCCTATCTATCGTGGGTGAGTTATTGCTTCTGAATAGAAATAAACGTATTTCAGCATTGCTCATTTGGTATTCTCACCAGACTCGGAAAACGCTCCGAAGATATCGATGGTCAGATTAGCATCTTTTGCCAGCCCCCCGGGACTGACGAAGCTGCCCATGTAGACAAACTTGCCTACTACTTCAAGCGACTAATTCGCAAGCCTAAGACTAGGGTACGAGCCGCTCCAGCTTTGCAGGTGCAAAGCGTATGCTAAATCGTGAGGCGAAAGTATTTAGATTATTTATTTTGTTTACATCCGCATCAGACTCAGAAAGGGCTACACCGTCTGCGCCTAAATAGCTGCGAACGGACGTCTCCGAAGAACTTCGATCACACAGGCACTAGAGGCTTATAGTGAGCCTTTCATAATCACATCAATGACAAATCTGAAGGGGAAAAGCGAAACAGGACGGCCTTGTCTGACACCACTTGATGTGATAAATTCAGAAGAGAGCTTCCCGTAGACCTTCACACTAACGTGTGAGCTAGCGTACAGCGTTTTGTGGGGGTCAAGAACTTATGGGAACACGTTTGCTCCGCAGCCATTGCCATAGTGCGTGACGATCCAGAGTCGAAGCCAGCTTTCAGATCGAGAAACACAACCACTTTTGGTTACTGGAAGCAGTGTCGGTGTTCCAGTATCTGCCGGAGGGTGAAGATACGATCAATGCATCCTCTTGAAGTTTGATGTTTCCTGTGTTCAGTCAACCGTCGAAGGATAAGGCCAGAGAGCACCCTCGATGCCACAGGTACCAGGCAGGCGTCACGGTGGTTTTTACAGAGCGTCCCGGTACCTTTTTGAAGATAACAATAAATATCGACATGCCTTGCTCTATAGGTAACATCGGGTTCTAATGCCGCCTCACTTTTCAGTACCAATATTTCGTACTTTATTTTTAATTCCGACTCCTGTATGCATTGGTTCCACAGGCTGGGTTGTCGGAGGCCAGCTAAATTGTTCCCCTAAGTGTTCGGCCCACGTTTCCAGTGAACCTTTTGGCCGGCGAATTGATGAGCCGCTTTTTTGCTTATCGTTTCATTGGCCGTTCTAGTGCCTTTTGATCGTATCAGTTTGTATAGAGCACGGCTGTTTTCGGTGGCAAAGGCCTTCTACATCTCCCAAGCCTTCGAAGTCCATCAAAGATTTCGGTTTTTCATTAGGCTATTCACTATTTGGCATTTGAAAGCTTTGCGCGCGCCGCCGTACTCTTTGCCCGCTGGTATGGATTTCTTGTGGATAGCGATCTTGACGACACCCAGTGGCCTTGTGGTATAATCGAAGAAGTCGGACAAATAGCACTGACTGCCGCTTGCATGGCTCCTTTCACATTTTGTCACGATTCATCCACTGACAGTACAGCATTGTTTTAATGCGGAGAGCTTTGAGAAAACTCAGATCGATACTGTTGGGCTACGGTGGTTTTTCGAAGAGAGTGGATTAACATGCTTCTTGCAGACTTGCGAGGGCCTAAAGGAAAACGAGCTGTCAGGCGTGCACGCAACATGGCGTGATCGGAATCAAGTGGTGTGCTCCAAAAAACGGCGGTCTTGAATTGCGGTTCTTGATCGATGACTGATGGCCACGTGGTCCAACCGGGGTCACGGTTGATTTACAGTTGATGGCCCCCAGTCATGTTCAGCACACAACTGAAGGAGTTGATTTCCGTTGTCTGTGCGGCGAGTATCGACTCCAAATCGACCGCCCAAATGTGATTCCAAGGAGCTCAGACGACCCACTTGAGCATTCATATCGCCTACAAGGAACTCAATATGAGTGCTTTTTGCCTGACGAATGAGCCCGGATAATTCTCGGTAGCAAATGTCCTTCTCAGCACCAGAACTGCAGTCCGTTGGGGCATAAGCCGACACTACAAACAGGCACCGCTTTTTATGCCGACAGGCATTGAGCTTGATTGAACTGGATAATCGGACGGCGCAGAGGTGACTGTTTACTGCGATCCAATCCAGCAAAGCGCGTTCAGCTCTGGAGCTGAGTGCAACTCCCACGCCATATAGTCCTCAAGTCATCGCTTCTGGGTCACCGGACACACAGAGGGAGAAATGTGAAAGAGCTGAGTTCATCCTTGGCGTTCTGAGATGCATAACCAAGCTTGGGTCTTGTATGCGTATTTCGGAGACACAGCATACACCAATTTTAAGGGAGCATCAGGTTTCAGCAAGCATTGTCTCTCTGCCAAGTTGACACAGAGTACGGACGTTAAAAGCTCCGATGTAGAAAAATTTTGTGGATTTAGAAGTGTTATTTCGTTTATTGCTAATAGACAGCAGGGAGCATAAGGCCATTCGATTAGATAACTGAGGGTCAAATGACCGAGCGACGTTTGCTTCTGCCGTGGGAAGGGGTTGGGGAGGGACATCGGTGGACACCGAACAGCGCGGACAATCATCATCTCGAAACCCGACATCAAATTATTTATCATTCCCTTCTATTCAGCCCGCATAAGCCTCATTCTTCAGCAGGTCACTTCACATTCATGTGGCAGCCTCCTCCCCCCTGTGATTGTTTTATTCTGAAAAAGGCCACCCGAAGCCTGCGCGTCCGTCTATGAAACAACCTCGCTGCTATCGCCATTCTCCCACTGATTAGGTTTTTTGCTCACTTCCGGTCTCCCAATAAAAACCAAGTGCTTTCTACTAGTTGGTTCCATAGATGTCTGATAACTATAGGGTTTATATGTATATACTATCGTAACAACCGTCTGGACTTAATTAGTTTGCACACAATTTTCATGTATACGTGCAGCCAGTCACTTATCCTCTTCTGTCCAAAACTACCCACAACTATTCTTTTCTTTCCTTTTAGTCCGGATTCGGTAGCCAGCTCGTAAACTCGGGAAAGGAATTTAAGACACTTTGCTCCCACCCCCAATCGCGTGTATACCTACATTGACTGTTGTCCACCAATGGCAAGCCCCCAGCCTTCGCACAGCATTCGCATCAGAGGAGGAAGTGTCATATTCACCCATGTTTGTGTTAAATTGACTCCCTCAAGAGCGCAATAGCGCAGTAAATCAAACATTAAAATGCCGTCACCGTCTGCACCACACCTAGGAATTGGACCGAGGGAAAAAGCTGAGCACCGAACTTGCTTCATTGTTTGTTTGCACCATAGTGAAGAGAAGGCGCGTTGGGTGCTGTGCGAGGCTTTTGAATTCCGTCGTGATGACCAAGGTAGCGCAGACCGCTCCTAGATCCACTGCTAATGCGGGAAGTGGACATAAGGAAAATCAATACACCGATCGAGGGAAGCCAGCGGCGATAAGATCTAGCAATATAACTGCTGCAAAAGGTAGGATCCCTAGGTGAATACGCTAGATTCTCTGCTCCAGCCGTTGCCGATGCAATTCGTACCAGTCTTGGGCCGAAAGGAATGGACAAGATGGTTTGTTTCCTTCTCCTGTTTTCATTTTTTAGATACAAGAGGCAAAAGGGGACGTAACGGTAACAAATGATGGGGCGACAATCCTCAGGCAGATGAAATTGTTGCACCCGGCTGCCAAAATGGTAGACACATCTGCTTTCTAATTCCTGTTCTATTGCAGCTCGTCGAACTTTCCAAAGCGCAAGACATTGAGACGGGTGATGGTACAACCACTGTCGTCGTGTTAG
Organism: Clonorchis sinensis; assembly: GCA_003604175.2. Taxonomy (NCBI): domain Eukaryota; kingdom Metazoa; phylum Platyhelminthes; class Trematoda; order Opisthorchiida; family Opisthorchiidae; genus Clonorchis; species Clonorchis sinensis. The sequence continues at coordinate 145,517,309 of CM030369.1, read as the reverse complement.
CCGGAAGCCTTCTTGATGCATGTTCTAAGCTTTTGAACAAGGGCATTCATCCTACCACGATCTCCGACGCATTTCAGCGAGCTGCTGTAAAGGCCTGTGAAATTATCGACAACATGGCGGTGCCGGTCAAGCTGGATGACATGCAGCAACTAATCAAAATTGCGACGACCTCCTGAATTCTAAAGTGGTCTCTCAACATTCGGGCGCGCTTGCGCCGATAGCCGTAAAGGCGGTGCTTGAGGCTGTGGATCCCAGTTCTCCTCACACGGTTACCCTTGACGATGTTCGTGTTGTTAAAAAGTTGGGGTGAGTGTTGTAACTCCACCTTATTTTATTTCCGATTATATGTCACCACTTCGTTATGCTGGTTGTGTGCTTTGGCAGCTACTGAGTCTGGCTGAACATCATCATCAAAGACAGCAACACCAATGTTGGTGCTGGTGCTTCTCTTTGGACCCAAAATATCGGTGTTGGTCCTGTGTTACCGTAGTCCGTTAGATTTCCCGAAGTGTTCTTCAACAGTTGGCTCTGCCGTTTGTTTTCGTCGCAAAATCAATGGATCAGTAGATGCACACACGTCAAGTGGAAAATGTCGGAAAAGCTGGATTCACGCATTGACTCGTGTTAATTTTGGAATTTTAGGAGGATGTCCATTTTCGCGACAAGCAGTCCTCTTATTCGGAAGTATCCATGTGGACAAGGGCTAGGAAGTTCACTCTCCTACTTGGTAGGAGAATATTGCAATGGGGGTATGGGTTTTGCGCACAAAATGAGCAAGTCTGGGTGATAAAACCATAGCAAGAAAACCCGAACCGGTGGATGAGTGTCAAAAGAAAATCCGTTTGTGGTCTTGAGTATAGAGTCCCCAATGTCTCCATGTTGGTCAGAAGACGCATTGGATGAGGCAGTTGGTTAATAGAAGGTTGCTTCAACCAGCAAAATTTACGTGGTTGGGACTAGGAGTTTGACCGTTAGTCGCAGAGCTCTAATTTGTTCAAGGTTTTTCTCAGTCAACGCTCAACTAGAAGGCGCATCCTTGTCGTTCAGTGATCGACATACACGGCAAAAGTGCTTGTAACAGCGGATTGAAGCGACTGGAAACTATGTGCGCAGGTTTCAGATCTACAGATATACGAGATGGCGAAGCAGGGGCGAACTTAAGCACAAACTCAATCCTTAGACCGCAACCAACTAGACCGTGAGCAGCCTGAAAACGGTTTTAGCGAAATGAGTTTGAGTGTGTGTTTTCAGGTTTGCGGGTGCATGAGAATATACGGAATTTCTTCAGAAGCTTCTGTACACAATGTGATGTCCGACAAAGATGCCGACTTCCCATACTAATGCGGTTTTGTGATCGACGAGATAATGAAACCAACGCTGAGAGATCTTCAAAACCCTAGTGTTCAGATAGCTGCCATCGAAAACATCGATCTAGAATATGCAGACGCGATTATTCTCGTCTTCGAAGAGGAGACGGCACAGGTGTTTTTGGATGAATTGATCAAAGTCACTTCGTCCTTTCGCATGCGCTTTGCACCTAAAAATGTAGGGTCACACTGTCGGACGTGCAGTTACTCACCACTGCACTTACAATCCAAGAAGGGATATTCGGAGCCGTGGAGCGCCTTAGGTCTATTGGAAAATGTATTAGGCGTGACTGTAGTGTGACAAATGAAGTTAATACACGGATTTCTAAGGCTCGGGTCGCGTTTGTTAATTTGAGCATATACGTGAATCTCAAGAGACGTTTGCGTCATGCTATAGTTACGAGTTGTGAGACGTGACTTCTGCGAACTGCGCGAATGAGGTCTGCTCAAGTCTTCAACCACCCTGGTCTCAGGACCGTAATTCGTATAGCCTGGTACTGGCGAATCCTCAACGCAATAATTGGGAAACGAATATTTGGTTGTGCAGCAGTGAATCTAGTCAAAGGATGCTTCTTGTACCAAAATCTGCGGTGGTTCAGGCATTTATTGTGCATGTCAAGAGGATTTTGTTTTCCTTCCCGAATTCAGAGTGGCGCGAGGAGAAGAGCGACCGAACTTTGACCTGATAGAGGGGTATGAAAGCAATTACGAAAAGTCGGTACTGTGGGTACGACTCGCCTTCTAGGATGGGGTCCATTTGGTCACCCTGTGCTACAAAACTTTGATGTTAGTTTTGTTCATTTTGCTGTCAGTTCCTGTCCTGATCGAGTGAATAAGTGTTTAGAGGTGTAGGCACTTCGGAGTTATTATGGTAAGCTAGCGCTGAGTCGTTTCCCATCCACTTATATTCTTTTTTTCACAATAAGGCTTTCAAATAAATTATGGTCGTGTGGCTGTGAAGCATCAGTGTTGGACATTGATGTTGTGGTGTCGATGCTAAATGAGGTCATGGGATATTCTGATCCCATCGGGGACAATCTGGGAATGATGTAGGAAGTGAATGGTCAGTAGAATTAAGACCTTCAAAATGGCGCATCAGGGTTGCTAGAGCGACCAGTCATCGCAGCTTGTGTGTTCCTGTCTGCTTGACTAGTGGTAGACAGACCTTCCGACTTAGCTTTGAGGGTCGCATCTTGTGCGACTTCTGTATCTCTGGCTAATTTTATGTCGCCGGGCTACTTCTTGAGCCATCGCCTTCCTGTGCTGTATGCTCACCGAATTGGCTCCCAGTGCCATGTGATAATAATTGTTCATCATTCACACCTTTTGGTACCTAGCTGCCACGCCAACCGAAGGTAGCACGAGGGCCGAGATCCTGTCGTGTTGCCCAAGCCTGGACTGGAGCAGCTGAGACTGGAGGATGAGCGGTGCTATATTCTGTCTAAATGCGAGTTAATCACAGTGGTGATCAGCTGCTCATTGCCGAACGATGAAGTGTTAAAGCTACTAGCTGGAACCCCGGACTTCCTGGGGTTTCGTGAGTTGGTGATTCCCAGTAGGGCTGAAACAGCTGTACGGTGCTTTTCAGCATGGATTGCCTTCATTTACATGACAAAATCCTCCTTGCGAACCTCAATTTCCCACTACCAACGGTGCATTTAGACACAGTACTACTGAGCAGCGGCTGCTGGTTGGTACAGTTGCAAAAGTTGTTCACCGTTATGTTATATACTAATTGTTAAACTGTTTAATTGCTATTCATTAAACTAACTGTGTATCCTAATGTTTTAGTTTATGCAACGAAATTGTTAGAAGAGTAAAGCCAATCATTCGGCAATCCTCGTTCTCTGTTCCTGGCTGAAGTATTCGAGTGCACAACAATTTAATCTAACAATTTCAGTGCATCAGCTAAACCATTAGGAACCACAGTTAGTTTAATGAATAGCAAGTAAACAGTTTAACACATCATCAGTACATAAAATTCTTCCCCGCCGGAGGAGTTATTGTCAGCAGAATATAGATTAGGCTTCGCGGTTTCGAAGATTATATGGTCGAACACGTTGTTGGTCTGTGATGTACTGTAGGGCTCTCTGAAATTTCACCAGGTTTTTCTGCTGGTGCCTCTTCGCCTCCAGGGGAATCAATCGAGTGTGACTGAGTCTCGTCTTGAGGACCCGCTACACTTTCGGTTAAATAGACATCGGAGATATTTTGTGCTTCGGGTGCCAGATGTCTAAGAGAAACGGTTTCTTCCTTTCCGCTCGGGGAACGAACGCAGGCATACTGTGGGTTGCGGTTAACAAGTTCCACCTCTTCCGCTAACGGATCGTATTTGGAAGAACGTGTTATCCTTCTTAACAGCACGGGGCCTGGAGTCGATAACCAAGTCGGAAGAGAGGTGCCGTACGTTGACCTCCGGTGGAAGTTAAGAAATCATTCATGTTGTGTTGTGTTAGTAGCAGTGCATAATAGGGAGCGAACAGAGTGCAAAACATCTAGAAGCACGCATTCCCACTCAGTAACGTCCCGTTGTTGGGTCTCCAACGCCAGAGTGATAGACTTCCAAAGAGTATCGTTAAGCCGTTCGACATGTCCGTTACCGCGTGGATTGTATGGGGTAGTTCGACTGGTTGCCACACCTCTGTCGTGAAGAAACGTTTGTACTTCACCTTACATGAAAACTCTACCACGATCAGAATGGGCGTATGAGAGCATTCCGAACAATGAGAACAACTGATCAGAACACTTGATCCCGGTGGATCAGGACGCATCCGTACGCGAAGGCGAATGGGAAACGGGAGTACTCGTCGACCATTGTTACAAGGTATTTGTTGTGGGAGGTCGATGGAAGTGAGCCTTTAAAATCGATGTTGACGCGTTCAAACGGTTGTGTAGCTTTAATAAGATTGCCAAAAGGGTGATTGAGGAAACGAGGCTTCAATTCTGAACAAATACTTTATTGATTCGTAATCGCCTTAACATCCTCGATTGAAAACGGTAAATTTTTTGAGCGAACGAAATGAAACATCCGCGTGATGCCGGGGTGAGATAACGTGTTATGAAGGTGTTAGAGATCCACGTGTGACATCGCAGATATGTTATCAGTCCGCGAGTGTACGTCAGCGGATTTATTCTGATTACCTGGACGGTACTGGACATAGTAATGAAAACAAGATAGTTCAAGTCTCCACCTCTGGATTTTGTCGTTCTTCACTTTGCCTTTATGCTGTTTTTCGTAAATAAAGGCGACCGATTGCTGATCCGTGACAAGTGTAAAGTGACTGCCAGTCAGGTAGTGTCTCCATTTTCTCAGGGCCTCAACAATCGCGTGCGCTTCTTTCTCGATTGCTGAATGATGACGCTCACTGTGTGACAAAGTGCGTGAAAAGAAAGCTGCCGGGCGCCCGTTTTGATTGAGAATGTCCGCAATAGCTGTCGGAAGCATCAGTTCCCACAACAAGTGGACGAGTATAGTCTATGGTGAACACGGCGACCTTTTCCAAGTTGTGTTTTAGATTATTCAATGCAGCTTGTACGCTAACTGGAATGGGAAGGATCTGGTTTTGGACGATCGGATGAATTTTATCCGAAAAACATTGGATCCGGTGTTCGTAGTCTGCCAACATTCCGACCAATCTTCGTTGTGAACGGATGTCACATGAATGAGGCAACTCCCGTAGGGCTCGAAAACATCTAGGGTCTGGTTTTATCATACCGTGAGATATTTCGTATCCTAGTAATAGTGCTTTTGCAGTAACTGTGATGCTCTTTTTCTAGTTAAATGTAATACCGTGACGTTTTGAGGCCCCTAAGAATTTCTTCAGATTTCGATCGTGTTCCTGGGCATCGCGACCACACACGTAACATTGTCAACATATGCGAATATATCGAGCAGACCTTCCTCGCGTATGATGTTGTCTATGATGCTTAGAAAGCAGGTCACCATTAGTAACTCCAAACGGAATGCGGCAAAATTGAAACAGTTTACCACATGCCTCGAATGCAGTAAATGGCTTGTCTTTGTCGACAATGAGGATCTGGTGGTATGCAATTTGAAGGTCTAGTGTGCTAAACACTAGATAAGGTTTCCGTGTAATGGGAAACTTTCTCTACAAGTTCGTCCACCTTTGGCAGAGGATACGCACCAAGGTACGTGAAGCGGTTTATGGTTTGACTGTAATCGATGACCATGCGCCTTTTATGCCTTCCATTTGTAGTAACGAGAACCTGGGCCTGGGGAATTAGACGGCTCAATAATTTTGCCTGTTAGTAGCTTCCGAAACTCCGTCTCGATAAATACCGTATCCGCGCGAGAGAAACGAGATTTTGTAGCAATCGGAGTACACCCAGGGGCGAGTGTCAAACAAAGTGGGAGCATTGGCTCGCTGCTTTCAGTGTGCATACGGCGAATGGGGACCGTTTACCCGTGAATGGTATGACCATACTTTGGTGTTGGCTGAGAAAATTCAGGCCAAGAATGACGTCTGACACCGTATCGCGTGCATTTGTACAGCGTGGTAGCATAAAGATGACCGCTAGTAACCAAGATAAATTCGTTGAAGCCATCGAGATAGCACTCTTAGAGGATGTTATTGTCCAACCATGCTTCAGTGCGATGTCAGAAGAAATGTAACTTTCGCAGCTACCAGTATCGATAAGAGCATGAAGGGGGATATTATTCACTATAACATCAACGATTGATTTGAAAAGTCCGATGGATGAAAGAATGTTGAAAATGGATGAGATACCAGGGTTCACCGACGATGTGATACGACTTGGACTCGGCTTGGATCGTCCCTTTTTGGATATGATCTTTCTTGCCGTAGGAACGACAGAAAGATTCACGAGCCGGGCATTTTGAACGAATGTGCTTGCCGTTACCACAGTAGAAGCAAGATAAGTATGTTCTTGCAATCGCGTCTTTAGAGTCAGTCTGAGAGATAAGTGCGTCACGAACGGGAGGCAGAGGTTTGTCCGTTTTGATAGATGTGGCACCACAGGGAACATGAGAAGATAAGTCGTATGAGAGTGGCTGTTGTTGAGCATGTTCAAGCAGACATGCCTCGTCAAACGCTTGTTGAAGCTTAAGAGTGCTTTTCTAGTAGTCGTTGGCGAACGGAATTAGACTGCAAACCTGTGATAAAAGCGTCTCGAATAGCCTCATCCCGATGTCCATCGGCAGAAACCGCACGAAAATGGCAGTCCTTGGCAAGGTAACGTAAGTTTTGCAGGAATGCGTCGACTAATTGACCTGGTTCTTGTTTGGTAGTAGCCAGTACGTGGCGAGCAAACACTTCATTTCTGGGTTTAATGTACATCGTTCCGAGCGTCTGGATGGCGTCTTCGTAAGCAATGCATTCACGAACATGTTGTAGACGGACGGAGAAAGAAAATTGACCAAAATTTTTCTGTCAACGTTTGGGAGTTCGATGCATGAGAGGAAATTCGTAAATGTTTCGTGCCAATGTACCCATTGTTCTGAAGCAGAAGAGGATTGAGGATCGGCCTCAAACCGATCTGGACGAAACAATCGTGCCATTGTATTTTGTTAGAAGATTAGATTGTTGTGCACTCGAGTGATTGAGCCAGAAATAGAGAACGAGAATTGCCGAATGATTGGCTTTAATCTTCTAACACTTTCAGTACATCAGCTAAAACATTAGGAAACACAGTTTAATGAATAGCAAGTAAACAGTTTAACAAAACATGGTATATAATACGCCATGATTACGTTTTGCGTCCGAAGACACCTTTGATGAACTTGGAACTCCAGTCTGGAAGTCAGGGTACTGTCAAACCTCTGTCCACTGACAAGACCGGTAAAAAATCTCTGTGGATTCTACTGAAGAACCATGAAGTTTAGCTGAGTAGGTCACAAGTTCGCAAGCCCTTCCGTCCCGGTAAGGTCTTGTCTCTCCGCGACAGTCCTGTAGCCAGATCAATTCACCTCTTGGTCCGTTCGCAGTAAGCAGGTCGCCCCTTTAAAAGACCCATATTTTTGTGAATTTTCAAGTATTTTCTCATTTTTCTCGGTGGAATATATCTTGTATAAAACGTGATGCGTAGGCCAAATTTTTCATTGTCGCAATACTTTAATTCTGCCTTTTGTGGGTTGCTGGCATGGGCACTTCGGATAAATGCTACGGCTGTGATTTAATTTTCAATCCTAAAGAAAATCGCGTAATTGGATCGATTCCTCTACGTGTAAGAGACTGTGTTGTGAACGACTCTACAGTATCCTTGTCTACAAACTTATGAAAGCGAACTTATACCGACGTTCTACATATGGCTGCACTGAAATGCTCATGAGCATGAAGATAGTCAAATCGAAAGATACTAAGAAGCGATCAGCTTAGCTAATTCTGTTTTATTCCTTTCTCATATTTAGGCTTTGAGCATTTGCATTTGTTCCGGTAACTCACATTTCACTAAATTTTTTCATCGTATCTTTTGTAGTGGTACTGTGGAAGACACAGAATTGGTAGACGGGCTCATCCTGACCCAAAGAGTAGCCCCCGGTTGTGGCGTGAAGCGGGTAGAGAAGGCCAAAATCGGTCTGATACAGTTTTGTGTATCACCACCAAAGACAGATGTAAGTAGAGTTCACCCATTTATTGATCCCCTCTTTTCTGATAGATGGAAAACACCGTTATTGTTACCGACTACACGCAAATGGACAGAATCATGAAAGAAGAGCGACAGTACATTCTAAATATAGTGAAGGCTGTCAAAAAGGCCGGTTGTAACGTACTTCTCATTCAGAAGAGTATTCTTCGTGATGCGGTCAACGATTTAGCCCTCCACTACTTCTCAAAAATGAACATCATGGTTGTCAAAGACATTGAGCGAACTGAAGTTGAATTTATCTGCAAGGTAATTCGTTGATCTCTTTGTTCTTATCTGGATGTTGCGACTTTTTTGTTTCCTTTCAACTCTCATAACGATGTACATTCAGCCATTTCACCGTTCACATTTTCACAGCCAGCTGCACCGCGTCTTCAAACGAAATTGATGTTATCACCACAAGACTCCCAGATAAACTGTGATTGTAAGGTAGTTATACAACGGTATTCAACACCGATATGTTGTCATTCATTGATATCAATCTTTTGAGGTACAAAAGCTCCGAAATTTAGTGTTCATGCTAAAATACAACCCATTACTATCGGCATCAATCCTTGTGTCTCTGCTGAAGAAGCCTTAGCCGGAATGGCGAAACTTGCTGTCAGACGCCACAATGTGGTTGGCAACCAATTGGGTGTCCGTCTAGAGGAGTTGCCTAGACCATAATCCCAAGCTAATGATAGCGGGAAGATACATCATTTACGGTTGGCTGGGATGTCGCTTTCGGAATTCACTGTTCATGCTAGCGGTGCTGATCACCTATTCTGTGTTTTCACCACCTTGCTGGCTGCGCTTGTTTTTGCAAAGGATGAGGGCGCCCTGTCAATTACAATGCTATGGTGTCCCCGGAAGGCAATGCCTGGTGACTGGTGTCAGTAGGGGAAACCTGTCCATTGGTTAGTGGAATGAATGCGACTTGTCCAGCACCGCCAGCCGAATTGTCTGGTTACGAAATCTCCACCACTGTCGATCGGATATCTGGTGATTTTGACACACGTCGAGTCCAGGTTCCTGGCTCGGGCGCTCCTAGTTTAACGGACCAGTGAGTCAATCAGGCCTCCAACTTGTTGAGGTTATCTGAATTGACCATGCTAGTAACGCAGTCAACCTACAACCCGATATCTACAAAGCCTGTATTGGTTCATCTCAAAGGGACCTCCTTGAACTTCACTGCGGTGGCTGTTTAGGTCACGACTTCGGTATCACACCGAACCATAAGGGACAATTTCTATAAAAAGGTCAACAAGACCTCGAGACGCGTCATTTTGATGATGGCGGCTGCTGGAACGCTCGGCTTAGTGGACCAAGCAACACGCGTCATGTTCTTGGTTGGTCTGAATGGCGTTAGCGCCACGAAAATGGTGCTGGGTTCAGATGTTGCCGCAGATGAAACAGTCCTCCAAATCCCATCAACATTGGGTTACTCAGTCGCCGGGACAACCAAAACATTTAAGATATAACCGCCAATTCGGACGCTGAAAGCTCCGTTCGTTCAGCTTACCAATGGGCTTCGGTGGGCAACCGGTGGACAGCTTTGAAAACTGTACTACAAGCCATTGTGGACCAGATAGGTTGTGTGCAACGACATCGCAAAGACTTGGTGTATGGGAACATCATTCCTCTATCCAAAAAGTCTGATTTGCGCACAAGGACTACATTACATGCCCTGTGATGCCGGTCACTGGTTGGACATGTCATCAGACGTGGAATCTGCTTCGAAAGTTAATGATTTCGGAAAATGCTTTCGCCTCGTACGCGTGATTTCAGGAACCTTCCGGCCTTTGCAAAGGAAAAAGTCGACGACCTTGACAGGAAGATGAGGCGATGTATGGAATTTTTCACGCAACTGCCAAACTCGATGGAGTGGTGAAAGGTATCGCCTCCCCAATTGGGAAGGTCAAAACGACGTTTGTGGTGTCGACTTGACTTCAGCTTGGCTCTCAAGGGTAGAGTGTACGGTCTCGCTGTCCGTTCTTATTTCATGGATTAGGGACGTGGCAGCTGCGTGCGTAGGCTCGTTTCCTCCTAGGTATTACACGGGTCTGGTAGGAGCATGGGGTTAGTAACGCTGAAATGCATCAGGTGGCTTTGAGGAAAGTTCACTCTCCCTCCCTCACTCCGCAGAGTATGCTGGTTAGACCATCTACTTCGTGTGCCAGAGGTTCATTTGCTTCGTAAGGCCTTCTTCGCCCAGCCCTGTATCGGATGGAGACGACCAAGTGGCGGCCAGTCCATGACGGAAGGTCCGTGGTTCGAATCCGACTTCTGCATCTCGATTTCCCCTATCTAGGCTCGGGCAACCTGGCAGTATCTCAACCCTCGTGCTTCCTTCGGGTAGCATGGCAGCTAGGCACTGGAAGAGTGTTACAGCTGGACAATTTTATTATGTCTTAATCTCCAGGGTCGTACCCACGGAGCCTGTCAACTTAAGTGAAGTAATCGAGCACGTTGCTGACTTCAGGTGCATTGATCCCGCCACTTTGCTTAATCGGCAGGTTCGGGAAGAAATTCGGCGTGTGGACATTGCTGGGCATGCTTTTATACACTTCATGGGGAAGAGCCTGGATTATTCCGCCCGGAAATCCAGTCAGTCCTGACTTGGACTGTAAAACCTGGCCTCAAGCAACAGACGATAGCCAAAACCTGGATGTCTTTTACCACCGACATCTCCGAGTTCGCTGTCTATAGGTGTCCAACGTTGATGCCTGGAACGTCACAGTCCACTAATCCCACTCCGACTCTTTCATTGGTGACCTCTACAACGGTTTGCGATCTGTTGCGAAGGCGCGGTGCCGAAGTTGCCTTACAAGCCTCGGCCCTCTAAACCACGTCAGTGGTGGCGTTGTTCCTTCGAAGGACAATCAGAAACTTGGCTCGGTGCAGTCGACGGCGAACTGCAACAACTTAGCCTCGCCAAATTCTACAAAGCTCGTTACTGCACCAAAACCATCTGTGCACATCTAGCGGTCGGTCGCCACGCGTGGCAGCCTGTATCTGGGACGTTTCTAAAGCTGGTCCATCTTGCCTCAGGAACTAATCACCTTAAAGTGAAGCAAGGAAGTTGCTTTATTTCAGAGGTGAAGTAGTCCTACTTAACGAAGGTAATTTGACTTCGCAAGCATTCCGTACGGAAGCAGGTGCTGATCTTTTTCGTGTCGTGACCCCTCTGCAACTACGAAATGGCCGGTAACCGCCAAATTTTCTAGAGGTCTGTCACTTTGACTCACCACCCTGTCGGTTCATCGTGCGACCATCGGAAAACAGATATCCCTCTTTGACGAGTAAACCAACTTAATGAGGCCACTTTTTTCCCGTTCGAGAAACGTTCGCAATGCCTATGCGGGTTTCAATGACAGTCTCACGGGGAATCGCCAAGGAGTTCATGTATCAACGTTCTTTTTCCTAATGAGTACATCGTCAAAATGTTTCATTGTGCTCTGAATTTGTGGACAATCGGTGAAAATGAGGACGCCTTCAAATGTGGAATTATTTATTGCGAAAAATGAACAGGGTGGTTACAAGCTGTCTGACACGAAAGCAAAAACCTCAGTTGCCCAGAGTTATTCCTGAGCTTCCCTGAACGTTGTTTGAATGTTTAACATAAATAAACAAACTCTGGGGAACGCATCAATCTTTTCCAAATCGGCCTCCGCTCAGATGCCGAGTCGATGCCTGAAACTACTTCGACCATATATTACTCGCACCTTTCGTCACTAGTATATGCTATCACACCGGCAGTTCGCCTCTGCTTAAAATAATGACTAATGTTTGCCAGAATGAACCCGATATTGCTGTATGAACTCATGACCGGAAGGTCTGGTTCAAGTGCGTTTGCTATCTCCATAAGCAACCTGGCAGTCTTTCAGTCCTCTTTCTTCTCATGGGTTGCATGGTAGCTGGGGATTGATAGAAAGTCACTGTGAAATAATTACTTTTTGATGTCGAGAACAATAATCACCTTTACAGTCTGCGCGACTTAATAGTCGCTTTTACGTAGTTATTAGAAAATACGATGAACCCGCATGCATTTTTATGCTCTCTTATTTGATTTCACTGATTTTATGCCAGACCTTACACTGCACGCCAATCGCCAGTCTGGATCATTTCAACCCAGAATATTTGGGTTCGGCAAACTTGGTTGAAGAATCCGAAGCAACCGCTCGGTGTGTTCGTATCACTGGAATTCAAAACAAGGGTCGTACTGTATCCATCCTTGTTCGAGGCTCAAACAAGCTGATGTTGGACGAAGCAGAACGATCACTGCACGATGCACTCTGTGTGATCCGCTGCTTAGTCAAGAAAGGGTGAGCTCGAGTACCTTACCTTGGTTCCACAAGTAGAGACAGTATCATACGCCGTCGTATATTGGCTCCTCTCAGTTCAGTCTTTGCATTTATCCACCCCCCGTCAATATGTTCCTACTCGCTTTAGTTTTTTTACTTGAACTTTTATTCAACTCATCATTTCCCTGTAGCTTGATTGATACTAGCATTTTCTTGATCATCAGCCTTCAACTGTTGCGCCTATGTGTTGCACCTATGTGCTCTTCCCAACTTCCTTGGGGCACTCACTGGTCATGGTGGATTAGCTGAGTCGCACTGACACATCTAGTGAGCTAGGTTATTTTATCTTCGAGATCGTGTTCATAAGACCGCTTATGGCTTAATACCGATTGTGATCGGCTTGTGACACCGATTGAAGCCATATGCCAATCAACTTTTGGAGTGTTGTGCAATACGACGCCATTCTCTCTTCCACGTTGACTGTAACTGACTAATCATTGATCATTACTGTATGAGTTTAGTCAGTGCCATTGTTGGATTAAGACAGTCGATTCGTCTAAATGTGTGGACATGCACTCTTTTTTCTTGTTGATCACCGATGATTGGGTGCCCCTTCAGATTCGTGCAAAAAAAAACATTTTAAAGCTGAAGAATGCTCTGTGGCTTAGATCGGAGGTTTCTTTCGAAAACACTCAGGTCTATCTGTCCTTTATTAGTCCTGTGCAGCTTTATGGATGCGAGACCTGTCCACCGCGCGAAACGTAAAGGCCTCCGAGCAATGATGTTTGAAAGATGGATCCATGGAATCTTTAATAAAGCGGTCTGACAACACTGTCGCAGTATATCAAAATTGCCATCCGCATCCAGCATCGTTGTCTACAACAGACGCGTACTCCATGGGCTGAATACTGAACCTTTGAGGAAAGTTCTCACTTCAACCCCTCGCCATAGTCGTTGAATGGAGCTACCGTTAAATGAGACGTCCATCACCCTGGCGTGATCTACGATATTCGATGCCTAGACGGGAGTTCAAACGTTGTCGCATGTGGATGACTATGTGCAGCTGCAGTACGCTGTGTTCATAGAGCCGGCTTACTTTCCTAAAGAACTTTGCAGCAATAAAGTAAAATTGGTCGGTTTATGAGTGTACACTTAAACCCTCAACAGTCAACACCGTGTCCAACTCCATTGACCAACTACTCCAATGCGTCAGTCTTAATCAGTCAGTTCTCTCACTTTATGGTAACCACCTGTAGAAACAAGATCTAAACACGTTGATCGTCAGTTTGTGGTCCAATATCTGGTTCTCTAGATGGTTAGGAGACTCAAAAGTTCAATCCCTCTAAATTGACTGTTGACATCTCGGTTTCCCATCTTTCGATGCCAGGGCTAGTTTGAACTGTTTGGTATCCGATTTACGGAGGACTCGTCCATATCAATGTAGTCAACACTACAATGTACATTTTTTACCTTGGTTGTCAGAAGTTATAATGCGAGCTAGAAAACAGTTGACCAACGAAGTTAGCAGATATTTTCCAATTTGTCAATACAAGTGACTCGATCAGCGTTACTCGTAAGGTAATAGTGTCTCAGAATATGCTGTCTTTATTTACTAGTGTGCCGTTAAGAGGAGCCACTGGCCCGTTGCATCAATACGTCTATGCTGATGAAGGCCTCTCAGCTGAGCACTGAGTCACTTATTTTGCACTAAAAACGCCTGGTTCGAATTTCACGATGCTATTTACCGTCAAAAAGGCAGAATAGCAATGAAGTCCTCTCTAGGCGTATTGAATCGTGACGCATTATGTTAAAACAGTCTCAACCGGATCACACGCAGTATTGTCCGCTACTCGAAGAACTCTGACAACGCTTCCCGTGTCATGGATGAATGCGTTTCATCGAACACGTCAGCATACAACCACGATCGAAGTAAATTTAGCTCTATCCTTTCTAGAAGTGTTTCTGGAACGCCAAAACAATGACTCCATACGGCGCAGCACTTTTCGCAACAAGACGTAAAACAGCCAATAGCTTCGTGCATAAACGCAACCTCGTGCTTTCTGACGCAGTGTCCAGGCGTTACACGACGGGCACAGTAGAAAGTGAAATGAGTCAAAGGTGGTTTGACGCGAAGCGCCTATTTCAAGCCACTCATCTTGAAGAGACACTTTTCTTACATAAATACCTCCTACGGTGAACAAGAAAGCGGTCTTCATGCGACTCCCACATAAGGGGAATACAATAACAGCACCCCTCATAAAGCATTTATTTATCGCCGTCTAGGTTTTCTCGCAATACGAAACCGATTGTTACTTTTTCAGCAATTCCAGTAGTTTATCTAAAGCGGAAGGGACAGGCAACCACGTCTTGCAACTCCGTTCATCGTGTGCATGTGGAGCAGTCTGCAGAAACCGTACGACGCGACACCCGTCTGAATGTATCAGGGAACACGCTCGTGTCGTTAGGATGAGTGTAAAGCACTGCTCCCAGTCGAGACCTATTGGTCAGAAAGTCCAGGCACTCCGCGCCAGATTTCTAATGAGGTCACCCTCCCCATGATTTCGTTCCCCTAGGTGCCTTGAAGAAAGGCAATGAGCCTCAGTCCATAGGAAAATATAGCAAAAATCGCGTTCTATGGGTCGGACGGCGACGCTGAACTATTTGTTTGGGGCGCAAGTCGAAACTCAAAGCCGGATTAAACCAAATGAACAAGTACATATCCAATCAATACGATTCAACAACTGTTGAGTTTACCATAACAATGTAAGAGGCAACATCCAACTTGAGTTCTGTCTTCCCAATGCTACTCCTCTGGCCCCTCGATTCTGACCATGCGCTATTCCGAGGTTGCTTCTCCCCTCCAGGATCTCGTGAAGGACGGACAAATCGCCTTGCAACCGAGAGACTGTCAGTTCCAAAAATTAAACGAATTAGAACCGTCCTCTGGGCATGTGTATCAGGCTACAGTACGACTTGTTTTGCTGTAAGGCTGTGAGCTGGTGAGGCCAAACTAAAGCATCTTCAGATCGACAACCGCTGTCTGAGAACCACAGTTCGTGTAACCTGGTGTTGGCGAGTCCTCAACGAAACAAGACAACGAGTGTTGCGTTGTGCAACGGGGACTTCAATCGAAGAATGCGTCCAATACTAAAAGTTCCGCGTGATCCCCTCAGTGCATGGTTGGAAACACTGCAAGATATGGCTGCTAATGGCTCTTGTTGTTCTTGACTTTCTTGTCCAGGTTATCTAAATGTGTATGTGGGGAGGTGCGGGCACCTCGAAATGAGCGGTAGGCTAGCACCAAATCCTATCCTCATCTACGCTTATTATTTTCTTCACAATAACAGTTTCAAATAGATTATGGTTATACGACAGTGCCAGTAAAACCACGTGAGCTTCAGTCAGGAAGGCGCAAAGATCCTACGGTACTGCGTTCGATGACAGCTAATTTATTTTCGACTTTCCGCATCAGCGATAAGCTTTTATTGGTGAGGGTTTTGAATGGTAAACCAACGCCATGGTTTGGCATGCGTAGTGTTTGTCCCTACCACATTAACCTGGAAACATTTATTTGCTGTTCTAGTGATTTTGATTTGTTGCCAATTGCTCACTTGCCAATCATTTTAGCGAGGAAAGTTGTAGTCAGCTAGCGCTTGCTAGGTTACGAATGTTCCATTGACCATATATTTGAGGGCGATACAAATAGCTTCTCAAATCCAGCTGGATTCTGGATGCAACTCTCTTCTGCTCGTGTGCGGCCGAAATCTTTTTGACACATGCGTCCCGGAGACTTGAATGAACCTTGTGCTGTCAAATATCAACAGTGATCTTGGAGCCTCCAGAACCTAAGGCGGAATCTGCTTCTCCAGCGCCGATCATTTTTAGAATAGCTTCCGGATGATCCTATTAGATATTGTGATTTTCTGTCACCAAGATTCTCCTCTGGAAAGCGAGATCAAAACAAGCAATAAACAGTCTTCATTTAGACCACGGAGTAACTCCAGAGGTTTTTATGAATCGAAACTGATATTTGAGTTCTGCCTTACTTGTGCTAAGGGACAGCCTCAGTTGGAGACCACTCATTAGCTTGTTTGGAAGAATCTCTCACAATTTTTCTATGGAATGGTACGTCGATATCACTTATGTTGAATCCTACACGCGCCGCCCTTCTAACAGAGTTTAGGCCTCAGTACAGGGCATAATACTCAGGGAGAAGTCGGAATTCGGTGCTATCCCACATTTGGCTGGTATAATATACTCACAAAACACATTCCGAATAATCTAATTTAAGGCCGTTAGACGTTGCCTGCTAGCCACAACAGATGGCGCAATTTGGCAGAACAACTCCGAGTCTCCGCCATCTAGCCAGCTCAATTAACCTCTCACTCATAGATAACCTTGCTCCTTTCATCCCGCTGATAAAGAATGTAGCGGAAATCGACTAGTCCTCAGTCGTGATGTTTGAACAACCTTACAGGACTCAGCAACTTCATGTTTTCATTTTGCTTACCGGTTTAGCGAAGGTGGTGTGGTATTGAGGAAAATAGCTTGTTTGTCAATCAGCTTTCTAATGTATTTGCGTGTAACAAGTCACTACCGATCTTGTAGTCCTCAGATGTTAGACGGATAATCCCACGATTGCTTACTTTCTGGGGAAAAAACTGTGTGTATTGCTCAGTCGTGGTGTTTTCCTCCGTTTTTTTAGTTTTTGTTTGCTTGTTCATTGAAGTTGGGTCTTGCTCCGAGACTTGTTCAAGTGTATTTTGTGTTCCAGTGCACTGGTTGCTGGTGGTGGAGCTCCAGAAATCGAAGTGGCCCAGAAGTTGGCTCTGCTAGCCAATACCACTCCTGGATTAGACCAGTATTGCTTCCGTGCTTTCGCTGATGCCTTTGAAGTGGTGCCGTACACACTGGCTGAAAATGCTGGTTTAAATCCAATACAGACTGTTACGGAACTTCGTGCACTCCATGCTCGTGGTCAAGTCAACGCAGGAATTGATGTCCGCATGGTGGGTCGACTATTTTCCCATGCCATGCACCATAATCATTGCGGCTCAGAGCTTTCTACTCATATTATTTTGTATTTGTATCTGGTGTCAACCCTCCTGCATAGCGTACTTTTCGATCAACCATGACCGATCATTTCACTATTGTCTCCAACCAGCAAAGTCAAATCCTGGTTGTCCCTTAGTTACGATAGCTTCGCAGTTAGAAGATGCGTAAAGTACACAACCGAAAAAGATATGCTCATTACCCTGGGTAAAAGTTGATATCGCTGCGACTTAGAGCTCTTGGCTAGGTTGCTAAATGACTGGTTACCCGACATTCGTTTGATCAATCTTGGCCTTACGATTGGTTGTGTCCTGGCACCTTCAGTGTTACTACGGTCATTCTCAGAATTTGATATGATGGTTTTTACCTGAAAAGAAACCTCGGCCCGAAGACTGCCTCTGGTTTAGTTTTATTACTTGTGTATGGCTTACCTCGTTCGGTCGTCTTTGCTTGCAGTTGCAGATTAGCTGAAACTCTCAGCTACTTGCTAAACCTTCAGTAGTTAGTCGAATCAACTGACTTCTGTGTTGTCCCCACCTAAACTTGCTCAACCTGACAGCGGATCAGCTCTCATGCCTCCCCTGGCTTGACCATGTGTTGCGCATCGAAAGAGTGCCATGGGTGTACGACTACTTTGGTTTTTTTATTTGCGTCCCGTTTGTCAGCTAGGTTCTTATCTCACTGCTTGCAGTCAGCCGTCCATCGCCCCAACCTAAAAGACTTGATTAAGTCTGACGTCTGTTGGTGTTGACCAAGAAAAATATATAAGCGCTGCATGTGCATGCTGGCCTAATTCTGCGCCAGAAAGCGTTAGCGTAGTGTTCCCATGGTGATCATCCAGCAACTATTTTCTACACTGAGGTTCAGGGGGTTTCTTTCGGTGGGATGCAGAGCAATTAACTTTCCCATGACTTCTGGTGTTCTCGAGCAGGATACTTGCTTTTTCATACATTTTTTCACATAATTTCAGATCTTATAGTTAAATTTTGAGAAGCCCATATTTCATCAAATTTCCCACAGTACTTCAAGTCGATATACAGTTTAAGGTTATCTCCATGAGAAGACTTTTTCAGCAGTTCTTCTGACAGGCCCTCAACTGCTTTACTCACCTGTTGAGCAGTATTGTCAAAAAGGTAAGATTCACGAAAATAACCCCAGAACGCCAGGAACCTTTTGAGACCCTAAAACTCCATCAATGGGGAAGCCTGCAAGCATCCAAGCCAGTCAGTCACTCAATTCAGCAAAAGCCTGTGAGTGTTCAGGCACGCCACAGAAGCACGACCGACTATGATAAGTGTTGGGGCATTTCATAGAAGCACGGTCGCTGTTGATGGGTATTCACTAAATGCTGATCAGACAGCCTGGGTCAGTGTCAAAAAGTACTCTTTAAATAGCTCGAGGCCGTTGTAACTTTTGCACTCACTTGTTTGCAATAAAACTGTTGTGTTCTATGTTGGCGGGTCTTTTTCTGGCACAAAAGCACTGGAGTGGGGACAACAGTTAGGTATAACGTATACCCGTCGATCATGTCATCTGTCTTGCTTATTTTAGGGTGCTGTGGCGGATATTCTTTCCCAGGATGTCATGCAACCGGTTCTAGTTAGTCACTCGGTCGTGTCGTTGGCAGCGGAAACTGTCCGTAGCATTTTGAAGATTGACGACGTGGTAAGCAGCCATTGTTTTTACTGGCCATCTACGCCATAGTGTTCCTATGTCATTATCTACCACTCGAGTAAATATCCCATTCTCATTGTTTAATCTATTTTAGTGAATCACACAATCAGGTATCTCTCCTTCTATTATTCGTTCGTTCGGGAACCGATTTGTCTCTCCGGGCTAGTTTCAAAGTACTGAAAGTTCAGTAGTTCACTGAATGGTCCAGTACCGCGATTCCGCAGTAGACGCCACCCTTTTAGTGTTGTGCAGAAGTAACATCTTTAATGTCATAAAAGCCGCAACTTTGTGGTTCCTAAGTTTTATCGGGAACCTACAGTAATTTTGAATGGGTAGTAGTATCTGTGTTTGACTCACTCTTGATAATGGGGAAAATGCGTTACTCCTCACAAAATGCTTTCATGTCCATCCTACAGCCTCATGGAACACGTCTGGTCTTGCTAGAAACACTTGCTCCAATAAGAGCTAGACAGTTTTGGACTCAGTTCGTTGTCACATTTGCCCATAGTATGTACGCAGGTTTCCGCTGTCATAGTCGCATACGACTAAGCTATGTCCGCTACCCTTTCCAGACGATGTCAGGTATTTCCAAACTACGACCCGCTGAAACCATTAATTCATTCTTGTGAAACGCGTGACCCATCGAACTAGACACATGCTTTTGAGTAGTTTACTCCACCAGAAAAACAATATCTACATAACTTGGAATGAACACAGAGAAACAGGGATAGGATGGATCTTGCAATGATTGATGCAGTGCAAAGGCCGAGTACAAGAGGCAGCCTGAATGACCGACCAGTGGACTAAAAGATCAACCGACTGAACGCCCAGGTCTTTTTCTTTGTCATTGTGTGTATTTCAGGTACTGTGCCAAGATACTCAGATGACAAGTGAAACACCTTACAGCCTGTATTCTATATGTTGAGGCTTAGTTACCCCGCCCCGCAATACCAATAAAAGTGGATGAGGATGCGACCGCAACCATTCCGAGGTGCCTACACCGCCACATTCAACCAACCTAGATAGAAACTAACAACACGAACGACTAACAGCCATATGTTTCAGTGTTTCCAACCATGCAGTGGATTAAACGGACCCTATCCTGGAAGGTCAGTCGCATCGACACTGCCCAGGTCAGAAATTGACTACCTCTCTGCTGGTGCCACTCTCATTCGGGCACGGGAAACAACACTCTCTTCGGAAAACCATGGTTCGCCATGCGCAATACATAGCCTAACCACCGCAACTTTCAGTGCTGGACACATTCTTCAATTAAAGTTCGCAACCGAACACTCGTTTTTTAATTGTTTCTTTGCGGATTCGCCGGCACCATGCCACATGAGCTATGGTCCAAAGACCGACTGTCAAAGACCTGATGATGCCTTGATTCGGTCGCTGGCATAGGCCTCATCTCAGCCATACAACAAAACAGGCTGTACTATATCCCAATTCAGGGATAGGCCACTTCTCCGACATTTGTGTCTCATTTAGCAAACCCGACCCGAGTCTTGGAAATTCGTACATTAACTTCATCTGTCCCAACAACTTTTAAAATACGTAAAACACCCAACAACCTCGAGTACGACTGCTTGGTTTTTAGGTAGCATGTTCAATGACTGCATGTCAAGAAGCACAACCTTGCACTTTGTGAGTGCAAAGCGCGTGTTAAATGATTTTGATCGGTTCATCTTGGTCTTCCCCTCCTCGAGGACGAGAACGATGTCGTCTGCATATTCCACATCAAGGTTTTCGTTAGCGGCTATCTGAACACCTTTTTGAAAACCTCTCAGTAGTCGTCTCATTATTCCGTCGATCACGAAATTAAATACGAATGAATAGTGTAGACATCCTTGTCGACCACCGCTTTGCGTGCGGAAGCTCTTGAAGAGCTCGTATACTCTCAGACGCCTGAAAGTCTGTGTATACAAAGAGCGTATTATGTTCAAACTTCCGAGGCATTCCTTGATGGGCAAGCGTGTCAAGGAGAACAGACCGGTGTTGATAAACGTCTTGCTAAGCAAGTATGTTAGGTCAGCTGGGTCAAACGCGCCTTGGAAATCCAAGAATACTAAAATTGTGGGTCGTTTATGTGTATGGTGTCGTTCTAGCACCCGAATGTGATGATTATTCTGGTCAATTTATCCCTAACATATATATATATATGCTGCCAGAATGGAGTCCCACCTACTGCTGTCGAGCTTCATGAGTCGCCATAAGTCGACGGGTAACGCATGAGTCTCAATATTACCAGTCAAGCTGGTCCCTCTGTGTTTACCGCACACACCACGGGCTCCTTTTTTAAAAACGGACACTCATCGATTCCTCTCGGTTGTCTGGGACAGCCTCCTTTTCCCAGATAGGTACAAATAAATCAGCCAGGTTAGGTCGCAGGTAAATAGTTCAGACTGTTGGACCGAAGTAACTTAAAAGTTCCTATGTCTAATCGAGGGGCCCATCACAAAAGAGTTGGCATTCGCCCATAGCATTCATTGAATGGCACCTTGGGATTTTTCCTAAAAGACCTTGCCAGGCTAAAACCTTCGTCGGGGGCAACGTTATTGTCTCATGATTGGTGGAGGTAGTGCGTCCGATACGAGAGCGCGTCGTCCAGGAAATTTCGACTTACCGAACCAACTTTATCCTTAGTCAACATGCACTCCAGAAAACCCCTGACTTTTATTTTCCTTTCCGTAGCGAACTTGTGTGATACCGCCACTGTGAAGCTTTCCACAAATAAGCTAGCTGAAGTAGAATCGCCCAATGGACACTGAACATGGGATACTGCTTAAATTGCCTTCCGCGAGATCTCACTGATTGAAGCTGGTGCTGCACGACACTCCCTGTGATCTTAAAAGCGGTCTACTTCATCTGTTTCACTTTACTTTGAACTGTTTGTTTGGTTGTCCTCAGACTTATTACCACCTGAAGAAAATGATCGATGGTGAAGTGGCAAACCTAACTTCCCTGGTAGACCACCGTTGACAGCCTGATAAGTCGCCACTACCTGCTTCTACAGGCAGGTCATGCATACCTTTTCGTACCTTCTATGAAACAGTTATCCATCAGTCTTGTGCTTCTAATCTGAGTTGTTTCTTTCTCTTTTCAGATCAACGCCGTCAAAGCTTGAGGTTTTAACACCCCGTTTGGCACCGCCGTTGTTAATTCACTAAATTGAAAATAAGCTTTGAATGATACCATGTTTTTTTCTTACGGAGAGAGGGCTTAGTCATAAGGTAACCCATCGAGGTCAGTCCTGATGAGCTGTTTTCTTCACCGGACCTGCTCCGATGAGGACAACCGCACGCTCAGTTTCCCACCTCCTTGTGCATCTTAGAGCTGAAACATTGCTCGGAGTCGAATTATCTATGCGCTGTCATCTCTTCCATTATCTTATAGTTTGATCTTTGTAAGGAGTTCTTGTTTTGGACCAAAAGTTATCGGTCCCGTACCTGATTACCCATCCGATCTTCACAAGTAAATGCTCGCAACACAGGGTAAACTGTCCATCTGGGTTCGACCTTTCGTCAGTTGTTTGACTGTATTGATTGATTTCTGACAGTAGAGTCAAAACCAATTGATCAAGCTCTGTGAATTAAGAATGCCTGAACCAATGTTTCAGTCCGATTACATTAATGAATGCACCTTTGTGGTTCAACACATCCCCTTGAATCGCAGATACTTGATGGGATAATGGCAATTGTTACAGAGAGGTACCCGGGTTTTTGAGGGACAAATAAATCGAACAAGTCCCGCACGATGGGGACTAACACGAAGTGCAGTCATCGCAGTTTCTGTAGCATACCAACCTGTCTCCTATCAACTATATCCATCACTTCACACCAGAAAGAAGAGCATAAGTATAACGATTGGTGAATTGTTTTTGTCTTCGAAAAGTGCTGTGACTGCGTTTGATTGGCGGTACGAAATGAGTTGGGAGGACCACCACGTAGTCATTGTACGATGCATGAAGCATATTGTTATTCCTACATCCTTGATCGTTGGGCCACCTAATACGTTTTCCGCTTTTGCCTGAGTAGCTTCATCAGCTGTCAGATCATTTCTCAGACAATGGATTTACCCAACCAACCAGCTTTGAACTGATATTCGCTACCGCGCATGTCGATTCAGCCACTATTTTCAGACCGCAGATTTCCAAATAACCAAAGCCATGGAGGTGAAACCTGCTCAACGTCATCAATGCAAGGCCTCACCGATACATAAGGTCGAACGGTCGTTCCCAGTGACTCACTGTTCTAGTAAGGTCACGAAAAATCGTTTACCGGTTTCTGCGGCTATCACAAAATCCCTCCCCTCATCATAGTGCGGCGGTCTAAAACATAGTGGGGCTTGGTTGCACACGGGTCAGCGGGGCTCTGGTGCTAGTGCGTGATGGATTCTCAGCTGGCCACCGGGTATCCTGCAAAATACCACAGGAGCCCGATGGCGACGTCACGATTTAGCTAATGTTACTTCGCTATAAAGAGGTTTCATTTGCCGAAGGGAGAACATGAACTTCTGGTCAGTTCTTAGCACTACAACCTGCGTGTCGACCACCGGCAACAATCGAACCCTGCTGTCTTGCGGATCGCGCTTAGATGTGCAAGAACCAGAAAAGTGGACTCGAACGAAAGCCAGATCTGACGGACTGAGTTGATGAGATCGATCCATGCCCCGGTGGCCTTTCCGACAGTTCTCCCCACATCGTAAAGTCTGCACTTGATTGCCCAAACGCTAGAGGTGCACCGTCGAAAACAAACCGTGTGGCGCTTGGGACGTCAATCATACGCAAACTGTTACTCGATGAATATATCGCATATACGAAGTTCGTTCGTTTTACGGAGTCCCCTGTTAGCGAGACTGACTCAGTTATCTTGATGTGTGCAAACCGGGCCTTCCTCTTTTCCCCAAAAAATCTGGGACGCACTGCAGATAGGCTGCTGGAGCGTTTGTAAGCTGCTTAGCGTGAAAAGTCAGAGTCTCGCCGTACCAAGCCTCTTTAACCGACAAGTTGACATTGCATGTCTTTCACTGGTGCGGATTTATGGTATCGATTCACAACACAGCAAACTATCAGGAATGGGAGTCTAATTACTGTACCATAGTGACCTAAATGACAAATTAGGTCTGTGTGTTGTGGATGCTCCCTTTGGTAAAAGTTCCCACGACACCCTACTCTTTTGGAGCCAATATCCTCCAGTATTGTGGTGGCTTGTCTAAAAGGCTCTCCATTGAACCCAACCGCTCCCACCTAATCGGATGTGCGTCAAGAATGATGAGCTAAAAAGATTGGGCAGCCGCGAAGTCTACATGTGTGTTGAAGACTAAAGCGTAAGAACTGTCGATTTAACCCTCGCCAACCGTCACATCCTTGGGAAGGTTCGGCTTAGGACAACGTTACAAAAAAGGCAGTCAGGTGATCAGCTTTGCAGCCCTCAATGGATTCATGGTATCCAACACGTTTCCAGCATCCGAGGTGGCATTTCAAATGGTGTTTCATTGGCGGTTGCCTGGCTTCCTAAATAGACTACATCCTGTTGGCAGCCCCATCGGCATCGTCTGTTGAACACTGTAGGTCTTAGCGGAAACGGAATAAATGTGGTCCAGACCCTACCACTAGGCACCGGGCTCAGTGGTTAAGACGCGAAATTATTACCCGGTCGGTGGTTCGAGTCCAACTTCGGCTTCTCGACTGCTCCTGTCTAGGCTTTGGCAACCATTCCTTTCAGGTGGCATATCAGCTATGGACCTAAAGCGTGTTACGACCGAACAGTTACTATTATTGTTAGTAGTGTGAGGAGATTTGGAAATCTTTACGCAGATTTCATCCTGTAAGTGAAGCCAATCAATGCTGAAAAGCCGGGAAGCACCGTACAACTGTTTCATCCTTACTGAGTCGTCAGCAGTGTGTATCTCATTAAACTCCGGGGAGTTTTGAATCCCCTACCTGAGGTTAGCAGTTTGAACAACTAACCGTTCGGTCACGAGTGCTTAATCAACGTTGTGCGTACAGCACCGCTCATCCTTCAATTACAGGATGGCCCCTCGGGAACGCCCTCTCTGGTGGTCCCGCTCGGAGGAATTTTATTCCTCTGAGCTACTTATAGACTGTCGGTAGTGTGAGGTTTTGAAATTTTTAATGGAGATCTTACCTTGTAAGTGAAGCCACTCATGCTGAAAAGCACTATGCAGCTTTCTCATCCTTGTTGAGAATCATCGGCAGTGCGCACTGTTTCTCGGCTATTCAGCACAGATTGGCTTCAACTGCAGGCCCGGTAAAGTTCTTCAGTTTGTCTGATCCACCATCATCACTCTTCAGCTCACGCAAGCTGTTTATTCTTACTGTTTATTCTTACTGCTATTATTATTATTATTATTATTATTATTATTATTATTATTATTATTATTATTATTATTATTATTATTATTATTATTATTATTATTATTATTATTATTATTATTATTATTATTACTGTTCAGCAAAACTCAACACCTGTGGGATTTCCCTACATTCTACTGTTCTTCCAATGACTTCAAGGTAGTTGAGTTTACCAGTTCCTCGGCCACAGCCTCCTGAAAGCTTGTCACACTTGCCGAGTATCCCAGGTTTACGACACAGAACTTCATAGGTTATCCATTTGTCCCACGATGGCGTTGTTTTCTCATTGTGATGTAAACCAAAGTATGATCGCTGCTTTGTTACTTTGGCTGGGAGAACATCTTTGAAGTCGGCTTGCTGAACACGTACATGGTTAACAAGATGAGTGTGCCTGCTTCTGAAATGGGTTCATGTGGCAATCGAGCTCCTTCTGGGAGTAAATCATGTAGCAACTACGGTCAGCTCGAGAGCTGCATAATTTGACAAAATAAATTAACCGCCGTTTTTTCAGTGATCCAGTTCCGAAAGCTTCTAGGATCATCTTCGTAGTTTGTGGAGCCTGAGTGACTCCAGCGCTGAAATCTTTTTGGTAAAGAAACTTGTCACTGATGGGTATCAACTGCGTACTAAACTCGCTCTTTTTCTCTTCAGGATGAGAAACTATGCGTGTACAAACGCACAAACTCCCTTTTTGCGAGTTTTAATCGTATTCTCATCATTTTACATTGACGGCTTATTGACAGTCTTTCAAGCAGTGAATTGAAGAGTGAAATCCCAACTCTGTAGGTTGTCTTTTGATACTCCTGAACACAAAAAGGTGTTCGGCCCCAGATCAACAGTTTTTTCCTTTTCTATCAACCTTGTGTCCACAACATACGTTTTTTTACTCCCTTTTCAACATATACCATCGGTATTTTGGTTGTTGTGCTTGAAGTCCACGTTTAGTTTGAACAGTGCTGCTGCTCGGTACCTAAATTATTTTTGTAGCTAATAAGGTTTCGGGGACGACCTTGTTTCCGGAGCTACCGACTGTGGATGAGTTGGCTTGAATTACACCAAAGCGTCGACTTCATGGACAGTCCCGAAGGAAAATGGTTGGTGAGGGGAACCTTTGGAATCGAACGATCTAGAGGTCCGACCCGTGGCTGGAACCCAAGTCTCCCGAAATTAGGCAGTAATGTCTCAATCATAGTACCGCTGAGCAAGGTCAGGTGCCTTTTTAACCACACCGGGCTACTGGTTTCCTCAAGTGTTTCAACTGCATTGATTGGTCACGGTCAGCTGTTAGGGGATCGGAGTGATCCGACTTTTACTAAACTGTTACCATAAAAATGGTCATCCCTTGAAGGCTCGCCGTTTGCCTGTTCCACTGTCCGTCTTCTTGACAGGGTTAAACCCAAGAGGACAAGGATTGTGAACAGCATAGCCCTCAGGGTAATCACAGCACACAAGCTTGATCAACACAACAAGCAAGTAGATTTAGCATATTCATCGAAAATGGCTTCAGTCGAGTCGAATCGCTATTAGGCGATAATAGGAGGGAAATTTTCTAAACGCCATAGCATCAACTACTAACAAGTACCAGCATATGGAACACTACCTTATGCAATGCAAGACATATTCACGAACAAACATACAATAAGGGAAGTTTTGAAAGATAACTTTGTTTTTTTCCAAACAGATGAATGGGTATTCTTCTTTCGTGAACAAACTCCTAATTGGAGTGAACGTTTTCTATTTTTCCTCAGCCCTTCACCCCTGCAAGTACATGACTGCATAAAAGTGAAAGGGACCATAATTTCATCTGCTAATTAGGACCACAAGGCCCGATTATCTAAACCAGAAGAATCAGGGCACGCTTGATACTTTTCCAATGGGAGTTATGCAGCAATTACAATCTGATTCCCTAATAAAACCAGCCAGGCGAAGTTCTCTGCGTCGATAGGCTGTTGTAGTTGGTCTCTCACCCTTTAAAAGAGGTCACATGCCTTGCTTATATTCAGCTCTTAAAATGCTCCCTTATAAAGCCTTGGTTAGCCCGTCTTCGGATGATCTCACCAGGATCCTCATCGATCAGCTGGTCTGAAAGTCACTCCCTGTCGGAATTATAATCATGTGGATACAGCAACGCTGCTGCTTTCCAACTTAGTTTCATTATGGAACACCTATCAAGTACTGTTCTTCACTGGACTTCATTGCATCCAATACATCCGCCTCAATGCATTCCCAAGCCCTTCACTTTTCCAGATTGCATAACCACCAGTGTCTTTGTCGAGCCATAGTCCAAAAATGTCACCTAACTGATGGAGGACACAACCAATAGCACGAACGCAACTTCGGTGTTTTCAGACACAAATCCGCATTAGGATTTGGCTTTGCCCTAGTTTATTGCGCAGGTGTGGGTTAAATGGGCAGAACGAGAATCACACTGACAGCATCGTAGCTCCACTGACTGTTTTCGCTTGGCTTAGGCGAATTCCGCTGTTGTCTCAGGGTCGTCGTACCAGTTCTCGCGTCGCAACCTGCGGGAGTGGTGTGTAGCAGACCTGTTGGTAAGTGATACAGTGCGCTTTAGCAATACTACTCGCCTACTGCTTTGACAGGCTTCCCTAGGGGCAGTACACATAAGCGTATCGTTTGTACGTGTGTTGTAGTGTGCGTATTTCCAACTAGGTGTGGGTAGACTGGCCTGTTCAAGTGTCCGGATGTTGTGCACTTTACCCCGTTTTCAGGTTGCCGACAATGAGGCTATGGTTGGAGTGGTAATCGGCGTGCTGTCGGGACAGCGTGGTCTAATTGGCCCAGTGTCTGAACTACTAATGCTGGTTACCGGAAAGGAGGCATTAGTCCTAGGCTGTGCTACGGTACACTTGTTCCCCAAATGTTATTGTTACTACAGGCACAGTCAAAGGATAATTGTTCCAGTGGAACTGTCTGTATTTTCTTTTGCCTCATAGGTGCTTAAGTTCTTGTTCGAGAATTTCTAAATCCCCTCCTTTCTTATATCATTTCAAGGCAGAGCCCTTTGTGCATATCAGTGATGTTGACGTTTAACCCGTTGTAGGAAACAAAAGGCTTATTGAAGAAAAGATTCCCATAGATCGCATTGAAAAACACTAAGATTTCTTGCTCAGTGTCATTTCTATTGCACATCGATCACGTGATATTACATAAGTTTTTATCAGCCAAGCTAGCGCAAAGTTAACTGGTGGTTGTCTCTGCTTGCACAAAGAATGACCTGGAAGTGACTTTAAGGATATAGTCGTGCTTAGACTTGAAGATAACCTTAAAGGACGTTGATGTGTTTAACGGCGACCCCCACCCATCGGGTGTTCCTTTATCACACTCCTAGGGTTGCTCTGAGTGTGTCTGAGCTCTGGAGCCACTTGGAGAGATGTTTGGCAATACTAGACCTTATGCTTCGATCGATGTACCTGGATCTGCGGGTACATTCAACGTTAGATCTGATATCCATTCCGCTACAACACACCCATCACCTGCGTGGCATCACGTTGTCTCACTTGAGAGAAAGAGTGCATGTGTTTTTTAAGCTTCCACCTATATGTGATCAGACCTTTTGAGCTTCTGCGTCTTTGCCAATTCTAATAAAAACGCATGTTACATGCAGTAGTAGCGGTGGAAATGTCTCTGCGTATAACATCTTGCATTGTGGATTCGGTTCTGTTTAGAATAGTGTTATAATCCAGCATCGCTTGTTTTCTACACAGAACATCGATTTTCTACCAACCTTCATTTAAGTTCGTCAACTGAAAAAAAAACAGCATATCCCGATGGACGTTATGAACAACCGATATTATCGACAAATACTATCAGTTGCACACGAATTTGGTTTTCAAAGAGGACTCAACTGAATCCAGTTGGATCTCTGGTTTATGATGGACTGCGCCTATCTGATGAGCCCCAAGACAAGGGAGACCGGTAGTGGGCTATCGAAGAATTTTCAGCTGCCTTATAAGTAGTATGTTACATCTGGACAGTCACGATTATCTTTACCTAACCACTTGCATTGTCATCGTCAACTTGGACAGTGTAACATCCGTGTTCAACACTGATGCTTCACTACCGTGCAACTACAATTGCACTAAAATTCTTTAAGTATTAGCTTTTCATGCCGTTTCCAGGCTGGGGTTATTCGGAACCGTCGATGAACGTACATTGTTTGCCCAAAAATGCACTTGAGTTATTAGCCAGGGGTATGGCATTATAAATATGTTGGACATACTTGCGAAATTTCGAAGCGATATCTACTCACGCGTTATAACTGGCCTCTTCAATGGAGACTGTATGTAACCTTGTCAAACCTTTAAATTTTGGACTTTGGGATGTACCATACTGGCATAGTCTGTTTTGTGCTTAGAGCTGTCTGTTCAAATCAGTCAAGTGGTGACAACACATCTAACCCATGCACTGTGAAGCAAAAGATATTTCGTATTTTTAAGCAAAATAGTTACATTTCCTAGTCCGTCTGTCTATGACACAAAATGAGTCCAAGCACATCAAGCCTCCCAAGAGAAGCGAGTTCCGCGGCCATTAGTCCTCCGCAGACTTCTATGGAATTTCCTATCTCTAAAGAAGCCAAATCCCACTCTCAAGTAGACCAGTATTTTCCCCCGGACGGTTTAAAAACTTCCTAAAGGAAAATTACGGGTCTGGCTAACTGCTTCAAGAGTCATGTGAAAAAAGTGTGAGTTGTCAGGCGCGATCCAAAGTACACATGAATTCTATGCTGGACGAAACCCAATTAACTCAGTCGAAATTGTTGAACAATGGTTTCTACGTCAGAGGTTTGATGTTGTTGCTACTACTCTGCCACTGTCGGACTTCGTCCTTCGCTACAGTAAACTTCCTCTTCAACAAAGCTTACACGTGAGCGTCATTCATCATACGATAGTTCTTTAACGCGGCGTGTTCAGTTACCAGTTGCCTGTTTAAGTAGGCCGTGTACAGAAGGCTGCTGGAGACAGGTACAAACAAGTGGCCTTTCAAGTATTGGCAGATATTGGGTGTATCACTGGTTTGTCACCGTATAATCAAAGCCTACATAGGGGGCTCTTTCTGATGAAGCCGGCAAAGCTCAAGTACAAAAGGCAGTACCGGAAATGTGACCTTGAATACTTCTGAACAGGCAAACGCTTGATAATGGATCAAGGACACTACCCGCTCCCGAAGTAAGTTCAGTTCCTGGAAGAGGCCACAATCTATGCGCATGTAGGAATCCTGACTAGCTACACCGTCATGAGCTGGCGGACCGTAAGTTCTCTAAATGAGCATCTGTCGTCTATAACATTCAACTTCAGGTGAGGAAATTATGACATGAAAAGCGGGATTAATCACTTAAGAGCAGGACTTTTAACTTCAACTGTACGAGAGCCAACTGCGCTCCTCTTACGCACACTTCATCGATTGGTAAGACAAACCACTAGGATGAGGCCAAAATATTTCCTTTTCGAGGGTGCTCCACACAGGACTCTCGCATGAGAGAAGAGGGGCCTGTAAGATCGCAGGCCAAACTGTAACGGCACAATCACATCGGTCGAACTGCCTTATCCCAATACGGCTGAATAGTACTCAGGTGTTGGTTATGGAATAGAAGTGTTCACTAGAAGGCTATTCTAGGCAGAACGAAACGTTATTCAATTGATCTATGGCTTAAAAGATGACGCGCACATTGTGAAACCAAAACCAGATTATTTAACTGCTGGGCCGATCAATATCTGTACTCACAACAGCCGCGAGCGTACGTCCATATCAGCCTTGCGGAACAAGGTGGAGACACTGGCACTGAGCAGATGCGCTTCACCTCAGTCGGCCAAGTAGCCTGGTCAGCATAGGTCAGATGCATGCTCTGTTACGTCATCGTTAAAACAGTCCTATCGACTCCTTTCAGAATAAAGAAGGGATAATGGAACAGGTTGTTTGATCAAACCCTGAGACCAGAAGAAAGGACTTCCGGATAAATGTGAGGGTACAAGCGAGATGATCAAGCATGAGCTTTGGAGCGTAGGAATGAGACATGAGACATCTAAGTGGATGGTATGTTGAAGTCTACGCGGATTTCAGTAAGTGAATGATCGTGAACAACGACACCGAAGCCGAAGACTTTAGAAAGCAACATTCTATGGTAAATTAAATTCTGGTTATTCTTCATCAGAACCCGGCATCCAAGCGTAAAGCAACAGTGCTTTACCGGGTCAGAATGTAGCGAAAAATAAACCAGTACATGTATGGGCGCCTGGTTGACTACGGCACAAATGGTTACAATTTGAGCTATTTTTGACCAGACGCGTGGCCTGATTAATACTCAAGTGGTGATGATGATGAGTTCAGATTTTGTTCCGGCTGAGGTCAGGCGAACAACATAGTTGCCAGCCCAATACTCTAACTGTACGACTGCATACTGTACAAGTTGAAAACTGTCTACAGGAGACTGAACTTTATTGTAGCTTCATGTTTTGTGGACCTATGTGACCACACCTCAGTAAGAAGGGCTCCTATGATGACAGCATTCCCACACTAAATTAGTCAATGACTGGAGGTCCAATGATCCCATTTCCCAGGCTATCCAGGTCTGAGATGAGAATAGGTATGGCGACGATGCCCTTTCCTACAAGGAAACGCTTCCTATGGGTACTAAAATGTCTTCTCGGCAGAGTGTTTTTTTAGAAAAGGGTGCCCAATATGAGCCATCTGTAACACCGCTCCCACTTGGCAACTGACATTCAACTCTCTGCAGATTCTTCCAACGGCTTTTGTCACAACGCGTTGAAATTCTTAGCTTCGAATAAGGTGGATTCTCTGGATATCCAAGAACCTTGCGCGTATACATACATATACATACATATAAATACATGTACATATACATATACTGGTGTGTTAATGTGATACGTCTGCTTCGCAGTGGCCAGTTCCTTCCACCTACGTCATAACGAGTGAATGAAACATGTGCTATCCAAACATACTAGAATAAAAGTGACAACAGAAGGTAAGTGCTGAAGTAAGGTGTAATTACTCCCCCTTTGTGGACGGTATGTTCTAGCTCGGAAGGAAAACAGTAAAAAAAATCATATGGAGAGCTTCCATCGTTGGACTAATGACCATCGTGTTCGGTGGGAGACAGTTTACTCTATAAATTCCATTGTTTCGCCAATCTTTCCATGTCATCATTACTTTGCGATTTTATATGGTTACAAACAATACTATTCAAATGTGAAGTGTTCCGAAAGTCCTGTTTTTAGAGACCCTATGGGCGCACACATTTGTGCGCAGCAAAATTTGCCCCAAACGTTCCATTGTATCGATTCATGCGGTGGAGTGGACGCTCATACTATGAAAGGCGCTTCCTTTCACGGGTTGTAATCACGAGTCTGACTATTTTTACGGAAGATGATATCATCATGAGGATGGCATCAGGGCTTTCAAGCACCCAATGTTGATTTACGCTCTGTCTGTAACGACAAACCTGCGAATATCTCCATGAATGCCTATGTCGACCTATATTGTTCTTGTATTTAACTATGCGTCCGGAAACTGAGACTTCAAAGATCACTTAGTGAGATCCGGTTGTGAGAAACTTAGTTCTATTGGTACATGTGTCGCATCATCAGGCGTGAAAACCCAGCATCCACCCAATAGAGGAGGATCCTTGTGAGAGGTTTTCGCATACTAATCGGCCACTTTTGGAGTTTGCCAGCCAGTCGACCCATTTCAAGAATTATCTTCTGATAGCCTTCTACTTTAGGTCTTGGGTCGTAAAATGTCTCATGTGTAGAGAGTGTGGACCTGATTGTGAGTGTCAGCTGATAAACTGATCGGTTCAACTTACCTTTTATTCAAAATTCAGGACAGAATGACGCGATATGAACAGTAGTCGTACAAAGTACTAACGGATACCCGAATTCTCGCTTCACTCCCTCATTACAGCTTCTAAGTTGGATTCGGAGTCCAACGAATTTTGGTGTAGAAGTTTTACACCTGTTGTTACCGAAATGCTGGATAAGCCGGTTGTCTAAAAATCGTGAAAAACTGTTCACCGGAATACTCAGTGGACGAATTGTCTCCCGAATCAAAATCCTCTTATTTTTTTAAAAAGCATATTCTTTTCGCACTTCATAATGGGAAAATAAAACTTATCGGAAAGATTTGACCGCCGTTAGCAGTGCGAACTGACAATAGTTTTAAACCTTGAAAGCTTTTCCATCCAGTCTTTTCCAGCTCCCCTTAACTTGTGAAAGTTTCTGATGGATCCGCCAATTGTGTTATGCATGTTCTTTCCCCCTATTCAGAAGACTAAGCCAACTGAATAAAGACAGCGATTAGTAAGCCATTCTTTGTCATTCAAGCATACGATAAATTTCATTATCTTCTACAGTTTAAATATCGTTTCCAGTTCCATGTCCAGACACCCAAGTGGCCACATTTCCATTAGGACACTGTTGAAGCTGCATCTGCAAACGAAACAATTGCGCTGGCTCATGCCGGCTTAGAGGACCGTGAGATCTGCTGGATTCATCTAAAGGAACTACCACGATAGTTCACTATGTATAAAAATCTATGATAAACATATAGTGGCGGGTTAGTCCCAATGAAACCCTTTTTCAAGCAAGTAACTTTGATGGCACAGATATTTTCTATCATCGTCTTTCATCGTCTTTCACTGAACAAAAACTAATTCCTGGCTTCCAAAAAAATTATTCACTTTCCAACAACAGAAATGCCCAATTGGTACAGACATACAAGCTGGCCATCATAATGAAATGCTATACTACTGATTCCCCATCGTGTCACTTCTTGAATGATTACACTTGGATTGATCGATAATTCGGCCTGGGGCATGCACATGGTAGAATTCCATACAGTTTGAATACGGACTGAAGGTCATAACGAAGGAACATACAATGAAGCAACCCATGATAACTCAATGTTTACCGAGTTCCTAATAATTAACACTACCTTTATTATTGTTGTCAAAGTATGTCACCCGGATAAGTAGTCGTGTCCTGTGATTGTTATTTGAGCTTACTGATGCTTCGAATAATTATCCCTTCGTTACGCCCTGCGCCATGTTAGCTTCAAGAACAGAACAAATAACTCCAGAGGCAGGTAAATTAGTCGCATTGTTCTCAAGCATTGATTTCCACTGTGAGAAACAAGTCGCATAAATGAGATTCTACTGCTTTTCCTCTCCATGGAACTATGGAACAAACAGGCACTCGCTCGCGAGTGCGAGATCAGGGGGACCAAGCACCAAGGGACACATGACCCTATGACAATTGGGGTCGAATGTTAATCTAGTTTTTATCTCAGGGTAATGATGTTTACCAGGCGGTCAACACAGGCAGAACACTGGGTCAAAAACTGGTGTCTATGTCTTGAAGCCGTAAAAACACTATTTGCTTATTGGGTAGGTATCCTTCTGATCGGCATTCCCATCCATGTCGGTCTGTAGCGTATAAATGCGCTAGACATATCACAGACGTGTAGCATATCCTAAGTCTAATTTCTCCGGTCGTTGTTGTCGTTGTTCTAGTCAGCTGTAGCATGCATCAGGTGCGCACCATGTTCCGTTCCGTCCCGTTCTCAGCCTGATACTGAAGTTGCTGCGCGAACAAACTAGGTTCCAGAATGGTGATCCGAACAACTGGACTAACCCAGTAACTCGACCCCAGGGTATACAAACATTTAACTGAATGATTTCGGGTAAAATCCGATGTCATGTTCGTTAAGGTGGACAGTTTGGTTGAATACGGCCCGCTGCCGACCATGGTGATATCATCGGTACCTAGTGAGTTAGTGTCCTGAAAAGACCGGACAGTATAGTGGTGGAATGGTTTGCGTACCTCCTTAACCCATTAAGCTGTACTAGTGAATGCTCGTGCAGTATCCACAGAGATTCTTTTGATAGGCTGGTCAATGGAAGGATTTCTGACAAACAGTCTCCTGGACCTCAAGGTTTGAGGCTGGAACAAGTGTGGTAAAATTCTCCCTAATCTCAAGCCAACGACCGCTGTTTTTCGGTCATGCTTTCGAGTCAAAGGCTTTGATTGAGGTTTTCGTGCTCTGGAAATATCTCAGCCCACATACAACCATGAACTTCATAGATAAAAGTGCCTCCATGCCAAATCGACCGTCGCGTTGTCACCGTAATCACAGTATGTAGCAGGGTGGATAATCGAGAACGTGTGACTGCTGACGCCTCCCATCTTTCTTCATTGTTGCCTCTCAACTTTCGTCATGTACCATTTGACAACCATTCTTATGCAGACCCCATCTGTAAGCATTTTAGTCAGACACCTATGAAATTGACACAATACAACCGCGCCTTCGCTATTCAGAATATGAACGGTCAACAAGCTGCTCTTGTGCGTACACTGGGGGCTCTATCGGCTGATGTCTGTTCCGTCTCTGAAACTCATCCAATTACGGTACACTCTTCATCCAAATCCTACAGACTACGAACTTCGAGTGATTCTGAAGCCGCTGTAGCTGGTCACGCCGGTGTTGGTATAGACTTAATTTCGGCAGCCGAAGCTTCATTTCTCGACTGGATACCTGTAAAAAGTCGCTTCTATACTGTCCGGCTTTCTAGTCCGATAAAATCATGCACTGGTTGAAATACTGAACGCTTGTTGTTTATTCTATCTACTTATGCACCAACGGAGTGTAGTTCCGGACTGTTAACCTCTACGGATAAATGACAACCCACTTGTTCACCACGAAAGCTCGGATGATAGTGGGAGATTTCGATGCACAGTAAGGACTCCTCAGTTCATTAGAAGCACGCGTGGGTGTAGGTTTAGTCCAAATACCAAACGCATTGACAGTGGTGCAATGCAACTGTGCACTGATCACCTGGTATTTCTCAGCGGTGCTGGGTTTAGCTACAGTGGGCAACATCGTGCTACCTGGTGTCCATCCATCGCCGAGCAGCCCCAAAAGTCAAACTGACCACGTCACCACCAGCTACAGTCTGCACGGTTCAATCCTTGCCTAGCGATCTTTCTGGAATACGCAAGTCGATTCACGTCACATTCAACTTCGATACCGTTTCCCGGTAAACCCGAGAAACGCGCTCCTCATTTAGCAGTATAAAAGTTTCGCGAGCCACAACTTATAGAAGCATACCAGAACCTACTGCGCAGTGCATTACAAGTGACCTCCTCGGAGGACATTGAACGCAACTTGGATGGGATAAGCACGGCTATACGCGAAGCAGGAAGCTCCACCTAGGGTGCTTCCCAGCGCGCACGCGAATACTACTTAATCTTAGAACGCCCACTATCATATCTTGATGCCGGGCCGTTCTATTCCTCCTGGTATGGAGTACAATTCGGTTTAACGATCGATTGTACGATAGCTTAAACACAGCCTATGCATGGATAGAGAGGTTTGGTGGAACTAGAAAACTCAAGAAACGGAAGAGGCCAGTGCAACCCAGAAAGCACACAAGCTGTTCCGGCTAGTACGTAAAACATGGCCTAAAAAGAGTTCCTTGAGTGACTGACTGATTAAAGGTAAGCATCCGTACACGTATCCAGGCGCTTGGATACGCGTACGTGCTCGGATTGTTCAAAAGTAAATCCATTACCGTTTTTAGCAATAGTATGGTTGATTGACGTGTAGGGAAGTCACATTAAACGAAAGCATAATTTCACCATCCTCCATTCTACTAGCCCGCAGTTTGTTGATAAACTGTTAAGCATCGCTTAATGTGTGTTCTGATCCAGTAATCAGGTGCTTCACTCTCCTCCATAAGTCTTTTGTTAGTTTGTAAATTGGAGTACAAGGTAGTGGGGCAGAGTCCCTCCTTTGTGTATCTGTAGCATTAAGTGATATTGCTGTCGTACGCCTTCATTTTACATCTTTCATGACTGGTCACCTCGTGCGTTGCTCGCATATTCTGAGTGTCCTTTTGATGGGGCTGACCAGTTTTGAAGCGCGCTCCTGGTCGTTAAATGTTTGCATCACTCAGTAGTTTCTTTGCTTTCTGAATGTATTCTGGCTTGTCCAGCACCACTATGATGTGTCCTCTGCCTGCTGACATTACAATAACTGAGGCATCCTTCTGCAGGTTTTTGAGTTTCTTGGTTTGAAATTTTTAAGCGCAGGTACGGTGGTTCGTCGAACCAATTGTTGAACCTATCCGAACATGCCATTTGTTCTCAAAGCTTGTTCCAAGTTTGCCAAGAGATCTTTGTGGGATTCGCCTTCAACCCTATAGTTGAGTCCTTTAATTAGAAGGCCTTGTTCAGCTTAAATGGGAGTGTTTTTGGTTTAACCATCCTTGTTGTTGAGTGCACTATTCTTCGTGAGTTGACTCAAGTTCCACCAGTCCTCATTGGTCCATGGCTGTAAAAAAAGCTTGTTCTGTTTTCACACTCATTCGACCCTTTCATATTGTCCTAATCGGTTGTGAGCGACAGTGATAATTAATTTGAGCGTATTGTCTGGCAAAGGCCCATACATACAGGTGGTTTAATGTCGATTTACAGTTGACACCTTTTTGAAGCAAGCATCCATGAAGGAATTTGTAGCTCGTCTGCGAAGACATGTAGGCGGGCGAATTTCTCCCGCCATAAACTTGCTCGGGCATTGCACGCCCGAATAGGTTAACAGTCGAGGGGAATATTGGTAGCTCAGTCTGCATAGCTGACTGCTGTCGTGTTCGCTGGTACTCCTCCACAAACTCAATCAACCGATACATAGAAACTGACTCAATCTGCCTGTCACCACAAGCAAAGGAACACCAAATTAATCGCACAAGGCTAAGCAAACCGACCATCAGACAGGCGTACTAGGAAATAACAATGGTAACCATGGGAATGACAGGTGAAAGGTCATCCGGAACTAGTTGGAGAGGTCAAAAGTAAAGGTCATCCGGAGGCAGACCAATCAGAGAGCTAGCCAATCATCCATCGGACGGGGATGAGCATCCAAATGGCCAATTATAATCAGAGGCCGCGCACTCTCTTTGGTCAGTAAGGTATACAAAAGTACAAGCACTGCTTTGCTCAGGGCCTACACAACGAAGCAATACGACGCACTGCTAAATTACTCATATCCACCACCACCAGCAGCAGCATCATTGACATCAATACACCAATAATACATACTGGGACTTAAGTGTCTGAAACCACACGGAAGAGTGCCTTAGTAAAGAGTGGAAAGAAAACGGAATGAAATTGTAGGGACTTAGTGCGAACAAACACTATGTCCCTAAGGAAAATGAACAATGATAATGTGTCTACACCTTCAGACAGCATTAAAAAACACATCTAAGCATCCTGTCGAAATAAGGCACCATCAATTAGATCAACCTAGCAAACTCTGTAAACCTCACCCGACCTAAACCCAGCACACTATGACAGGTGAGCTTTAGACGGGCCGTCAGCCTAGGAAATGACAACATGCGCACCACTGTGATCGGTTGCGTGCCATGTCCTGCAGGGTTTCTAATCACAAGCAGGATCACATGGCCCCTAGTCAGGAAGGCGCCTGATATAATGAATGTGGTTTATCTATGCTTATTAGACGGTTAGGAATGTAGCATGCACTAGGTGGAGAAAAATAGAGAGAAAACAGACACAGTCCTCACCTTAAAAATCCAGTATAAAATCCAAACGAACCAAAGAATCTGATGAGATAGGTACTAACAAGGGGGTAGAAGCAGCAGAAATGGATTAGGTTTTGTTCCAGCTACTAGATGTCTACTGACACTGCAATGATCACCTCGACAACCCGGTAGGACCTTCAGATAGTTGTGCTGAAGTCTATACACATTGAGCAAAGGGATCAGATCACCGACTGTAAACTGGCCAAAATATACTTCGATCTACACCCAAAATGAAATCCTCTGCATATCCGGCGGAGACAAAACGCCTACAGGTTGTTTATTAGCCAATGTTCACGTCGGAGTAAATGTTGATAGGCTTTTGGAAATTCAGTGATGCCAACCCCGGGGGGAACTATGCATTTGCTATGGAAAAACTGGACGATTATTGACATCTTTTTCGTCTAGTTAGGATAAGTCTTTTGAGCTGGGCGACCTGGAATGAGACTTGACTCGTGGCCAAATGATGAAAATAATGCTTGGTGTAAGAGAGACTGAAAACTATTAGCATACCAGATACACCAGAGGGCACTGAACCGCAATTGAACAAGACATCAAAACTCCCCGGTCTGCAAGTCAGTGACTCGCCAAGCAGACGCACGATTTGAGGGTAAAGTGAAAAATGGGACCGATAGAAATTTGGGAACTAGGCCTACCTGATGAGCCCAAAACAGGCAAAACCTGTAATGAACTCTGGGTAAGTTTTCGTTCATCCCATTAATAGTGTGTACGACTTGTGTCGGGCGCGCTCTTATGAGCCCATTTAGGAAAAGCGCTAAACTGGAAAGTAACAGGGAGGTTCTTAGGTGGAATTCAGCACCGATACCACCTTACCGCTCACAATCAGGCAGCGCTATAGCCAAGAAGCCTGCCTATCCCACAAGCGACTGGCCAAAAGATCGGAGCCGCTTGCCAGTCCAGCATCAAGGCGAGCTCTGATTGGTCGGAATTCTGGACCCAACGGCCAGTCATGGTTCAGAATCTGCCGAATGCCGGCTGCCAATGGTTCATCCAGAAGGCGTCAAAATTTGCGAAATGTTTTCACCGCATGTGCTTTATTAACGACGCATGGCAAGTGCTTTTGACCCGGTTTTAAGCGTTAATATACGTCGTGTACCTTTGGTGGCTGTTTTGATGGGAACTAAGCTGAGTAAATACCGTTACTAAGAAAGTAATTCATTAAGTCAGAAAGTGGGAATACTGCCGTCGATCGCATCATCCTTCCATGAAATTTTCCGCTTAATCTCAGCACAATTACTGTCCAGTGTTGCTGCCGTCCAACTTCAAATTACTGTGAAGAAGGATGAGCTTGTACGATCTCAAAACCCCTTGAGAAGCTCTGGTGTCAATCCCTTGTATGCGGTGCAAGGGGTAAATTACGAATAAGAAGACCCTCTTCAACTTCGAATTTCCGAACAAACTTGATTTAACTGTGAGCTAGCGTACACAACTTCTTAAGCCCTTATCGAGGAACTGGTTAGATAACACGTGTTTGAACCCTGTCACCACTGGATTGCCTCAAACTATCATTAAAGTGGTTGTATTAGCATTAATGATGTAAGATCCAACATGCCTAACTTTCGGCTACTTATGAAAATGCGCTACTTTGAAGCGTTGTATAAGTTTTATGAGTTCGCTTTGTCCAGGCTATCACCAGCATGACAGTGCACAGTATTCCTCCCTTCCCGATAGTAGACACAACCAACAGGGGGGGAAATCATCCTCTTCTCTGAGAATTCCTTCCCCCCCCCCCGGAGTAGGAAATCATGTCCTAGGAATACAAGAAAGGATAGGATCAGAGAACGTTGTTTACTTTATAAATGGATAAGATCTACACTAGCCTAGAGAGAGAAGTCCTCATTTCATTTTTCTAACCTTGCACCTTCTGACTACTTAGTCATTCAGCGAATTTCAGGAAGCATTTAGTAATTCCTCTAAGAGGAAGACGGGAGGAAGGAGTTCTAACCTTCCCTAAGCGGTTGGCCTGTGTTCAAAGGGGATCGCAAAGCAAATTTTCGCCACGCCGAACGCTGTTGTGGATCATACATAGGGGTGTCCTGTTCTTATGGGTTATTTTGTCTGGTCTAACTAAAAATTAGGCAAAGGTTTCTTCATCGCTCGGGTTGCACAAAATGAAAGTGAGAGATAGAAATCAGGAGTGTTTCCCTTGGGAGTCTGTATCCGACGTGTAAATCCCTTCACTAACTGGACGAGGTAGTCTCTTAGTGGGTTTTCTTCCTCCTGAAGAACAAGTATGCCCAATAAGCCAGCAGTTTTCCAAGATTCTGAAAGGACCGCCCTACTGTAGAACTAGCCAATCAAATTTGTTCGAACGAGCAAATAATGATGTGTATTACAACTTTTTACCCGAGTGAATGAAAGACATCCTTTTCTAATCACGTAGGGATTTATAAACCAATCATGAAGAAAAAGTAATCTTGGGGTCCACTTCAAACCTTTTTCTGACCCGCAACTACCGTGTGAAGCGTGTGAGAACATGTATAGCCAGAAAATTACAGCATCACTTTGCCGCACGACCTACAGCGCCCGTAGACGTGCACATATCGCATCGTGATGGTTCGTCTTGCTATAGCAGCCATGTAATGACCTATTTCTGCAGTGACATGAAAAGGCTCTATCTCGCAGTGTGGACCAGATAGGAGTAACATTTGTACGCAGAGTATATGTTCCACTGGTTAGTCTGTTCATTTCAAGTTGATTCTTGATCGCCGACCGACTGTTCTCAATTCAGTCGGGTGCACACATTGTGCCTGTATGTCATTTTTCTGGTTTAGCTGTCCTCATCCACGGTGTCTTCGTACGTGTTGGTGTGCGCAAAAGAGGCCCCATATCAGGAACCATGATAAAACCAGTTTCAGCTTGCGCTATGCTTTTTATTTCGTTCATTTCTGGTCATTGTTAGCATCGGTGAAAACAGCACAGATTGCGAACTGGCACGTGCAATGTCTTTGGTAAAACCTCTTTGATAGACACATCAGATTATCAAGCTGGACAAGCTAAACCGGCTGGTCAGATAAACACAAAAGGCGTTCATCTTTCCGTATTAATCGGACTATCTGAATTGTGCCTCCCTTTTCAACTCGCTTCAAATCCCACTTGGTTCCATTCAACAGACTTTATAGTTTCAATATTTTGTACGTTACCATACGTTTCAACGAACGCGTGGAAGAGATATCGAGAAATTGTACTAGTTAGAAGTCTCAACAAAATTAGCCTTAACACCTTCTGTCGAATCCGGGAGTAGAATGATGTCGAAAATGCAGCCACTGTGGCCGGTTGTACCGCGTGCAATTCCGCACCTTACTGAATCAGGGACGCCCATGTGTGTCCACACTACGTACTTCGAAACTTGAGGGAATACTCGTCTATGTGAAGCGCGGATGTGACGTTCATCGGTCAACCAGGGCATGAGAAAGACACTAAGACTAGACCAACTGATAACAATTAACATCCTAGTCAGGACTGAGAAAATGTCAGTCAACGGAGCGAACTAACTGAATTATGCTGTACGGCAAAAGATATAACTAGGCAGATGATATTCCACTATTTACAACTTTCCAAAATGGAATTAGTTACACACCGTTTCCCTTGTTCTGAAAATTACCCAATCGAGTTACGGTTGTTTTGGGTTCCACTTGATTCAAAGCGAATTCAATGTCAATAAGCTGTAGGGTACCCAATAAGGACCGATATTCACCTCAACATTTGGCTCACAGATAAACATTTGTATGAAACTAAACAGTGATGACTGACTGGATATTCCCAATTCATTTCCCCAGGCTAAAGTATATGTTCTTGCATTTTGTACACTTTTACAAGAGGTTCTAATGAACTCTAGGTGGGCATCAGTTTCAGAAGTCGTATTTCGGTTTCTATGTATTCAGATGCGAAGAGAAATGGTGCCACATGCTGGTTCGTAAGTGAGGTACCATTGGAGCGCGAATACCGGTAGGAATTAATCCGATATTCTGATTGAGCTAGAAATATTTCCCTAGAAATGTGCAACGCTATGGGGATACGAAGTCAGTTGTTGATGGGTGCGTAATCTCGTCTCCTCACTCAGGTCTAAGTATACGTGAAACGACTTTCGAAAGTCACCTGAGTTCTAAACAATCCCGAACGTCAGTTGCTGAAGTTCCGCGTGAGAAATCGCTCATATCTTGGTGTAGCAAAGCTTGTAAAATGGATGGACTTTTTTCAATTGTTGATTTTATGGTGCACAGTTCTGCTGACGGAATCAGTTGCTCCTCCTGAAATCAGCAAGTCAAAAAGAGCGCAACTCCCGTCTTTTTATAGTGAACTCAGTATCGGTGTGTAAATTGTTGAAGAGGTTGATCAACATGACAAATTTGCTACATTTTATAAATGTTTAATAATTCACCTCCCCGTTTTTGCTAGCTCAGCCTGTTCCCCTGTTTAGTCATAAATACGTTGCAAAGAATTAATTCATGAATCTATCCATTGCGGCTTCATCCAAAGGATGACATTCCAAACTAGGCCCTGCACATAACAACAAGCTTGACAGTGTCAAAATAGAATCCACTTTAAACATCCGTACAGCCAGCTAGTGCACCTAACAACGGGTTGTGGGGACGCAGGCACTTCATTCAAACCAAAGCTAGTTGATTTGATCCTTCAGTATCAAACTTCAGCATTTAACTAGATGGCGGTCGGTGGATATGGAATATAAGGCCAGTTCGCAACATCTACTTGGGACTCGGGAGTGCGGAGTCCTACTAGACAAAAAGGATGGTCGGCGTAAAATGACAAAGATTTTGAATAACACGACAACACCTAACCTGTAACATAAAAGAAACAGTAGATTCACGGTTAGACCTTGTATCTGAAAAAATGCAGGATTCGGGAAATCGGATTATGCCTGGAACTAGCGTGACTTTTTAGAGCACGTATAAATGATACTATGACCAGCCCGGAACCCAGTAATCGCTTATCTCCTCGTTATTCATACTTTCGATAACTGATGCGCTCCAAACATCATTCGGCCAAGTGGAAGTTTGTGACACTCTGAACGCATTAAACATAATTTTCACCATATACTGAACGATAGCTTTGAATTCTTTGGACAGATAAAAGACGACAGTCATACGACTGTGCGCCTTGTCTCTTCCGCTAATATATCCCCGCTTAAATCAGCAGCGATAAGCAAAACCATTGACTTGATATGTAACCATAGCACCTCCGCAGGAGCCAGACCGGACACTCCGGGTTAAACTGTGGGTCCTGACCTCCCTAGGTCTTTGTCGAAGTGCCACCAAAAGCTAGGTACTACAAGCAGCTTCTCCTGAAAAAGTCAGACTCACTACCATCTCGTGGAGAGGATGTTTTCACCAAAGTGAGAGTACCGCTGAGATCTCCAAACATGAATTTCAGTCATAAGAACTTTTAACATCAGAGTAATCCATCGAGAATACGTCACTCCAACGAGAGGTTACTATCCTGAAGACGGTTTGGTGGCATTCTTCCTCAATCACAATTAAG
Source organism: Clonorchis sinensis (assembly GCA_003604175.2). Lineage (NCBI taxonomy): Eukaryota > Metazoa > Platyhelminthes > Trematoda > Opisthorchiida > Opisthorchiidae > Clonorchis > Clonorchis sinensis. The sequence continues at coordinate 145,472,786 of CM030369.1, read as the reverse complement.
TACACATATCAATATCCATTTCGGTAGACCATGTGATGTGGAAACCTGACTCTACACACGCTTGCCATAAGTGGAACCTAACGTGAGGAACGCAGCAAAGTCTGAAGATCAGATCATTTGAATCCCAGGGTTTTTTTTCGTATTTTTGCCTTTTTTAGCCCATCCCCCCCCCCCCCTACGCACCATTGCCCCACCATTTTAAGTATAATACGTAAAACGTAGAACGGAGATTTTTGAAAAACACGCCCGATACGAATTGTCACACAATATTGTCTTCAACTAATGCTCTTCCCCGCAGAGGCTACATCCTCGATAAACATATAACATTATTCCACGAAAGATACGGTTTAATGAGCAATCCCTCCGAAGAAGTACCACCCTCTAGGGGATCTCAGTACTTCGTTTTAAAATAATATCTTGTATATTCCACACATCGACCGATACTGGTTACCCAGAAACGGTATATTGTACGCACTATTGATAATGCACTACTACTTTTCGATTGTGCTGGAATCCATCTTAATTATTTTGAACTAAAGATTTGGTATTTTAGGCATTTTCACTTTCTGGGATACATCTCGAGTCGAAAATCCTCTATGAACCAACATAAGGCTGGTTTCCTGCTAATGAACTGGCTTATGTCAGATATGAATAGGATCTCGACTAATACACCCATCTGCACAACAATTTGGTTTTCAAGGTACCCATCCACAGCCCAGCTTAACCCCTCGTTTACAATGTTCTTCTTCAACCGAATGTGCTGTTATACTGCGACACCTCGGATATCGCACCAACTTAAATATGAGGCCGTCTGATGCATCATATTCGGTTGAAGAAGAAGATCATAAACAAGCGATTCAGCTGGGTTCCAGTTGCATCTCCCGTCAAAGCCAAATTGGTAAGCAGATGAATGTATTAGTTGAATTTCGTGCAGTTTGCATTCAAGTAGAACATAAGGTTGACGAAAGCTCGGGGAGTGCGCCTACCGGATAAGCCCAGAGAAGGGTGAAACCAGTCGTGGGCTGGCGACGAGTTTTAAGCAACCTTATGAGTAATGGATTACGCCTATAAAATGAATGGGACTACTCTGACAATAGCACAGCACTACGTCAGATGAAGGTCTGACCACTCATCAGCAATCAATATTAGACAAGAAATTAGGGTACTGTGACTGCCTATGGATCACGTGTTTTATTGTCAAACTCAGTAGCTAAGATGCTGTTATCGCCCCACGGATTTCGTCAGCTATTTCTGGCTAATTTTGACCATACTTGGACTCCGTTCTGTTGTAAGGATTTTAAAATACCATCCTCCAAATGAGAGCAACCGTGCCTGGTCCGTTGTGAGCTCTTCAGTGGTTGGGTCTCTCCCAGAGAAGGAAAACTGTCGATAGAGGTCACCTTTTGAAGTCCCTATAGGTCGGAACAACTTTACTACACATTCTTCTAAATTCGACCAATCAGGATCGATCAGAAGTGATCTCACCTAAAGTTGTGGCTTCTCAAAAGGAGACAAACGTACATTTGTATTCTCTCAAGAGACCTATTCAAAAACGGCAGAAAAAGGTTGCTCCTGAGAGTTGGTCTCTTCTGTGAGGGAGTTTACCACTGAACTGGGCTTCATAGGCCAACCAGTGTGGTTATTTGTGACAGCCGGTCTTTACTGAGGACAGTCTCGGCAGACTTGAACAGCTAAGTTTGCACAACTCTTACATAAGCAGATTGCTGTAACACAGAAACGTAAACTAGCCTATCCCCTGATAATGTCACACAATATGGCTCAGTGTCATCACGCGTCAAAAACTTAATATACGGTAGTCCTCACAGTTAACGCCACTTCCCTCTGATCCCTAGAGATTTGGCTTAATCTGATACCCTCTGAGACAACAAATCCCGAAAAAAAATCACTCTGGGTGTCACCAAGGTGCCACTTCTACTCTCAAAGAATTCGTATTTTGAGCTTTCCTACATTAGGGTAACAAGCGGGCACGTGACTACCCGTGGCATATACAAGTTTGTCTTCAAAGTTGTTAGGGTATCCAAACATAATTTCTGGCTAATTGTACTTCGAATACTACAGTGGTCACTCGAACCTGGACCCCCTTCTAAGGGAGGCCAGTGTCCTCATAAAGGCACACCAGCTTTCTTCCTCATTCCTGATGAAGCAGGTAGATCAGTCCTTTACAGCTGCGTAAAATTGAACATGTGCATACCAACGGTAAGTCAAACCTAACACGAGAAGCGCAGCAAATTTCGTAGGCGAGTTACATAATACATGCTTTATATTTATAGCGGAATTTCTGTCTTTGTGTAAGCCAGCGATTCTCAAGCTGTTCAGCTCATCACTCTTTAGTGAGCAGCGTATGATAGCACCACCTCTCACTCTAACCATACAAAATGCGAGGGTGTTAAAAAACATACCAAAGCATAGTGATGCAAAGTGTTAAAAACTGATAGCTGAAGAGAGATCCCTCCAAATGAAAGCCGCTGTCCTGGTGAATACGTAACCACATAGCCAAAAGCGCACGATTCAGTGTGCCGTCCTTGAGAATAGAGGCCACCCTGTCGAGAATTTCACTACTTCACTCCAATATATCATTATTAGTAGTAGTAGTAGTATCATCGACAGCATGACATCAGTGTTCAACACCGATGCTTCGCTGCCGTACAACCATGATTTATTTGAAAGCTTTATTGTGAAGAAAAAAATAAAGGTGGACAGCGAAGGGAATTAGTGCTAGCTTACTAAAATCATTCCAAGGTGCTTACACCTCCAAACACTCACTCAGGCAATCTGGATAGGAACTGATAACAACGACGCTACATCGGTTGGCAGCGACATCTTGCAGCGTCTCCAACCAGGCGCAGTGGGGATCACGCAGTCCCCATTCTGGAAGGCGAGTAGCACTGACAGCACCCAACGGCTCATTAGGTTTCCTCCCGCAGCGTAAGCACAGAGTTAGTTATTCTAGTCATTCCAGTCAGCGCTGAGAACAGTTCAGAATTGAGAAATTAATCGCTCACTGAAAGTTCCGTTGGTGGCTGCACTGAATGGTTCAGATCCTCAGATCATGAAATGAAAGGTAAAGGAAAATGAACATCGTTCACACAGTCAAAAAGATGCGAAGACAGCTGCCGAACTAATGTAGAGCTTTTAACAACTATGAATGCGAAGGCCATATTTCCAAGACAAAATAATCAAAATAAGACGCCCTTTGTGCAGCACATTCGGTTGGACAATATCGTGAGTAAGAGACACAACTGTGTCTCTCGTCAAAACCAAATTAGTTGCGAATGAGTGTATCTGGCCAGTTGCTGACAATCTGGGTTCAAGTAGAACACAAATTTGATGAGCCCGAAGAAAGGTGAAACCAGTTTTGAGCCGTCATCGAGACCTAATGAATACTAGACTGGAGTGTCTCACTTGTCAAAAAGACTGTGTATTTGGTCGACTAATTTGAATAGGGAAAGGGGCCATTGTATGTACTTCCCCCACTAACAGTCCTAAAGATGATGTGCATGACCTTCTGAGAATTATGAGCTAAAAACGTGCGGTTTAGGTCCGACATCCTATACGGCTAAAAAGAGGAAAACCTTATTTTTGCGGCACATCTGCAACTACAATGGAGAACAGTTTGAGCCAACAGCCTAGTAAGATAGATCAAAACATGTTATACCGACGGTATACTTGTCATTGTAAGCCGCAAAATTTCTCCGAAGTACCACATCTCAACATCAGCTTGACTGAAGGAAATAAAAAAACAGCTGTCTTGCACCCTTGCCTTGCAGCGATTGACACCATCAGTAGAACCATGGAGATCTCCCGTATTTCGGGAACTTCGACACCGCACACAGTAAGCGTACCCTAGTGCTATCCACGAACACTTAGGACTGAGGTCGAACACACACTGGAACGTTTAAGGCAGAATGAGTAATCGGAGACGTCCACAAAAAAAATTTCCCATTAAACCTTGTTCGAATTACATGCATCTGTACCAAAAAAGTATATGTCCAACCGAAATTCACAAATGTGTCTAACTTGGTCTGTCGCAGTCTTCAAAGTGGAACAAAGCGCACACTACCACCTGTAAAATAGCCTCTGTCCATCCCACACTGTGGGTGGCCTTATGAACGTGCTTGTGGAGGGATGCGCATAGGTAGACTGGAATAACATCTCACATTCGGAACCACAATGTGGTCATTTAGATCGACCACTAAGTTGTCAATAATCTCAAATTCAAAAGCAACAAGTTACAGGGGTTCATACCAGATTTTTGGTCATCAAAATAGAAACGCATTTCTGCGCTCATCTGTGATCGTCTCTGTTTGGCGCACCGCACCAGATTCATGCGCCCAGAAGGACACAGTTATGAGTTTGGCCTCGCCGTAAATAGGATAGGTGTATAGTAATCTAAACTAAGTCCATCCTGCGGTCAAAACCCATTCCCACTTCCATGCTGTTGGTTTTGTGCTGGATTCGAGATTTCTTGTCCCTTTTGTCTCGTACATCAGACCCAAACCGTTCCTTGTTTTCTTACCTGTAGTCCAAATAAGGATTTTCCACACAACCCTAATCCGATTTGCGCTGTTTCTCTTATCCTGTGTGTTCTGCTCAAGTCAACCAAGAGTATCGACAAACTTCAAATCCGCCCAACATTACCGCCCATTCATTCCGAAAAAGATCAGGAAAAAGGGCGGCAAAGTAGCACTTCCAAGGAGCATCATATTAATCGGCTGATAGCCAAAAGTTAGGTAACAAAGACCGCGCAGTGAGTTATCGAAAACCTATCGCGAATCACTATAGTAGCGTCAAACAAACCGATGAATAGAACGGTTGTTAGGGGATGGAACGATAACACGCAACACAAAGAAGCACCTCCAAAACAAAGATAGTGGAAAAAAACAGAAAGACCCATCAAACACAAGTCAAAATCACCAGTGATCCAAAAGCGGAGGGAACCCTGCTTCGGTGGAACTGTTGGTGCCGAACCGGGAAAGAACGGAAATGGGGCCTCCGAACCTGGGATCGCATACAGGCAATCGGTGGAAATGGAAGCCCTCGGTTCAAGAGAAAACCGGGTGTTTGAGTACCACGTCCGGAACAATGAAGCTGGAGCACCCGAAGTAGTATAAAAGAACAACAATAACAACAACAACAAAGATCGTCCTTGGTTGTAGCAAAAATGTGTTGCCTGAGATGATACAGGGAACCACATAGCTCAAACATGCTCACAGGGACTGCTAAGCATCATCAGTAGAATGAGCAGGGATTGGATCATATGAGAAGAAGCATAAAATGTACCATATCAAACAAAGTATTAGAAAAAAACACGAAAATATCGGTTAGGTGGGACAAGATTATTGAGATTACTGCGACTAAATATATTGATAATTGCACGGTTGGTACGGGAAAAGAGAGAGCGCCAGAGGGAGGGAGGGGGCTAGAAAAATTCACCGAGTGTTTTTGAGTGAAAACAAGGGAAGGGGGTGTGATTGAAAGTGTTTAGCATCGAACAACAGTCTGTAATATTTTGAGGAAAAAGCGATGCACAAGACGGGACGGCAAAACCGAACTAGAAGTGTGGAAAGTAGTAGAAGACGATAAAATACATGTACTGCGGAATTCGGTTTGCGCAATACGATTGCAACTTACAAGGGTTACGGTGGTGGTGGTAATGATGATAATGATGATGATGATGGGAATCGGTGGTACGACTGGAAAACAGTAGTATAAAAGGGAAGTAGAAATGTTGACCAGCAAACAAAACAAAACCCGTAGAAAAAATCCGTTGCACCGGAACGTCATGGCAACTGCTGCCATTGACATGGAAGTTATGTGTAGTAAGGCATGGGAGCTGAAGCAGGTGACCGGCGGCTCACCGACAATAGATCCTCTAGGAAACTCGGAGATGAACTAAATGCTTATTGCATATGGGTCTTGGAGCATGCAGAGCAGAAGAGGCGCTTTGAATTGCGGATGTATTAAACCGCAATGGGAGGGTGAGGAGGACCAAAGGATGAGGAAATCCCGGACCAAGTGGAACACAAGCTGCATGATAGATTCACGGTTAGATAAAAGGAAAGATGGGGAGTTCAACAAACCCTGGCTCTGTGCGCAATGCTGGCAATCAATCCGTGACTCATTCTACGTACTGCGATGCAGCAACCCATTCACAGCCATTCTCAATCACTTGATGATTTACAGTTCTATGAGAAGCAGGCACCGTCCAGTGGGCGTGATAATTTTGTCGGTGGTTCAACTTGCCGCAGGTCACATCGATTTGAGGCGGTAGATTCAGTCGAACCTGGGTAGACAGTGCGTTGTGCTGAGGGGCTAAGCGGAGAAAGGGGAGCGGGTCGTCCACCAGTCAGTGGTTCGCCGCCGATATATTGTTGCTGTCCTGACGGCGCCGATGTTTCCCATGTCTCACATTTGACTCTTGAATTATCGTTTCCAGACAGTCCAGGTTGATTTGTCACCGTTGTTTGTACGGGTTGTTGACACGTAGGACTGCTCAATGTCAGCGAACTTCGATCTGTCAAAGAGGCAGTAGAATGCGTGCTTGCAACTGTATCCGTTACTTCCTCCAAGTGATCAGGTATCAGAGAGCTGGGTGCTACTGGTGTTCCGATGTTCGGAAATGTCAACTCATAACCAGAACTAGAGGATGAAGATGATGAACTGGATGCCGGGTCCTGACCGGACATGATGTTTTGCATGACTTCCGAACTAGATCTGCCCAATGAATGTGAGTTTATATTGGACAGGACCCCGGAAGCAGCCGAACTCGTGCTCAAAATCACATCTGATTCTCGAGCTAAACCGTTCGTTGTATCGGAAGAACTAAACGGAAACAAGGATTTCTGTGGCATTGGGGTGCCGTGTGCTGAAAAAGTCATTGAAGAAGGTAACGTGGAAAATGATCCATTCTGACCAGATGAACTGTGTGGATCAGGTCCAGCCGACTGCTTCATACCAGGCCTCATCCTCCAACCATTGGGGATATTATCCCGAGAAGTGTCACATTTCGGAAGAGCTGTTGTCTGTATGAGCGAACCGAACGCGTCTCTTCTAGATTCCACATGGTCAGAATGTTCAGTTAGACAAGACATGTGAGGAATCGCGACACCAGGACAGTGGATTTGCAAGAGGTTGACAAACTGACGGGCCTCACTACGAAGGCTGTCACGCTCTTGTGTGAGCCGATTGATTTCAATTTGCAAACATTCAACTTGGGCTTGCAATTCCTGAGTCCGTTGGACCTTTCGCTCTCTACATTTCTGGGCAGATTTTCGGTTGCGTTCCCTGCGTTTCATCCGTCGATCCGCCTCATCTGGATCCACCTAAATAAGGTGAAGGGACAAATTGGACTTATAGCACCACTGATAGGCGAGAATGTTCTATCAAGCACAAACTACATGGTACAAGGGTAATTGTTGCGGGTACTTCAAACCCGGATATATACACCGGGGTATTTCGACCTAGAGGATGTAGGACAGTGAACATATCAAAAACAACTTACTAGCTTTGCGCAGTACACGATTGCATCAAATACCAAACTTGGACGAGATACTGGTTTATCCACACGGACTTCGCATTCACTACCCATAAGTAACCATACAGAATTGTCAGGGAAAACATAGTAACCATATGGAATAGACAGAAATTCAGGAGGGAGACAATATCACCAAGCTTGTTGTCAAAGGTTTCTCCACTGTAGCCCCACAACCTGGTTTCCCGTCGTCAGAAGATAGCGTCTCTTGCTTTAGTCTACCATTACTACGACGGAAAGTGCCTATCGGTGCTAGTTTCTTCCATTCCCTTGTCCATATCTTTCAATCACGTGACCCGTCTTTACTCGTCCGGTCACTCCTATCCAGTTACTACTACTACATACTGTAGAAATGCTCTCTGTTTATTTTTTTCAACAACATTTCGCCACTGGAACTCTACTGCTGTGTGTCTGTCCTGACTCATATGACGTCCAATTATGCAAAAGCCGAGTTAACGTCCATTTCAATCCACTTTGACGACTTATTGTATCGCCATTTACGAGGGGTCTCCCCCCTCTCTCTGATCATGGGTCCTCCCTTCTTTTGTAATCCATATCTTCGTAACAAAACACATTACTGGGCCAAACGTAAACTGACCTATGATGATGACGAGGAAATGTACGAATTCTGAATGATAAAGGTTCCCGATATGTATAAATCTGTGAGCTCTGTTAGTTGCATGCGAGGGTCACGTTGCCTGTTTCAAAGTGCGTCAATACGACAGCCTAAACCTTGTTATCGAGTGTCACGCACGCAGTTACAAAGGAACGACATGTGTGTATAAATATGTTCCAAAAAAACACTGATGCGGTAGATTCACAGCACACATCAATTTGAAATGTTCCGTTCGAATAGCCTCCGCACCCAAATGCGTTCCTTGCTAATTGTGAAAATCAGTGGCCGTCTTATACATACTGCTCGTAACCAATCGACAAACCAAGATCCCCGAAGAACAAAGAGGCAACGTCTCGAACTTCCGTGACAGCCACAGTTCTGAAGTACCTTGACTGCTACATGCAATGATCCATTTTATAAGAGAAAGTTTCTAGCTTGAGGTATGAACCCAGAATAACTCAGCTGAATTGAAGAGAAGGTTGAGCCTTGTTTTGCACCCAGTGATTTTCTACTAACAGCTGCCTAACATGAATTACGATTTAGTGTCTTGATTATACTAGATTCTTCGTTGGAGAAACCAGTCATCCCTCCTACCAAATTTCTCGAATGAAAAAGGAAGTGAAAAACTGTTAAACACTAATATCGGGTGACAGATTGACATATCCGATTTTCACGTATTCACATGAAGTAGTTGGACCACAACCAGTCACTACATCGAGAGTGATCGCTGTGTTGGGGGAGGGGGTAATCGGTAAAGGTTTTTCACAGTATATATCGTACTTTCTTTTGATTCAACACAAAACAATGGTTGTTTACCGCTATTGCCACGACTGTATCGATGTCTTGAGAATGTGGGCCCGGGGAAAACTGCACTCAAATGAAACGCAGTTCTATCGCTTTGACTGTACACCTTAAATCCATGTTACTGCCTTGGCGGCGTTATGAAAAACTGGCAAAGGGTTGAGTGCAAAGAAACGTGTTAGCTTATTTAACATCCATGGATTTCCCACCTGATTCCTGTCAATTGTATGTTATACATAGTGCTATATACATAGTAAGTTCAGCTAGAAGTTTGATGAAAATAGGTCGACATCTCACTATATTTGGGTCGAAAAATTCGGGTCTCGGGTGCTTTCAGACAAGACTGTTGAACTGTTGAACCGAAAGGACTTTGAGGTCTCCTGGAAGGCTTAAAACACTGTAGTTAACCGAACCTGATATGACCAGGGCTGCTGCTGAAGTGTGGTGCATTCAAACAACCAGAATTTAGACATCTTCACAATGACTTCTTGTTTCATTCTAGCCCTTTTCCAGGCCATATCGGATTTACAAAAGGCTGGGGCACACGATTAGTGTTAAAAGTTATCGGGATGGTAAACCGAGGAAAAACATTTGCGTCCCATTAAACCTGTACTGAATCACAATGTCTTCGTGACAAGGAGCTCGTCCAACTTGTGTTAGTCCCTCACGGACTCGCCAAACAGTGTCATACACGAAGTCTACTCAACCGGAGGTCCAGTGTGATCAATGTAGTGCTACACCTGCCCGATATATGTGAATGGAGTAGCCAGCGCTGTGATAAAGACCACGCACAAGGTGTGTTTAACAAGTCAGTCATGAAATGGCAGATTCCAAGTTAGGGACCTACGAGCAAAGTTATACCGCTTGTAGACCACGTGCTCAGTCGTGCGGTGCTCCGCGAAGTCTTCGGCCAAATGCACCTTGCGAGGAGTGAGCACCGGCCGAGAACTTCAGAAAATGACGTCTGATCTGGAAGAGGCTGGAAGAACTAAACGATAGCTATCCCATCTAAATTACTCACCAAAAAAAACGCATATGAACGCTCACCATTGGAATGCACGAAGTTTGTTTCCATATTCATATTCATTCATATTTTTAATTACGGACTTTGAAGCATACCACAGTACATCCACCACAAGCTTCGGGCGTAACTGTTCCAACCCAGGTGACTGCGACTTTATTCGTTGTGTCGCATACGGGTACCAAACCGACATGGTGTAAGGAAGATGCAATCACTTACGTTATCAAGCGTGAAAGCCGTATCACTTCATTCCCTGTGAAATTGTCCCGAATACTGATGGAACGAGCCGATGAGAATTGGCTGCACTTACTGTGTCATAGATAGCAGGTCGATGGCTAGGCACGCTTCACTGGACAAGTGCTCAGGAGGGACAACCTGGCAGTATAAGATATCGGATGACAAGTATTTGATTAAGGCACCCAAGCTTCATCGGCTCGACTCAACAGAGGAGTTGGGTAAAGTATATAGCTCACCAAGCTCAGCCCGTACCGTTGCTTCGGGGGTCAGTAAATATTGCCTTCTCACTTGGCAACGCAGATGGATGGATTTCGCTTTATACAGTATCTGTTAGGTGTCTTGCTACGACCTGAGTTTACGCAGCCAGGCAGCATGATCGGAAAGACCACAGCAACCTGGGTTGGAACGATCGATCGAAGCATACAATGGAGATGCTTCGCCTTACTTCAAGCCTCGTAATTAAGAGTGCAGCATCTGACGGAAGAATGCCGTAAAAGGCCTGTCGTGTGATAGCAAGGTAAAACTAGGAAGTTGTGCTAGTCAAATTGATAGATTTTCATCCAGCCGGAGCAAGGCTGCAGTGAACATAGCCGTCCGACCTATTTAAATTCATCAACTTTGGCAGCCTTCAGTCACCTAATTTCAGCGCTATGGACCAATTCAGGAAGGCATCAGCTTGATGCATTTTTATCGGCTAGACGACAAGAGTGGTATCTTACTTTTAGCTTTGCAGTCAAGAAGGAAGAAATGTGGTCCTTACCTAGTCCCTAAGTTTCAATGACACAGATGGACACGAAGGCCCCAGTTAGGTGGGAAGACGATGCCGATTGATGAGGTTATCAAACCGTCCTGTTGTTTTGCGACATCCAAGCCTACTGACCAAAATTTTTCCGGCAAGGTGTCACTTTTCATTTTTATGACAAGTCATTTGAGAGCAAGCAGTATTCAGAAGTGTCATGGATTACGTCAGCATTGGATCATTCGACTGACACTACTGCGTGGGCGCCGATCATGACATGAATCAGCCGAATCACATGTATGCCGCGTGCAGCAACGCTCCTGCGTCACTGTGGCAGTTGTTTCAAGTCAATATAATATTTTAGGGGATGAGATACTTCTAATCAGTGGCAGTGGGCGTCTTTCAGTTGAACTTGTTTCCTTTAGGGCCGGACGATTGGATTGGAAAACGTGCAATCCACGTTCACTTCTACGGTGAACGGCCAATGTGCATTTGCGGTGAATAACGTACTTATGCGGGCGGAGATACCAGACACCGTGAGCAGTAATGTGTACAGTTTTTTTTGTTTTTCTCACTTCTAACACTTTCTGACCTAGCTGTTTGACCTGCACACCCACTACTGACTGGCACGTGTAGCCAAGACCGGTAATGCTCCCATAGTCCGAAAATTCCGTCTTCTGTTGCTCCCATGGGAGAGGGAAGAGGGGATGAGAAACAGGCACACCGCGTCTCTCACCTCACGTCTACGGCAGGTCGAAGCCTAGGCCAGCCGGAACGGACTGAACGGATGACTCACCATCGGTCGGGGCCGGAGGCTAGGAGGTTTGCTGATTGGTCCACACAGCCGATTGACCGGAAGATATATCGATCGATGTTTTGCCTTCAACCTCGTTGGCGGACGCGTCGGGATAGCGTAGGTAAAGGACGGATGACGGAAGCCACACCATACCGTGAGGCTTCGCCAGCACCATGGCCATTCTCACCCTGCTGCTTGATCAGTCAGTTTCTCAGAGAAATGTCCCGCGCAGTGCCGGCCTCTTGTTGCGATCAGCAGATGGGAAGGTCCTTAAAATGTCCGTCTATATTGCTACTGCCTAACGCGACTTAGTGTAGATTTGCAAAGGAGTACCAATTACTGAAACGTTACCCTCTACATTAAACCCCAGCAATGAAAAAAGTGCAGCACCTTAAAAAAACATCAAACAAGGATGAACGTCAATGACAGAAATAAGGTTTCCCGGAACGCTGGTGGACCGTCCGTAGGTTCATAAAACAAGCTATGGGTGAGGATTCAGCAATACTAAACAGATTATTTCCCTACGGCAAAGCGGGCAAATCTAAAGGCAGACTTACTGGTTCATTTTTCAAATTACGCCGCCCAGTAGCCAAAGTTGGTGCTGCTTTGCGTGTCCTGTTTGGCGTTCGAGAACAACTGCTTGTGTTGGTTGGTGTCGGTGACACCTCTCCATCATCAGATGAGGTGGCAAATTTGTTGGTTAGGAAACCAGCAGTCGAGGAGTCCGGCGTCATCATAATTGAATTAGCCACTGAAACATCACCAGCAGAGACAGCCAAAGCCTTTGTAGAGTTGACAGAAGTTGGTGGCGCCACAGAACGAGTGTGGAGCAGAGGAGGATTTGAATTCGGGTCAGAATTTGTCCTCATCAAACCAAAACTACTCCCGTTTAGGTTGGTCGTCAGTGCAGTGGGTGAGACACTATTAAATAGCAGTTTTGATTCGTAGGCTCTCCTGGACACATTGTTATAGCCGTTGACCTCAAAAAGAGGAGGGGGGTGATCACGATGGGAGAGCAAATCAAACTGTCCCACATCCTGGTTGCGTCCGAGTGAACTGAGTTGCCTACCAGTAGCTGCATACAACTGTTCAGATACCGGGTTAGTAAGGCTTCGGCAATCGTTGGTCACACATGGATGCCGAGAACACATGTCGGAACCACCCAAAGTTAGGGCCCGAAAGTCTACTCGCGGTTTTAACTCGCTGTCCGGGTCCACAGCATCCGGATTCCAACTGTTAAACCCCTCACTTGGTACTGCATCGTACGAAACTGTATTTGAGACGAAATTCAGTGACTCCACAATTGGGTTGTATTCTCCCCGCATGTACTCGGAAATAGACCTGCTTTCAGTTAAATAACCATTTTTCAGATCATTCGGATGCTCCCGTGTTCCATACAATCCACTGGTAAAGGTTGGTGGTACAGATGAGTAATTCATGGTTGGATGTATAGATGAAGGCAAGAACGATGATTGAGATGGGCCAGATTTCAACCTTGGTGCTTGCTGTTGGGCCGGTATCGTATAGTGGCTTGAATGGGAATCGCGATCACAGGCTGCAAGGAGAGTGTTGACGTTCGAAGAACTCGTAGTAGATGAGGACTCTCGCAGATCAATCAATTGAATATTAGGCAACTGAGCGTTTGGATCGTTCAACAACGGAAGTAGTGTAAGCACTTCGTTGGGGCAGGCAGCTAGGGACATGTGAAATTCCCCAGTGGTGGGATGTCACAAATTGACCATCTTGACCGCTCAGATTCCACTGGAGCGAACCTGCGATTGTAAAATCGAAAAAATGGAGATGTAGTTGTCGATACCAAGCGAGAGCAGTTTCAGACAAAAAAGGTCACAACTGATCCAACACTGTGCTCCAGTGTCTTTTCACGGCTGAACATTATGCTCTGAAATAAGCTTTTTTCTCGAATTATTCAGGTGTGCAGGACATTCTGTTCTTATTTGCTAAGGTTCAACTGATAGGGTAAAAAGGATCGACCATGTTATCTTTCTACTGTCAGCTACATATTGCCACCTGAGAACGCTGAAGTGGCCGACTATGCTAGTGCAACTGATGTATTTTACTTGATTTGTATTGATCGGTTGGTAACTTGGCTTGGAAGCCATTGTGTATCTGTGTGGATAGCGAGACGAAGATATTTAGATTTTAGGGAAATATATCAACAGTGTAAAACTTAGAAATAAGCACAATGGAAAGTGTCAGCTGACTACTCGGCAAAAATGTCTTACCAAGGTCCAGCCCCTTATAGATAAGGAAAAAACCTGGACAAACTAATTTTATATTTACCTGGGTCCAAAGCTGTAGTTATCTTCAGTGGACTTGCTGCTGAAGACAACTGAATTCAGCTTATCCTCTAGCATACACTTTACACTAACTGCATAGTTATTCTTCAAGAGACATGCCCTAAAGGTACCTGCTGCAGCTACGTAAGGGGGACAGTGGGTTGCAGATCAGTTCCGAGGACAGACTGAGGCCAATGCACGAACCTACAGAATCAGAAACTCATTCGCTCTAATAGTGGTGTTGTTGGGGCACAACCTACAAGTCTATTGTATGTATTGTACGACCTAGCACTTACGGTGCCTTCAGGACCCTGATCACTGATACCTCTGAACGAAAGCTGATGTACACTGTTTTCAGGAAATCTGCAACTAGGTGGCTAGCAAAATGTGTATTCCGTGATTTTATTGGAACCTTAGTTGAAGGAGACATTCATATCCAGAAACCGCATTAGGTTGGTCATGTTACTCACGATGATGTACCGGGAAGAACAGCATACTCGATAACTATTTTATAATGCCATGAGTATGAAGGTGACAACACGCAACTTGGTAGAAAGATCTGACGCGGCGAGCGCAACTACTTTCATAGTGCTGGTTTCTTGGCCGTCCATATACCTGATCAGGGGGGGCTCCTATTGCTTGTTTCTGCCAGGTGTAGCTAACCGAACGCTAATCGTTCTTATCAAAAGAGGGTTTTCACGAAGAGACTACTCACGAGGTCGCTGAAAGCTCTTCGATAGCCCATGGTCGGGCTATCGGGCCTTCCTCAGGCCCACCAAATAGACTTAGTCCCCGAGTTCCCGTCAAACTTGAACCGTCTACTTGAACCCGAATGGCATAAAATTCGCCAAATACGCCCATGTGCCTATCCAATTTAGTTCGAAAGGCGAAACGGGTCATCGGCTGTGGACGCATTTTCAGCAACCGTATGAGTAGTTTCCTTAACGAAAATACACCGCGATATCTCGAATATTGTAACAACAACCGAAACATAAATCTGCCTTTGTGAAGCACATTCAGTCGAAAAATATCATAAACGGGAGATTCAGCTGGAACTTCGATGAGTCTCCCGTGAAAACGAAATTAGTGTACAAATGAGTGTACGTGACACATGTCTGGATTTTCATAAGGCAAGGATGCACTAGTGTAATTGCTGGTTTCGCAGTCTGCCCTGACGCAGCTAGATGACGTAAGTTAGATCATGTTGATCCAAAAACCCTTTACGATTCTCTGATTTTTGAGCGGGTTGTTTTTGCGTGAATGATCTTTCAGCCTACTCAGAAATTCAGGGATATGGTTACGATCCAAGTATGAATGCAAACTTATTGGAGTTGTCTTAACGGGGATCTCAGGGAATGCTTATAAAATGGAAAATGGCAAATTTAGTTTCGCTTACTCTGGTCCTCCCATCAACAAAACCGTTTGTCTGCAACGATGAAGACAAGTGGCTCCGAATTAGGAATCACCACAGGTTGAGTAAAAGCCGATATGCCTTGTCTAGAAAGGCGGTTCCTTGGCCAGTGACTTACCCGTAACATACTGATGGTAAAAACTGCTCTGTTCCGTTTATTGTGTGTTACGCACCGTGAAATGGTTAACTTCTCTGTGCTCTCCTCAGGTTCGTTTTAGAAAAATCCTGTTGTTGTTTTTCACAGAGGGCAATCGATGTTTAAGAAACCTTATCGCTAAGTTATGGAGGCGCAGCTTCAGAGACAACATGTTGTCCAAGTATGGTGCACGAGATGTCCTAACAGAAACCTTAAGATGTATCCATGTAAAACTGTGATTGCCCAAATGGGGTCCGCCGTATCGAGACAAGATCAGAGTCTTATAAGGATATTGCATAAAAATTACGAGGAAATCACAACGTGCGAAGGAGAGAAGGCATCTTCTTACTAACTCCACGGTTTCAGGATAGTGAATTTAGTGCTCTGTTTCCACAATTCTGGCTCTTGAACACAGCTTAGGGTGCAGCGGTCAAACAGCTGGTAAGAAGAGTTTGAATCTCAATCGAGGACTCCGAAAGCAGAATTTCCACAGCTCGATGGAACGTGTGGTAAACCGGAATTGAGTTTACTGAATATCTTTGTGTACACGTCGACTTAGGTGGCTGCTTGAGCTGGAGTTACTTTCGTTTGCATTTTGTTCTCCTGAAAGATTATGCATTTCCAAATAGTTCAAAGGTGTACGAAACAACGGAGTAACTACAGCTCAGCTCCGACTTTATGTGCAAAGAATGTCTGAAACTTAATTGAGTGGCGGGTGTGTTTATGAATGGCAAAAACAGAGTGGACTTATCCGGTTTTACACGATTTGGATGAAAATTTGACCGCTGACGTAAATTAGGAATTCGGTAAGTTTGGTGACGAAGTTCGTCGCCATTCTGTCCTTCAGTGTTCATTGTTGATCGGCTTTCAGACTTGACATTTCGGAGAGGAATTCAGTCTTAGTAGTCAATGGTGACATTGGCTATCATCTAGCGCCATACTCCGGTCCTCAGTAAACGTGCAGCAGTTGTCCCTAAAATTTGATTTTTGCTAACAACTTTAGACGTTTGTGCACATACAACTCGCAGTTGTATTGAACTGACAGGATTGAAGAATATCTATTGGTCTGGATGTCAAAGTCAGGAGCTATGTGGAAATGTAGAAACAGCATAATCCACAAGACATTCGTCACTCACGGGGGTAGTAAACTTTTACTGACGGGACGCACTACTAATAAGGCTCCTGAAAAGTTTCAAGCAGCCCACGATCAGCTTCGTCCTTCTTGGTAGTAGACTCTATTCAGACGTCACTTTCCTAAAAGTTTCTCAAAGTTGTGACTACTGTTCATCAATAAGCAGACGTGAGGATCAACTGTGGCAGCTTCGTTCACGCTGCCGCGATTCAGAGACTAAGGGCGTGGTCCCCGAACAAAACTCTACATCCTCCCATTGACTTGTGGGTCAGACTTTTGAGTCAAAGGTTCAAGGTGGGATACCTCAACCAAACCCCCTTCCTTGGCCTGGGCAGCCGAGAAGTATCATTTGCCAGCACAGTTCTGTGTCCACCGATCTCCTTCCCCCACCCCTTCCCATCACACAAGCAAACGTTGCTCGTCATTTATCTGACCGATATGTCTCATGCACCTCGCTGCATATTAACAAAATGACACCTTTCTAAACCCAGATCTTTTCTACTTAGAAGCCTTCAAAGCCCGTACTCTATGTCAAATTGAAAAATAGGCAATGCTCGCTGAAACCTTTTACTCCCTTGAAATTGATGCACGCTGTGTCCAAAACACGCATACAACACCCAAGCGCCGTAAAGCATCTCAGAACGAACTCAGCTCTTTTACAATTCTGCCTTTGTGTCCGGTGATCCAGAAGCTTTGGAGTTGCACCCAGTTGTAGGGCTGAACGCGCTTTCCTCGACTGGACTCCAGGGAACAGTTGTCTTTGCGCCGTCGGGTTATCCAGTTCAGTCAAACTCAATGCCTCTTGTAGTGTGGCCATATACCTCGACGGACCGCAGTTCTGGCCCGCAGAAGGGTATTTTCGATCGAGTTGTCTGGGCTCACTCGTCAAGCAAAAAACAATGACAATGCGATCCTTGCGGGCGATATGAACGCCCAAGTCGGTTGTGTGAACTCCTTGGAATCACATCTGGACGTTCGATTCGGAGTCGATGTTCGTCGCACGGAGACTGACTCCTCCAAAAGTGTGTTGATCAACTGTTTATGGACAGCACGAACTTTCATCATACACGTTCGCATCGCGTAGCCTGGCAGCCACCAAGTGCAAATCAATCATGGGCCCAGTTGCATCACGTGGCCATTGGCCACCGGTGGAAAGCGAAAATTCAAGACTGCCGTTCCTTCTGGGGCATACGACTTGATTCCGATCACGCCTGGCAATTCGCTTCCCTTCAGGCAAGTCAGCAAGAAACATACTGGCCCACCATCTTCTTAGAATTACCATAGCTCGTTCAGATCGCTAGCATTGATGCCAGGAAATCAGCAGACAACGAGCACGACGGTGAACGCGAATCCCTCAATGCCAAATAGTGAAGAGCTTAAGCTTTGGTGGACAACGAAAGCCCAGGAGATGGAGAGGCCTTTTGCTACCGAAAATAGCCGTGCCCAATAACAACTGATAAAATCGACTGACGGTGGGGAAACAGCGGTCAGTGAGACGGTAATTAAGAAGGGTGGTTCATCAATTCACTCGCAAAAATGCCGACTGGAAATATGGGCCAAACACTTCGAAGAACAGCTTAGTTGATCTCCTGCAATACATTCTCTAAAGACACTGCATATGGGCGAAGGGAATGTAAACCTTAATCGTCCATCAGAAGAGGAAATAAAATACGAAACATCCCTACTGAAATATGAGAAGGCACCAGACCTGGACGGTCTCTATCCAGTCCTCTTCAAAGAAGGTGGAGAATCCCCGGTGGGTCGTCTGACAAAATTCACTGAAGCGATATGAAGTGAAATTGCCTGCAGAATGGGGCTCGTTGGCAGTTATTCCTGTCTTCAAAAATGGTACGTGGACGCTGTGTGAAAACTACCGTGGCATCATCCTGTTAGCTGTGGCATCGAAGGTGCTTTCTGGTCTTATCCTTCGAAGGTTGACTGAACACAGGGAGAGACAGATCCTTGAAAACGGACCTGGGTTCCGTTCTGAAAGAGGATGCATCAATCACATTATCGAATTCCGACAGATTTTGGAACTGCGGCATTGCTTCCAGCAACTAACAATGGTTGTGTTACTTGACTAGAAAGCTGCTTTTGATTCTGTGGACCGTCGTGCACTGTGTTAGTGTCTATGGAGCGAAGGTGTCCCCATAAATTCTTAACCCTCCTTAAGGCGCTGTACGCCAACTCCCGCGGGCGTGTGAAGGGCGTGTAAGCGGGCTCTCGTCCGAATACACCACATCAAGTGGTGTCAGGCAACGTTGTCGCCTTCCACTTTTCCTGTCAAACTTCACGACTTATGTGATTAGAGGACACCCACTCGCAGCCTGTAATGCCTGTGGGATCAAAATGCACCCAGGGCATCCGTTAGCAGATATCGGATACGTAGACGACGAAACTCTTCTTGGATGCGATGCCATTGTAATGCGGACAACATAAACTAATCTAAATAATTCTGTCTCACGGTTTGACATGCGCTTAACACCTGCAAAGTTTAAAGTGCTGCCACAAGACTGGGTGGGCTCGAACCCGGACCTTATGCTTGCGGATGAGCTGATTGAGACAGTGGACAAATTTGTCTACCTAGGCAGCTGTATCAGTCTCGGCAGCCCAACCAAAGATGATTGGGAAAGCCAGATCAGTTTTTTATGAACCTGCATCACCTGTGGTGTAGGAGTGACATCAGCTTATCCGTCAAGGGTCGAGTTTACAATGCTGCGGTGCACTCCCTATTATTATATGGGCCAGAAACCTGGCCCCATATTTGCAAGTGTTCGTCTTGTTTTCCACAACCATCAAACATTTACAACCCTACAGCCAAGGAGTAGATCCCTTGGTATTGCACCATTTTGCAGATGCCATTGCTTCACTTGTCTGGCCAAGCTTACACAATAAGACAAGTATAGACAAGTCTTTTGCCTCATCGGAACTATTAAATTGTACAATTCTCGTCCATTCTCTTCATATTTCCTCTTACTCTATAATAATAATCCATCTCGGTCCCTTAGCTTTCGTCGAACGTACTTTCAGACCCCAATTTGTGTAAACATATGAAAACAATTATGCTTTCGGACTGAACAAGATCTGCGGTTACCTGGACAACGCTCAACACTTGTACGCGTAACGGAGCTAGACAGCGCCATACCAGCGCGTCTATCGGAGGGTATTTCTGATACGTAGCAAAAAGGTCCTATCGAGGCAGTCAGTCTTCGAAAACTATGAGGATTCATGGCAAATGAATCATGTTCACGCTGCTTATTCAAATCTTTCACGGTCGATTAGTCAAGCAACGAGTGCACTACTTCTGTTTACTAAGAAAAAAGGATTTATCGTAACGGTTCGACCGCATGTCAAGAATACAGGGCATAATTCATTATAAGAGCTGACCGAATTAACCGCAAACGGTCATATGAGGCCTGTAACGGGTACCAGATTGTGTGGTGGTGAACCCGCACATGAGCCTAAGGTTGGCGCCAGATTTATGGTCTATCGACCGAGTAGCACATATCCATACAATGGCGAGGCCAGGATTTGTGGTCAAGTTTGAAACGGGCTTAGAAGACGACATGTGAGTTCATAAGAGTTCTGCATGTTCACTCACGCCTACACGGGATTCCGTGAAACAAAACGAATTCTAACGCGGTAGTGGTTCTCATGAGAACAATATGGTCGGGCCCCAAAAGCTCCCTCCATTGTGACAGTTCAGACGGAGGTAGCGGTCGATCACATGATCCGATAATCATCGGTTTTCTACTGTTGGACTGTGATTACCAGCAAGTGAATAGACGATGATTTGATTATTGACTATGCGTAGGCAAGTTGCGTAAACAATTCATGAGTTGGACAGCTCAAGTTACAACGTATGAATATGAAAAGTTTCCAATGCGATAGCACCTGACCTGGGTCAACAGACTGAACGACGCATTGTAAAAATGTTTTTAAGTGTTCTTCCAAGGTCACATGGCTTCAAAACGTCTAAGAAAGCAGCTGAGAACATGAGCTGGTTATCACGCTTAACGCCAAACAGTTGAGGGTGAAAGCGAAAGGTTGTATCTTGACACTTGGTTGGTCAAATTGAATCAGCAAATTGGAGTGATCTGGTATATAAGGAGATGGGAAAGAACTGCAGAAAGTTGGTGACGAAGTATGGCTGGCAGTTTACAGCCATTTGAGAAGGCACCGCCACCAAACCTATAAGGGTCGTATGTGGTTCTCAGATGGGGCCCTGTGTTGAATTGTTGAACTTTTACTCAACCCTTCACGAAGAAAATCTGTCAGCCATCTGCTGAGATTGTGCCCGTAACATTTCTATTCGCACTTGCTTTGAAAGAGTGTCTTGCTGCTAGGAGACATTGTACTTTCACTTCATGTCATATCTAAAATGTATGGTCATCGCGAACAAATTAGATGACGGAATGAACTAGTCCGATAACAAACAAAGTTGCAAATCGTGATACCTGCAAGTGTTTCTCTTTCATGTCCACGTGGAGCCCAGAAAATACCTCAAGACAAGCCTTAACACTAGCATTATTGCTTCATTCCGTCGGGTTTTCGCCTATTAGATATTCTCATTCGTTCTCATTTTAGATGAGGAGAAGCTCTCTCGTTAATTTGAACTTATGAATCTGTCCATTTGACTGAAACGCGTATTATAAGACAGTGTATCGCATGCACCGGTCAGTGACTTGGTTGAATAAGTCCAAGATCTTCCGCTTGAGGAAGTCCGAGAGGCGTCAAAGATAATCGTAGACCGTACACTAGTGAAATGCACAGAAAAATGGGTCACATTTCCTCACGGGGATTCAAAAACGCATTTGGTTGTTCAACTTTTGACTGCCCACTGAAGGTCTTCCGCTATCTTGTCATGCCAGACGGCCTGTATTTCTAAATTCGGTGCTTGAATCAATCACACCACGTCAATCGTTTACTCCGATTGATCGTTCCAGCCTAAGCCGTCCAGCCGCGCTTTACCGTCTAAGGTCATCGCACTAGATCCCAGACCAGCGGTCACATGCATTATCAAGATTGAAAGTCGCATTATCCCATTCACCCGCTGAAATGATCCACCCAAAAGCTCAGTGAAGATGTCTCCTCGAATGGTGACGAAACGTTTGCAAATCAATTACCAAGCTCGGCGAACAGATTAAATACCAACTAATGCACCCGAGCTACTAGTACTCCAACACATTACCAATGATGAGAATCGTCATATAAATTCGACAGCTAGGTAAGCTTCGGTGATTGAGGGCTGACGAAAGACAACCTGGCAACATAAAGTTTTGAGAAATAAACATTCAATATGATAAAGATTTTATTAGAGCATCTAAGTTCCATCGACTAAATTTGGCAGCGGAGCTAGACACAGCACCTAAGTTCAGCCCATAGCGTTGTCCGGAGGGATCAGTAAGTATGGTTTTCCCGCTCAGCAACGCCAATGGAAGTATTTGTCATGTGCCTTGCGACGACGTAAAATCAAGTGGAAAGCTTCACCTAGGTGGCACCATGTTAAACTACACAGTAGCCTGGGTTGGACCAGGTGCTCTGCTTTACTTTAGACCCAGCAATTTGAAAATGCAGGCTGTCTAGCAGGACAACGTCTAAAAAGACATTCGCTGAATTGACGAGTTCAACTGAACTACGAGATACATGATCGACTTGTGACAAAAATATGCAGCAAGTTTTCATGTGCAAAGCAACATTAATAGACTATGTGCGTTTTTTGGCAGAAAATGCAATTCACCAGCAAGATCTACTCAGATGTTTTATCAAACACTTCCCCTGAATGCATGTTACTATCTTGGCAAGCCAGAAGACATGTAATTTTAAATTCAGGTTACCGTCTTTCAGGCACATCAAAATGCGTCTATTGTGTGTTCCAAACGCTCGTTTCAATCCGGATTAGTATGACCCTTCCCGAAGTCCGGCCTAGCTGTACTTCTAAGCAGCGTGTGAGAAGTTGAGAATGAATGCGAACGAGTGGGTTGATCGGATTTAGCAGATATGTGTCAACCGCGCACCGCTGTGATAAGGATAATGGATGGAATTGTGGCACTGCCGTTGAATGGCGAGTGGACTTAATGTAGCGGATGATCCAAACATGTCGTTCAATTCCAGCGCGTTTTTCAGGGCACAACGACAAATCGCAAGCCCATTTCTTAGCTGACAGTGCTTGGGGTCGGAACGACCGATTGATGCACATGGAGCAATTTCTATGTCCCAAGGGACCTCACTTAAATGTACACATAATGATTGGCGTGACAAAGTCAAAGCAAATCTCTACTGAAGAGATTTAGCAAGATACCCAACAGGAAACTGGCTCAAATCCTTAATTGACCTTTCATACTGTAAGTCAATCTGTGCAGAAAGCCGAGAACTGTGCAGCTGTTTCATTCGTGTTGCGAATCGTCAGTAGAGCGCATCTCACGAGCATCCAGAGATTCGAACTCGCAACCTCCCGATTAATAGGTGAAACCTAAACAGTTCGGTCACGAACGACTAATTCAACACTGGGAATAACTCGCGCTGACAGTAACTAGCGCATGACTGGTTCGCCAGTTGACTGAATCCTCGGTGGTTGATCGGGTGGCCATTGGTCTGTTGGCCGAGCTTGGCAATTAGCTTGCAGGCGTTTTGTCAACAGGCGAGAGGACACTGTCAGATCGCTCCAATTGTCAAAGCACGGGGAGCAGATCAACTGTCTTGTCAACAGCCAATGAACTCATCCAAACCACCAAACGCATACTTTACCAACAGTCAGATATTGACTAAATATTTACTGAACTGAGTGAAATTCCTCTTAGGGAAAATGAGTGGTCCTCTAGGAATTTTTGAGTGATACTCTATCGCGCGATTGCTAAAGGATCTGGAGCAGAACGCGCCACATTGTTGTGGGTACCGGCCTATGTAACAAAACAGAAACTGGTACACCTTAATCGTGCAGATCAGCTGGTGAAACTAGCCGATATTCTCTGGCTCTCAAGCAGTTCACTAAATCTTTTGTTAATGAAATTCCCTAATAGAACGGAAGTTATGGAAAAAGGTGGACTATCCCCAAATTAGGTTTCAAACCATGAAGCGAAGCATAGTTTGTTTTGACGTAATACACTACTCATAAGATTGCTGAAAATTCTTCGATAGCCCACGACCGGTTTCGTCAGTCTTGAAGCTCATCAGGTAGGCGCAGTCCCCGAGTTTCCTTCAACCGTATGTTCTACTTAAACCCAAATTGCACGAAATTGGCGAACTACACTCATTTGCAAACAAATTTGGTTTTGCGAGAGACTCACCTGGAACCCAGCTGAATCTCTCGTTAATGAATACACCGAATAAACCGTCGACGTTTTCCATTCTGGTGTGCACCATAAACATTTTACAGCTTTCTAAGAAGGACTAGCAAAATCAATTTCACATGAAGAAAAAGGGCCAATGGTGTGACGCAAGCGCAGTGCAAATTCCGACTTTGATAAGGAAATTCAATCATACAATCGCAGCAACCTTCCGACATCTAGATACCATGCAATCCACAGGGACAGCAAAGGTTGCGATTCGAATTGCTGCTCAGGATTCGAATATTTAGTTATTAATGTGATTATGCCTTCCTGAAATGCCCGGTCAATTTCAAGTGAGGATATCTTCTTCCATGTGGTGGGTAGTTTATACCATCATATTAGGAAGCATCATCGTCGGGTCTATTGAAAATTCATTCTGATCACCACGCCAAGTCCTTGACTTGGTTTTTGGCCTTTGTTCGCACTCTACAAGTGCGTAATGTACGTTCAGAAATCGTTCAATGAAAACTAACTCGAAGGCGTCTTGATCTTGTCTAGTTGTACACTACCTGCGATTACACTGAAGGCTAATAATTGATCTTTCCTTTCCAAATATACCACTTTTGTCCGGTTTGTGAAAGGACACGCGAGCTGGCAGACGCGGGACTCGAATTACGCCTTTCGGGTCAAGATTTAACCTCGAGTCGTCCGAGGTTCCGTCTAATAACCGGAACACGGGCACCCTCAATACTGGTCGTTGGTTTGTTCGCTGAGCTGGGCAATTTGATTACAAACGTTTCATCACCAATCGAGGTGACATCATCAGTGCGTTGGTAGGGAGCGTGGTGGAGCGTAGCGATGGGCTAGTGGGTCGCTACGCTCCACCACGCTCCCTACCAACGCACTGATGATGTCACCTCGATTGGTGATGAAACGTTTGTAATCAAATTGCCCAGCTCAGCGAACAAACCAACGACCATCTATACTACCTGAGCTACCAACATTCTCCTCTATAGCAAACCCTCAATACTAATCTTTACTCAGTTGGTACAATGATATAGAGTGTGACCGTAATGGAAGTACCCTAATATAAAAAGTCAAACCGTCCAGCTCTGACGCCCTTTTAGTGCGCAGGTGTCACATAATCCGGAAGAAGCATAGGATTTGCTTCACGACTGCTGATAGGGCAAGGAGATTTGGGAATTTCCAATGGCAGCTGGTTTATGCTGAAGAGCTGTGCTTTTCGACTTTTCAGCAGGACGAAATCTCCATTAGTACTTCAAGGTTGTTCACAATCACGACCGATAAGCCGGGGATAGGTCCAAAACACGAATATCAGTCAATAGCCCGAGCCCTAACCCCCCTAACACTTTGAATTCAGCTTGTATTTTCAGGGTAGAAAAAGGTATATTTTGTAGTCTGTACCACCGCATAGAAGCAAGCATAAACAAGAAGATGGGCTTCGAACACCTCTGTACACAGCATTACTTGGGATACAGTTAGTACCGGTTTAAAGTTAGACTACAGGACTACCAGAGTCTGTACAACAAATCGTGTTGTTAGCAAGCCAGCTACGGTAAATAGTGCACACTCCACTCTCGCTCTAGCATCACCTCGAGTCACAAGAGGCTCCGGATCGAATCAAAGAAAACATTTCTCAACGCAAAACAGGACTCAAATGCTTCGTGAGATCCATCCACAAGGGAACGACATTTTCTGTGAACTTTGTTGACAATGACATCGCAGAAGCTTCTACTGGTGACGCTCGTTGTTGGACTGTCCAGAAAATATGGCACGCTCTTTTTAGCGATGTACTGACTGGATCGACTTTATTCTTGTTACTCAATTCACGTTGGAAATAATTTGCACAGCTTCCTTCGTCAGTTTTTCTGTATTTTTTGTAACATCAATTAGTTACACGCACAACATTCATCCATACTTTAAAACGGTCTGTTATTGTGTTTTGAATTCGTATTCGATCGAGTGAGGCATGTAGTCATCACCGCTGTCACACTTATGGGAACTGGCATTTCTCTACACGACACTACTTACAAGGTCGCTGAAAACGCATCGGGCTTTTTAGATCGTATCGTATCGAAACAGTAGATGAAACAAGGATTGTTCGTACGGCTTAGCTACTGTCACGACAAAATAGCACTGTGGTCGGTAAGACGAGAAGAATGTAATTCGGATGACGAATACGAACATCGGGAGAACGACAGCATAGCGAGCGAATTAATGGAAAACCCACTTGCAAAATTTCACATGCGACCGAAAGTAACGCTATAAAGTGAGTAGGTTGTACTTCCTCTGAAAAAAACAGTGGTAGTGATAACAAGGTCCTGGCAAACTCAAGTTGATATCGCTATCGGCCGCGTCATAGTAAGTGGGTAAAAAACATTTCTGAACAGTTATGGTGCTTAGTGAACGCCTATCTGATTTTGAGTTGTACGACATCACGGCTTTCGTTGTCGGGCTTGGCAACCATTGGACCGTGACGCCGCTCACAGTGTGGTATAGGAGAGCATGTTATACTGATAATTTAAACATGTTTACCTATGGAAAAGTGTAACTCATTACGTGTGCGTGGCCCATTCACGTATAACAGTAAACATGAGTAGTGAGCGGTTTTTGCATCATGCCGACGTACAAGGTAGGTACACATCTCACAAAGTACGCGGACAGACTGTGCTCAAGAGCTCATTGTCTAGACCCCCAAGGTTGTCAGTCCATCGCACTGAGACAGGTGACGGGCTGATGACGCTTGTCTTAACGTCAGACACGATAAGAAAAACACTTCGTCAGTCCATTTGTGGCGATGGTGTGATTTTTTTCTTCTGTAGGAGTTGTGCATCATTTTGTCACTGTCGCTGTTGCCCGAATGGTTGATATTGCCAGCGGTGTAAACAAAATAAACGTTGCACTTAATTACTTCCGCGTTCTAAAGACGAGCATACTACCAGTGTTCAGGATGTCTAACTCAGTGAGAAGCATACGCTGTAGCAAATAACTTCCCCAACCTGGTGAACAATAGTCCAGATAAACAAAATTGTCTGCTGCAATAGCATGCGCCAGTCACGAGGGCACGTGACCGTCTACGGAACCAAAAATGGAAACAATACAGACAATACAGACAGACTGGAACTAACATATCTTGGCTGCGCCCACAGATTAGGGTGCAATATAACTGCAGTATTCAAAATGACTCAGTGTTCACGTCGGTGGAACGTTTTTAACAGTTACATCACTGTTGCAATTGTACATTGCAGGAAAACGTAAGGTCCTGGGAAAAATAGGGCGAACATTTGCGTTACCGTGAAAGCAATGTCGAAGACAAAAAGTCTCCGGGTACACTGTCAGGTGTTTGCCAGCGTACCAAAGTTTCGCATGCGCTCTATAACACCACTCTCTGGTGGTGCATAACGCTGCACATAACTTGACTTTATATCAACAGAGGCCCATAAATGCAGTAGGAGAGAAAATGATTGCACATCCACATTGTCTTAGCTTCGGGATATCCCAGTGAAGAAGAAGCGACTTGCTGATCGGGAAACCCATTGGTAGAGTTCGTATCTCACTGCTCTATCTATCTTGTTTGGATCTGGGGAAAGTGACAATACCTCGGTCTTTACGCTTCCTAGAGCTTTATCATCGTCAACTGGTAACATCTCTGCTCCAACGCCAAACGGATATTGTGGTAATCAGACACTAAAGAGACACCGCAACTGAATATTTCAGCTTCGTCTGAGATGAGCTTCCGTTTAGTGGACCACGTTCCTATAAGTGATGAATAGTCGTGCATTATCACAAACATCATAGATACTGAAACTGACACTGCTGTACAACCATAGACAGCTATCTAGAAAGCTTCAAAGTAGAGAAAACGAAGAGAAGAGGGTTTGTCACGACCACCTCGAGGCACATACGTCTCCAAACATCAACTCAGACGATCGCGACGGATATCTTTGACACAGGATGGCAGTCGATACTTCAACGACAAACTCAAGCTCATGATGGCTCCAACCTTGCATAGGTCAGTCGTTCTCACAACACCAAATGCATCGAACACGTGCCTCTTAAGTGTGTGCAGTTGAGACGTTATCCATTATGTGTGCATGCCCACTCATCAAGATTTTGGGACACAATTTTCCCCAAACAGTCTTCTGGTTTGCCGTACATGCTAGACCAAGAACTATCTGGATTTCTGCCTTTTGATAATTTTATCGGTCATGAAATTGACGAATATCGTCAGACCAGTCTTGTCAAGGCGTATCCTGTACAAGCGGGAATTTGCTCCCATCAAACGATCAACACGCCGAACAACCATACTATAATACGTTACCATTGTCTGGGTCTATCCGTCAGAAGTAACCTGCCGATGTGCCTCATCATCATCCTAATATCGGTTATCAGCTTCAGTAAAACCACATCCCAAAGCACATAATACCAATCCCGGCTCACCTGAAACCGACCGAACTGTTCGGAACTGTCCACTGACCATGAGAAATGGCTAATGACTTGATGAGACTGATTAAACAAACAAAGTAGCCGTCACTATCCTTACGGGTGAGTACGGTAGTGAATCACCCGTATCAACATTAGTGTTGTTGTCCCTGATGATCGTCTAGCCAGGGATCTTACTTGAACCTGCCATCACACCACTTTATTATGACTCGCAATAATGCCTCACAGCTAAAACAGAGGACATTCGAACACAATGAAGCATAAAAAACCAAGCCAGTTGGCAGTGGAAAGGGAAGATAGTAATGCAAGATTTAGGCAAAATGTTAACAAGCTTACCTCAGGAATGTATCACTTTAGGGGATGTGGTAGCGATCTCTTTGTACACCACTGGATGAGGACTTAGATGAGGCTTAGATTCCGATAACCGTGATCATGGATGTAGAAACTGGTTACACTACGGCAACCACCACACAGAAAATGCAAATGCACGCTATTTCCTCCCTATCTAAACACATTGATCGGTCTGACGCATCCGGGTCTGCTTCTGGACCACGTGGAAAGGATTGGTTAAAACAGCGACGTAAGGCTGACGACCATAGACCACAGTGTTGAGTGTACGTCACACTGGCTGTGTGTGAACAACTGACCAATGGCGTTAGAGTGAACTAGCAAGCAGTTAGGCCAACGCAATCTGACGTGATGCATAGACGCTCGGTCTGCTTCTTACAGACATGGGGTGAATTTCGTCCTGACACTGCTTTCTCCCTTGCTTCCAACGGCACATGTGAGTGTGTCTACGCTCGAGGATGAGAGCCAATCGCGCCTCGTGTGACGCGTGCATACAGTGACACAGATAGCGGACGGTCATACGCTGATCGATAGACAGACACGTTCTTCTGCACGTGCCTCTGCGACTGGAGTGGCGTCGTGCCGGCAACGCGACACAGCTGATACGATAGCCCGGACGGCCGAAGGCTTGTAAATACGAGGGGATCAGTTGTCGGCCTAGTCGCACTGGGCCAAAGCGAACTGGTGTACTGCGTGGGATCGATGGACGGTAGATTTGCCCACAAAGATCAACCTAATGATGTCTTCAAGCTAAGATCCTTCGTACAAAAACAATCTTTCTCTGGTCGCCTCAGCAGCCGCACGTTTTTACCAGGAAGAAATAATTGTCTATAGACACCCTAAAACCCCATTACGTCACACGAAAGTTCACGTCACACACGAGTTCAACCTAATGCAAGCACACTAACTTCTCTTGGTCACCAGAATTACGGAAGAAGCACATGATGTGTGAAGAAATACGATAACTTCACCACTCCTCTGTACCAAAATGGTTCAAATTTAGTGAAGTCCATACCCTGTTGGTCAAGTAAACAAAGCGATTGGCTGCATCCTATAAGTTTGGCATCATATCCACCCATAGTGCATGGTTTTGAAAATCAGCACCACGTTCACGAAGAAGCTGCTTACTGGCCTGGATAAGGTCATATGATCGATTAGGAAGACACCCTAAAAATGATTAGCTATTGACAAAACTGTAAACGACAGTTCTCCATGAAAGTGAACTCCACCAAAAAAACCTATCGCCCTGTTGAGAAGGCTACTACGCGCGGTAATGCACGATCCTTTTTTGCATTGAGAGAATCAACCTGCAGACGTTATCCACTTTATTTTTTGTTCTACTCCTCCTACTGATCTTCAGGCCCTATGGTCATGGTGCACTGAGTAACTGAACACATTCTATATGTAGCTGTATCACTTTGGAACAGTGTTGTTCAGTTTTTAACCTGTGAGTTTGCCTTCAGTGGGAGAATGCTAAGCTTTGCTCAATACTATTACTATTAGTATTATTAGTATTATTATTGGGTATCTACATTTTATGACTGCTTGGAAGGAGGCATCTGCCTATCTCGTAAGATATACTTATCACGAAGAAACACAATCTGTATACTGTGGACACATTGTCCAAACTGTAGAAAGGGAAGGCCGCAGTATTGAAATGAAATCCGATGTGGATGTTCTCACTGATGAAGAAGAACAGCAGAAGCGGATGGAGGCTTTCCTCACTTTTCAACGATTGGGATTCTTTATGCCCTGTGATGACAGTTCCGACGACCGGACAGGTCAAGATAGTGTTGACCATAGTCCGACGCTCTGAATTCGGGATTACCTGCCAATCATTGCCTTAAAACAAAATAAAACTTGGGAAAACGGTTGAGACAAAAGTTACTACTGAATATGATGGAGAAAACTGAACTAGCCGGAGTTACCTGTTTGTAGACCGCGACTAACGAGGAGGTCGTTCTAAAACTTCGACAGCCACCAATTGCTGTTCGTAGATATCTCTCCTTCATAACAATGTTTAGGAGAGAAAATCATTTCAGCCCGGTCCAAAAATATTCCAAAGTGGAAGGCTTCAAAAAAGCAGTAGAGTTTGCTTCGTCAGAGCCTAACGTGCAGATAAAAAGTATAACATAACCATTCGTAACAACTGCTACGGTTGTGGGCAGAAATAGTGAGCAATGAATTGCATCCCCGTTGGAACTGAATGACATTCGCACAGATTACTTGTCTGTTCCCAAGTTTTCGATAAAACGATCCAAACGTGTGTGTGTGTGTGCGTTGATGCAATTATTCGCGTCACTCCATTTCATTCACTCCTTGATTTTGTTGCCAACGCCAGACAGCTAGACAATACTGGGTATTTAGATTACCTAAAGTAGTTTACATATAGTGGATGCCTAGGGGAAGTCCACTTTCCAACCCCGGCTCCAGGGGAGTTTGATGCTTTTCGTTTGACAGTTTTCAGATGGCATGTTTGAAGGCAGTACTGCAAACGCTCACACCAACCCACGTACGTATTGGGTCCAAATAATCAATTTTTTAAAGCCATACTGATACGAAATGCGACTCGTTAGGGGGTGCTTATTTTGTAGACATTATTTTATTGGTATCACTAGTTCTCAGTACACCACCACCCTCCTAACAAAGAGCAGAGCCTGCTATGAACTTTTTATGAAATTACCACTTAGTGGCTTTTGGATCAAAACATTTTCCAGGTACCATCTGGTAACACATTCATGAATGTCCGTCATTATGGGTTGTGCCTACCGACCTTACGTTCAGTACTCCTTTCAGAGTAATGTGGTATGAAGACCGCCGTCCCTAGAACTTTCTACTGCATATATCTGTCTGTTTTGCACAACTTTTGGGACTACATAGTGTAACTTAAGCCAAAAAAACGTTGTCCTCAAGGATATGAATAGCTATATTAAATCGGTGCGCACAATAAACTTTATTAATATCTGACTTGCGTCTTGTTGCGCATACTACTAACGGGTGAGCACGTGAACTCTCGGACCCACACACCATTCACAACAAGGGTTTACTGTTTTTCTTCTTGGTCTAACTGGACAAGTCTGTCGGAAAGTCGCCTACAATATTTCTGTGCATATGATAGCTCTAAAAAGTACACAGACTGCTAGCAGTTTACCACACGCAGACTTCTTAACTAGCGGGCTCACACAAAAGGTCACTTTTTGTCGATGAACACAGCCCATCTTTCTGTGCAAAGCAATGATAGCAAAGTCATTTGGTCACGGCCAAAACGCAGCAAGCAAGTATCTTATGTTTGACGTACAAAAGTATTCCGGACTTGATTCTCGAATTGACAGTGACAGGGTCATTCAACTAAAACAACAAAGTTACTAATAACACAGAACCCCATAAACATGTGCACCCAATAGTCAATAGTCAGGTGTAGTTTGGAAGTGAAGACATATTTGTCTACACCAGAGAAATCAAAGTTTGATCCTGAAGTATCCAACCAGACAATTTCTCTGAAACATTTGCAGGGAGAGAGAAAGAGTAGTAAATTGTGGAGCGACAAGATATTTGGGAAATGTTACGCCCTTTCCAGTACGATTTACCATTGTCTCAGTCCTGTTGCCGCTGTCCTGACGTCGTCGCCGTTGTCCCATTTTGACTCACTACGACATAGTGAATCAGCTGATTGCGCTACGTTCTTAGTGTTGTTCTCAGTGATGTTGCGACACCAGGGTGGTGCAGTAGACTAACCCGCTGCAGCCGTTCCACAAACGTCTGCGCTGAATGTACTGGACAAACAGAAGGCACACAAGACGAACAAACAGAAGAAATGAAACGTGGTAAAAAGGTGCGGTTACCCGTCGTGCAGGTCCAAAACAACTCCCCAAAGAGGAGCCTATCGGGGAAACTAACCACTAAATCTGGACGTTATTCAAAATTGAGGAGAGAAACGAATCTACCAGACGAAT
This sequence comes from Clonorchis sinensis, assembly GCA_003604175.2. Classification (NCBI taxonomy): domain Eukaryota; kingdom Metazoa; phylum Platyhelminthes; class Trematoda; order Opisthorchiida; family Opisthorchiidae; genus Clonorchis; species Clonorchis sinensis. The sequence continues at coordinate 145,440,015 of CM030369.1, read as the reverse complement.
CAACCCACTTGTGTGAAAAGTGGCGGCTGTGTTCCCAATGCACCTACCGCAAAGTAGAGCACCGTCACAATCAATACTGTCGCAATTGATCTTCTGTTAGAGCGGACTTGTTCTCGAGCCTTGGTGACTGTTATTCAGATAGGACCAGTTATGACTGAAATGAGTTGTCTACAACATGCTCACATTATAAAACATTCAACTTCGCCCGAAAAGTGCATTTGTTGGAGTAGCTAAGCATCAGCTAAGCGCCAATGGCTGAACGCACCGTTTTCAAGGGAACGAATTCATTGTGAAAACAATGGTTTGGTGTACCTGAAATATTCTAAGCACTGAGAAGCTAGGGATTTTGAGCAACCATTATAAAATACGGATCAAACGGTGAGATTTCGTCGGCCAGTCCGTGTCAGTTATTGGTCAACTCGTCGTTCTCGGGTGTAACCTAATGTTCTAAGAGCCACAGACTGATGAAAACTACACGCGCTTGTACACCACTGGGTACTTTACGGTAATCCTCAGTGATTGTCTGAGGTGTGAAATGGTGATTCCCGCTGACGAAGCTGAAACAAGCACGCAGAACAAGCTACATTACGACCGAAGATCTCGACGCATTTTACCGCGTGTAAGCATGTAAGCATGTCTCACATACCGAATTTTAGGGGAGAGAACACGCATCAATCCCTAGTATCAATTTTAATGTGAAATCTTCCAGAAACATCCAACATATACGCGCAAACTATATATATATATATATATATATCCTTCGGTTAGTAATCTGAGACGGTTGATTAAATATAACAGGAACTCTTGGAGGGAACATAGGCTGGCAACAGATCTACCGTACATCATTGCGTCTTCTCGATAAACTCCGTCTTTTGTGGTGGCTGGAGGTGGTTAAGCTGGTCTGCAGGCTACAGCAAAGACCATGGGAACAATGGCTTTTCGCTCTGATCTCACTGCTTTCAAAGTAGCGACCCGAATGTTCTTTTCACTCTAGCGCAAATTCTTTTTCGTGACTCTCTAAAGAACGAGGTTTATCCTGTGCATTTCAGCAACTAAGCCAAAAAACAAAGCGGTGCTGTCTAACTTAAGATGCACATAGCGAATTCAAACCACAACCTGAAGGTGCTTACTTTTGGTTCCAATTGCAACTGATGGATCTCCCAGTCATTACAGCAACTCACCCGTCATTCAACCAGATTTATTAACTCATAATCATTTAGAGACCGCAAATAAACTTTGTGTAAATAAAGATTTGGTCATTCTGTCTCCAAACAGATACTATGCCAATGGACAAGATGGATTTTGTTTCAAAGGTGCAGATCTTTTTCAAAGGCAGACACAATTTTTCCTTTGGATCTTTCAAGAATGAATGTTATACCAAAGAATAGCCGACCAGTTCAGGTTCTTGGTTCATGAAGTCATGATGTTAATTCGTGTGAAACAAGTTCGCAAAACGTTGTGTATGTGTTTCGTTGGATTAAAGATGGATAAATGGATTTATTTTCCCGATAGTTTTGATTTTCTCTAGACACTGTTTAACCGACCCATCCTACTGGTGTTTGACCATAAGGTTCGTAATAGAGTGTAGTTAGTGGGCTCTGCAGCATACCTTACAGCCAGCTTGGTTTGAACGGTATTCCGGTGTCGAACAGTCTGTAGTGTATCCCTCAACCCGAATGGCAAGGAACCTGTTGTCAGGTGGGCAGTACTCCATTAGGACGTTTCTCACCGAAATCATGAAAACGCTGGAGGGAGCAAAACTCAACGGACTGCACTGGTCTCACCCGTTCCCGGAACTTGCAGCCCTCTTCGTACCTTCTTTACTTCCAGAATCACTTTCGGATTCGGACCTGATTATCAAGGTCGAATCGCGCGAAGGTTGTGTCTAAACTTCATTAAGATTGCCTCGTTTGCGTGGTCGTAGAAAAGAAATACGGGAGATTTAGTCTGCTTCAATAAAAAAATCGCCAAGCAAAGTTCGGTCATCAGCCTCCTTTGATTTGTTACTGAAGCATTGGGAAGATATGGCTTATCGCAGTTTGTCGTCATGGTTAGAAACATCCGATCTGACCAGCTGATGAGTGTGACGTCTATTATTGTCGGTTTGCTAACTGAAACTGATCGAAGAACGTTGATTGACCTTAGAATTGTGGGGATTGTTCGGATGTTCGGTTGATTCGTTTGTTCTGTCTGCAGCTGATTACTGTAAATCTCCCTAAAACCGATTAAATAGACTTCTGCTACGCTGAATATTCTCATTTACACACGAATTCGGTTACGACAGCAGACACAACTGAATACAACTGGATCACTCGTTTGTTATGATCTGCTTCAACTGAACAGGCTGCACCAGACAGCTACGTGTTTCAGTTGGTACGACATTTAAGAGATTGAAATAAGTTGTTGTCTCGACGTGACACACTACTCATAAAGTTGCTGAAAACTCTTCGACAGCCCACGACCGGTTTTACCCTTCTTGTGGTTTTTCAGAACCATCATAAACGAGAGACTCAGCCGGATTCAGTTGACCCCCCGTTGAAGTCAAATTCGTGTGCGCATGAGAATATCTGTCGAAATCTGTCCAGTCTGTGTTCAAGTAGAAGTGGAAGGAGTTGACGGGAACTCGGGGAATGCGCCTACCCGATGATCCCCAAGAAGGGGAAAACCTACCGTGAGCTATCGAAGAGTTTTCAGCGACCCTATGAGTAGTGCATTACGAATATACATGTATCGCGGTACCTCGAATATCGTAGCAACTAGAACATGAGGCGGCCTAGTGCAGCACATTCAGTTGCCTGGAAACATCAAAAAACGAGAGAACCAGCTGGGTTCTAGGTGAGTCTCTCGCAAAACCAAACTGATTTTCGAATTAGTGTATTTCTTGGAAAACAGTCCAATTTGGGTTCAAGTAGAACATAAGGTTGACGGGAACTCGGGGAATGCGCCTACCCGATGATCCCCAAGAAGGGGAAAACCTACCGTGAGCTATCGAAGAGTTTTCAGCAACCTTATGAGTAGTGTTTTTTTATGAAAATAAACTGCGATATCCCGAAAATCGTACCAACTGAAATATGAGGTGGCCTGGTGCAGCACATTCAGTTGCTTAATAAAATCATAAGCAAGAAATTCGGATGGGTTTCAGGTGTGTCTCTCGTCAAAACCAAATTTGTTTGCAAATGAGTATCTTTCATTAACTTTCCGTCACGTTCGCTGCACGCATTCGTATACCCTCTTCGAGCCCCGATGAAATATTAATTCCAAAACAATCAGTTCAGTCTCATCGAATGGTTCCTTAGGATTCGGAGACAGCTTCAGTTGTTCCAACTATTTTACAAAGCGGAACTACTGCAGAATGTGAGGACAGTTTTATATCTCGGTCGAAATTGGGCGAGCTGCTGTGTCAGGATGGTCAGATTCCTTGTAATTTTGCACTCGCCTATTCGCAATAAAACTGTCTAGTTCCTAGTTGGTCAGTCCTTTTCCAAAATTAAGCTACTTGAACGGGGATTATAGTCAATTACAAAATGCTGCAATTCAAAGTAGTCTGTGTGGTGCAAATGGTTTATGTCGGTTGGACAGTGGTGATCAGTGCAAATCGCAGATACCGATGGCGATCCGAGGGAAAAAGACCGGTAAGTAAAAACATAGGAGTAACTCGGTGATCAAAGTATGATGCTATTTTTCTTCAACTGTTAGCGCTAATCATTTTCCCACAGGTGTTGGCGTCATCCGTGAATTCACTCACCTTTCAACATGTAACCGTGCCAACCACAAATAGACTAACACAGCTTCGCACTCCCTGTCCAGTTATCGGATAGTGTGCTGTGGTGATACCACACATAAATGATAAGCTGGAACCGACAGCAGCAACGGATTCTGAAACGCTCGCTGAGGAGGGTATGACGTCCCGGTATACAAAACTTCGGACTTTCATCTTGTTCACTGGGTTCGAATACCCACACTGGCACCTTCAAACTGAAATGACAGAAATGCTGTTTCGCCAAAAGGACGTAGAATGTACTTTTCATTCGTTCATTTGTGCGTAGTAGCTTGTCACTTTCCCAGAGTTGGCTCTTAGAACATTCAAGAATGACGGATCTTCCAAAGTCTGACAGTAAATGACAGACACAACCTCCTCTACTGTTTGATTCATATTTCACAACTGCTGCGCACACCTCTAGCGTTCCAGTCCCCGGGATCCTTAGATCAGTTCGTCTTCGTTAGACATTTCCCAGTTTTACAGCTAAATAGTTCGCTAGGGTTTTATAAGGCACTCGATTATTCTAATGATATTACTCTTCCTTGAAGTAACACACTCTTTGACAGCTCACTAGCCATATCGGCTCTCTTTAGGTCCAGAGTTTTCATCAAATTTATGTTCCACTCCGCAACTGCCGAGATATGCTCATTTGCAAACACCATGTTTAGGAGACTATCGTGCTGAAAACTGAAACTTGGGCGACATTGGTGCATTACAATCAGCTGAAGAACAACACAAACGAAATATTCATTCAAGTCGTCCCTCAATCGCAGGATAATTTGCATACTCTTTCTCTCCATTGTTCAGTAAGGTCATCAGTGAACGACACCGCGTTATAGAGAAGAGGTTTACATAGGAATCGCTCCTCGTTCTTGTGGGTAACACCCACTGTGTAACACCCACTGGCGTTCTTCTGTGTGATTAGTGCGTTTAGGGTATCCTTGGTAGTTTTTCACACCAGTGGGCGAATTAAACCTTTGTCTAACCTTCACAGAGGTTAGTGACCCAGAGGCTTACTCTCAAACTGTTGGATGGGCTTCCATCCTGCCCGTTCCCTTCACTTTTCATCTGCGTACTTTTGTGTTGTAAAACCACAGCGTGAACGTCAACCGAACAGCTGATGGACCGACTATGACAAGGTTGGGAGGAGGCAGTCCAACGCCGACCCTAGTACCTTGCCATGACGGAGGACGAACTGAGATAAGCTGTTATGGTAAAGCAGTGATACAATGGCAACACAACTTTGGGAGAATGCCAAGACCATTGGAGTAACGGTAAATCATGCAGAGAAAGGACGAAGTGGAGGATACAAACTTATATTTTTTAGGTATAATTAAATTCTTTTCTTAATTGTTGGTTAACTTATGATTGCAGAGGTCTAGCGAGATGAAAAATGTCGGTCGCAAGCTTATGATTAGCTCTACCGCTTAGTCTCCAGACCCAAGTTCAAAAGAGTTGAGAAAAATTTAGCTAGAACCCTTGGTCTTCAGCAAAAAATGTTGATACAAAAATCCATGACTTTTTCAACATCCGTAAGGTTTGATATTCACCTACATGAAAATGCCACACGTACGCCACTTTGTAAAGCGAAATTCCGACATCAGTAGCATCGTTTTTTACCACTTTACGCAGGTGCACGAGGTTATACAGGGCTACATGTGACGCTTCTGAGTATCGACTCCAAAACCTGTTTCATAACTGACAGAATAAAGTAGCGAAAGACTTGCATTCCAAAGAGAGGTTTGAAAATTAAAGCTTGCAAAGAAAGCTTTGATAGCCCAAACCCACATACAACTTTTGCCAGTGCGATGATAGCAATAATCGAATCGGCGCACCGTGTTTATCGATAGACTAAGTGACACACTTTGGTGTTTTGAAGTGAATCTTATAAAAACTATCTCTTCAAACGGAGATAGATTTGATAGGTTTTTTGGTTATTGCGAACAGCTGAACAGTGAAAAGCCCAAGACGTAAAGTGGGAGTGGTGACCCCGCATACACAAGTGCATTAACGATCGAATGCCTAAACAACGGGACGAGTAACAATCATTTGATGAGTAATGATTCACTGTCAATAACCGTTTTTGAAGTTTTAGTCACTTAGATTATGATAATCAGAGGAAAACCGCTAGGGTTTAAATTGAGCTCCATGGATCCGGAAGGACTTATGATAGTTCCCGATAGAGATCGATATCGGGCCGTCATCCAGTTAGACAGAATACACCATATTACTGGAGAGATTAGCTAGGTGCACGTATGTGTCGGTCAGACCAACAGTTAATAGGCTTATGGCACCTACGGTGACTTTATTGTGACTATCTAGTGTGAGAAGTTGAGACGTATTGCAATGGTTCATGAATTGTGATGTGCACATATGAGTACTGAATTCCGGTCTCATTCAAATGATGGCGTTAACAGGAGACTAAGCTAAAGTACAACCTAGTCCGTCTTCTGTGATACTCTCCAACTGCATGTGCTGTACAAGGGCCGCCTAGTTATTCGAAATATCACAATATAATCTCTTGACGGAACATACTACTCATTAGGTTGCTGAAAACCTTCCAGCAATCCACAACTGAGAGATTCAGCGGGGATTCAGCTGAATCTCCCGTAAACACCAAATTAGTCTACAAATGGATGTATCTCATCAAGTGCATACAGTTTGGTTATCAATTAAAACGTACGGTTGATGGGAATTCGGGTACTCCACTTGTTGAGAAGGGCGTAACCGGTCATTAGCTGTCGAAGGGTTCCCAGTCACCTTAGGATTAGTGTGTTCCGTCAAGAAAATGGACATATTCATATTGTTTGAGTTCGTATGCCATCAAAAGGTTTAAAGTTCCTGTGTAGCTATGGTAGAATGTGCAACGAAAACCTTACGGAAAGTCCGTAACAACAGTCCCGTGCAAGGTGAAGTAAACATGTTGGTGTGGACGAACATGTGTGAGTGAGCAACAGCAGTGAAAATACAAACAGACGCAACACAAATCAGGACATCATTAACGGCATTGTCCGATTTACATGTACATAGACATAGGTGTCTGTCATTTGCGGTGCACAAGGTATCACATCCCAGTATGAATATCTAACCTAACTACCGCGATAAAAATGGGTACGGATGTTCTTTCGTTGCCTAATTCCTTATCTACCTGCAGGGAATCCGATAAAATTGTGGAAAAACTGGATTTGCGATTGCTTTGATGGCTCCCATCCACTTACATCGCGGACCCAAACTACCTTTGGAAATACCAGACAGTCGCGTCACGTGGTGTCATATTACCAAGCACTTACCAACAGACGCCAAGTCGTACTGTTTCCAGCTCGGCTGAAACACTTCGAACAAAGTTGACCTGATTTTGTCAACAAGCGTTGTCTAGCCTTGGAAATCGACTGCTTGCTCACTAACCGATATACACAAAACTTGTCTTCTGGTGGGGTTGTTATTGTTATTGGTTCCGTCTTTGACCGACAGCAACTGACAGCTGGACAAATCGGACGACTGACCCCATAATACACTGGCGATTTGCGTTGCCTAGGTATACGACGAAGACGGCCCACATTACAAGGTGCGTAGGAAAAAATGGAACAGCTGTCGAAGTTGGCGGGATTTCCGATCGATACTTTTTTTCTGAAGACCAGATCCAACTAGGATTTACACGATAACAGCCCATTGCATTACGACTAAAGCAACGGACAGTTATTTTTTTATCGTTATCAGTCTTCAGACTGCTCGCGTGCAGTATGAACGCTTGGAAGCATCTTGGGACAGCAGTTCTCCGGAAGTAGACTTTTACAAGGAGCACTACTCATAAGATTAATGAAAACTATTCAGTGGCCCACCACAGGTTTTTCCTTCGTGGGCCTCATCAAGTAGACTCACTTCCCGAGTTTTTGTAAATCTTATGTTCTGCTTGGATTCTCATTGGACTCAGGTAGCGAAATACGCTCATTTACACAACAGTCTGATTTTAAAAGACTCAAGTGAATCCCAAATTAATTGTTCGCTATGGTATTCTTCAACCGGATGTGCTGCGCAAGGGTTGTCCATATTTCAGTTGGTACGATACTTGACATATTGCAGCATATTTTCTTGACAGAACGCTATCCGTTAAAACAAAATTGGTGTACAAGTGAATTTCGTGCAAGTGGGTTCAAGTAGAACATAGGGTTGACGGAAACTCGGTGAACGCCCAAGAAGGGCGAAAGCTGTTGTGGGCTGTCGAAGAGTCTTCACTAACTCTATGAGTAGAGTAATAGTCTACTTTTACGAACCAGGTGATTCTTGCACCAACTGAATGTAGCCGGAAGCAAATGTTCGGAGACAGGAACACCAACTAAACTTTTCTGAGCTGAATAAGTGGGTTTGCATTACAGCTACTCAGTATAATTAAAACTCCTCTCTATAGCTGTATCATTTTGCCATCGACTGGCGAAGTCATTTCTCGAATTCACTGCTCCTCATTAGAGATCGCCAATGGGGCTTGGTCAAAGTGGTGTGGACTGTCCCTATTCGGGACTGAGGGTCATTGTTAGTCCGTCGTTATTGGATTCTCATTGACGTGATGTTTGGCACCTTGGTTTGCTGCATTTGCATTACTGAATCACCACTGCGTTCTACACTTATCCACAACAGATCCTGACAACACTACGTCACAGGGACTCTTCATCTTTCCTTGTGCATGCAGGGCTCGCAGTTCTGCACAAAACTAACTGTAAACTGTGCACGTGAAACTATATCCCGGTCTGGTCAGGGTTAAACGTCCGCTTGTTCACAGATGACTGGATTAAGATTAGGCCAGCTTGAAACTATGCTAACAGGGACCTGCACAAACTCACAGGCACGGAATCTTGAAATGATGCTATACCGCTGCTGAACACTGTACATCTACCCACTGCCATCTCCAAGACGAGGCTGTCCAGCTAATTCTCTCGCCTTTCACCAGGATCTAGGGCCTGGCTGATCAAGCTGAATATTCTCGAGCGATCCCTCAAGGCTTTACAGCCGCATCTCCGCGGTCACTCACTCAATTTAATGAAGGCTTGGAAGTGATGAGGAGGCTAGTGCACGTCTTTCCTACATTGAGCCCGGATGACATGTTACTCAGAGGCTATTCTCTTTGATTTGTCTTGGTCAGATGTCAAATTTTCCGAGGAATTCTCACGGATGTTTCTTCAGAGACCTCCGAGTAGACCAAAATGATTAGCTTTAGACATAAGCTACTCAACACTGACTGACTGAATGATCGGTCAGTCAGCATACTATAGCAATGACAAATGGTGAAAATGTCCACTGGTTCTTCATATTGGATTAGTATCGCTAGACCAAACTGCGTTTACTGACGTCATAATGGGCATCTTATTTTATCCTGGCTATCATGCCATTGTGAGTCATTTCAGTCTGCTTTGGTCTACTTGGTATTTTAGCCACAGCCCGACCAGCGATGTGGTTTAATTCCACAGTTAACCACCCTAGTAACCATGAGATTATCGACCAAACAATCGGCCGATTTCCAAGCCTGGGATGTACAGGGGTTTTAAAAAAGGCTCTCTCACGGCTCACTGTTTGCACTGCCACATTTCCATGCTTGAGGTTCATTCCTATAACGTCAATGAACTCGAGCTTTTACTGAGGGAGTTGGTAATCAGCCAGAGAGTTTGAGATCGTTCGCTATGAAGAGGGAAACTTATTAGGCCTTCTCGATGGACAATCAAGGAGCGGGGAATAGTTGTTCGCCCAATAAAGGTCCGGATTTTCCACTATACTTTTAGACTTCATTTTCACACTCCATCGAACGTGTTATTTAAGAGGTAGCTGATTTGATTTCAACTTTTTGTTTGGATTCATCACTCACTCTTTCATTTTCGGGTCGTCATTTATTCACCCATACCACAACACTTTGTCGTCGAGGTTTTTGTTACAACCATCACCGAACCAAACCCCAGTCCGATTAAAAAGACATGATGGCCTAACTTGGAAGAGTTATCAAGGTGCCAGGTAGAACAAGTTACACCAAAGCCAGTTGTACATCATTTCGTCTTCATTTTGTTCCCCAGCATAGTAGTGTCTGGTATAAGCTTAATTCCGTTATTGTTTTCTCGACACAAAACACTACTTATAAGAGTGAAGTAGACTACTCTACAACCCACTACCGGTTCTGCCCTTCTTGAGGCTCATCAAATTTCCTTTGTTCTCCAGTTCCCATCGACTTTATATTCATATGCAGGGCAGTCAAGCAGTTGATTGCATTTCTGCGCAGTCTCTTGAATGCAACCATTTGTTTGCAACAGTTCCGTATTAGGCAAAGAAGTGAACTCAACAACAGTCCAAAACGCCAAAAGAAACGCCGACAGTCGGTAGATCACCCACTTGGCATGCGAAAGACCTAATGATAGATTTCTTTTCCTTTACGCCATGTGCACGCGAGACTCACATTCGAAAAAATTAGCTGTTCTCTCCTATACGCAAATTCAAACCAGTGTTTGAGTGGTTGGATAATATCCGGGCTATATGGTAGAAGTGTAACAGTGGTATGGCGGATTCCAAGTTTGTTGGCCCGTGCCTGAGAGCGTAGCCGGTAGAACACCTCTTCAGTAAGGCATGGTACCGGTCAGTTTTTGGGTCTACAGTGTTTATTTGGACTTTCTATCGAACTATCACAATCGGTTGAGGTTGATCCGTGATGATCTATGCGAGAACCGGCGAAGCTGATTTCTAACAGCTGTCGCAGAAGGAAGGTATCTTCTAGATAATCGGTGTTGATGTCGAATTAGGGTAAGCAACTTCGAGAAAAACCCATAAGCATTCCAATCTGATAGGATATATGAAAAAGCAAGATACAAGGAATTTTTGCTCATGCTAGCCACACCCGAATTATCACGTCGGGATGGGCAAACGTGTGAACAGACGTTTGCCGGACGTCACGAACAGCGCCTGAGGAAATTTTCTTACTGTGTCAATCGACCGCTCCGCTCGGAATTCGTCGGTTTAGCGTAGAGGACTCGGAATCGTGCGCATTCGGTTGGTAGTTTCAGGCGATGTTAAATTTGATGATGGGGTAGGGGTATGCTAGATCTGTTGAAAATGAGCAGATTACAACCGCCCATACTATCAGGCCGAAAGATCTCATGGGAACCAAGCGAAACGATGGCTCTGAATACAGCTTCGATGGTGAGGTCATATAACGTCGGCCGTTTTTTGTTCCTGAATGACTACTGAAATCCCAACAGAATGGGCCAAAGTATTTTGGTTTGCAGCACCTCCTTACTCTGTTTGAATGAACCATGTTCGTGAGATGATGGGAACGGTAGGGATCAGCAGGATTTCCCACAGTACCTCTTCAGTAATGCAAGTTTTGTGAAGAGATCGCATAAATCCGGAAGCTCCTCTAGGAAAGACTTTGTGTTTACTAAATTGTAGCGAGATACATGACCACTGTAGACCACTGTAGACATGAGAGCCCTCAAAGTGAAGTTTTGTAAGAAAACTCTCTTGTTTTGTTTCCCCAAGGATGGTTTTCACAGGGGTAGACATAGGTCTGCGGGAGGTTCTTGAGTTGACACGCTGAAGGATCATTCAAGGTATGTTGTGGAAGGGTGATGGGTGATAGCACAGACTATGTCGAGAAGACATATTTTCGCTGAGGCTTGCTAAGTTGGGTATACTAAAATCCTGCTTGTGTCCTTAAGTGATGCCGATCTCATATTATTCTGGTATTTAGGACCTATGATGCATCAATGGTTTTGCCTAATGGAGACTTCGTCCTGTAAATGAAGCCGAACGGTAATGTTCACACTACTAGCGGGGAGGTTGCGGGTTCAAGCCACTGGAGTTTCGTGAGATGCGCACCGCTTATGATTCCCAACAAGGATGAAATAATTGTACTGTGCTTCTAGGCTTTTCAGCATTGACTGGCTGATTACTCCATTAAAATTATCAAATTTCCTCACACTAACAACACTGTTTTCTTCTTAACGACAGATGCCTCAAAGTTGTGACGTTCTGTGTCGAACACACTAACAAAAAGACTTTTCAGGTAGTCCTTTTTCGCGTCAGTGGAATCGCAACTACTGGAGATAATTCAAAACTTCTGGACAGCCTAATGAAGGGTGTACGGGCTGAAGGAACCATTGTGCCGTAGCGCGACAAATTCCAGGTCCTCGTATAATTTCACAGCTTCATCGATTCGCAGTCAACCCAGATAAATCGATCCAGAAAACTGAGTTGCAAAACATGACAGCAATCGGTTCTCCTGCCGTATATATTCTACACTAGACCTTGTTTGCCCAACTGAATTCTGGTAGATAGGTTCAAAGACAGTTCGCACACTTCTGTGAAAGTGAGTTGTGTGAGTGAAGTAAGTGCTTTGAATATCCTTTACTCTACCCTTTCCGCACCAATTTCGCAATTGAATCTTGTCCGACAAGTACGCTGCTCTTCGGCTCACATACTGTAACCCATGCGTACATTTGAAAGATTGCTACACTGTGTGCACGACCTTCTTCATGTCAAATCGACTAACCATGATGATAAATCTACTTGTGGTGGTCACCAACAATTCTGTTAGAGAACCGCAGTGACTGTGAAGCAACGCAAGAGTCAAGTGTGTACATGTTTCTACAATCTGACTACTTATGTGGAAATGACGATAGCTCCACAGTTATCAAGCCATTGGCAGAACAGCCAGATTTTGTTTCTCTCTTTCTCTCTCTCTCTTTCGCTATGAACAGCAGTGGTCCAAAGCTGGATTAAAATTCTCAATTTCTATGAACATTTGCGTTTCAAGCAAACCTACCAAGTTGGTCAGCGCAAAATCAATGAACAAGCTATCGGCTTGTGGCAGAATGCTTACGCTACCAACCTAACGGTTTACGCCCTTTCGGGGCGCAAAGGTAGCTTTCTTACAAGCATCTGGTACGAAGGTACAGAAACTCTGCTGTTCCGAGCCGCATTGGCTAAAATCACTCACCGTCTAGTGTGCACCCATAAGGTCCAATTCAGGAAGGCGCTGTACTACTATTCTTGTCATGTTTAATTCATTGTAAATTTCTACAAAAGCACATGAGGCCTGGAAGGCCACAGAGCTCATTTAATAGATATCTGTGGTCTTTATGTTGCAAAAACGGGTGATAAGATGCGCTACGTTTCAGTTAACATAACCAGTCTTGACCGTATCGCAGGGGGATGTCGCTAAATTACCAGGAATTCTCATGCTATTTTGTCTCAAACTAAAGGAAAACTTGCCAGATCTTATTCATGAGATTATCCTATTGTAATATAGTCTATCACACAGTTTGGATGTGCTTCCTGGCTTGGTCATCATGGACGTTTACATTAAGATATGTTCGGATTCCTGTCGGGGCATGGGAGATTCCTATTGGACAAGCTTTTTCACGCCGAAACCTCGTACCATATAAATGCACAGTTCAGTCTTAAGTGACCCTGAAAGCTTTCGAGAATCAGCCTTAACACACTTAATCTTCTCCCTCTTGACTCATGAAGTGATCAAAGAGTGTGTTTGGTGGCTTTTTTCCCCTAAACGTTCGAAAACGCATCAACAGTTCATGAATTACGTTCATCGGTCGATTTTACATTCGAACATCAGATGGCATTTCCACTCAGTAATCTGTTCAACAGGGTGGTTTATGACGTCGTATGCTCTGAAACTGATGGGATTTTAAGGCTTTAATCTTGAGCACCACCATGCGCAGAAAGTGACTTCATTCTCCAAAGTAGAAAAGCACGAACAAAGCCCGTAACCTGTGGGATCGGAATTGAACACTCCACGTTCCAGACACGGACATTTGGTCAACTTTGTGGTGAACGTGCGCTTTTACAAAACCCAAAGCCGTTCAGTCGCGATAAATCATATTCATAACATATAGCTTAGCAGTAGCTGCAGACAACATCTTTTCAGAGCTACACGGCTTTATGTTATGTCACCGATTCTGTCCATTACGCACGTTCACACCAGCCAAGTTGGGGTAAACAACGCCTATAGAACTGTAGTTGACCGCCAGACCTCGACCCTCAAGCCCTGAGATACTAGACCGTCTACATTGACTAATTGCTGGTGCTTCAGAGCCACATGCAAACAGGCCACAAAAGCGACTTCAAAGGCCGGCACGATACGCGTGCACTTAGCTAACCCATCTGTTGCGGCTTTTGTGACTTAGAGTTGTATCATCACAGGGACTAAGCAAAGTTTCCGTAACATGTAAGTGCTATAAATCGAACGTGGCCTAGAACAATTCAGCTTCAGCTGTGCTGAAGTCACCACCTCAGCAACAGGGAGAGGAACTTCAAGAATAATAAGTCAGTCGTCTCACTGTCACGGATTGTCCATTGACTGATCCTCATTGTGGGAAACGCACCGCTGGGGTGAAGTTTCCTTGCCAAATTTAAAAGTGGTGGATCACTGACATGATTCATGAACAGGATGCTTAAAACACTGGCAGATTTTGCAACCAAACTCAGTTTGGGCAAGATAATGAAACGAGCTAAGGCAAGGCATGTTTTCCTGTAAGCTAGAGATGTAGCGCTTGTAGCTACCAGGTCGCTAATATTAGTTTAACCTATTTCTCACACAAAGTGGAGCTGAATTCTCCCCAAAACAGTCCTAGCTAGTGAAAATTGGCTGGTTCCTCCTACATTTCATTGTGGCATACGATTCTTGTTCCGGGTGGTGTGAATTTATTTACGGGTTGGAGAGTGGGCTTATCAATGCGTCGAATTTTTACGCCAGCGTTTTAGGTTATTGACAATTTTTCTTCCAAAACGACTGATGCCGCAATAACTAGACTAAGCAGAATTTTATTTCTTTCTGACCTTTGAAAAAGGGTAGATTTAGTGGTAATATTCCAGGAGAAAGGTGGTTCTTAGCCCAGGATGAGAGCCCCGGGCGGATGGAAATGAGCTAACTTCACAGACTGACAAAATGTCCGTCAGACTTAAATGTGGATGGAGTTTCAATTCCAGCAATATGTCAGCAGTACCGAAAATGCAGTCCGATGGGTTCCCCCAAAAGTATAATTTTGTGGGGAATATTATTTAGCGAAATGCACTCACGTACATACCAAACTGGTTTTCACGGGAGATCTGAGTGAAGCTCTCGTTTATGATGTTCTCCTTCAGTCTAGTGTGTTGCATCAGGCTGCCTCATGTTTCAGCTAGTACGACGCCACTATGGTAATGCATTGTATTGACGTACTAATTTCGTGCAGTCTGGGTTCAGGTAGAACACAAAGGCGAATTAAACTAGGGGATTGTGTCTATCCGATGAGCCAGAAGATAAACTAAACCAGTCTTGGGCTGTCGAAGATTTTTCAGCAGCCTTATGAGTACTATGTTAAGTCTATACGACATTATTTGGTTTTTCTGTAGAATCTTCCCGTAAATCAAGTTTGGCGGCACTACAACACAGCACCAGAAAGAGACATGGGGAAACACAAGCTAATTTGTAATTTCAGTCTGAGGTTCGTGCATGCGGCCATGTGAATCTCACTTTATTAGTTAATGCACTACAAAATTGTGATTGGTTAACTCTTTATTCATCGATAGAACATGGATTAGGTGCTTGAATAGAATCCATATGCAATCGGTAATTGAAAATGAAATCATGTGAGGCGTGGGATACCCTGGAGCATCTATGTGGTACCATCTCTCAACATTCGTCATAAAACGTTGACCTCAGCATGATCATTCGTCAAGTTACCGGTACCCTCAAACCGTCAACTACGTGGAGTGTAGACTGATAAGGCTGTACACTAGGAGAAAAATCGTTCGGCTGTAACACCCTTCCGGTGCTTAGCTGCCATGCCACGCGAAGGAAGCACGAGGGCTGGGATGCTGCCAGGTTGCCCAAGCCTAGACAAGGGAAGTCGAGAGGCAGAGGTGGGGTTCGAACCACAGACCTTGCGGTTAGTAAATTCGCGCTCCAACCACTTGAGCCATCTCGCCCAGTTTGCAGGAAACCCAAAGTATAAAGCTTGGAAAAGCTGGCAACCACGGATTTCGCGCACCCATACTACGTACTCAAGGAGTTTGCTAACTTTCTTGCTGAACCACTGATCTTCCTCTGCTGTGCCAATGATTAGGGGATAAAATTGTTGCTGAAAAATGACAACAGTTTTCGACATAAAGCTTGCGCCTCGACCTTTCTAAAGCGATCCAGAACAACACTTCGGTGAGTGCAAATCACTCTGCTTGATGGAGGCCGACGGCAGTTTGCCAATCGATGGTCGCGCCTACACTGAAGGCCGTTCTTTATCTGGTCCATTCGGTTACTGCTTCACTTTATTAAAGGCTGTACGATTGTCGTTCTTTGAGTGCACAGAAGCGTTCTGAAGCATCGATTGAGGTGCGCTGTTGTAGTCCCATCAGAAATGAACAGGATCTACCTAGGTTGATTCAGAAAAAAACACAACTTACTTGCCTAGGTTGCCAAAACTACGCTTCTCTCCTCACTGATACCAGTGTGCTCAAAGGGTCTACGTTGTCTCTCCTGTTGTTGAGATATTTATGCCCATTCCTGATCTACTCATTCTATGTAAATACTGACATAACGACTGCCCCCGCCAGCTTCGAACGTGTTCATGAAGTAGTCTCAGAAGCTGCATCTATTCCTCAAGGTCCTCAGCGGTAACGAACTAGTAGTCTCGGATATTAGATGGGTAAAGCTCAGTGTCAGTGATTTCGTCCTTCCAAGAACTATCAACGTGAAGTCTTTGAGAATGATCCTCTTTAGAAACCTCGGATGATCCTCTTAGTTGAATGCAGTTATCACCACATTTTGATTACTGGAGTTTTAGTCACTGAAACCAAGGAGAGTATCTGTATTACATTATCTTGCAATGAGGTTTACAATTGGATGCATCCTCCCACACTGAATCTTTGTGCCACAGACTCTTTGGCAAAGAGTTCTGCTTCACTGCCACATCTTTCGATCACGTGAACTTTTACTGATAAACCTGTCAGGAGAAACAGTAAGGCTTGCTGACAATTCTTTTTCTCAGTCTCTTCAGCTACTCAATGCATACTTTTTATCTGAAGCCCTTTCCACTTCTAAAACACAATCCAAAGTCTGACTACTACCTGCCCATAATGGACTCACGTGACGTCAGTGGTAGACGCATAATCTTCTTTCTGTATGTGGCTTTACGAAGATGAGGCGGCTTCCGTTCAGCATGTTCAACGAAATATTCCGCTAGGATTCACCTGAGTCTCCAAGTAATACGACGTTGATTTGTAAATACATCCAGTTCTGGATTTAAGATTGGCGGAAATTCGGGAATCGATCCAATTGATGAGGTTCAAAAAGATTAGAATCGATGCTTAGCTGTCCAAGGATTATCATTAGCCTTCTAAGCTTTGTCGCATCAGGCAATTCTTTCCTGGTCTATCATTCGTAGTGGTCTGGTGGTGGATCATGTGTGGTCAAGGCTTCTTGTTCGATTGATACAGAGTTCATGTTTCAAACAGACTTAATCAAAACCACTGCAATTTCGTGCACTGAAGATTCACAGTTGAGTGCAAAAGACCTTCTTTGACATGACTTGACCTGATTTTGATTTACAAGTTAAACTACCGGTATTTGAGGGTTTCATGGAGTTCCATGCAACTGAGAAAAACTGATTCAACCTTTGGCAACGGAGGTGTTAAAGTTGAGAGTCGAAATGAAATACATTGACTTCGTAGCCACAGATAGATGGCTCATAGGAAGCGAACTGGGTCATAGCGACTGTAGTACGATGCAGACGGAACTAACTCAGTTTTCCGTATGTTATTAAGCAGTAGCCTTGTGTTGAAGTTGAAGACTACAAAGTTTTTTGTAGGAGGTGCGGGTAAGGAAAAAGAATAAGACTCATTGCTTTAAACATGCCAGTTGAATTTATTCGTCGTCAGTCGTGTTAGCCATATTGGGCAAATACTAATCGTGAGTTTGGTCACTATGACCGTTTTCCGACAGCCCATCGCTTTTGAGTGTCGAACGTCATCGGAAGTTCTGACTAACGATCTCTGCAATAGCAATTCTTCCCGCCATGCATTCTCAGCAAGGCTGTCTGAAAGCCGCATCGAAGGTCAGTCGTTCCAGCCAAGGCTACCGTGTGCTTTCTGGTCGCTCCGCCTAGTCTCTTACTTTTCCTTCGACAGTGGAAGCCAAATATATCCACCCCGAGTTATGATTCTTCCATCAACTGAGGTCGGGTACTCAGCTCCACCATCGAGTTTAAACGACTGACCCTAAGTGCATTAATTGAGGGTCTGTCACCGCGAGCTGAAACCTGAGTAGCCATCAACTTAACTCCCGTCTGGTAGTTCCGAGCACAAAGAACATTTGGCTATCGATTTCTGTGTCCCCTTAGGCCAGTAGCTCGTCAAACCGCATTGTTTTATCGTCACCACTGATCCAATGGCTACCACAAACTAACTGCTAACCTAGTGGTCGACTATTCCGAAAGCGTGTAATTGCAGTTTATTGAGCAGTACAACCGAATCGCCAACTTCACCAGAGGCATGCACCAAACGCATGGTACTGTGCCATGCGAAGAAAAAACACATGTCGTTTGGGCTGATCAAAGCTTACGATGCGGAAGGTCAGGTACGACCAATATGGCAGTTTATTCATTCACATCACATTTGAATACAAATATCCAACGCCATTTTGGAGGACATTTTAGGTATCCACTCTCTTACCAAGACCTTAGCATATGAGCAGAAGGAAATGTGCGGAGAGTGAAACGGTGTCACTGCCACGACGACAAGATTTTGTAGAAAGTGAGGTAGAGATTTCACAAAGTTCAACAGTCGTTGCTGTCAATGGTGCTGGCCAAACTGTGGAGCAGTGTCAACAAGCCATCATCCTGACCTCCCACTGGCATTTACACACAGACTGATGGTGTAAACCAGTGTGTTGTACCACTCTCAGTCTCTTTGGAGTAAGCTACGCCGTCTGGAAGGTCTTTAGGCACGTACTCGTACACAACAGTGAGTCGGCTCAACACACGCACAAGTTTGTCTCACAAGCACATTTGGTGTTGGTTCACATCACAGACGAAGCCGGGGGGTTGAAAAAGTCCAGAGTCTGTGAAAGTTTGCTATCTTCGTTCGGCTTGTATTTGAAAAAAAAATGGTTAAAAATAACTCTTCGATAGCCGTCGGGAAAGCTAACACAGGGAAGGCATGTGGCAAAATCCTCCAAGAACGACGTAAACTAACACTTCAATTAAAGATATCTTCAAAAGTATGCAAGGTATTAACATGCTACTAACCATACAAGAAAAGGTATGAGAAGATGGTTTCCAGATCCACCACAAACGATGCACTTGTTTCATTAATTAAAAGAGAAAATGGGGTTCCGAGTTGGGCATCCTGAAACAAAACAGACATTTCTTGTTGGGAATGTTTCCCTGCAATTTTCCTCTAACAGTCCACATTTCGAAGATGATGGCTTTTCATATATAAACGCAAGAAAAGCTTATGGAACAACACAATAGCTCAAGAGACAGAAGGAAAGTTATCTTTAAGATAATAAATTACTATTTTGATGAAACGGCCGTAAATTCAAAGCGAGTGGAACGTCAAAACGAAGTCAGCTGTTCATTGAAGCGTGTACCAAACTGCACAAGACCGAAATAGAAACGATACATTTCATAAACTGGCTCCTAACTTTAACAGATGGCAAAGGCTACATAGAGTCTCCGAAATTCCCGTGGGATAGTTGACGATCTGCAAGGAGATTGCGTGAGTTTTAGCCAGTTTCTTTTTTACACACAGATAAACAGAATTTCCTGCCTAGGAGAAGTCATACAAATACGCAGGAGGAATAATGACCATTTATTGAGTGTTGGAAACCATCATGGCTTTGCGGCTCGCAAACATTTGTGACTCATCAATTTCCATTGCCTCACTTAATTTTCAATTGGAATATCTTGTGCAAATCCTCTTGCGTGTGGGTGATTCAGTCAGAATACCTGTAATCAGACCGTAGCTGTCTCGCATTTATCAGCAGTCACCGTACTTTGGAAAATATAAGCAATAATGCGTTTTCCTCTTTTGAAATCCACTGAGTGATTTCCTCCGAAGACTTCTCTGTCATACCAAACGGCAGCTGTACGTATGACCTTTCGAACGACTTTATTCAGCATGCTTTCCGCAAACAGCCAACACAAATCCGAATTTGACTGATTTGCTCGATCGCGCTTTTCTCACGTCAGGGCGTACGCCGAAGACTGTGGTTTGCATTCTTCTCCAGTGGGATTCTCTACGTTCTAGCCCATTCGCCCCACACCTCACTGACTGACATTCTCACATTAGTAACGCTTTTCCATTCAAGGGGGCCTCAGTTGATCTGCACTGTTTCAGACGTATCCCGTCTGCTTCACATGTTGCAAACTCGGTCGTCGGCTCCCCTGGTGGCATAGCAACCGCATTTGCCAACCTGACGTCGTTTTTTTACAAAAAAGAAACCGGTGCGCACAGACCAAATGTCACGATAGCGTGGCCTTGATGAGCCCGAATGGCCAATGGTGAACCGCCTCACTGCACGCGTTCAAACGTGGTATTGGGGGACAAATTCACACGACCCCATGTAAAAGAGACCCAACCGCCATAACGACCCCACTGTGGCGAGGCCTGCCAGAACTCGGTCGGGTGATAGTGAGCGTTTTCCGCATGGCGCGGTTGCTACAGTATGGTTTGGGGGCTTGAGATGGGCCTACATATCTCTTCAACTCGGTGTTGGCCTGATGACGGAGGTGAAAAGGGCCGCACGGCCAATGCGCGTGTGCGTTCGCAGAGCTAGACTTACGCAGTCACGGCCGTAACTAAGGTTGGCCGGACCCTCACCATGTTTTTTTAGTGAATAATCGACGGTGCACACAACCAAAACACCCTATTGGGCGCGTCGCCAAAGTAACCGAACGCCAGTGCATAGCGCGGTGCAAACGCGGGCAGGTAAACATGGCATTGCGCTCACATTCTCGCGAGCCCATAAACTAGGCCAGCTGGGCCACCTGTGGCAAGGCTCACCGAAATTCGATCAAAAGCTATCGTGTTCTCCGGACCGCATGGTGGTTGTGTACCGGTTTAAGAGACCCAAACGGCGGTCTCGTCCACCGTGCTCGTTAGGCGGATGACGCGACAAAAATGAGTGTCACAAGGCGAATTTGATGCAGTCATAACCGTAGCTGGGGATGATGACACTGAAGAAGAGAGAGACAACAACCCAAGCAAACATTTTCCGGTTCTTGCTGTTAATTCTGCTTGGATGGACGGGTCTGACGTGCCTATGGGTTTTCTCAAGAAAGCTTCGCTCTTTTACTTAACCATGGGTAAGATCAGATTATCTTTTTCGTCAGACTAACCTTTTCGTACTCAAGCCTTTGGTTGAGTAAACTCCAGCACGGCCTAACTTTACGTTACATTTCATCTTGCGTCAAGTAACCCGGGTAAAGTTTACCCAGAGGATCTCTTGGCGAGGATCTCATGAAATGTTATCGCAGTTGATTGTACCCTTCGGCTTTCCGACACCGCACTTCACAGTTCGTTATTTTTTCCCGCAATGGCTAGTTTTCTCAAAGTGGCAGGAATCTTGGCACGTACCTAAAGTCTCTCTGCTGAGCACCTACTTGGTGAACATGGTGTTCAAATCTATGGTGGTGGTGAGAACTCGCATTTTTTAAGAAATTTCATGTCGAAGAAAATACGTTCTAATTGGAACATGGGGTGACTAGCTTCACTGTGAACCGGGTCATCAAAAAACGACTGGTGGATTCGGACTGTCCCTGTCATCTGACTGAATCCTTTTTCATCCCTGTTTGTCTTACATGGTTTCCGCCAACTGTAATGCTGACTTTTGATTACGACTACGTACTACTCACTCACGTGACGTGATAATAACAAGTCATGGATCCAGTCACAACCTTTCGCTCAATCTTTTCAGAGTTATTCGTACGATGCACAGAGTCTGGATAAGCACAGTAAAGGAATAACGCCGGTGCGTGCCAATCAAAGTACCCTTGGATGTCTTTTTTCGATTTATTTACTCTTTAGAAAGGACACGGTGTGACAGACTGAGTATCCTGAATTTGGTGGCAAAAGCTTCTCACAACTATTCAGCCAACTGAGGAACGTCTGGGACTGATCGAGGAGTTGTCACTTCAGCAAAGTTTGGAGAAAAGTTGTTTGATTTATGGCTGGACACCAGTTCGGTCTTGCTCCTAAGGTAAAAACAACCCTGATTTAAGGTATTAATGTGAGTCGCTTTGCATTCTAATGTGCGGGTACCCTGTTGGTGTTCCGGTTCTGTGGAGGCGCGCGGTTTTTTTGGTTGTCCGCATCGGTGACTGTTCTCGTAAAAAAGATACAGACTCTGCACTAATGCCACTTTAGTGTTATTACAGTACCGCAGAGGCTTAGCTGCCTGCAATTCGCATGACTGGTCTGCCGATCGGCAACCACGCAGTCTTTCAAAGACGCATTGCGTGACTTTTTTTAAAAAAAAAGGAGATTGCATTCGGGTTTTGCTTCAGAAGGGTAGCAAAATCACTTGCTAAAAATGTAGGTGCATGACCTCTGAGACTTACAAAATGACAGGAGGATGGGTTGATATCCTGAAGTGTGTTAAATATAATCTATATAAACTTTGTGGGTATAAAACTTATTAAGCGTTTCCTTCAGTATGTCAACACCCGGCTATCATGTATAGAGGGAGGAAATTGGGTCCATGGACTATGGTTTACTTTAAGGTGCGGTTTGACCATGCAGCCATGGAGTTTCTTAAAAGTTGTTTGATTTTTGTACGAAACCTCAACGAGGTGCCATCAAGAGACAGGAGTCCGTGAACAGAACTTCTGTTCCCACTTTTACCCCACGATACGACCGGATCTGTCTTGACAGGAGACTCACCCTTGAATCTTAACCTGTTTTCATGCTTGTCAGGACGTAGCCCGGGATCCAGAAGTTACTGAGTTCGTTTCGTCACAAGAATCAAGTGATAAATCACTGTTCATACTCACGCCACTCTCGTTTGAACATTCGTCCTCTTGTCCTGGCTTAATTATTCTGGTGAGTTCACATTAAAGGAGGGAAGCACTGGACTCCAGTTTCGCTCTTATTAGAGCTCATCAGCTGTGTATATTCAATGGCCTCGAATGTCAGGTGTCCGGAGTTCAAATCTCGGCACGGCCATTGGATATGCACTGCTGATGAGCTCTAATAAGAGCGAAACTGGAGTCCAGTGCTTCCCTCCTTTAATGTGAACTCACCAGAATAATTACGCCGGACAGGAGGACGACTGTTCAAAAGAGAGTGATGTGAGTATGACAAATTACCGTTTTTTCTGGAATAAAAGAGACAACCTACCCCATGAGGACGTGTCTTCTTTCTGGTTACACCAGAACAAGACCAGTATATAGGAACATATTACTGCATAATCTCCACCTCCTGAGGGTTGGCTTTTGATGTAAGGTACAAGTGGTCTTTACGGGGACAAGTGCCACATGGTTTAGCCTCCAACTTAGGTTACTGGATGAAGCACTTGTCGTTTTCTGCATTGGACACCTTTCTTTTTTTGTTTTTGTTCAAGAATCACATTCGTAGAAGGTTGTCATTTTTGGCCTATTTTAGTGAAGTAGGTAACATCTCATTTGTGGAGAAATGTGACCCCTAAGTGTCTCTTCTGCATGGGAAAGGAGGAAAGGGATAATTACAGGGCATAAATTATGCACACAACCACCCGATGTTTTGCGCATGGTTCACTGACACATTTCTCCCAAGTCATGCGTGTAAAATCACAAACTGCATGCTGTCCGATGAGCTCTTTGGACATTGAATGGCTGAGGGCAGTAAATCACCTTTTCAACGCTTTCACTGACGTTTCGTGCGTCTGCGAAGTGTACCGATATGTATCTTGGCTTCCAAATGCATTTGATTCTCTTTCTGAGTAGAGTAGAACATCGATCTCATCTCCTTGCTTGTGACTGCTCAAAACGCGACATTATCGTACGATTTCGGAAGAAAAATCCTGATGGGATAGTAGTACCAGGAAGAGATGTTGAAATCTTTGTAGTGATTCCATCCTACAAGCAAAGGCAGTCTATGCTGAAAAACCCCGTGTGGCTGCTTCATCCTTATTGAATATCTTGTTCATATTCCCACCAATCTTGTTTGAACGGTCGTCCTTCTGTCCCGGCGTAATTATCCCGGTGAGTCCACATTAAAGGAGGGAAGCACTGGACTCGAGTTTCGCTCTTATTAGAGCTCATCAGCAGTGCATATCCAGTGGCCGTGCCGGGATTCGAACCCCGGATATCTGACATGCGAGGCGAGCGTGTTACCACCACTCCACCAACGCACGTTGGACGCATCTGAATTTTCACGTCTGAACGGGTGAACGTGTTCACACTTGAGCGATGTGACTGGTGTGCCCGATCCATCGAACGACGACCCAGTAACTGTCCTCGTTGTGACGATCGATTGACCCGCCAGTCAGGACTTCCCAGTCAGGTAGCGTGACACACGCTTGAAACCCACTGGGCGACTTTTGGGTTGCATTTGGGGTTTTGCGGGTATCGTGTGTCGTATCGAGTATCGTCAGTAGTGCAGACCTCATGAACCTCTTAATAAATTCGAACCCGCAATGACTATAACATTTAGCCTCGTATGATTGATCAGCAGTGCGATTAGCTCGCACTGAGACAGGGTATAGCGCCACTCATTCTTCAGTCGCAGAATCCACATCATATGGTCACGTGTCGACCAGCTCCTCAAGTGACCACTTCTCAAATGGAAGTCTTGCGGGATTTGTGGGATGTTTCCCTTTCTGTCTGATGGTGGTATGAAAACTGTTGAAATTTCCGAGAAATACACTAATTTGCGAGAGACTCACCTGGAACCCAGCTGAATCTCCCGTTTTTGATGTTTAATTTTAACGCGAAAAGTTGCGTGGCTTAGCTGCGGCCGTGTCGGAGCCAGTCTGCTTGATTACGAATGACACTACAACTGGACTTGCTCACAAAGGAGTCTTTTTCGGAAAGGAGGCATATACAACCTGTAACGGAGAGACGAATTACGTCATGTCCAATGCCCTAGGGCTAGGATAGTCGGAGGGGGGATTAACATGTGTCAAACACAAGTCTGAAACAAGAAACTTTGTGAGTACATGTTCACTTTGTGCCTGTAGCTGAGGGTGGTGATCTCCTAACAACTTGCAGTCCAAACCAGGTTTCTGTGTAGCTGGAAAAAAGGCGAAGGAATTAAGACGGATAGAGTAGGCATATTGCTCAGGGTTTGGTTGAAAATTAGAAGGACATCGGCTCCTCAGGGTCTGTGGAAGGTGGGTTTGGACAAAATAAGAGCTAGAAATACCGATCTTTTGACAATATTTCATCTCCCTGAAAATGATCAGAAAAATAAAGAAAAAGGTAATGGGGGGATTTTTTCTACACTTCCATTCAACCTGAAAAAACGCGTGATTCACAATACTACCAACAGCAGTCAGATATTTAGAACATTGTTAATCAAAGCCTTATGATAAAATAGGTCTCGAACAGTGCTCTCCGTGAAGAGGCTATATTCCTTCATTAGATTGTTGGGGGGAAGAACACCCATAAGCACCCAATGACTACGTCGGAACGACAATGTGTTCATTAAGACTGTGGCAAAATGAACAAGAGACTATACAAAGTTAGGTTAGAATAGTCCAAAGTTTCCAGGAAAGTGAACGTTCTCCTTTACTTTTTGGTTTCATGAAGTTTCTTTCGGCTTGTGCGGTGCAGTACCGTTTTGATCTCATCGGTTGTATCACCCTACCCACACAAGCCGGTGTTGTTTTTCACACATCCTTGCCCCGGGATTTCCGCATTTCCGGAAAATCACTCACTGGCATCGCAAATGATCGTAACCCAAAAGTCTGCCTCGGAACTAGGCATTCTCCTGGAAATTTGCCCGAAAACACGCCCGGGTTTTTGATAAACAAGAAGGATGTGGCGATGTTGTTTTCAAACAAGTTCCGCCTGCCCAGCTATCAGCTCTTACACGATTCGCGTGCACATGTGTGTGTGTGTGTGTGTGCGTGCATTTGCGTGCATCGGTTGGATTGTCCGAAATAGCCGCACATCAGAGAACGGGAGAGGGAGAGTGTATCCGACCGGCCTTCAGTGTTCAAGCAGATGTTTACATGCCTCATTGCCTGCTGGTCTGCGCAGGTCTGTCCTTTTTTCATCTGTCTGCAAAAATTTCAGTACCCCATACGGTGTCCAAAATACTGTGCAATATTACCAATCCCTTTGTCTGGCATTGACACTGCAATGCCCAAGGGAGCTAGCTGCTTTGGTGATGGAGGAGTGTATGGGTGAAACTACCGGTTGTGGGTGATCGATGTCAGTTGCCGTCGATCATTGTTGCTGACTGACTACAGACTAAGCACGTATTGTGATAAGTTTCGAGTTAGAATGAGTCATGCGATGAGACGCTAAAAAAACCTACTGAAATGAATAGCGGGCTTGAATCCAATAACTGCCTCTGTATTCTAATCAGTCAGCTAGGTATTTGTCAATCTTGCTAATCTTGCTACTCAGACTTGTCAGCGAACGTTAAGAAGAAACGTTTGAGTAAAGCTTTTTTGAAGTGAGAGGATCAATAGGGTAGCAAAGTGGAATTTTATTCAATTATGGAAAGAATGACAGATGTTGCGTTGACAATGACATAAATAGAACCCAGTAAAACTGTAGTTGAGGCCCCCCGAACAGAGGCTTTTTTAAACTTTGGGTTGTTGGGATAAACAGTACTGTTTTTTACTAGCGGGGTATAAGCGGGGGACGCAATGGTGACCCAACCTAACCTCTCATTTCTGGCGTCACAAATAACTGCACTCCGTCAACAGTATACATTTGGGTTCAACTAGAGAATAAGGGTGATGGAACCATGCCTGCCCCTAATGAATCCAAAGATAAGCGAAACCGGTAACGGAACGTCCAGGCGTTTCCAGCAAGTAGTATATTGAGTCAAGTGTTCTTTCCACTTTCGACGTTTCTCACTGGAGTTTACCAGCTTGCGAGGCTGTCCACTCTGGCCATGATAGCAGCAAGAGAGCTCACTGACGGGTCAGCCAGTTAATTTCCTTGAACACAATAACCTGTGATTTCGAGCGTCCATATTCTTCGGATACTAATCTTTTGGGTCGTGCCAACTTACACAAGCACATTAGATTGGTGATGTAACAATCTTGAGAATATGTCCCCTCTTTGAAAACGATCAAACTGTGCTCAACTAGTGCCTGCTAGGATTTCAGCCAATTATGAAGAACGAAACGAAATATTAAGGCCTTTCCAGCCAAATGCTAATGGATTTTGGGTTGTCTCCTGTGTTTCAGTTTCAATTTTCTCCACATATTTTCAGCCTAAAAGTGTTGTCCCAACTCACATCACACAGAAATGTAAGGCTCCAACCAAATGTGCATGTCTTCCTTACCCTTGAAAAGATTTTGTGTAAAGAGGTTCCTCGGTTTCGTTTTTTTTTCTACGCCGCGTTTTATACCAGTTTAGGCTAGACATTTAAAGGGTTCATGTGATTTTCAACTATGCAATTTAGTCTTTCGGACCAATCTGTTGTGATGCCGCAAAGCAGTTAGGACTGACTAGGAAACCACATAAAAGAGTCGCTGCCATAGGTAACTCTGTTTTCGGAGAGATTATCAATATGAACGGTTCTCAAAGGCAGCCAGCTACTTGCCCCCTCTTCAACTATCCTTGTGAAACCTGTATTCACTCAGTTCGTACATGCCTTTCAGAGCAGACATTTTGGAGCAACAAAAGTTTGGTACCTTTTTATG
The DNA here is from genome assembly GCA_003604175.2 of Clonorchis sinensis. Lineage (NCBI taxonomy): Eukaryota > Metazoa > Platyhelminthes > Trematoda > Opisthorchiida > Opisthorchiidae > Clonorchis > Clonorchis sinensis. Next base: position 145,412,428 of record CM030369.1, on the reverse strand, counting down.
TCTGAAACATGTGTACAGATTATTGAGACGGGAGACGGCAGTTATTCTGAAGACGCCCATCTGGGGTTCGAGCCGAGGTCAGTGAAATGTTATTCCATGATCTTATCCATTCGACCACCCAAGTACACTCTCACATATATCCGGTGGCCAAATGGATAAGATCTTGGATTACAGTGTCGCGATCTGGAGTTGATCTCCAGGGCACCCTTGGATAAGTCAAAAAAGCGCGTGCTTGCTGAGTCAAACGATGACCTGCGCAGTGTGGTCACAACAACAAGGAGCGCACGTCCATATCAGTGGAAATCGTGTAACTGTGCTGGATAAAGTGCGGATGGTGAGCATGCATGCATGCATGACCTTAGTCGAATCGACAGAATAGAGTGATAAGCATGGTTAGCGGCGACATTGCGGATTGGATGTGCACTCTGCTTTGTCATCCTTAAAGCAGACCCTCTAGCTATCAATGCGCTAATAAATAGCCGAACGAACGCACCAGCTTCAAGAATAACGATCTGGACGGTGGGATGGGTTGTTCAATTAGGTTTATCCGCCTGCTTTCGAGACAAAAAAGTACATAGTCAAAGAATTTCGAGTAACTGTGGGGGGCTGTTGTTCATCAGCGGCATAGTCACTTGGATGCGTTCCTCATCCGATACCTGTAGCCCATGCAGCTAATGAGAGGGACTGTTGAGCTCTGAGCCCACTGGCTGATCGTCTACCTTTGCTGCATTTGTCCAAATTACTTATTTCCATTTGAGGACTGTAACATTCGTCCGCTGCCTGTAATACATGCACTTGGCGTTGAAGTTATTCAGCTAGCATACCACAGGGAAGCTGGATGTTCCAACCACCTATGAATCTAGTTCTCTGCTCCAGCCCTCTAGCGTACTACGCTCGAGAGCTGTTCATATGGTCACCGATGTTGGATGAATCGGTCATGTTTTTTTTTCATCAAGAGCACTTCTTAATAGTCTGGTTTCAGCTGGACTTGTAACACCTACTCAGTGCCAGGCGATGGAAATTTGTCATATGCTGTTCCACGAAGTGTTAGTCCTATAAGACAACCTTAATGGATCTTCGTGAAGTTCATTCAGCTGTACCCGTAAGCAGACACTGGAGGGCATTGTCCTAGCATCTTCTTAGTTAAAGGGTTCCGTATAGATAATAATGCAAATGATGGGGTTATACTTTGAGTGTAACCCTGAGTGGGTTGACTGAAGAAAGTAATGAAATCAGTTGGGAATTTTAAGCGCCCGTGACATACCTCTAAGCGAACGGAAATATAGTTATTTTAGTGAATAGCTCTAATCGGATTTGCGAGAAGAATCTGAAATTGGATGCACGCAAAACGTGTAATCCAATTCTAGGATAGAAATTTCAATTGACAACTAGTAACAGATATTACTTCAAACTGTGCTCGTTGTGAAACTGTTCTCACACAAGTAGATGGATTTAAGGGCTGAAAAGACTCCTTGTACAAAACTCCCTAATCGGAACATCCCATCTGTTCGTTGATTCAACGGTATGAAAGAAAGCGTGGCACATACTTCGGCTCATATAGGGTTTCACACAGTAAACGGTGCAACAGAAGGTCTGTGTTGTTCAACTGTTCAATGGTGCGAAGGTACGGGCAAATCAGTAGACGAAATCAGTAAATAGATGCTCGAATCACACCAAAACCTTACTTATTTATACCAATATTTGTTGATTTTTGTCAGTCTGCTGGAAGTTTCGGTGTCTGGGGTCTTAGTGCCTGAAGCCCGAATACCCGATAGTGATCCAGATCTTCAGCATAAGATTGCCGTGCACAACCCTCTTTCGATGCAGACGCGGACAATATGCAGACGTGCGCCTGTAAACCATTCAAGCGATGCAGCGTGTTCTGGAATGAGCATCGAGTTAAGTAGGTATCGGCTTGATACATATAGAGCTTGGTACTTCTGTTATCTTCATGCAGAAAGAAACGGTGGGATACGCAGATGATGGAGATATTGGAAGACCCACTGTTACCTTTTTGATAAATTGACTATTGACGAGTACCTCGTGGTCTTGTTGAGTTGTGTCCTGTTGATGTACCAGTGCACTAATTTTGAAAGGAAGGAACATCAAACTCTTCTTTGGTATTCATACAAGGCTAGAAGCAGAATGCAAGACTGAGCTATTTCTCAACTGGAAAGTGTCACAAATGATAATAACCCGATTTGTTTGTTTACACAAACAAACGAACGAACATGGCGTGAACCTTTGTTGTCATTGAAGGGTCTAGCATCTTTGTTATTCAGCTGAAATTCAGGTAGTCTGCTCACACAAAGCCATCGAATCATCGATGAAATCATGCTTTGCGGGGTAGGAGGTGCTTTCCAGCCTATTCAGACTTCCCGAAATGTGCGAATTAGGGTCATCACCAAATCATGCAGTCAGCAGTCAGGAGACGCGTTCTGTAAGCCTGTTGCCAAAATCCACAGCTGCAGTTGGAAGTATTACCTCATAAGATATTCAAGGAGTGAAACATAGCGACGCTTTTGTGTGTTGGCAGATATTGGTGGGGACCTTCAGGCCAAAGCAGCTCACCGAGATTTAGGTTCGTCTACCCTCTATTTTGAACTATCTATCTTTTGTCTGAATTTTCCTGGTCAAACGCATGTCAGACAACCTTTTGTCACATTAAAAATTCACTCAAGTCTGATGTGTTGTCACCTTATCATTTATTTAAACCTCTGGTCATCGTGGCAGCCGATGTTTCAGCATGTGGAATTTGCGCAATCCTACCGCCTCAGTTCTTGAGGCGTTCAAAAAATGTCATTGTTATGTATCTCACTCTCGTTAACGGGGAGAAATCATAGTCTGCTGGAAAAGGACGCCCCAGTTGTTAACCTTACCGTGAGAAACTTCCACAGAGTGCTGCATGGTCGACATTTTCTCTTTCACACTAACCACAACTCATTGTTGGCTATCTTCAGATTTTAAAAAGGTATCCTGATCCATAATGTCAGTTGTTTGCAGCCTTGAGTTATGATCTTAGCAAGGCTTACAAGTCGACGTTACTTTTTGATCATACGGATACACTTTGGTCTCTAATGACTCAACATGTCAACATATCTCAATTTGTCAGCAGCTAAGAGGAAGACACAGTAATTGCAAGAGTTTCAACCGATGGAGAAGTGTTTTTCGAGTCCGTAGAGCTTCTGATTTCTCCTCAGGCACTCACGAGAGAAACTACGCATGATCCTAGCGAACTACACTCATTTGCATACCAATTTGGTTGTAACGCATGCTCCTCTTCTACAGCGGGTTATCGTTTGATCCAGCCAGCCCTTGCTTTCTAGTTCTGTTCTGCCTAGGATAATTTTCACCTGATGAACATTCCTGATTAATGGATGGCACTTGAGTAATATTCGGCCTTATTGGGGTAAAGCAGGTCGATATGATTATGTGGCCATGTTTTGGGTTTTGGTCCCAATTGCTTCTCTATTCTCATGCGAGTGTCCTGTCTGTAACTTGTTCGGAAAGAAACTACTTGGACCTCATCCCAGGGGTTTGCTTAACGTAACGAGCACTAGTCACTGAACGGTGCGTAACGGCAGTGCGATCGGCTTTCCATCTCTTGAAATTACTATTCCTGCTTCCAGTCAATTCAATTGAAGTTGAAATGTTAAAGACACCTTGAGTAATATCTGTGCTCTATTTAGTCAATAGAGGTTTTCAGGCATGGTTAAAATTCTATCGTCTTATACTCTGGCCTTCCGAAGTCCTTTTTGCTCCGGATTATCTTTCAAGAGCACTCGCTTTCTAAAAACTTTGTAGCTATTGACTCACTCTGTATAACGGAAACCAAGTGGACTCAATTCCACCGACCTTTTCTACTTACACTGGTCACTTTTGCGAAGTAATGAGCCGGTATCACTTTACGCTGGATAATTTTGCTGGGTGGGACCTCATTCGTTCAGCTGTAACATTTTTCCGGTGCCTAGCTACCATGCCACCCGAAGGAAGCATGAGGACTGGGATACTGCCAGGTTGTCCAAGCCTAGGCAGGGGAAGTCGAAAGGCAGAAGTCGGGTTCGACCCACGGACCATCCGGTCAGTAAATTCGCGCTCTAACCACTTGAGCCATTTCGCTCCGGGACCTCATTCACACCACATCCTGTTGATATTTAGCTTCCACATGATCCTAACTGGTAAAGTGCAGCGCAGCGGCATGACAAGAAAGATCTCAGTAGCTTGGGTTGGTTCGACCGATTGCATTATGGGTGGACGTGATTTGGAATGTTGAAAGGCCCGTAACTCGGATGGACATTTTGACTGGATTGCTTAGGTAGTAGAATACCGTAAGTGGAATTGCCAGTTAAATTTTCGTATGTTGTGGAAAGTTGCAACCAAACTTCACATGCATACCAACGATAAATGACCTAGGTATATTTTCATGGCAAAAATTTCAGGACCAAATGCACTGACTAACGGGTAAGAACACAAAAAACGGCCAGTGAGACTGCTTCAAGCGCATATTGTGTAAAAAATACTCCTCTCACTTCCTACGGGTTTGATTTAAAACGCAAGCAAGCCTATCGGATCACGCATTAGTGGTTAGTTTCTTACTAGGCTCGCAAAGTGGAATCTTCTCTTGATTTCCGCCTCGAAATGCTCAATCGGGTCTGATATATTTTAACCAACACCCCGAAAAACTACACACTTCTCAATGTCCGCCTAAAGATGGGCACAAAAGCATGGCGAAATAAAAACAGATAGTGAACAAGCTATCTTTTGCTATAAAGATCACGATTTCTACCCTCGGTAATTTGCTGTGTCACAGATGTGCAAATGACCTCTTGACTGATTGCCATTGTTTCTTGTTTGTAGTGTAGGACCTACGAGAAAACAATCCTGAGTTCAAGTCCCTAGTTGATGTCGTTAATTAATATGAAATAAGCAGTCGTTGTGCTCCTGCATAGGCGATTAGTTACAGTTTGGTATGAGGTAGTGCAAGCCACACCTTTCTAACCTAGTGATTTCTGGCTCTCGCCTATTTGTTGTACGCCGATTGCTTGTGTTTATGTTCAAGCAACCTGCACCCATCAATCCTCTTGCCTCCTACGTCATGAATGACAAAAGTGCAGCGAAAGCTTGCGGCAGATGGATGATTGGTTTTGCTCAGAATCCAATGCTTCGCCGCCCGACTGCATCCCGAGCAGTTCCACCCACAATGTTTCCCGCTCGATTATTTCAGCCCTCACTACCAATAAACTACAATAATTGGACAGAAACTGCTGAAGATACTATCGGTTTGGACAGCTTATGGTATAAACTATGGAAGTCGGCATCTTGTCGATATTCACATCGCTCAAGCGTGAACACGTTCACCCGCTAATACGTGAAAATTCAGATGCGTCCAACGTGCGCTGGTAGAATAGTGGTAACACGTCCAGCTCGTATGTCAGATGTCCGGAGTGCAGACCCCGGAACGGCCATTGGATTTGCACTGCTGATGAGCTTTAATAAGAGCGAAACTCGAGTCCAGTGCCTGCCCCCTTTGATGTGCACTCATCAGGACAGGAGGAAGGCTGTTCAAACGAGAGTGATGTGGATAATATGAAGAAAGATACATAGTAATTTAGAAATAATGATTCCAAAGGGGGAAATAGTCCGATGTAGATGGAGAGTTTGTTAGCTGGTTTAGTTAAGCACCGTTGTTAGCCAAGTATAAGCAAAATAACAATAAATTTGGTTTTGACAGGGGGCTCAGTTGAATCCAATTTGAATTTATTACTCAGGATAGTCTGCTTCAGCTGAAAATGGTTCACCAGGCAGCCTCATTTCTCAGCATTTAGCAATACTTCCGATCATCATAAACGAGAGATTCAGCCGGATTCAGCTGAGTCTCCCGTCAAAACCAAATGCGTGTGCAAATGAGAGTATTTGTCGAAATCTGAAAGCATGACTCTATCACGGAGAACCTTCGAAGCCAAATAATTTTCAAATCGTTACTTCCTGAAAATACACGCTTAGACCCAGTGTGTCTCAAATCACTGCTATAGACCTAACACGACCCTGATTATAGTAAAGTTTACCTGTACAAGAATAGGGAATAATTTGAACCACCTTTCAAATCGATCAATCAGTGGAAAGCACAAATAGTCGCGGTAATTTTTGGCACATTTCAGAGAGTATTGACTGCGATCAATTCAAAGTTTGTCTCTCAAAACCAAATGGGACGTACATTCGGAAAGAATCAATTAACTCATTCTCACGGAAGCACACTTTCCTCATCATCTCAGAGTAGTTCGGTGCGCTGCTTGAGGAGGTCACTTAGACATGAGCTTCTCGATGAGCAGGTTTCAGGGAAATAAGGGATATTGCAATTACCGTTACAGACGTTTGATGGGCTTTCGTTACGTGGCTATCAAGCAAAGTGCCTATGGTATGGGTGCGCCCGTGAAACGGACTAATAAACTCACAATGAATAATGTTGACCTCGAATGTTACTTAATGGTTGATAGAAAGAATACAAAGCGCTTTTTGTAAAAGTTTCTTATCACCATACCGCGCTTGATCGTGCTCCCATATGGGATAAGACTTTATTTCCAAACCAGTCATCAAGTGGTCTGAGTCTTCCTAATAAGTGCAACTCGAGTATCCTGTTAAGGACAACATGTAAAAGTATCAGGTTGCCAGAAATTCGGACTGGGTTCAGCCAAGGTGAAATTCATTTCGCCTACAGAGGTATTCTTGACCACAGGAGTATGATATCTGACCAGTACTCCAAATACGGTCTGTCTGGAACTTTGTGCTTGACTGTGTAATGCAGTTGATGTGATTCAGTTGTTGAAGAAATCTGAGAAAGACCAGTCAGATAAGCCCAAAGAAGGAGGTATCAAGCGATAAAGGATGGCAGAGTGATTCTAAAACCACGTTCCAAATCACGTATTGCCTGGTTCAGCTAACGAACTTGCAGAGAAAATAGACATTTCAACTTCAATTGGCATCCAGTATTTTTTTATTTCTGAGGAATTACACTTCAGATTGTCTCATTTAAAGAAAGGGTCTTTACAAATGCATATAAACAAAGCCATTTGCTTTTGAACTTAATAAGTGAATCGAGTGTTATTCGTTTTTTTTACATCAAACTAGGGATACAATCGCCTCCTATCTGAATAGGGTTTTTGTGCCATCGCAAGGGTCATGTGAGTGACATTATCGGGGGATTGGCTTCACTGTATTCAGGGCTGGAATTTTATTGCCCGAAGTTTCTATGGACTGAACTGTTCGGCTATCACGCGACTAACCTTCAGGACGCGGTATTCGAGAAAGCCGTTACATTCTATGCGAATCAGGATTGAAATCTGCATAAACCTGAAATCTAGCCAGACAGTACTCAACCCGACAGATGAGATAAGATTCATTCCTAGAATATTAACCATTGGTCAATGAAGATAAAAGCCAGGGTCACTTGAAAATATGCTAAATAAAATACGGAAGATATGTCCTAGAATAAAAGGTGGTTGTAAGCACTCCTGTTTTTACATTGTGACTGGTGCTCATCTTTTTACTTCCCATGTACGGAAGTAAAGGAGAAGAGTACCCTCGAGGAGGGTATCCTTCAACAAATGGATAGTTATGACTCGGTTTTGTGAAGTTAGTGCACCGGGAAATTGAGAGAATTTTTCCAGAAAAATCACGGTTTTCGCCTGTTTCGTAATAAGAATATTATCATTTTAGAGTTGATGCAGTTTGGTTCGTCCACCATTCCTTGGTTCATGCGGTTTGAAACTTGAATACGACAAGGTGCTCACTTTCGCTGCTGAGCCTGAAAATAAAGGCTCATTTCGAGCACACCATCCTAAGCTTTGGCCTTCAGAGTTTGAACCACAAAGCAGTGGGGGGCTGACCTAGCCTGAGGGTGCAGGGAGTAGTGTATGGAAGTCTGACTTCGTATGTCATTGTGCGCAGTAGGTGACGTCGAGCAGCACCGGACTCCTGGCTTTCAGGGCGTGTTTCAACCGCGCCGGATAATGTGGTGGTGGTGGCAAGCAACTGTTGAACGACCGGAGTGAGTGGCTGCTAGGGCCTATGTTTCTTCAGCGAAGACAGCATTGCTGTTTCTGTACCCGTGGAAATGCTGATCACCAAGTAGATACCCTCCTACCGCGTCGAAAAGTATTACATTACCCCCAAGACCGTTTCGTAATACGATTTATTGCAGTACGGAGACTGCTCCCAATTGGACTTTCTGGCATGATAGATTCTTGAGGGGCAGAGTTTCGACCAGCGTAGCCCACGGGGCTATTAAAACACTGAAGCTTAACCAGTACAAACAGATAACAGCCTCATGTCGGAAGCAGTATACAGCAACAATACACAGTAAATCCGAGGGACTTCTCAAAGACTTTTCATTCACACCATATTACTTCTACCTCAGCCGTAATGTTGTATTCTGCTAAACCATGACTGGAAGCATAAACCTACGACAGAAAGCACCTGCAAGACGAGCTGACCCCAAAAGCGCGCATTCTTTCAAGAGAAGAGAAGAACTGTAGTTTGAATCATTTGATTAGATCTACAGTGGTGAATATCCAAGGAAAGATCTGGGCGAAGGTATCAAGTAAGTTATTTTCCGAGGAAGCACTTGAACACAAGAGATGAATGCCTGAACCCACTTAATCAACCTCTTCGATTATCCAAAGAACGAGGAAAGAGTTGACTTCTATAGCCACCAAGACATGAAACCTAACCGGTAATTGAGTAAGCTAGAGTTGGCAAGAGGAACAGGTTGGTTTGTGGAGAGAAACAGTAGGCGGAATCGGAACACATCGATTGGTGCTTCAGTAATCAAGTGTATTTCAAACTGTTGTCAGTTAATCATAGTTAATCAGTTCATTCACACCCACACTAAATTAACTATTCTGGAGCGTGGTTTCATCACGATACCTTCTGATACTCACACCAGCTTTGATAGCTACCAACCGGTAACACCTGGTCATTCTCCGTTAGTAAGCAGCAAGGTTTTTGTGTCAGTCAGTCATTACCATAGCACCTGAAATTAATGACGAACCTATCAAGGTATCCACTCCAGTTTTTATTGAGATCTTAACAGAGTAAAGTGCTACTTAAGTTCTCTTGTAAGAACTCTTCTTTTCACCATGCACCGCTTACCACCCACTGGGTATTCCAAGTGTTTTGCTTTGGTTAAGTGATTGCCAGAGAGTAGGTGTTGGCGGTCCAGCCTGTTCTGTTCAACCACCAGTGTTTTTCTTTCAGTCAGTACTCAAGAAAAACCGATATTCCTGTGATTAACTGATCGACATGTGGTGCCACTTCTTCAAGAGAAAAACCATGGGGGATCGACCAAGCGGTTTCTCACTTTGATTCGTCACTTACAGGGAAAGTTGGCCTAGAACAAAACCGGAATCAACCAAGGCTAGGAAAACTTACCTTTCTAGCCGGTACGAAAGTTCCTCTGGGTCATGAAACAGTCTGAATCAATAAAGAACACATTGCTTGTGTTCTACGGAAGATATTGATCTCTACAGGTATATAGGTTTGTTTACTCATTTCTTTAAGTGGGCCAAGCCACCTGTTTAGGCTAGGAGGGAAGTGTTTCCAGCTGCATGATCGACATTTTCCGCTCATATTAGAAATTGGTTTAGCGAAATACACTAATTTGCAAACAAATTTCGTTCTGCGAGCGACCCACCTGGAATCCAGCTGAATCTCTCGTTTGTGATGTTTATTTCTGTTCAATTTTGACTGACTGGCCGTACAGCATTCAAGAATGAGCTGCGAAACCAGAAACACCTTTTGCATTCCTATTGGGTTTCTCTGAAATACTCGGAAATCTGTTTTTGTTTCTTAAACTGAACTACTCAGATGGCTTCTTCGAACTCTTTGACATCCAGCGACTGGTTGTGCCCTTCTTCGGGTTCATCAAGTAGGCGATATTCCAGAGTTTGTGTCAACTTTATGTTGTACCTGAACCCGAATTTGTGAAGTACGCTCTATTACACACCAATCTGGGTTTGGACTGCAGATTCAACTAAATCCAGCTGAACCTTTCGTTTATGATGTTCTTTGACTGAATGGGATGCATCAGGGCGCCTCACGTTTCAGCTGGTACGATATCCACTGTTTAGACATGACACACTACTCATAAGGTTGCTGAAAACTGTTTGAGGGTTCACCATTCTTCGGGCCTATCAGAAAGTCGCAGTTGCTGTCTAAGAGTTTTCAACAACCTTAGAGGTGGCTCCTTTAAAAAACTCTACTTCGATATCTCGAATAGCGTACCAACTGATACATGAGGCAGCCTGGTGCAGCACTTTTAGTTGAAGCATACCATAAACAAGAGATTTAGCTGGGATTCAGCCGAGTCTCCTGATAAAAAACCTGACTGGTGTGCAAATGAGTAAATTTCGCGAAAGTTCTTCGCAGAACTTCGTTTCGCGCGATCTTCATCGTCAATTTTCATTATTTGCGCTATTCCATCAAGTGTAACTCTGTGTATAAAACTCGCGCCCCTGGTGAATCTTGCCCATATATCACGGGTGACAGAAGCAAATCAGCACCAACGTTCATTTATGGTGAAGCACACCTGTGTGGGCTGTGAGAACACCTTTAACGCTATGCCCTGACTTTCTGCTCTGCAGCACGCGGCAAATGAACAGGAATTTCGTTCCTTTGGGTACCAGTTATTGCCCTGTACATCCATCATCTGTCTGTGAGTAGGTTTATTCGGAATTCGAAGTTTCTATATTAAGATAGCGCCAAAATATAGCAAGAACAGATTGAATGTGTACAGAATTTGTGTCTTGCGGACTATCCTTCCAATGGCCTCGTGTCACAACAAAACATGCAGCAATGTGGCAACATGCTCGCTTCTTTTTAGTCTAGACTAATATCTGTTGACCTTGTGTATGTGCACAGGTCTATTAGGCTCCCTATAGAGGTTGGAAGATATCTAATCGGGAGGGGTTTGTAAAGTGGAGCTAATGAACTGCGGTATTTCGCTCTCTACACAAACCGAGCACTCTCAGAACAGGTGTGTGAATGATAACGATCGACAGAGAAATGAGTCAATCGGCAAAATTTCTTGCTAATGGGAGGCTAGCAGAAATTGTGGCGTCTTCAGAGGCCAACTATTATCGAGTTCACCGAAGGAGGTGAGCATGAGGCTGACCAACTCAGGTGTATTCCTACACGGTTTCCTGTTTGTGAAACAAATGAGCCCGTGATTAGTTGAATAAAAATATGAAAATTTCCGGCGGACGTTCAAATCAAAGAACGGCGCGAGCTTAAACTATGTTTCTCAAGTTGATAGTGCATGTCGCGTACTGTAGTTTCCCATATGAACTCGCTTTGTGATTAATTATTACGAAATTATTCGGAAGGATGCTCTGCATCATTCGTTGGATCACGATTCGTATCTCTTGGCCAACATAGGTTAAAGGTCAAATAGAAGGGGTCAACCCAGTAAACAGGCAAATTGTGTATTACGGACTGCCTTGTTTTGTTTTACATTCAAATGTACACGGAACAAGCAAAAGTAAAGATCCCTCACACCGCATCCTCACCAGCTGAAGAGACCCGAACTAGGTCAGGGGTAAAAGACCATTGGAGCGTAAGTTTGGCCTTCTCTGGTGCACTTCTCATCCATTTGCTCGCTAACGGATCAAACTGGACACTGAACACTTTATATCCACAAGACCCAATAAAGCACCTATTCATCAGGCAGAAACGGCCATTTTTGAAATCTTGGTAGGTCGCTACTCATTTCGGTTCTTCCATCAACTGTTTGATTAGAGTTTTATGTGACCAGCAGTGCTTCATGTATCTCTGTTTATCTGGAAAACACCACAACAAGTCGTAGTTGGGTTCTTAAAAGAACTAAACAATCGAACAAACTTTGGCCTTTGCCAACGCCGCGTATTCAATTCATCGCTTTCCTGAATCTTCCCTTGCTTTTATACCTGAGGAAGGAAGCTCAGAGCACCCTCTCCCATTCCGTTGCCATAACCAATTTCTGGAATTTCACATTATTCCTACGAAAAACAGTTCTCGGATGTGAGGTTCGTCCTAAAACCTTCCATGATCGTTACCCACCCCTGATTGGCTGTCCTGGTAGGCATACCACAAACGATTCGAAGCGTCAAAATCTCGCAGCTCAGTTCCTATCCTTCATATCTTACCGACCTCCAATTCATTTGATGCTTCTAGCTGCACACATCTTGGACACTGTGTTTCCAAGGTCATTTTTTGTCCCACCAGAACTTGAACTCGACCAGCCTCATCAGCAACACTTATTTGTTCCTGTTATGGTCAAATGTGTATATTTTCTTGTCATAAAAACAATTTCCAACGCACTACAACTCATCCCTCTGGTTCCATTTTTGAATCCGGTATGACGACAAATTTTCAACAGACACTCCGTCAGCTGTCCTTCATGCCATTCTCTCATTGGGTCATTATAACCATATAAGTATTACCGTTATTTTTATCATCAGTATTATTATTATTACTATTTTAGCTGTGCCATAGCTGGATACCGGACGTTTAGAGGGCAGAAGCCGTCTCCTTCCTGTACAAGAATGGTACACCGGTACCGGTAAAAACCGGTACAATTCATAATCACCTAGTAGACTAACCATGGCCCGGCAATCCCTTTTCAAGGGAAGCTCGCCTTTTAGAGACAGTTTTGGAGATCCTGAGTTTTTTATTACCGCAAATTTTCCTCGCAACCCTCGTCTAGAACCAAAGAAGTCCTTGGAGATTTTAGTTCCGGTTCCACTTGCAAGACGACTGGGCTAAGCCTTATGAAGAGATATCAGAAAGGAAATACCGTTGACCCAGATTTATTGGTTCGCTTCAAAACGTTTACACTTACTGCTTCATTGGTAAGCTCTTATTGAGTGGAAATGACTTGACTTGGCCGATAACATGGCCTTAGATACATTCATAGCGTTAATGGTTATCACTGCATGACTGAAATACAGATTTAAAGCAATAGAAATTAAGGATAGGATTGAAGGACACATGATGAATAAATATTACGATCCCCACTGTTTAGGTTTTCGCTTAAGTATGTATCTCGGTGATAGTTTGGCGACTTAACTTACCTAAACGGAAAACACTGGTTCCTTGTGTTGTAGATAACGCAGAATTACTACCGTAACACAGGCTTACCACATTACGCTGGCATGTGTGAATGAATAATTACAGTTTCCATTCCAAACGAAATGGAGAGTTGCATCCCAACCACAGGAAAGCCCTTGAAAGACACCCTGATACCAGTCAGACCGGACTGCATCAGCACAGATAGTATGCGACTAGGCTCTTATGAGTCATAAAGGTTTTCCATAAGTGTAAAGGGATACAGTCACAGCAAAATAGAATGAGGATTACTCGATCGTGACACACGGAACATCAATAGTCTGACATCAACGCCAATTTTCCCACTTTACGCAAATGGCCTTAATGATTTCACAATAAAGAGAATAAAATTGAGAAGTTCGGTGATGTGAAATTAAACTGCTGCACATGAACTCACCTGCTCCCGTGTACCCACACCACTGGCAGCTCCGCTGCTCCTAAATTTCCAACACAAATGTACTACTCAAATTAAGGTTAGTAGAAAAATTTCGACGCAATAAAAACTCCACTTCAAGCTGAACTGCCCGGCTCCCAGCGGACGTACTATTGAGGAAGGTGACACTATCGAAGCTGTATGCATTTGCCACTAAAGGGTTTTATAACAGGAAACAAAACTAAAATGATTATTGAGGACAATGAGCTGGAAGAGTGCCTTTACAAGTAGTCAGAAGAGACCTCTGAAGTGAACTGTTTTGAAATGGGTAGCTGATCGTGTAGATCAGTTCACAATGCTCGATTTTGCTCTGTTCTTCTGTCAGTTTCTGAAAGTTGTGCCGTCAGAAAAGTGTATACTGTACCCCTCTCCGATAAAAATTTGCCATTTTCCCTATGCCTACTTTGCTAAGACGCAGTGAGTCGGTACATTTCAGCGTACTCTCAGTTATAGCGGGCCACCGAAGGTAGTGATTGATCAACCTGCACCTCAGCCACACTCCATTAACGTAATAAGATTATCGTGTTCACTTGTGTAATGGAGACGGTTGAAGAAAGTAGACGGCGCAAGTGAAAGAGACGGAAAAAGCGACTGGCTGCTTTAGCTTTGCTGATTTGCGCACAGTAGGTTTGGAAACAGGCCTACAAATCGAATCCGTCAACTGGTTGCTTGATGTGGCTCAGCGGTTAAGGTGTGAGGCTACTGGCTGCAAAGTTTGTGGTTTGACCTTGGCTTTGCGATTATCCTTGTTCGGGGTTGGACAACTTTGCAGTATTTCAGCCCTGATGTCTCTTCCGAGTTGCGTGGCAGCTAGGCACCAAAAGATTGCCACTAATGAACGATCATTTTCTTACTTACTGTGAAGCAAGTAAATCTGCCAGCTATCACTACGCCCATTCGTTTGTGAATCAAACAGTTTGAGCGCACATGCATTTGCATGGGTAAAAGAAAGGTTTTCTCGGTATGAGACTGGATTGAAATGGTTCAAATAAATACAGCTGCTAGAGAGCTTGCTTCATGAAGGCTTCTCGAAGCTGTGGAAAGGATCACATCTGCTTATCATTACCCTTGTGCCGCAGAGCTTTTGGCAATTAGTTTCCATTCCCCATTTTTTTTTAACTCTTCACTGGCTTTGTTTTTTGTTATGTGGACTTTGTAGTCACCAACCTCGTGACAACCTCAGCTTAACTCAACCAGATAAAAGTTTCATTCAATGTGGTCAAAGAACAACCATTTTACCCTGAACCCTCTTAAATGAAGTTTTTTTTCAAAGTTTGCCACCTTTGATTGATTTCAGGAGCTTCATTGGAGCTCTATTACTCAGAGATGGTCCACCCACTAGTTGAAAACGAAACCAATAGTTTGATGAGAATGAATCAGCTGGGCTAATGGGATGGCACTTTACTTTCCAAATTGCAGACTTCATCGGTATAAACTATCTCCCAAGGATACTAATTGACCTCTCCATTATCATGCCATATCCAAATCTACCTACTCACACTTTTAACAATGGTTATGCTGTTCTGGATGTCAGTTTTCACCTCTCCAGAGTAATATGTTTGAATCCACTCTTTGTGAAAAAGTGTCGTGGAACACGTCGCCATTGGTTTGTTTGTCTGATTTTGCTGCGTGAACTTCGACCACGTCTTGCACATGCGCATAACTGTCTTACCATGCATTACCATGACTTACATGGTATGTACAAAGCTATGGAAGTCGACTCGGCGGACGTGAATAATCCTGGTGGAAAGAAAGAACTGCAACAGAAGACAATATCTGACCTGAGGAGAGCACTGAGTCTGAGGTAAACGGATTGGAATAAGAGCAGATCTTTCTTGGTATATTCAGTTCTTGATTTAAGTTGCGAAAGGAAGGCGGTCAGTCAGGCTGAGCAGTTCCTGAATGTTTTTTATTCACGAATTGGTTATTCACATGTGATCCGTATACCGTCTATTTTATGAATGATTCCAGTTGGTTTAGAGTAGAAAATAAGGTTCAGCTGGGTTCCAGGTGAGTCTCTAACACAACCAAATTTTTGCATGATATTGGTTGAGGAATATCTAAATTGACAGAATGTATCGACAAAGTACGGAACATCAATTGGTAGAGTAGAAACCTCATTGATCGAGGAGTTCGTGGATCTAAATATTCGTGCATTAGGATGTCCCGAAAACTCGACCCGAAGTGGCGCCACCAAGTAATGGTGTTATGTGACCGTGCAAAGGCTAACCAGTGGCTCGAAACAATCCAGTGGATCCCTGTACATGATCTTATTCCCTCGGGCTCATATCACTGTCACCAACTCCAACGCATCCCCACAGATGACATGGTGGGACCCACTTGCGGTATATACATTATGCGCACGGTTTGAGGGAAACGAATTCTCGATCGGCAGATCTATCTGTCTGGTGTGCCATCCAACCATCGTTGCGCACATTTTGGATCGCCTTTGCTACTGCATGAACAACAAACAACACGTCATCCAACAACGTAAAATCACTCTCTGAGAAGCGCATCACTGCATGAGGGTAGGGAGTGTTTGCAGTCTGGAAACATCATGAGGCCATTTGAGGAAGGTTGTGCAATTTTAATTGAAGCAATCCCATGTCTTTCCAAAACAACAAATTCAACGAGTTTTTCAGTGCATACGAATGAATGACGGAGTGTATATAGTTTCCGACAAAAACGAGGACTAGACGCCTGCGGCACAATCCGTATTCGAGGGTGCATATCCGATATCGAGTAGGCCAGTTGATAACTGTGAGGATTCGTACAACATCAATCCGAGTTGCCGTATAGGCCCTGTGATTAGTTGAGGGTTTTCGTCTAGGAAATGCAATGCACTTCGTATCGCGTTAATGAAATGCGTAAAACAATTGTTTGAACCGACAGATATCGTTCGACGATGTGATTTTTGGTTTGCAACCAGAAAATGGTTCCACAACTGGTCACGGGAGCAGGCAGTGAGGAAAAAAGATAAAATAGTCCGGTGAATGGAGAAACGATTTCTGCTTTCACAAACGGTGGGACCTATAAGCACGGTTCGCCACAGTGCACCTGAGAATGCTCAGTACAGTATCCGAATTCCAGACTCGTCCAAAATGCATTTCTGTCTATGTGTTATCTGTTAATTCTAGCTAATCATGATGATACCCTATTCATAATGCATGATCAGTCAGTCAATATGTATGTACGAGGACGTGAATGAGATTCATATATGCTGTGACTATAGTCGCAAATGCGATCATTCAACAAGCGGACTAGCAAACGGAGAACAAACGTATTCAAACGTTGAATAGGCCGACGCTTGTCGTTCTCAGTGGATCGGTACAAACGTGTTTGTCGAAATCAGCTAGGTTTCTGCGTTGTTTACAATCTGTCTTCATCCTATGTTATCATCATCACGATGTCCAACCATGTTATGCGCAATCAGGTCTACACCACCACTTCGTTTGGTGACGAAACTACGTGGCAGGTAAAGGTGAGTAGTTCCGGCCTGATCAGGGTCGACACAATGTTTGCAGCTGAGCGATCAACGGAGAACAAGTCGACAACCCAGCCGTAGCTACCAGGGTAAAAGGGGTTGGTCTGATTTTTCGGCTATTGAATATGCTTCAACATACATGGGCCGAATCGGTCTGGTGAATGTAAGCCTTTGAAGAAAATGGCCAGTGAAACCCAGTTCATTTCGGTTATGGGTTCGGCCTACGCTGGTTCTGTAGCTGTGAGCGAACCAGAAATACTTGGACTGTCGGTTGCGAGAAAGCGTTTTTCCCCAAGAGTTTAGTATTTGTGTGCGAGGCCTCATCGGTGTCACATTTCAGGACAGTGAAAGAACATGCGTGCGTTACGTCGTAATGTGAGGTCCATTCAAGCAACAGGCCTTATTCTCAGGCAATCTACCAGAGTGGTATCGGCTGTCCTACCTTTTGTTGATCTCCCTATGTGGCAGTGTATGCCTATCGCAATAAACTGATCATGCAGGCGAGCAAACTGCACACCATGAGTCGGTGTTGGCGCTGTCGCTGGGCAGCTCAGATAGCACCTAGTGTACTCCTAATTGGTGAGTTTACGGAATATGGGGCCACAAAATAAAAACAATTGCATCATGGTACAGCATTCAGGATCTTTTATGAAACATACACAACATGCAGCGAGCATACTGCGCTGAAAAGAAGCACACTTTCTGTGGGTGGCAAACATTCCGTCGTGCAACCAATACATGCCTCCTACTTGAAATCCAAGATTTTTGCAGACAGTGAAAGGATGCTTTCCAACTCAGTCGTGAATTATGGGGCCGAAAAATCCCGTTTGTCCAGCCGTTCAGCTTCTGTGAAATGAGAAAGTATTGTTTGGGAGAACTTGGTATACTGCAGGAAATGCTGAAGACTGTTACAGCAACCTTGATTTTGATCTATAACCCAATTTTCTGAGGATTGTTTTCTCCGCCTGCTATGATCCACCGCCACCTCTCTGGCTTTGGGTTATACAAGTGAACGCTATCTTCCGGGTGCGCATGAAACTGCTCTGTAACCTGAATTAAGGTAATGGAGCAAAACTTATTATTCGTCCTGGTTACTCGCTAAACGCTTGCAAATTAGACGGACCACTTTTTGTGTACACTAATATAATACTTTAGTGCCATTTAAGTAGGCAAAACATACAGTGAATCACCACTGGATACCATCTCGACGGGGTATACTCAGGGTGGAAATTCACTAATCTGGAACAAGGGAATATCGGTCAAAACACTCTTTGTCAATGGAAATAATGTAGGTGGATGACAGTGCTCTGCCCTTCTTATTGAACAGACCGAATGTGTTATGTAACTCACCATATAACTGTGCGGTTGACTGCTTTGCCTTCAACCTCTAAAAACGGGAATGTCGACTTCCTCAGTGTCCTCACAATTCGGTGTACCATCATCTCACCTAGGTTATTGGCGATGACTGGGGAGCAGCACAGTGGGTCGTCCTAGGTATTGGTTCTAAACAATTTCAGACACTACCGAAAGTTTAAAGTGTGATCAAATCTATCGAAAAACATTGATCACACCACTCTGTGCTGAAGCAGGAAGAGTTCTTTCTGCTAGTTTAGCGGAATATAGAAAGCTCGCATCGAGATCAAACATTTCAGACGAGAAATGTGAGTAGAACAAACAAGGAGTTGAGTCGGTCGATCTGAAGGAGTACCTACAAGAGTAGCACTAGACGCAATAATCATTTGATAAATGCTGTCAACAAAGTCGGATTATAGGTCAATCTGTTGGTACAATTCTGAACGCGACTAATTTCAGCCTGTTTGTAGTCTTCCTCAATCTATACCTATCTCTTTGGTTTCTGTTGCAGCCAAACCTTTTTAATCTATTGATTCAGTCTATTGTGTTGTATGCATCACCCTAATAGCCTCAGCAGTGTCTAGATTTACGTCTTCAATATCCTGTTGAGGCTGACTGCCTCTGATGTCGGATGTGTATGATTCGACAAGCACCAGATTAAAGTCAAGCTGACGCTTAAGATTTTCTCACCATGTCACTTACACTTGGCCATTTCCTGAGGTGTCGTGTCGCATGCGAAGTCACTAATCAGGACCCCAAATAGAGCGGGGGCGCCAATATAATCGGTATTCGACGGAAATTTGAAAGCAGTTTGACGACGACAGCATAGTTCAAAGGTAAGTTATAATACATATTTGTTCTATTCATTACGCACATCGAGCAATGTGCATTATTCACAAGGCTTTGGAAAGCCACCGACATGGTGTATTAGTGTAACCAAAAAGCGAATCGCCCAAACATTGTTATTATATCGATAGTTCGGGTTGGTCTAAACCTTACCTGATGGCTACGAACCACGGGGGGAGAGAAAGCATTCTCAGAAAATCGGGTTATAGATCAAAATCAAGGTTGCTGTAACAGTCTTCAGCATTTCCTGCAGTATACCAAGTTCTCCCAAACAATACTTTCTCATTTCACAGAAGCTGAACGGCTGGACAAACGGGATTTTTCGGCCCCATAATTCACGACTGAGTTGGAAAGCATCCTTTCACTGTCTGCAAAAATCTTGGATTTCAAGTAGGAGGCATGTATTGGTTGCACGACGGAATGTTTGCCACCCACAGAAAGTGTGCTTCTTTTCAGCGCAGTATGCTCGCTGCATGTTGTGTATGTTTCATAAAAGATCCTGAATGCTGTACCATGATGCAATTGTTTTTATTTTGTGGCCCCATATTCCGTAAACTCACCAATTAGGAGTACACTAGGTGCTATCTGAGCTGCCCAGCGACAGCGCCAACACCGACTCATGGTGTGCAGTTTGCTCGCCTGCATGATCAGTTTATTGCGATAGGCATACACTGCCACATAGGGAGATCAACAAAAGGTAGGACAGCCGATACCACTCTGGTAGATTGCCTGAGAATAAGGCCTGTTGCTTGAATGGACCTCACATTACGACGTAACGCACGCATGTTCTTTCACTGTCCTGAAATGTGACACCGATGAGGCCTCGCACACAAATACTAAACTCTTGGGGAAAAACGCTTTCTCGCAACCGACAGTCCAAGTATTTCTGGTTCGCTCACAGCTACAGAACCAGCGTAGGCCGAACCCATAACCGAAATGAACTGGGTTTCACTGGCCATTTTCTTCAAAGGCTTACATTCACCAGACCGATTCGGCCCATGTATGTTGAAGCATATTCAATAGCCGAAAAATCAGACCAACCCCTTTTACCCTGGTAGCTACGGCTGGGTTGTCGACTTGTTCTCCGTTGATCGCTCAGCTGCAAACATTGTGTCGACCCTGATCAGGCCGGAACTACTCACCTTTACCTGCCACGTAGTTTCGTCACCAAACGAAGTGGTGGTGTAGACCTGATTGCGCATAACATGGTTGGACATCGTGATGATGATAACATAGGATGAAGACAGATTGTAAACAACGCAGAAACCTAGCTGATTTCGACAAACACGTTTGTACCGATCCACTGAGAACGACAAGCGTCGGCCTATTCAACGTTTGAATACGTTTGTTCTCCGTTTGCTAGTCCGCTTGTTGAATGATCGCATTTGCGACTATAGTCACAGCATATATGAATCTCATTCACGTCCTCGTACATACATATTGACTGACTGATCATGCATTATGAATAGGGTATCATCATGATTAGCTAGAATTAACAGATAACACATAGACAGAAATGCATTTTGGACGAGTCTGGAATTCGGATACTGTACTGAGCATTCTCAGGTGCACTGTGGCGAACCGTGCTTATAGGTCCCACCGTTTGTGAAAGCAGAAATCGTTTCTCCATTCACCGGACTATTTTATCTTTTTTCCTCACTGCCTGCTCCCGTGACCAGTTGTGGAACCATTTTCTGGTTGCAAACCAAAAATCACATCGTCGAACGATATCTGTCGGTTCAAACAATTGTTTTACGCATTTCATTAACGCGATACGAAGTGCATTGCATTTCCTAGACGAAAACCCTCAACTAATCACAGGGAGCCTATACGGCAACTCGGATTGATGTTGTACGAATCCTCACAGTTATCAACTGGCCTACTCGATATCGGATATGCACCCTCGAATACGGATTGTGCCGCAGGCGTCTAGTCCTCGTTTTTGTCGGAAACTATATACACTCCGTCATTCATTCGTATGCACTGAAAAACTCGTTGAATTTGTTGTTTTTGGAAAGACATGGGATTGCTTCAATTAAAATTGCACAACCTTCCTCCCTTGAAATGGCCTCATGATGTTTCAACCAGACTGCAAACACTCCCTACCCTCATGCAGTGATGCGCTTCTCAGAGAGTGATTTTACGTTGTTGGATGACGTGTTGTTTGTTGTTCATGCAGTAGCAAAGGCGATCCAAAATGTGCGCAACGATGGTTGGATGGCACACCAGACAGATAGATCTGCCGATCGAGAATTCGTTTCCCTCAAACCGTGCGCATAATGTATATACCGCAAGTGGGTCCCACCATGTCATCTGTGGGGATGCGTTGGAGTTGGTGACAGTGATATGAGCCCGAGGGAATAAGATCATGTACAGGGATCCACTGGATTGTTTCGAGCCACTGGTTAGCCTTTGCACGGTCACATAACACCATTACTTGGTGGCGCCACTTCGGGTCGAGTTTTCGGGACATCCTAATGCACGAATATTTAGATCCACGAACTCCTCGATCAATGAGGTTTCTACTCTACCAATTGATGTTCCGTACTTTGTCGATACATTCTGTCAATTTAGATATTCCTCAACCAATATCATGCAAAAATTTGGTTGTGTTAGAGACTCACCTGGAACCCAGCTGAACCTTATTTTCTACTCTAAACCAACTGGAATCATTCATAAAATAGACGGTATACGGATCACATGTGAATAACCAATTCGTGAATAAAAAACATTCAGGAACTGCTCAGCCTGACTGACCGCCTTCCTTTCGCAACTTAAATCAAGAACTGAATATACCAAGAAAGATCTGCTCTTATTCCAATCCGTTTACCTCAGACTCAGTGCTCTCCTCAGGTCAGATATTGTCTTCTGTTGCAGTTCTTTCTTTCCACCAGGATTATTCACGTCCGCCGAGTCGACTTCCATAGCTTTGTACATACCATGTAAGTCATGGTAATGCATGGTAAGACAGTTATGCGCATGTGCAAGACGTGGTCGAAGTTCACGCAGCAAAATCAGACAAACAAACCAATGGCGACGTGTTCCACGACACTTTTTCACAAAGAGTGGATTCAAACATATTACTCTGGAGAGGTGAAAACTGACATCCAGAACAGCATAACCATTGTTAAAAGTGTGAGTAGGTAGATTTGGATATGGCATGATAATGGAGAGGTCAATTAGTATCCTTGGGAGATAGTTTATACCGATGAAGTCTGCAATTTGGAAAGTAAAGTGCCATCCCATTAGCCCAGCTGATTCATTCTCATCAAACTATTGGTTTCGTTTTCAACTAGTGGGTGGACCATCTCTGAGTAATAGAGCTCCAATGAAGCTCCTGAAATCAATCAAAGGTGGCAAACTTTGAAAAAAAAAACTTCATTTAAGAGGGTTCAGGGTAAAATGGTTGTTCTTTGACCACATTGAATGAAACTTTTATCTGGTTGAGTTAAGCTGAGGTTGTCACGAGGTTGGTGACTACAAAGTCCACATAACAAAAAACAAAGCCAGTGAAGAGTTAAAAAAAATGGCGGGGAATGGAAACTAATTGCCAAAAGCTCTGCGGCACAAGGGTAATGATAAGCAGATGTGATCCTTTCCACAGCTTCGAGAAGCCTTCATGAAGCAAGCTCTCTAGCAGCTGTATTTATTTGAACCATTTCAATCCAGTCTCATACCGAGAAAACCTTTCTTTTACCCATGCAAATGCATGTGCGCTCAAACTGTTTGATTCACAAACGAATGGGCGTGAGTGATAGCTGGCAGATTTACTTGCTTCACAGTAAGTAAGAAAATGATCGTTCATTAGTGGCAATCTTTTGGTGCCTAGCTGCCACGCAACTCGGAAGAGACATCAGGGCTGAAATACTGCAAAGTTGTCCAACCCCGAACAAGGATAATCGCAAAGCCAAGGTCAAACCACAAACTTTGCAGCCAGTAGCCTCACACCTTAACCGCTGAGCCACATCAAGCAACCAGTTGACGGATTCGATTTGTAGGCCTGTTTCCAAACCTACTGTGCGCAAATCAGCAAAGCTAGCAAGCAGCCAGTCGCTTTTTCCGTCTCTTTCACTTGCGCCGTCTACTTTCTTCAACCGTCTCCATTACACAAGTGAACACGATAATCTTATTACGTTAATGGAGTGTGGCTGAGTGCAGGTTGATATTTGTCAATCACTACCTTCGGTGGCCCGCTATAACTGAGAGTACGCTGAAATGTACCGACTCACTGCGTCTTAGCAAAGTAGGCATAGGGAAAATGGCAAATTTTTATCGGAGAGGGGTACAGTATACACTTTTCTGACGGCACAACTTTCAGAAACTGACAGAAGAACAGAGCAAAATCGAGCATTGTGAACTGATCTACACGATCAGCTACCCATTTCAAAACAGTTCACTTCAGAGGTCTCTTCTGACTACTTGTAAAGGCACTCTTCCAGCTCATTGTCCTCAATAATCATTTTAGTTTTGTTTCCTGTTATAAAACCCTTTAGTGGCAAATGCATACAGCTTCGATAGTGTCACCTTCCTCAATAGTACGTCCGCTGGGAGCCGGGCAAGTTCAGCTTGAAGTGGAGTTTTTATTGCGTCGAAATTTTTCTACTAACCTTAATTTGAGTAGTACATTTGTGTTGGAAATTTAGGAGCAGCGGAGCTGCCAGTGGTGTGGGTACACGGGAGCAGGTGAGTTCATGTGCAGCAGTTTAATTTCACATCACCGAACTTCTCAATTTTATTCTCTTTATTGTGAAATCATTAAGGCCATTTGCGTAAAGTGGGAAAATTGGCGTTGATGTCAGACTATTGATGTTCCGTGTGTCACGATCGAGTAATCCTCATTCTATTTTGCTGTGACTGTATCCCTTTACACTTATGGAAAACCTTTATGACTCATAAGAGCCTAGTCGCATACTATCTGTGCTGATGCAGTCCGGTCTGACTGGTATCAGGGTGTCTTTCAAGGGCTTTCCTGTGGTTGGGATGCAACTCTCCATTTCGTTTGGAATGGAAACTGTAATTATTCATTCACACATGCCAGCGTAATGTGGTAAGCCTGTGTTACGGTAGTAATTCTGCGTTATCTACAACACAAGGAACCAGTGTTTTTCCGTTTAGGTAAGTTAAGTCGCCAAACTATCACCGAGATACATACTTAAGCGAAAACCTAAACAGTGGGGATCGTAATATTTATTCATCATGTGTCCTTCAA
The DNA here is from genome assembly GCA_003604175.2 of Clonorchis sinensis. Taxonomy (NCBI): domain Eukaryota; kingdom Metazoa; phylum Platyhelminthes; class Trematoda; order Opisthorchiida; family Opisthorchiidae; genus Clonorchis; species Clonorchis sinensis. Next base: position 145,387,966 of record CM030369.1, on the reverse strand, counting down.
TCCTATCCTTAATTTCTATTGCTTTAAATCTGTATTTCAGTCATGCAGTGATAACCATTAACGCTATGAATGTATCTAAGGCCATGTTATCGGCCAAGTCAAGTCATTTCCACTCAATAAGAGCTTACCAATGAAGCAGTAAGTGTAAACGTTTTGAAGCGAACCAATAAATCTGGGTCAACGGTATTTCCTTTCTGATATCTCTTCATAAGGCTTAGCCCAGTCGTCTTGCAAGTGGAACCGGAACTAAAATCTCCAAGGACTTCTTTGGTTCTAGACGAGGGTTGCGAGGAAAAGTTGCGGTAATAAAAAAACTCAGGATCTCCAAAACTGTCTCTAAAAAGGCGAGCTTCCCTTGAAAAGGGATTGCCGGGCCATGGTTAGTCTACTAGGTGATTATGAATTGTACCGGTTTTTTTACCGGTACCGGTGTACCGGTATTCTTGTACAGGAAGGAGACGGCTTCTGCCCTCTAAACGTCCGGTATCCAGCTATGGCACAGCTAAAATAGTAATAATAATAATACTGATGATAAAAATAACGGTAATACTTATATGGTTATAATGACCCAATGAGAGAATGGCATGAAGGACAGCTGACGGAGTGTCTGTTGAAAATTTGTCGTCATACCGGATTCAAAAAATGGAACCAGAGGGATGAGTTGTAGTGCGTTGGAAATTGTTTTTATGACAAGAAAATATACACATTTGACCATAACAGGAACAAATAAGTGTTGCTGATGAGGCTGGTCGAGTTCAAGTTCTGGTGGGACAAAAAATGACCTTGGAAACACAGTGTCCAAGATGTGTGCAGCTAGAAGCATCAAATGAATTGGAGGTCGGTAAGATATGAAGGATAGGAACTGAGCTGCGAGATTTTGACGCTTCGAATCGTTTGTGGTATGCCTACCAGGACAGCCAATCAGGGGGTGGGTAACGATCATGGAAGGTTTTAGGACGAACCTCACATCCGAGAACTGTTTTTCGTAGGAATAATGTGAAATTCCAGAAATTGGTTATGGCAACGGAATGGGAGAGGGTGCTCTGAGCTTCCTTCCTCAGGTATAAAAGCAAGGGAAGATTCAGGAAAGCGATGAATTGAATACGCGGCGTTGGCAAAGGCCAAAGTTTGTTCGATTGTTTAGTTCTTTTAAGAACCCAACTACGACTTGTTGTGGTGTTTTCCAGATAAACAGAGATACATGAAGCACTGCTGGTCACATAAAACTCTAATCAAACAGTTGATGGAAGAACCGAAATGAGTAGCGACCTACCAAGATTTCAAAAATGGCCGTTTCTGCCTGATGAATAGGTGCTTTATTGGGTCTTGTGGATATAAAGTGTTCAGTGTCCAGTTTGATCCGTTAGCGAGCAAATGGATGAGAAGTGCACCAGAGAAGGCCAAACTTACGCTCCAATGGTCTTTTACCCCTGACCTAGTTCGGATCTCTTCAGCTGGTGAGGATGCGGTGTGAGGGATCTTTACTTCTGCTTGTTCCGTGTACATTTGAATGTAAAACAAAACAAGGCAGTCCGTAATACACAATTTGCCTGTTTACTGGGTTGACCCCTTCTATTTGACCTTTAACCTATGTTGGCCAAGAGATACGAATCGTGATCCAACGAATGATGCAGAGCATCCTTCCGAATAATTTCGTAATAATTAATCACAAAGCGAGTTCATATGGGAAACTACAGTACGCGACATGCACTATCAACTTGAGAAACATAGTTTAAGCTCGCGCCGTTCTTTGATTTGAACGTCCGCCGGAAATTTTCATATTTTTATTCAACTAATCACGGGCTCATTTGTTTCACAAACAGGAAACCGTGTAGGAATACACCTGAGTTGGTCAGCCTCATGCTCACCTCCTTCGGTGAACTCGATAATAGTTGGCCTCTGAAGACGCCACAATTTCTGCTAGCCTCCCATTAGCAAGAAATTTTGCCGATTGACTCATTTCTCTGTCGATCGTCGTTATCATTCACACACCTGTTCTGAGAGTGCTCGGTTTGTGTAGAGAGCGAAATACCGCAGTTCATTAGCTCCACTTTACAAACCCCTCCCGATTAGATATCTTCCAACCTCTATAGGGAGCCTAATAGACCTGTGCACATACACAAGGTCAACAGATATTAGTCTAGACTAAAAAAGAAGCGAGCATGTTGCCACATTGCTGCATGTTTTGTTGTGACACGAGGCCATTGGAAGGATAGTCCGCAAGACACAAATTCTGTACACATTCAATCTGTTCTTGCTATATTTTGGCGCTATCTTAATATAGAAACTTCGAATTCCGAATAAACCTACTCACAGACAGATGATGGATGTACAGGGCAATAACTGGTACCCAAAGGAACGAAATTCCTGTTCATTTGCCGCGTGCTGCAGAGCAGAAAGTCAGGGCATAGCGTTAAAGGTGTTCTCACAGCCCACACAGGTGTGCTTCACCATAAATGAACGTTGGTGCTGATTTGCTTCTGTCACCCGTGATATATGGGCAAGATTCACCAGGGGCGCGAGTTTTATACACAGAGTTACACTTGATGGAATAGCGCAAATAATGAAAATTGACGATGAAGATCGCGCGAAACGAAGTTCTGCGAAGAACTTTCGCGAAATTTACTCATTTGCACACCAGTCAGGTTTTTTATCAGGAGACTCGGCTGAATCCCAGCTAAATCTCTTGTTTATGGTATGCTTCAACCAAAAGTGCTGCACCAGGCTGCCTCATGTATCAGTTGGTACGCTATTCGAGATATCGAAGTAGAGTTTTTTTAAAGGAGCCACCTCTAAGGTTGTTGAAAACTCTTAGACAGCAACTGCGACTTTCTGATAGGCCCGAAGAATGGTGAACCCTCAAACAGTTTTCAGCAACCTTATGAGTAGTGTGTCATGTCTAAACAGTGGATATCGTACCAGCTGAAACGTGAGGCGCCCTGATGCATCCCATTCAGTCAAAGAACATCATAAACGAAAGGTTCAGCTGGATTTAGTTGAATCTGCAGTCCAAACCCAGATTGGTGTGTAATAGAGCGTACTTCACAAATTCGGGTTCAGGTACAACATAAAGTTGACACAAACTCTGGAATATCGCCTACTTGATGAACCCGAAGAAGGGCACAACCAGTCGCTGGATGTCAAAGAGTTCGAAGAAGCCATCTGAGTAGTTCAGTTTAAGAAACAAAAACAGATTTCCGAGTATTTCAGAGAAACCCAATAGGAATGCAAAAGGTGTTTCTGGTTTCGCAGCTCATTCTTGAATGCTGTACGGCCAGTCAGTCAAAATTGAACAGAAATAAACATCACAAACGAGAGATTCAGCTGGATTCCAGGTGGGTCGCTCGCAGAACGAAATTTGTTTGCAAATTAGTGTATTTCGCTAAACCAATTTCTAATATGAGCGGAAAATGTCGATCAGCGTTCTGTGAAATAAGGTAGTCCACAACCATATTCTTGCAAAATTAAGACGGTTTTGCAGATCACATGTCAATGTCCAATTCTTGATGAAAAAACATTCACGAGCTACTGAGATTGTCGGTGCCCCTACATGGGGCAATTTTACTGAAGAACTGGAAATACGAGGAAATGAATGCGTGTAGGAAGATCATACAACCGAACTGAGTGCAAAATTCATCAGAAAAAACGAACATCATGACTGCATTTCGGGAGCTGATTTTTGACGCTCATATTGATGTCGTGCATCAATGAGGAGTAAGTGTCCAGGCGCATTCTGTTTTCTGTTTTATCTGTCGATTTGTTCCGCGCAAATTGTGTTGTGTGAGACCCACTATGTGTCTGGGGGAGTGGGGGATACTTTGCATATGAGAATGGATAAACAAGAGGGAGAATCCTTTAATCTTTCTAATTTAAATGAAGCAGGCGAATGTCAAGTTTGTCGTCATCGCCGAGGTAAATCATCAGACGTGACTTCCCCATTCTTCAGATATTTTTATTCTTGATTAGTTCGTTTTGGTTTTTGCTGGTTGTCGGGAAACTTAATGTTATTGTGTTCGTTTGGAATGTCTGAAAGTCGATTGTCGTATCATTTTAGAAGGTCTAACGGTCCTCAGAAAATTAATCGATAATAGTCACATTGGGACCAGGATTCAAAGTGGTTCCGATGGATAAGTAATATCCCTCCGTTCTGAATGCCAAGCCACCCGAAGGAAGCATGAGGGCAGAAATACTGCCAAGTTGCCCAAGCCTAGACAGGAGCCTTCGAGATGTAGGGGTTGGGTTCGAACCACGGATACTCCGGTAAGTATTTTCCGATAGATTACTAAAAATGAATCACCGTGAAGCTAGGATGTTCCCAGGAGGCTAGCCGACTCGAATATAAAACTCTGACCGTTGCTGAACCCACATAATCTCTTGATATCACGCTGGGTTACCCTCAGATTTCCTTTGTGGCGTCTTGAGATTCCGGAAATTCCCCGCGAATTATGCCGGGAAGCGGTAGAAACATAGTGCAAATTATGACCAGATACTGGTATTTTCTTTTTTTCTGATTTTAATGTGTCCCAAAAGTCAAACAAGAAAAGAGGGAACTGGCGAACAGTAGGCGTTCGACTCCTACAGTTGGCTCAGGAGCGCAAACGAGCTGACCTTTATTAAGTGACGTACAACACAGAGGTCAGTATGTTATGTTCCTAAGTGTCATGTTTAATCTTGTCAACGGGCCAGTCTCGCTAATGCTACCTACTATCCAACGTTCCACCAATCAATTATTATTTGTCAGTTTACGTACCACTTATAAGACCGATGGAAACTCAGGACAAGCCGCTGTTGATAGTGCCCTTCTTAGGGCTCTTCGGTTAGGACCGGTCACCGATTTCCCACCAGCTTGAACGTGAACTTGTATACACTTTGATATGAGGACACATTTGCAGATTACCGTGACTCCGATGAAAAATTCAGCTTTATTTCATCTGAAACGCTGATTTATGATATTCTCTCACTGAATGTGCTGCACAAAAGCCGCCTTATGCTTCAGTTTGGACGACATGCAAGATGTCAAAATGCGTTTTTATACTACTTATAAGATCGCCGAAAACTGTGTTGTCGATTTCGGTGATAATTAAGTAGGTTTAGACCTCGGGAGACGTTCAGGTGGAATTCAGCTGAGTATTTCGTCAGTCTATCATTTTACTACGGTGAGTTACAGACTGGTTTCTAGCCTATAGACAAACTGCATTTACACAGCGATTTTACTCTCATCAGCAGGCAGAGAAGTATACTTGGCCTTTTGAAACACCCTTTGGGCGTATCTACTCATCGTGCAGTTCCCGTGAAATCCACTTTTGTAAATCTTTCCCCTTGATATTCAGATCCTTTAATAAATCCCAATGGTTAGGAGGGGTAGCAATCTATCATCAATGTGGTGAGAACGAAGTACACAGAAATGGAATCGGTATTGACATTTCTAGTGACGATCCGATTACCATATTACCCTGATGATTAAATCGGTTACCTCGTCTAATCCACAGTGTCTGATTTTGTAGGTAAATCCAGAAATGATGGTTCTGTATGATACCTCTCCAATATCTGGTTGCGATTCTGGAGTCACAACAATAGTTCTAACAGTGTAGACGGAACCGATTGATATTGCGAATCGGCGTACGGGGTTTACCTACTGTACAATCGTGACAGTTTGAGACATTTATTCACGTGAAAGAAATAACTTTCGTCGTTAGAAATCTATGCACTTGAGGGCTGCAGTCATAGACGACATTATGATAATTTTTAGTCTAGAAACTTGAAAAACGGTTTAACCACCTAAAATTGTTAACTCAGCGTTTGGAACTGAAGCATACTGTTATCCACATACATTTTCGTCTGATGCTGGATATTGTTATTCAGGACCCTCTCTGTTCCGTACTGTCACTTCTCGGTGCACCGGGGTTGAACTTGGGGCAAAAACCAAACAGTCTCTTTGATATCAATGTCCTAATGTACCGGACAGTGGGGTGAACAGAATTCAGACCGATTCGGCTGCATTATGATAATCTGAAATCACAGTCAGTCATAGGATCAGCTGATGCATCATTGCGATGATGTGGTACTTGAAAAATCTCGTCATTTTATTGTGTTACCTTTACACCTACTTCTCGATAAGCCTTGTGCAAGTCTAGGTGAGTGGAAGAAATATGACAGCGGTTCCGGTCAGATCACGATTGATCACGGCCAAATTTAAAGGATAACGTCCGCCAACTGATGTGTCTGATAGCTATGGAAGGTCCTGTTTTACCGATGATTCGTTAAACAGTTATAGCTCAACGGGTTTTGTAGGAAGCAAGAATACGTGTTTAGGGGGAGCGGAGGAACTGCCACATCGAGGACTGTTGCAAGCCATTTAATACAGTCATTTTATGGCACAAACAGCTGGTCGCACAAATGCAAGTGAAAACCAGTATAAAAAGTTACTTCTCAGAGAGTTCGACTCAGTTAGCTGTATATGGTGTTGATCCACCAAGAGATCTCCTTCAAGTTGGGACACCTGTCCAAATGGTTCACAACACCGTTCCTTGTGATTTACGGCCTAGTCTGCGCCTCTCCAAAATGGGCATCACCTCCCATCTACACTTTGCCCAAAGACTTTCTTTATGTGGGTCATTTTATTTTGTGTATTCTCACGAGTTCTGTTAGTTGCTCTTCCGGAAGGAGGTGGGGATAATTCTAGAGAAATTCCTTCCACATAAAGAGTCTGTGAACCGCTTCGTGACTGAGGGGATCTGAAGTTTCATACCTCCGATTTGAACGAAACTGAAGTTGAGGGGTTCTCTATAATGTATACTATTTTGGTAATTAGGCGTGGCTTTGACATTAAAGTAGGTTATAAGATGGGGTACGAGCTGCTGATGGAGGGGTTTGCAGTTTGAACCAAACACTAACCTTTCGAGTTCTCTTTTCTACAGCTGAGCAACCTGGGGGCATGCTCAGTTGTTCTGCATGAGAGTTATTCTCTACAAAGGTGCTGAACCCGAACCATCTGGTTTATTTTAAAACTTCTGGCAAATGTTTTACAAAAAACTCGCCTTTTTCAAGACATGGTGCAGTCTTGAGCGTTTTTTGCCGGCTTGCAATTCTACGGCAACGAAGCATCGGTGTTGAACACTGATGTCATGCTGTTGATGATGATGACGATGATGCTGATGCGTGTAATTCTTATCACTTTCTGACAAGCTCTCCTTACTTTCATCATGTCCATTCTGAGCAGTTTGCCAAAGCATTAGATAATCTTTTTAGCAGCTCCTCTAATTGACTGGTTGCACTTGAAGAATTGGTCATAAGCTGTTTAATTTTACTTGTTCAATCCTCATGTGCGGTTCCTCCCGAACAAGGCATACCCATAGGCGACTGTCTAATCGATCCTGGTTTGGGGACATCTCTTTTTTTTTTTGGGGGGGGGGAATCAATTAGCCAGATCTTGTACACGTAAATTGCAAGAAAAGACGCTTTGTGCAATCAACCCATTTTTTTATACTGCAATATCATATTTGGAAAGGTGTGGTTTAGCTCTTTACTGCAAGCTTCTAACTACTTAGGTGAAATAAAGTGACCTCAGAGGGCTTTATACGGTTATTTCGCACTGTGTCCATGAATTGTACTATTAGATAAACTATTCGTATAATTAGCGTACCGAACAAACCACTGATCAAAGTGTATTTTTAGCTAGTTACGCGCATAATTCAGTTCAGATGAAACATCTCGGCAAGAGAATCGATAAAACTCCCTTGAGCAGGGGAATAATTTTCGGCATCTTTGCTCTTAAACAAGCCTAGGTCAATATAAGCCAATCAACATATGGGTGTTCATGTAATCCAAGTGTATCTAAATAGATATCAAAAGGAGCGGAAACTTATGACTGAAGACCACATTGTCTCGGGTCAGATTGTGCATCAAATTTATGGCATTCAATAGTAGTATTTACGAAGATACTCTGGTGGCTGAGCTGAGCAGATGACTGAAAAAATTCTCGCTATATTTTATCTTTGTGTTCTGACTTACTGTTGTACCCATCCGCGGAACATTTATCCTTTTGTTCAGAGGATACAGAACCTGCTTCAGGTAACTACGAAGAAGATCATAATGAACCCTGCAACGTTGAAGCCCAAACTGCGCCATTGTTCCAAAGGCTACTTCTTCAGCCGACAGACCATAATCTCCCCACTTCCTTCAAGATCCGCATCCTACTAGGTGTAACCTAAAAATCAGGGGTTAACTATGCTCCTTCTAATGACTATCCTCTAACTTTCAACCCTCAATGTCCACACACTGAGGCAATTACTGATAGCCAAGTTCATGCCGGGATCTTGGCACTTCTCACTGGGTTTGACCACCCGCATTTTCTTTTCGGCGCGTGTTAGAATGACCGACTCAGACAGGCACTTGGTTGTCTGTAACCACCGGGCGTAATGAAGCAATTAAGCGTCACACCTCGCTGAACCATAGGTTAAGAGGCTGAAATAATATGGTGTGTAGGCCGTGCACCATCTCATTGTTTCTACAGTTAACATGTATGTTGACAGGGTCACGAGTCTAAAGGTTACCAGATATCCTAAATTTTCAAGAATTCTCATAAACGTTTATGCCATGATCCAAAACAAGGGCTTCTGAAGTTTTCGGATCATCGCTCCACTACTTTCCTGTGCCCAATACTGCATCTCTCTCAGCAGACGTTGGGCCTTCACAACGAGCCTATCCATAAAGGGACTATCCTCCTGAGCTGTACGTAATGGTGTTTTATGTCAGGCATGACTTAGCCTGAGATAACTTCGAAAAGCGGCTAACTCCAGCGAAAACCTGAAGCTGTGTAGAAATGAGCGAAGTGATTGGATACCACAAGTACTGTCGTTTACATACCAACTTGGTTTTGACAGGAGGCTCAGCTGAATTTATTTGAATCTCTTATTTATGATGGTCAAAAAGTTTTCAGCAACCTTATACGCAGTGTGTTGTGTCTAGACAACAGTTGGATACTAGCTAAAAAATTCAGACTGGAGGTCACTCGGAAAATGCCTGGGATTTCCACGTTGGAGAACACAGTCTGTTTCGATGTTTAAAAGGATGCATGCTGACTGTGCTAAAAAATGCACCCGTCAAATATAGTTCTGTGAGCATTCCATTCGACAATTCGCAAAACTCTCAGAAATTTATTTGCATTAACTTAAGTACGATAATGTCCCTTTGAATATACACCCTATTCTAGTCATTTTTTACGATAAGATGGTTTTGGCGCATTACGAAAAGGTTTAATGACACAGGGACGAAACAAATGAGAAGAAGGCTCTTTTGAACTTTCCTCGGACACGTGTACTTACCCTACGTATCAGACACGTATTTTAGGACGTTAAACGCTTAAGTAGATTGCTTTTTATCCAGGATTAAACCACCTTGAAGTTCTCTTCTCGCTCCTGGGAAGGACCACCATATTCCCTAAAAAAATGCACGCACCATGTCCTGAAGTGGGCTAGCCAGATGATTCTGTCATACTGTTACATGTCAAACCATGTGTACCAGAATTTCAAGACCTCATCGATCCTGGCAATACCAGAGTGTGTACTTATCCAATTCAAGTTCGTACAGCAGGGCAGCATGCGTCAGTCGGATGGTCTCACATGAAATCGTACAACGGCCTACTAATTTAACGTGTTGTTGAAATGTTCGGTAGAACGATGCAGCCTACATAGTAGGAGCAATCACACCAGTTTAGGGGATACTAACTACACGGCATTCATTTCCAGGCAATATGCAGCTGCTGAACTTGCTGTTTCCATCAGTGATGAAGGCGATGGGACATCAACACAATCGGAATCTTAACAAAGCCCTTATCTATGGTTACTCTCCTCAAATGCTCATCGAGTCCTTTTTTCCATATTGGTGGAATAGTGATCACTAGCGCTGTGTCACGCTCTTCCATCATTTTACGCGACCTAACGCGGCTACAGAAGAGCCAAGACCTCTCGCACAATTTTCAATTAAGATACAATTTGTGTTCACCTAAGTGTGTTCTTATGACTCGCTATTAATGGAGTGACTTGCCAAGCACCGCAACTTTGGATGGCCTGACCACTTTCAACTTGTAGGTGAGTGTGCTCCGTCCTGCATTACCATTACCCACGTTCCACCTGCAGGAACCTATTTCCTCTCCACGGGGTTATCCGTCCCGGTGGTCCATCAACGCGATCAACGCTGAAAGACGCTCGTTTCAGCGCACTTTTCACAATTGCTACATCCCACTTCATCCTCTTAATTCGCATTTCTGTTCGTTTTCACACTTTTTGGAACAGTTTAAGTACAGTTTCCGTACCTCAACTCGTTTCTTACTAGGTCAGGGGGTTTGTTCACATACTGAGGCTCCGTGACCTGGTTTCACGTCCGAATCGAGGTTGCAAAAATGGTAGGTCATTCAGCGGATTTCTTGCAGAAGCTTGTAGTTGATTTGTCTAAGTTTAGTATGGGAATTTCACAGTGTACTAAAGAGAGTATAGTGATGAATGAATTCGGCAAACGCAATCTTTTTCCGCCAAAAAATTCTTATACCCAACAAAGGTACAAAAAATGGCCATGAAAAAGCCATTACTGGGGGTTGAAGACCTACTGGGCTTCGAATGCAAAATAGCTTTGAAAAATATTGAAATTTTGGTGTGGGGGTTGTGAATAATGTCACTCTGATATATGGCCGGGGCTGTAGACATCGCTGTTGAAAACAGACTAGAAAACGTATAACTGACTATTATGTTAATGGAGATTTATAATTGAGGTCAACTTGCGCTGAATAGCCGAGAAGCGCTTACAGTGGTTTTATTCTTATACGGAATCACCAACTTCCGAAACTCGTGACTTTCCCGTTAGTAGTTTGAAGATAATCGTAGCGGCTTGTCAGCAGTGTGATTAACTCGTACTTGAGAAGGATGTAGCGCCACTCATTCTTCAACTACATGACTCACAACATTTGGTCACACGTGTTTTCTGGGCCCTCCAAAGATGAGTTATCAGATGGAAATCTCACTCTTTGGGTGACTTTTATTCTTCCTCTGAGCTACTCATAGGTTGTCGGTAGTGTGAAGTGGTTTTGGAATTTTATGGAAATCTCATCGCGCCTGTCCATGCTGAAAAGCTGAGATGCACTGTACAGTAGCTCAGAGGAAGAGTAAAATTCACCTGATAGGTGAAATTTACATATGAGAAACCGTGATATGTGTACTGCTGATGATTCTCAGCATTTCATTATAGGTTGGCTTCACTAACAGGACGACATCTCCATTAAACTTCTTGATTCTCCTCTAACATCCAACTGCTAACATGTAAACAGCCGGCTCATCACGCAGCATATGCCTATCAATGGGGATAAGTTGTCTGGATCCGAATTACAAAACCATTAACCTACCTAATCTTCTCTATTCCCTAGGTAGGTTTTTGTGACACTCAAAAACGCACACATTTCAGGAAGATTTGCAAAGGACCCAGTGCCGTGGTTCGGTTGAACTTGCCCCCAAAACCTTGCGCAAATTTGATATTATCTTTCCCTTCCCTCCGTCTGACGAGTCCTAATCAAGGCGAAACATGAATGGACAGTATATACGTAATGCACTACTCACATCACAAACGAGAGATTCAGCTGGATTCCAGGTGAGTCTCTCGCAAAACCAAATTGGGTTGCAACTGACAAGACAAGACAGGTATGGGGTTCCAGTAAACAGTCAGACGTTGAGAACTGTTATCACTAATTCTATGCGAAATTACCGAATCGTCTTTATGAAGCTACGCTTGTTTACACTCCCCCATAGACAAAATGCACTAGACAATTTTTACGACGAACACTTTGTACGGACTATAGAGGCCCTTGGACACATTTGTGCTAGCTGAAGAAAAAAAACAGGAAGGGAAACGCAGTTCTAAGGAAGGGGGAAATTCTCGTGTTTATACGGAAAGCCTCGAATTTCTGCCCTAAAGAAAGCTGATGAGATCAGCGATTGAGACAGATAAGAAATCACAATCTTTACGTGCAGTTGTTCTTGGCTAAGGATGCATTGTGACGTGTGCTAGAGTTGTTTTGGAAGGCATTTGCTCACATCAGCATATGACCAATTTAGAACATCTAGGCGGATCATATTAAGATCTCTACTGGCAAATGGATAAAAACTAACCTGTGACTTCTCGAGTGACAATGTTAACCAAACAAATCTATCGTCCGCAACTGTAATGTCATGGAATTTCGGCTAAGAATTTGCGTACAGAAACGCTTTGTGCAGACGCTGAATCTCACATAGCCGGAAAATCACTGACCCATCAAACTCACACCAGGTTTATTGGTCCTAACTACTGATGATCGATTTTAACCAGATTGGAGTTTACCCACAGGTTTGAGCGATTCTGTTAGTTTTTTTGTATGTTCGAACCTGTAGAAGAGACTTGAAAATGTCACCGCTCGAATGATCTTGTCCGAACTTAAGGAGAGATTCAATAGGGGCCTTTATTTCGTGCAATTTCGTGCATCAAGCAGTCGGTGTAACGGGTGATACAAACAGTTACAAAACAGCTGAGTGAGGCAAGCGATATTCCTTGGCAAGAGGTTCTGAGATCTTCTTCTGTAAGGACAGTAGTTGTGTAAGAGGGATAGAATGGTTATTTCGATATCAGGACCAGAAATGTGCTGAAGCAAGTGTAATCGAAGAGGGATATAAAGCCGGTGAGAAGAACTCGACAAATCATTTTTGATGCTTGTGGCTTGAATCGTACGATACAGTCAACCTAAAGTGTCAACAGTAGACATGCGTGGGTTTTATGTGCAGTGATCTGTGTCATTGAAAACTTTTCACTGAAAGCTTTATGCTACCAGAAAGCAGCCGATAACATTGATATTCACGAAATGGGACGGAATTTCAGCTCATCACAAAGATGAAAGGTTTTAGATTTCCACGTAGATTTCTTATAAGATACAATTTAACAACTGGCAGAGAGGAACAAGAATCCTAAAACTCGGGACTTCACCATCAACTTTTTAAGGTCACGTGATTTTTTGAAATATTTTCGTAACTTTAACATAAACTTTATGAGTGGACAGAATTGTGCTCTGTGGTGTCGAAATAATTGTTTTGTGGTAAAAGTGTCAGTGGATTTTTTCATAAGGAAACTACTCACAAGGTTGCTGAAAGCGCTTCGACAGCCCACGATCGGTTTCACGTTTCTTGTGGCCCTTTCAGGTAGGCGCGATCCCCGAATTTCCGTCAACTTTTTGTTCTACTTGAACCCAAACTGGACTGATTTCGACAAACACACTCATTTGCCGATCGATTTGGTTTTCACGGGAGACTGAACTGAATCTCTCTGAGATGATATGTCAGTGGATTTGTTCAAATCATTGACAGCCGCATTTGGTCTTGCTTGAGTGCATTTTTTTCACCGTGTTTACTTCATTTTCAGGAGGAGAAAGGAAATGTCGGGTCAAAATATCTACGCAGTGTTTATCATGTGGCCGATTCCTAGGCGTTCAAGTTAGGCATGGTGAATGCGAACTGTCACTTCTGACCCATGATTTATTTGTTTTCGCTATCTTCAATGTTTTCAAGCACAGGTCTTGTTTATGAACCAGAAGAGAGTAGTTAAGAGGCAAATTATACGAGTTTGGCTGATTTCATGCTTTATGTTCAGCTTCAGCCGAAGACTAATGATACAAGCGGGGCCGAGAAATACGCAATCGGCCAGGGGAGAAGTTTAGTGTACACTGGTAAAATCGATCCTGGTTGAAATTTTCACAAGGATTACAAGGATTCACATGGCTGTTGAAGATGTTTAATGTGGTCGAATTTGATCAACCGGGGCCGCCAAACTTCACGTTGGTTCGGAGAAAATCCGTTCAGTTCTGGTTGAATAGTGCTGGAATAAACGCAGAAAGCTGAGATATACACTGCTGTTTGTGGTAGCGCAGTAGGGCTGTATCAGTCGGTTTAGAATAGGTTTTCGGGAAAAACAAGTGGTTCACAAGGATAAATGCTGAGTAAACACACATAGAACCAGCATTAATCAAGCTCGTACATAAGGGCATCTGAAGTGTTTGGGTTGTACGCGTACATCAGCTGATATTCTACTGATATCTTAGCGAGACCAACATTGACAAAGAAGAGAACAGCGAGATACCGGTTCTTCTGAACTAAGATGATTTATAGCAGCTTGAAATCGAATGGTGGGATAAATCACCCTCAGTGACTATATGAGTGTAATTGAGTGAGTTTAATTGATTTTCCTAGACGGTTGGGTATTTCTCGGTCCCGCTTGTATCATTATTCTTTAGTTGAAACTAAAACAAGTCATGGAGTTAACCAAATTCGTAGAATTCGTCTCCTAATTGCTCACTTCTAATTCATAAACAAGTCCTGTGCTTGGCAGTAATGAAGCTGGCGAAAACAACTAAATCATGGGTCAGAAGTGACAGTTCGCACTCACCATCCTCAACCTGAACCGCTACGCATCGACCGCATGATAAACATTGCGTAGACAGTTTGACCTGACATATGTGAAGCTGTTTTCCTTTCTCTCCAGAAACGGAAATAAACACACCAGACCAGGCCAAGTCAAGAATTGCGGGTTACGTCAGAGTTAATTATTCCTGAAGCCGACAATAACAGCCGACAACATTCGAATGATAGCAGCAAGGCAGTTTGGCACTCGGATGAAACGGTAAAAACACGGAATTCTTCTCGTCTTTATTACTGTTAAGGCAATAGATAACTGATGGCTGGTCTGCTGTCTTAGTTGAACAGTGAATATTCTTTCATGTCAGTCCCTTGAATTGACGTTAGCGCATGACGCATACACTCAGATCATCTTTCAACAGAAACTGCTATTGTCCAACACGTGCGACCTGGTTGCTTCACATGCGAGCCGATCATTCAAAGAGAATGAAAAGATAGGCCACTGTTCCTTACTCATAAATCACCAAATCGTTTCATCTAGGAGGCACTGATACGGTTGGTTTTTGCCCTTATTCTCTAGATGATTTGGCTGAACGTATCCGTTTTTTTGCAGAAGAAGAAGAAGGAAGAATACAACTTTTCAAAAAGGGACACTGAATATGAGTTGCTGCTTTTGTGAATAGCGGGCTGGTGTTCGTTTCTGAATTTGCCTATCCTGCCTGAATCTGCCTATCCAGCTGCGCCGGTGGGTGTCCGCACGCTGAGCCATTTATTCACTGTGATACCGAGTGAATAAGACCGAGTGAATAGGGCCCACCCAACTGCGCACTGATGACGTCTCCTCGTATGGTGACGAAACATTTGCAAGCCAACTGCCAAGCTCGGCGAACAGATCAACAGCCACCTGATCAACAGCGAATAAGACTACAGTTTGAAGAGAAGGGGGCAGCTGTAAATCCCTCAGCGAGATTACTGGACGGTCCATTACAGTAAACTTATTTGAAGGCGGTTTAACAAGTGAACTTCACAGTGTATGCGGAGAGTGGCTAGTCGTAAGGTGCACCCCTAAAGCAAGCACATATGGGTAGTCGGTGTGGGCCTGGAAATAAATCCCTCTGTAAGATAATTGTCACAGAAAGTCCTGGCCTCTGTTTTCCTCCATATCATGCGGCGTCTCCGGGGGAGCACACGGAGGACTATGCAGACACGAACCTTGAAAGGCGGGTCGCACCGGCACTACCCAGACTTTCTGTAATTGCTTTCATGCTCTTCTTCAAAGCAAAAGGTGTACACCCACTTTGCTTGCCACAGTCCGACTAAGGCTAGAGAAGCAGTGACGGATGGTAACCTGATATGAAATGCTGAACTACCAAACACTCGTCTTTACAAATGTTCCGTTAAGGATGTTTTTCACATGCTCGTGCTATCTATAGTCCCATCAGAGGCCAAAGTATATCTCAGTTTTGCTGCTAATAGAGACCGCATAACCGTAGAACCATGCAAATGAGTAGCTCTCACTGTGCACCGAGGTACACTTGCCTTGATTTCTCGTGATTTGTTACTCTGTCACCGTAGGAGTCTCTAATTTTCGGACGTGATACGTGCTCCAGAAATTCATAAATCCACCTCAGCTGCCACATTACAGTCAAGGATAATACAACTTTCAAGGCAGGAAAAGAGCTCCGTAAACGTTTTGGATTGCAAGTGTCATGTTCAGGGACTGTTGTCCGAGAACATGACCTCACACTTTGTATGTAAAACTCAAGCCAAAGGACAGGACGGCTTGGGTAATTTAATCCGAAGGCAACCTGAAATTGTCCTCCTTTCCTAAAATAAGGACAGCGCAGTCATCGTATTCCAGGTTAACAGGGCAAGTATCCGAAAACCGAGGTTTTGAAGACTCCCAACCACTTGACTCGTCATCACTCCAGTCACAAAAATGGATAGGAATGGAGAGAGTATGAATCATTATCAGACAAAATCTTTGTTAGAAAGTCTTCGTGGAGCATCTTATATACCCGCACGCACAAAAAACACCTATATACGGTTATATATACGTATACTGTCATTCTGGCTCCTGAGATAGTGCGAAGGTGCGTTCAACGCACCCGTACCGGGTGGAAATCCTGTTTGCGGCCACCAGAAAACGATGAATGAAAAGTGCTACTAACAGTCTCGTTTAAACACGAGTCAAGTTGGTTCCCCTGTGAGTGCTGTGTTCAATGCATTCCTCTTTACTGAATATGGAAATTATCATAGGCTCAGCCCAGTTTTCTGATATGATCTTCCTCAAAATACAAAGTAAGTCAGATAACAGTTTACTAGGGATTTTATCCCATCTGTGAACAACGGGAGTGGGATGCCATTCGAATTATGACCTTGGGTGGTGCTTGACATCCCTGGCAGGAGGTGTCTTAGGTTCATCACCCATCTCAGCGCAGATCCAAGTTCCAACCGAATAGCAATAGATGCCGCAAGAGTTCTCGGCAAAGTCAAGGAGGCTTTCCTCTTTATCGAAGATGACCGAGCCATCTTGATTCTTGATAGTTTCACTGACAGGGGGATTTCGGAAACAACTCGCACCGATTTGATCGAATAACCTCCAGGCATTCCTTATGTTATACTTGTTACGAATTACGAACGTCTGGGGTAAGCAGACAGACCAAGATTGGGGCTTGCCGACTGCTGTCGGCCCCGACTAACCTAACTAATGGATGTGGACAGAGAAATTTATGCCAGAAAATGGAGAAGAAAGTTGTTAGTAGTAGCACATTTTCGCTTACTTGCCCGTCTGCACGAAGCAGGTAGGTCGGTTCGGCCGGTACCATTATGTGACATAGAATATGAAATGATAGTATTTCTGGCTACGTGAATCACAGTTATACGCGGGTTCTGAAGTTTAAAAGGCGGTCAAACCTAAAGACTAACAGTTAAAGTCTTTACTCCGATTCAGAAAACCCATCTGCTGGGCAGTTATATTTTTCGCGAAACGCCCATACATTACAGTTTGAAGAAGTCATCGTTCATGCTCTGACTCTAAACCCGGAAAGCCAGGGGACTGTATTCATCATAGCCCTAACTTTCGACCAGCCTGACATGAGAGGCTCGTTAGGTGTCGTACAGACACTCCGACTGTAGCTGAAATCTGGGAGTTCAAAAACGGTGAACCACTAAAGGCAAAACTTCACACGGTGTGTTCAAGACGCTCACTAACGTTTCAGTAGTAAAGTCGGTCTAACGAGAAGTCAGAGCTATCCGAGAGGAATGAATTGGACCTCGACTTACTAACGGTTTAAGGAAAACGATTTAAGATGAACGAACTAATTTTGTTGCCAAGGCAGATAATTTAAAGATTGCTGTAGCAGGATGATGACGGGGCGCGACAATGGCTTGTCACGTTCACCAGCTTGGGCAGTTTTGGACACTTACTTTCAAACTATCAGCAGACTGGCTGGGTTATTGCTTTCCTGAGCAAGATGTTTTACGCGGTCTGTATTATTGTTCAAAGGTTTGCGGATTTAGGACAGATTGAGCACATATCACAACCGTTTTTGGTTTGGGAAAAGGGCCAGAAGGCTACCACAACCTCACCCTTCGATGCGTGCCGTCAAAAAAGATGGACTAACACTCCCGTTTCGCCCCTTTGTCTCGCTATCGTGATGCCAGCATCCCTCAGCAGAACCAGCATCCTTATGCTCTACATGGCAGGTGTTGGCTTTTTTGGCTGAAGAGGCATAGTCCACCATACAGGTCCGTAAGCCATTCCGTCAATAATGCTGGTGAGTATGTGGATCCCACGTGCTCATGAGTGTAGAGAGCAGACATGGTATCCGCAACTACATAAACGAAAAATTAAAGGATGTCATAATGGTCACCGAGTATAGTTAAATGGAAACTTCTATACCTTTTCAGATAGCATTGAGTCCTGTTCGATCAACACTTTTCTACTCATGATGCTCGGTTTCTAAGCTGGAAATTTCAGTCAAATAAGCTCAGTGGTTCAGTTGCTATGAGATATTTTATTTATCTGTTTCCCAGGCACACTGAGTCCAACTTTCAACTACATGGGTGTTTTCAACACTATCTGGAACAAGCACCATATCACCCCAATAAGAAAGCAGTTGGTTATTTTCATATTATTTGGCTGATGCTTCCACTATAAAATTCAAAGTTTCGTCGACCCTGACCAGAATAACCCGCTAGAGAGCACGCCAGAACTACAAAGCCGCTTGCTCTGTTCGGTGCACAAGGTAGTACGTGAATTGTTGCCTGAACATACATTTCCACCGAAGGCGACGATGAGACGGACGAGGCATCATAGAAAGTGCGATACAACATTGCAACCCGGATAACTTTTATGCAGCCCTAGCAGCACATAGGTTGTTGGTCAGGTGGCTGTTGATCTGTTCCCCGAGCTTGTCATCAACAGCTACCCAATCAACCACCAATAGACGTACAAGCGTTCTGACATATCGTTGGTGAATGGGCCTAGAACCCACCGTGAAATGAATATCTCGTGCACCCAGCGCAACACGCCCGTCTTTGATGCATGCAAGCAGTTCTTTGATCACCTAATAATGGACTGCACCGTGCCTAAGCTGCCGAATGCTTCATCAGTCTATATTTTGTCGCGAGATTCTCGAACGCACAATCATTCTGTGAAATTCATGTGGAACACTGGATCTTTAGAGAAACAATGTCCTGTTCACTGAAAAGTACATCTGCTCTGACCAGAAAGAATCCCACGAGAACTGATGAGTTTGTGAATACATCACAGTACACTAAACACTCATTTATTCTCCTAAGTGTGCTTTGAAAGTAAAAGAGGAATGACGTCGTTGGAAGCACAATTTTAGTTTGTACTTTTAGTTTGGAATAAGTAAATGTAGGCCGTAGAACTATGTTTTGAACAAATGCTTACATCAATGCCATAAGTGTGAGTATAAAATTGTTGACAGTTCCGATGAAGAGGTTTAAACGTGAACAAGGTCACCCACGGTAAAATGCATCTTTAGATTTGCAACAGTTCCATCTGGTTCAGTTGCGTCTGTCTGCATTTTAGATTTCCATCATAAATTTACAGTGCCACATTGAAAAGACACTTCACATCAGGCCTTTGAAAGTGGTCTTTTTTAAAGGTCTTTGGGCTTCTTGTGATTTTCTATTCTTTTGAGGAAATTTGATCACACTGTGAAAAGTCGTCAGGGACAGGACTTTTCAAAGCATCACTCTGAAGAAAAACCTCAAGTGAATGCCACGAATGAGTTACAGCAGTGTCCACCTAATGCCTGAAAAGATGCACATCTTGGCTGAACTGGTTGACCGAAAAAACGTCAGTTTACCGGTGCTGCAGCGTCACACTTAAGTTGACTGCATGTTGACATTGGCTTGCTAATTACAATATGTTTCTGGAGCTCCTTTCTGGAATCTCATTGAATAGGGGTGATGTGGTTTTCTGCATGCGCTGTACAAAGTTTCCTCAAAAAACGTTACTTGCCTGATTTTTGAATGAAAATATTATCTCTTGAGCAGTTATCACACACCTATGAAATCCACTTCATATTATTTCTTCTGATTTGTTTCCACTTGTTGGTTTTTACTCCACTTTGCCGGTGTTTCTATTTAGTTCAGTTGTTTATTTTTCACCTTCTCTCGGTTAGTGAGAGCCGTACACCATTCCATAAGACTTGGTGCTCATGTTGACCGAGTTTATCAATAGAACAGATATTTTTGCCACATAGTGTTGCGTTGATTGGCTATTCGATTCCGATCATCACTTCGTAAGTCTTACCAAAGTCCAACCGCAGCCTTCTCATAAAGGAGACCGCGCGGGTGGCGTTGGCGAACTGGCGGGTGTAGTTTCAGCCACTGATTCTCTCGCTTCTCGTTACCACCATCCTTCCAATGACTGTTAACACTTGACCTGCTATATCACGTTCCACCTTGATTGATGTTGAAGCGTAAAGGACCATTGTACCAAGGGGTGGTATATTTCCATCACCTGTTTCGGAAAACGAAAAATATTTACTAGGAAGGAAGTTAGTCGGAGAACAAACAGTTAACGAAGCAAGTCAAAACGGGGAGGAGGAAGTACACATCCAGACACCACCTGACAAGACCAACTAGCGTGTGGTATGGGGTACTTTGAAACAGCTATGTGGTAGCAGTCCTAAACTTTGTTTGCTTGACAAACCAACGACCTTTGCTTGCTTCAAATAGTCTAATCACATTGTTAATATTACGAGAAATGCTGTGAAAAACAACCTACCAAAATCAAGGCTAGGAAGGCGAATGGTCATCTCGTCTGCTACTCAGGCTACTAAAGGTCTGCACTGATATTCTCACGGAATCAGTGACAACTCTGCTCAGCTGGCGTCTGGATACTGGGAAGACTTACCGATTTTTGGAGAAAGGAACTTAAGATAGGTTCTTCAAGGTACACACATCGGCACTTTGGAAACTGCTCAGAAATGCTCCCTAATGTAAAAAGTACTACTCTGAAGAAGAATCTCGTCAGTTTGCCTTTCAGAAGTTGCCTTTGTCATTAGATGATTTCACTTGCTTACTTACACGCGATCACTCCTCGTGCTGGTTGCAGATATAAAATGATTTGTCTGCTTGTCGTCAACTACGCTGACGCTTTTAACAGCACTGACAGAGGAAAGCCTTTGCAGCACCCCTCTAGGGGTGAAATGGGTTCTTCAAAACTGCTTGAAAGACCGGACTTGGTTTGTGAATTCAGGAGCGACCACTATCATTCGATGTTTCGAAGTGACCTCCATTCAATCAAGGAAAACCATACAATGATTTGCTCATAGGCCATTCTCTCCTCATTGTTAATACGGTCTGTATTCCATGATCCTCAGTGGACTAATCGAGACTATCCATAGCAAGTAACTTTAGAGGTTTCCCTTGTTTTGCAGCCATTTCCACCGAGGACTGACATTTCTCAAGCTCAAACTCATTTTAGACTTTGGGAGTTCATTGGTCCCTCCACACTGAACTCACACTTAACATGTACTCCGAGGACCATTTAAAAAGCACTTTTGCCACATTTTACGGTTTCTGAAGCATGTTTTCAGACGCAGTGAGATAGCAAAGTCAACCCTATGGTCAGCTAGCACAACAACGCTTTGAGGATCCTTTCAGATGCCCATCACAATCCATCACTATCCACCTATGGCCTTCTCAGCTTTCAAAAACGAGTCCGCATCAAGTAATTTTTGTTTGCACTGTCACCTTCTAGAGCTGCGTTCTCTCTCTTACTCGGTTACCAGTGCCTTTCTAATTAGTAGTTTGCGGTTACGACCTGTACTTTACTAATCTCCATATAACGTTAAATTTCTTCATTCCCCATACTTTCTTATATTTGGACAGACCCTTCTAATTCCGAGGAAACCTCGGGTGCCTGAGGCTGATTTTACTTGACAATAAATAGCTATGTTTGTATTCGTTTGATAATGTAATAACCAATTCAGTTTTCCGCATTTTCACTAACGATGTACGGGGCTTCCTAACTCTCACGACCAATACTGTTTTGTTCCAAATTGCCAGTCATTTCGGTCTCAGGCTGCCTTGATGTGCTCTGCAGCGAAAATTGTCTCCAAGGCATAACTTTCATTAATCCTGGATGCAGCCTTTTTTGCTAACCTATACGTTTTCTGGTGACAGTGAGAGGAGATTCGGTAATTTCCATTTGAGATCTAGTCCTGCAGTAAGATTTAACCTATGCTGAAAAACCGAGAAGCACTATGTAGCTGTTTCACCCTTGTTAGGAGTCATCAGCAGTGCGCAACTTAAGAAACTCCGGAGAGTTTCGGATCCGTGACCTTCCGGACAGTGGTTGAACAATTAGCCGTTTGACCGTGAGCGGTGGAACAGCACTGTGATTAGCTCTAACTTAAACACGATATAGCGCCCGTCACTTTTCATCCAAGGAAATCACATCACGCGGTTTCGTATTGACTGCCTCCTCCAGTGACGCGTCAAAGACGGGAGTTTTACTTGTCCTGTGAAATTATTCTTCCTCTAAGCTATCTATAAATTGACAGGATAAAGCACTACTCATCCTTTATTCATGGGTTCCACATCACGGGTTTACGCGTGCTGAGTAGCTCCTTAAGCGAAGCATCTCAGATGGGCGTACAATGGAGGATGGTTTTTCATCAATATCTGAGCGAAGGAGGCAGCGAACGTACAGGCACGTTGACGTATGCTGGGGACGCTAGTAGTCATGTCCTTAATGCGTTTCAGCCAGCACTAACCTGATTTAGTCGCATCGGAGCTTGGGATTTGTCAGAAAAATATTAGCTTTTGGAACAAAAATAGAATAACTTGTGCCTCGCTAAACAGTCGTACCAGAGACAAGGAAATTGGAGCCAGAATGGATTACGTCGTCCTTTCAACTCCTGCATTCTCCGTTTCCTGTTCGTGGTTTCATGGTTGAAACTGAGTGAATCAGGGTTCAACCGTGGTACTGTTGGTAAAATGCCTTGACACCTCATCTGTGGTAGACTATTCTAACGAATATGTAGCTTTTTGGGCTACTTCATCAATTGCGAATCTGAAGCAAACGAGCAATCAAATACCTGCGTAGATATCAGATTCTGTGGAACAATCGTCCATAGACAATAATTCCATCTTCCAATTGAGTATGCAGAGAAATAATGCATATAAGTCCTAGTAAAAATGCTACTGCATTTTTCACACCACTTTCACATTAGCTCCAGTAGCTGAGCAACAAGACAAGCACCATTAGCTGAATGTTTTAAGAACGCTGAAGTTGCAAGAGGCCTTCAAATGAAAGATTTAATAGTAAACACATGCCGATTGTTTCCTAATCCACCTCACAGTGACGTAATGCGCACCGTTCAATTGTTCGCCCTAAGGTTGCTTCTCACAACTCATGCCTGTAAAGTACGGATAGTTCCGACGCGCTGGATCATGAAGAACTAGACAGACTGAAAATTCTGGGTAGAAACTGCCGTACGCACACCCCGTTGTGGGAGGTCAGGCTGGCTTACTCAAAACCCGGTGCTTCAGTTATCCTAAAAACCGCCGTCAGCGCACTGGGATGATGCTTGTTGGGTTATCACTGGACCGTTCGGTGTGACCGTGCTATGTGAGTTGAGTTCACTGGAGCAATAGACACAAAGATGTTATTTATAGTCTGCTTGCGTCAAAGAGCGATAGTTACGGAAGACTGAATACTATAGAGTCATGTGAATGTTTTGTTAGTTTAGCTACCTTCAGTCTTACGTCAGGCTATCACCGGGGTGGTAGATCCAACTAATACAGCACCTGAGTATGCCAAGCGCAGCCAGGATGCGATCTGATATCAATGCACGATTATGGAAAAGCAACAGAGTTTATGATTTAGTCTGCCCCCATAGCTTTCTGTCCAAATTAGCTGGGGAAACATGATTAATGGTACACATTAAAACTGCTTTTCTGACTGTATTTATGGCGTTACAACTGTATCCGGTCGGTAGATCCGCCAATGCCGTAGCCCAGGTTTTAATAAAATAGAACTAATGTAGTTTGGACGTAGTGCGATCAGTATAAAAAGTTGGCGAAGGGGTGCTTGAGATTTGTCTAGGTTGTGCACGACAATGGACAGAAAATTGGCTGAAATCTGTAGTTTCTTTTGAGTGTGCTATGTAATGGTTCGGGGACTATTATCACTTGACAAAAGAGATATTTATCATTAATATTACTGCTGTTACTACGGTTATTATTGCAAGGAGGATTCCTCCTGGTAACAGAACCTTGGAATTATTAAACTTTATTTAAGATGCTACCATACTCTGACAAAGTTTTTCCGTAATCGACCCGTTCACTAACATCAAGACCACGCTTTGTCCGGATTAAGGAACTCCTCCAGAGTTAAGAGGATAAAACCGATCCAGTCGAGTCCCAAGAGACACCACGTACTAAGGATCTTTTCTGGTCTCATCTGTCGAAGAACAAAAAAGAGGCACCAATCCTGCAATACGAATAGGCTGAGTTTGTTGGGGAAACAGGGACTGAGCATCTGCATAAGCACGGGCAGTGACCAACTTCTGTTTCTCTCATAATTGTGACCGACGAAATTAACTAGTCTAGAAAGGAAACTTTTTACACATACAGTAGGCACCGTCTATCTCCAAAACTACTCATTTTATTCCTTAAGAGGAGAAATCATGATGACGGTGCCCTCTATCATTGGCCTAATTGAAAATTCGACTTTCACAATAAACGGCAGATGCTCCTAAACACTACCTGTTCTGTTTTATCGGTGCTTAAACACAGTAGCGTTGATAGATGTGCAACATGTTCACAGCAAGCAGCGTACTTACGTAAGCTAGACAATAAGATAAAGTGGCACACGACGTTATTTTTCAAACTTCTAATAACCTCAGTTTTGTCGCACCCTTAGGCTACATCTTCAAGGCACAATTACTGTCGCTTTTAGTTCCTATTTAAGTCTGACTAGCCAGCATAAATGTTACTTGTTCGATGCAGATGAAAGGCTCGGACGACAATCATGCAGGCACATCTTGCCGATTCACCAGTATACACCAGTTCCGCATGTTCGAGGATATTGAGTTTTTGAACATAGGCTGAGTCTGGAATGAACGATTCCATCATAACCTGCTTTCAGAAAAAATGTGATATACACAAGCATAAATAAAAAGGAAGTCATTCTATGTATTTATACCGGGTCGGCTTATCGTGCTAAGAGGCGGGTGTGTTGTGAAGTGTTTTATTGATCTCAGGACTTATTGGTTGGCACACAGACGACATTGTTGAGTTACACTCGACAGCAAGTCTATTTTAGCATGCAATGCAGGTACAAATTAAATAAACTTGATAGCATCACCAACTAGTGTAGGCAATTACAGCGGCCGACAAGCATCGTCACCATTATGTGCTCAAGTCATCACGACATGGAGTCAAACCTTAGTACGAAACAGTAACGGTGTAAATTGACTATCCTATCTATGATATCAAAACAATAAAGTGAGTGAGGCAGTCCTGGTAGAGTTGAGAGCTCCTTCTTTGTCATACATGCACACCCCCACAGTTCTTACTTTGAAGGCATTCTCCTGTAGATTCAGTACTCAACGATAGCCTGGGCACCTTGCGAGGCAAGTGGTACAATTTTTTCCGATACCAATGTCTTGCGACAAAATCAAGCACAGCAAAAAGGAGGACACAGCAGACCTTTGCAAGTAGAGGTTTTTTTAGATATAATAAAACTTTCTCAATAAGCGACACGAACGAGAAATAAGAAAACTATCTTGAAGTATAGAGTGCACTCGCTTAATATAGCTTATAGATACACGTTCAACTACCCAAGACAAAGCTGTGAATCCGTTTTAGCTAATAAGAACTAAGTATCAAGCAAAATATGTTACCAACTTGTAAACGGTTATGCAACCTGCTGCGCGTCCTTTTCAAAATGCACTGTACGTCTTCCAAAAACCTGACAATCTCAGATATTGTTGCAAGGTTAGGAATCTCAGTATTGTCATCACCTGACAGTTTCATGACTTCGAGTCCCAGAGCAAGTAATTAGAATAACATGGTAAACCTCTTATGCAGCCTACGTATCACATTCAGCCTATTGGTAGTGTGGGGAGATTTGGTTTTGTGTGTGGAGATTTCGTCCCGTAAGTGAAGCCAATCTATGCTGAACGGCCGAGAAGCACTGTACAGCTGTTTCACCCTTATTGGGACTCATCAGTAGTGCGCATCTCCCGAAATTCCGGAGAGTCTCGAACCCGCAACCTCCTGGCTAGTTGTTTGAACACTTAACCGTTCGGCTGATCAGCAGTGTGATTAACTCGCACTTAGACAGGATATAGCGCCGCTCATCCTTCAGTCATGGGATCACGCAGTCACATGTTTTGAGAAGTCGTTGCTCGAGGAGCCAGTCAACAAAGATAGTCCAATATAGGAGATGCTCAGACATTCGTCGGAGCAGTTTTCTCCAACTAGTTCCCGTACCGTTGAGTTCGGGTTTTGCCCAATTACTGGGCGAGGACATCAAGTGAACGCTGAAGCAACATTCACATCTAGCCACAAGCTAGGCTGTTTGACCAAACTTTCCGGACATCGCGGAAACCAGTATTATATCCGCCCAAACTTGCTTTTCAGGAGCGATTCATACGGGCTCTAGTCACATACGGTCACCTGGATCACGCGATTCCCATATACTGCGTTGTTTTTTAACCGACCACCGGATTATCTCAGACGACTTTATTTTATTATGACTGAAACTGTGCTAATTCTTGCAGGTTTTTCTTTTGTCTTATATATATTTGTGTATAGTGTCCGAGTCTGTCAGGAAGTATGTTTTGTTTATTGGTAAGTCTACTTTGAGTTAACATTTTTCTGACTGATGAGTCTTCCACGTTTCACCATGCTGATTTGGCCCATTTGCATCTTTCCGGACTTCAAAAAATCATCTGTATTCTGTTGATTGATTCAGAAAAATATAGATTTCTAATAGGAATAGTAGAGGATCCCTAAAACGATGGTCTAAAACGCTGGTGAGTGGTCGCATGTGACTTGTATAGTTGCAGCCAGGACTGACTTATATAGTATGAAAATGTCCACCGGCCGTCTAATTAGTTCACGGTGCGGCCGCAAGATTTTATGTTATAGCAGCCAGAAATCTTTCGTAGAGGAGTCCTTTAATCAAAACAATGGTAGCAGAGTTTAACAATGCCTTATTATGTCAGGAAATGTTTGACAATAGCCTCCTTGGAGGACTACCCATTTTGCATTTACTCTTGTATCCGGAATCCCAAGGTAAAAGCTTGGGAGTAGTAACTTTTCAGACAACACTGGGAGGTGTCTACACAACGCACACTATGTGGCATCTATCTAATCCTTGTAAAAACGATGTTCCCAGCATTTTCTCTGTGTGAGGATTATCGAAAAAGTTACTTTTCATTTGATACTTCTTCATAGCAGTGAAGTAATGTACAACTATTTAATCCTTGTTGGTAATCTTCAGAAGTAAGCAGCTCGCAAACCGCGAAGGAGTTTCGAACCCGGTACTTCCAGGCCAGTGGTTGGACAGATAAGCGTTTGACCCCGAGCGTTTGAACAGCTTTGTGATTAGCTCTCACCTAAACAGGATATGGCGCCGCTCTAAGCGAGAGTCAATCACACTGCTGTCCAGCCGCTATGGACAGAACGGTTGTGTTTTCAACCACTAGCAGGGAGGTCGCACCTTCGAAACTCTCTAAGTTTCGTAAGGTGCGCATTGCTGAAGATTCTTAATAACAATGAAACAGCTACACAATGTTTCTCGGCTCACTGTAAACAACACGTTGACGTAGGTCACTGGCATGTCAATCAGACTTTTTTTATCTAACCAGTGACGTAATGCTACATTGTTTAATCTCGTCATCATTCAGTGAACCTACGAGGTTGGGCTATAAATAAATCCGAATCGATACTGATTTCAGCACAATTATTTACTGAATAGACGCTGTTATTTCGGTGGACTTGTCACCAGCGGTGCTAATTTCATGACTGCCATTACGATAAACCCAAGTACTACCGACAACTGGCAGGAATGAAGCAAGGAAGACATTCAAAAGGTGTTGGCATTTTATTTAAAACGATCCCTAAAAATACACTAGGCTGGAAAAAGTGAGAAATCTGCCAGATATGACTAACGAAGAGCGTCATTAGACCCTTTTTGTTTTTCTAGGGGGTACAGAATGACTAAGTAGGCGGACTTCTTTCCATACACATGAAACAACATGCACTGAGAAGTTTAGTGATGACTGCTTGTGTTTTGCTTCAAGCTATCAAGAAATCACATTATATTGTCCTATAATTATTTAGAGGTGTCCTCAAAGCGATTTCAACCTGCAGCAAAGCTATTTCCTGAGTGTCTGGGTAGCAATTTTATCGTCTCCGGATGTGAAGTTGAGGCATCCTGAGGAATGAAGTCTTTCCGCTATCGTGCAACACCGTGAGAACCCGATTTTGGGAATCCGAGCCGCTCGTTCAGTTATCGGAAAGCCCAGTGGGTGCGCCGCATAAATATACACAGACATGTGCGCATGTGTGTGTTACTGAATGAAAGACGGGGTTACTGTTTCGTTCACCACGATGAGTACATATAACCGAACAACTTTTCAGTTTGGAGGACAGTTAAAGTCTGCAGTCAGTCTTGTTGACCTTAAAGAATTAAAATTCGACGACTTAAGGATAGAAACCGGGTCTGTGCGGGAGTCCAGATAACACTAGTTCACTCTTCTATCAGTAGTTTACCTCAAATTACCTTCGCTGGGTTTTGCTTGACTCCTCACCAGGATGGGTCTTATATGTTTATACTCGAATGATAAACTTGCGTCAAACTAAGTTAAGCAGTAGGACCACACAGGCAGACCTGTCCGAAAAGGCGTTTGTTATGAATTTAACTCGTTTTGACCGCAGTGGATATCTGCATGCACACCATATTGGATGGAGTCAACGAACTCGGTGAAGTTTTTTTTGTTTACAGTTATAGAATAATATCAGGTGACATCCAATGCCGATGAAATTTTCAAGCTGTAAAGGTAGGCACGCTCATTATGCTCGGATCACTTGTTTGAGAATCGCCCAATGGGAGGAATAGTCTCCCATGTAGGCCAGTTTGATCACCGGATTTGAATTTACTGTACGGTGTAGATGGAGGTCAGATTCCTTATTACGTTTGATAAAACTAGGTATACACGAGAAAGTAATGTCACACGATAACTCTTTATTCATCAAATAAGGTTTCTTTCAAAGGACACACGATATTGTTTAGGCTGACTGGGAGGAATCGCACCAACAAAACTTTGTTGACTAAGAGTAATTTGAAGCAATCCGGTAGACCTCAACAGCTCAGGTTTCACCAGACCGAAAAGAAAGCAGCTAGATAATTGCTGTTTTTACTGCCTTGAAGATGTTATCACTGCATTAGGTTTTGTTCGACCTTCCAGCTCGATGTTCGTTCTGGTCAGTTTGGCTATGGATTATACTCAAATGTAACACATGCCATCCTACCGCCCTTTTTTTCGGTTCCAGTGCATACGATAATATCCAGTGCGGATTTTCACACAAGAAGCGATAGCAGTCGCGTATACTCTCTTTTGTTACTCAGACAGATCACCTGGTCCTAGTACCACTGATGAATTTTATCTTCCAGCGTCACTCACCGGCAAAACTGCCGAAATGCGGGAAGGCTATTTCAATGTAGTCGAAAATCACCATTTTCTGAAAACTGCTTTCCACTACTGATACCATACACACTAAAGTGTACCTAATGTCTAGATCGTAACTACTTTGCCCGTTTTCGTCCACTTTTGATCGCACCAGGTAAACTTATTTCCTGAATTTACAGCAGCTTTGTTTCGCACTCGGACATCAAATCAGATCATTGTTGAAAAGAGACGCAAGTAAGCCTTCATTTGCAATTAAGTTCACCGTGTTTTCTGTGTATTCAGGAAATCCGGCTGGGTTGCAAATCGCATGCTCGACGCATACAACCCGAAGCATCATTCGGGATGGTTAAGGCTAACCTCAAAACGAGAGTGCCAAATTTCCCATTGGATTAAAGTATTTCCTTAATCGACAACCAGAGCGGGAAGGACCATCATTTGTCCTGGCAAACAGCAAGACGTTTTGGTGTATATGCATTTGTCCGTAGGCCTCTTGTGTAGACAGGCAGATTGGATAGGAAGACAGAACTACTCAGGGGTTCATACATCTCATACACTAAGTTGGCAAAGGTGTTATACAAGATTCTTTTTGAAAACGGAGGGGGTGAGCGGAGACATGGGACTTGTGGGGTGCTCCAATAGTATCATGGGGTTTATTGATCCTAAGAGACCCTGGTGATGGATTCTTTTTGAGTGTTTTCAGGGCTAATCAGAATATTCGTGTGGTCGAAAAGTGTGACCTGGTCACAAGCTCAAAGGATGTCCAATTCAGAGTTCACCGTAAAATTTCTGCGTCTACAGGGACCCCAACTTTGTCACGTTTATCTCCAAAAGTAAAGCAGGGTAGTCGGTCCTTGCTGTTAGCATCAATTGATGAGATGGCTCATGGCCAGACCTCCATGAGAAAGGTATCCTCTTCTCACTTAGATATAAAACTTACAGATCTCCTCCGTCTGTATCCATCTACTTTATCACAGTAAAGGGCTGTGGGTAAAAGCTCTCTGCAAACATCTCATTGAGTGCTATTTTTTCTAGATATAAATAAAGTGTTGGTGGCAGTGAGAAGAAACGTCTGGAGCGAAGTGGAAACAATGTCATCGAGTTCATTGACAAGGACATGTGATCAGATTTATTTTGGAATAGTCCACATTGCTTCCCTGTTAGAATTACAGCGTCTACTCCATTAGCTTTGCAGGTTTT
This sequence comes from Clonorchis sinensis, assembly GCA_003604175.2. Classification (NCBI taxonomy): domain Eukaryota; kingdom Metazoa; phylum Platyhelminthes; class Trematoda; order Opisthorchiida; family Opisthorchiidae; genus Clonorchis; species Clonorchis sinensis. The sequence goes on along the minus strand of CM030369.1, from coordinate 145,357,155 downwards.
AGTAATCCTCCACTACTGGTTGATTCAAATCGGCGAACTACCCGGCATCAAAAACCGCATTGACAGAAAAGTTTGTGTAAACCAAAATAATCCAAGTACTATTCAGGAGAACATGTTACCACATAGTTTTGACTTAGCTCTGGTTACAAGGCAACAAAAACCATTGATCAACAGTATTCTAAAACCGTACACTCTGAACAGCTGAGTGCAAAAAATGGTATCAGCTCTGTGTTATTTACGGTACAGATGGCCACTTACGACTAATTTGGCGCAAACTATACGATAAAGGCTTACGAGGTAGTAATGCATGCGTTTTCAGCTACAAGTGGTTCTACTAATGCTTGATGAGAAGGAATTGGGAGCCAATACAATTGGATACGTCGGATTCATCATTTTCATGCAAACGTTTTAGAACCAGTCTCGTTAGCAATACAGTTTCCGCCATGTGAGGCCCTTTTATATGTTGACCACCCCTTAAGGTACGTTTTTTTTCAATTCTACGGGCTGTTCTTCCACCCATGTGGTCCGGATTCACACAAAGGCCGACCGTTTTGCGGTAGGCTGTCTTCTTCCAAGAAAGCAGAGTAAACAGGATGCTTGTTGCCTCATTTCAGACAAGCACTAATCTTCTCTATGCCTTATCCCAAATGCATATCTTGTGGGGCTATGCGTTTAGGGTAAAAATCAGCTCAACACATCGTCTCTGTTCGCTGTACATCAAAGTTTGTGACAAAAGTATGGCTTGACGAGATGAAGGATACCAGTACTAGTACGACGTTGACTTCTCCTACAGGACGCTGTTATCGGAGAACAGATTGTGTTGGTTTACCTAACGCACGACGGCTCGGATGCAGAAGTTCAAACCAGCTGTGGAAGTGAGGTAGGTCATATCCGCCCTGGGAAAGCAAACACCCAAAAGCCTATCTATAGCATTTTTGTTGCACTTTGTTGTAACTATGGTATAGTAAGACCTGCACGCACAATCACACCAGTACCGAATTAGGCTGAATACTGTAAGAATCAGAGCGATCTTCAGCCTGTGCTACCGAGTGATGGGAAGAGAGCATAAAGCATAAGGCACAGAGCAGAAGTGTCAGGTAGTCCAGTTACAAACGCCGCGATGTCAATCCCCAGATTGAGAAAGCCGGTATGAGTAAGTGGGTTTTATCAAAAGTAGTACGGCTATTGAAAGCTTACTCAGTTTCAGTCCATCACTTTAAAGTTTTCGGCTGGTGCATGTAAACGTTCTGTGCGGAAAGTGAATCCGCTATTTATATGTAAATATCAGCCGTAGTCAGCCGTCAGTATACCACCTATGCCTGTCAAACTAAGTCAAACTATCGATGATATAAGTCTAGTGAAGATTCTTTGGTAGTCCGCTACCGGTTTTATCCTTTTTGGAACCCATAGGATAGTCTGGTCCAGGAAATTTCATCACTATCGTTTCGTACTCAAAAATCAAACTGGACGTACATACTCATCGGTAGGTTACGGTGGCTGAACTCAAGCGGCCGTTTATAATATTCTCCTTAGTGTCCTGCTACTTCAGTAGAAAGTATGACCAGGTCTCCTGGTCGACCAGCCGGGTTCCACTGACTGATTTGAAGTCTATCAAGTAAAGTTTGAGTTCTTTCCTATCATGATTTCGGGTTTCAGGCTCATCCTCTCTATTGTTGTTGGGTAGAATTCACAAGCTCTAGATTCCCGTAAGAACCGCTAAGACATTGCTCTCAGTTTTATTCACCACATACGTACATCCAGCGCTCGTCTCCACTTCCTCATCATTACTTGTACACGTACAGCAGACACACACACGTTCAGGCTACCTGATCAGATTGGCCTAGTTGCACTATTAAAATCCATCAGATGCTGTTGTTTTCAGTTAAAATTTTGTCCCGTAAGTGAAGCCGATCTATGCCGAAAAGCCGTTGAAAATCCCCAACTAACTTCACAGTGCTAACAAATCCGACTGTGTTGAATCATGATTTGGTTTGTCGTCACGTCGTCGAGTGGACTTAGTCATTTAATCGATCTGGCTTCTCAAACGAGTGGTGTGTGAATGTTGGAAATCAATTCGGATTCAGCCACCTGCAATCATCAGCCATGATCTTCACCTGTTTCTAATCAAACAATCGTGGGTTCCGTTCCCACATGTCATTGCTTGGTCCAAGACTACTTCGGTTGCAAATCCAGGTAAATCCTGTGCAAGTGAGCGTATTCTGCGAATATGATCAAGCACCATGTTGCAAAATACCTGTACTGTGATTCTGTGGTTACTTAAACCTGCGTCGAAAACTGACTGTAGATTGTCAGCCATCCTTGGAGGATCCCACGGAGGAGTAAGTTTTCATTACCCGTCAATATCGATTTTACTTTACGATGCCACTTATGATAAGACAAAAAACAGCTTGTTCGGATATTCTGTCTAACCCTTAGCGATGTTTCCTAAATAGCATCTTTCTGTGTTTTTGTGTGCCACTATGAACATGGAGAAAAACACCGACATTCCCGTGTCATTAATCACGCGGTCTTAACAAACATAATTTCCTGACGTACATTTTCTAGGTCTAGGTTTTTCCATGTTTACGAACAACTTTCTTCAAAGCCTCCTGTCAAACCTCCGAACAAGCGTAAAGTGAAACACTTCCCGATCCAGATTGCCCTCCGATTGTTCACGATAACGTTTACATAGTTTCGCAAAATCTGAGGAAGTCAGGTAAAGCACAGAAATGTAAACGGACAGAAGTCAGGTTGTCATTCTTACTGGGTCTGTACGAATGTTACCCATTTAATCGCTACTCCCCAACGAAGGTCAGGGGAATCTTCTTCTGTGTTCTGTAGCTCCATACATGGTCAACGCCGACTCCTAAGGTAACCGAATAAACCCAAACGCAATCCACTTATTTTCTACTCTACTTACTGGGCTAAGTAAGCGTAAACCTAACGGAGGGCTGGTAGCTACTGAAAACCATCAACTCTCTCTCTCTTATCCCCGTGCACAAGGACCAGGAAGGACACGATTTCGGCTGGTACGGTGTTTGCATACTGGTTCAAACAAGAATGAGGGAAGAACATTTATTTATGGGGGCTTGGCTCTTAACTAAAGAAATCATCGACAGACATTGAAATTGACCCACTTTATCAATCACTAGGAGTAAAAGGAAGCTGGGTTCAAATCTGCAAAAGAAACCACACTAAGGGCCCTTAGGAGAAGCAGTAAAATTCGACTGAAATGGGGAAATCAAGTTGGTTGGAGTAGACGCCCAACCGATAAATCAAAGGAACAAATGGAGGGGTTGAACCAACCGGCGGATACAAGGATACCAATCATTACAATAAAGTAAACGGGATGATGGTACCAACCTATCAGTTTCTAGAAGGTCAGTTCACGAGGAGATGCGAAATTGGAACAAGCCAATAGAAATAAGGAAAGAAGACTAATAAAAACAGAAGAAATCACGATAACGAACTAAATCACAACGCAACACCAATCACAAGTGGGCTAATGAACTCACTCCTGATTGGCCAGTCAAGTTAAGAAGTATCAGCTACTCTTCACCATGCTACCTAAACGCACGTAGATAAAGAGGGAGTATCTACCCGACGATGCACTGATGATGTCTCTCTAATTGGTGACGAAATGATCGAAAGTTAACTCCCAATAACCAACTTCCAATCAACTTCCAACCAATAACTTCTAACCAATATTCAGCAGCTCGTCCACCGTCCATCCATGTTCCGGATTATACAATAGTGGCAGACGTTCCATCCGTTTGTCCAAAATATCTCAAACGGCGACAAGTTGACCTTGCTTGCGACAGCCTTGTCGAATATTGCGGGATTCAACACCGCCTGAGATAACTTTCGAAAATTTTGAAGTGACAACCAATCGGGAAACCCGTTTGCGTTTCTCGCAAACTTTCAACTGATTCTTTTTGGTAACTTGTCTGCTTCATCTAGGATCAATACTCTTACATATGAGCGTAAGTATCATATCCAGTTGGTCTAACTGTTGTCCAAAATGATGCATTCTCTCTAGTCTGATCTTAAATACAAATGAGGCATTGACCCATTAAAATGTCAAGCCAATATTCGTCGCCCATTATAATGTGAAATGCGCTGATCCGGGCTTCTTGCTACTAACATCTTGGCTAACATCTCGTTAGCAAAGTAATTTGGTATTGACGGAGACGGAGGGTCCCAAGCGAACCCCGGCTGAATCTCCCGTTTGTGGTATTCTTCCATCTTCGTTACCTTTTAAACAAAAGAAAACACATCTAACGCAGCCGTTTCTGAAACAAGAACTTCTTTGTTCTCACCACATTGTACAGACTGCTTTTCTCTGGTAAAGTCCGACATCACCCCAAAAACAAGTAGTTGGTGGGTTATTATCTGTGAGAGTATGAAGCATAAGTTGACATGAGAGAGACCAGCTCCTTCATATACTCTTGCTTCACTGACTCTAAATTCCGCTCTTTTTATTTGAATGCGAGTCGGTATCACTTACTGCACTGTTTGCGTAGACTGTTCAAAGCGTTTGTGTGACGGTTCGCATTTTGCGCACTGTGCATCCAAGTCCATTTGCTACCAGATGACTGTCGCCCTTAATTCTTTTGGTCAGTTAACTCCGTACCGTCAGCGCGACGACGATGCAGGCGTGCGCGGGTTGTGCGTATCATTTTCTCGCAATACTCCTCATTGTGAACTGTGTGGATTGGTTGCATTCACAACCGACGGTAAGTCTGGGTCTGTCCAGACCAAAACAGACCAAAAGTTACTGTTGGGAGACTTCAGCGTTTGGTGTTGGCTGAAGTGCACAATGTCCTGCTTGTTCGAATACCAAGAAGACATGTGTATTTTATTACAGTCGATGAGTTGAGAACTCGGGTAGTCTTACCGCTGTAACTTGTACTAGAAAAAAGGGTCGTGCGTTCTGATTACTTTGGGATAGAAGCTAATCCGACCTACTGCAGATAGTTTGCTTACGGCCTAGCTGATTGATACGGCTCAGCCTTCAACCTGGCTCAAGTAGACAAAAGCGAATAGATGGACACGCATCACCCACAAGTAGTCAGATTTGTCATCTTGGTTGCTTCCCACTTATACCTTTGCCAATGAGTAGGTTTTTAACTTTTGGAATTATATTTAGGCTACGACAGAGGATGATTTAATGTAGGTACAACCGCCGTATCTGAAAGTACACTTCCAAGGACTTAAGAGAACGTCACTGTGTGCTTGTTAGGGATGAAGATGAGAGAATTGGAACCAAGTTTTTGTTAAGTTGCGAAGGGCGGACCAAAAATGCCAAAGTACCATTTATTGGAACATGAACTTCCGTAATGGAAAAGTGCAACTAAATGGGGATGAAATGGGAGTTGAGGTGAGGAGCAATGAATCTTTCCATCTCGGGTGATATTGACCCGAAACACTACCAAATGCGAGGGTTTTCGCAGTGAAACTTGAGGTCATTAAAACTGTTTAATTTACGCTTTATAAGTACTTTTACCAACCGTCGGGGGTATCGTGAATTTTCATGCAGGTCGGGAAATTTCGAAGCACGTTTGCTCACCTAAAACTACACAAATGAGTCAAAATGACCCAACGATAAGTTAAGAGGTAACAAATAACTTCTTCAGGCTTTCACAATTTTTGTTAATTTTTACTCGATTTGGCACACCGATCTTGGATGTTTCAGGAAGGTTTGACGTCCAGGAGAAGCCGAAATTCCCCTTTCCTTGTAGTGGGCTCTGGACGACTAATGTGCTAGATTTTTGTACCTAAACGTCTGTGCACCTTTTCAGTTTACTTTCCAGTTTACAGCCTCGGAATGACCTCAGAGCGCACACGATATTCGGTTGGCCTAGTCGCTTGACCGACACGATACTATACGATTTGATACGATAGCGTCTGAGGGGCGAAAGTTCACCTCGACTTTGGCACGTTTCACACTAGTGTCTGTTCATGTCAGCGCTAAACGTGTGGACTCCACTAAAGCCATGCAACGCGAACACTGACCGTGTCTGGTTTTGTGGTGACACGCAAAATATGCATTATCCGATGAGTTTTCCACTCGAAAAATCCTAACTTCCAAAAAGCCATTTGTGTAGGTAAAGTTCCTGCAGAACCTCCTCCTGCATAAGGGAGGCAGTTTCTGAGGAAACCTCATGAAAGGTAGTCACTATCAGCGTTCCATAGGATCCTCCATCCTTATACATAGGACATCCGGCAACTTGTCTGTCGGTTGGGTTCTTATCTCCGCAGCTTTCTTCTAACGTACACCCATGGTCGACTCCTCTTTTAGTGCAGTCTATTAGCTCCGCAATCGCACGACTGATTTTCAGCAGTCGGTGAGCGTTTATAGCAGTGGAATTCGGAGTCATGGACGATAGTACGTCAGCAATTTTAATTAAAGTACAATGATACAAGGTAATTAGGTAGAGATAGGAAAAAACTTGAGTAGAAGCACAGTTATTCCATAACTCACAATACATATTCTTAGATTGTATGGGTACTTTGTCCTGACTCCCATAATGTGCCAGTTTTAACTCTGCTTTGATGTGCATCTTGCTTAGTATAGAAATCAATCTCCGTGTAAGTGTGTGCGCAAACAGGACTATCAGTCTTGCTGACACTAGCACTCCAAATCCATTTCTCCCGAATTTCTATCTTAAACCACGTGAGCCCTCCTGACTTTGAGGGTTCACTGTTCGAAGTTTGCTGAGTTCCCCCGAAGCAAAACTCCATAAATTTTTTGGAAACCGTTCACCAGCTGACGTGGGACAATGCCGCTACTCTAAGATTTTATGGAATATGTGGATGACTAGAAAGGCGAGATGGCCCAACTGGTTAGAGCGCGAATTTACTGACCGCAAGGGCCGTGGTTCGAACCCGGCCTTTGCCTCTCGACTTCCCCTGTGTAGGCTTGAGTAACCTGGCAGTATCCCAGCCCTCGTGCAACCTTCGGGTGACATGGCAGTTAGGCACCGAAAGTGTGCTACAGCTGAACGAACGGGTGACTAGGTTATGTAGTTTAAACTTCTGGAACCAGATTCTTGCAAATGTGCGCAGCAAACTATTTTTTCCTGCCATTATGTTGGTCGGGCGTGCAAGCCACCAAGCGAACATGGTCGACAGTGGACCTTTGCCCCTGCGATCAGCACCTAACATGCAGGCTGTTGTCAACTTGGTTCCGAAACGGACCACGTACCATCAATCCTATACTCGCCCGGTAAGCCCGTAGTGAGGCTCGTTCGTGGGGTTGCAGGCCTCTTCAGGATTGGGTTCAGCATGGCAACTCCGGGGACGCCGCGTTTGTGGGCTAGGCATAAAGGCACGTTGGTGTAGAAACAGCAGTTGATCGTCCACACGACACCCAGGTTGGAAGCGCAGCTGAGGTGGTCACCTTGTTGTGATCATATCACTATTGTGTGTTAGCACCGTAAGAGCAGTAACGTTGATTCATGGAACTACCCACATCCAATGCCACAGGACTGAAAGTATTCAGTGGTTCTAAAACAAACAAGGACACTATCAACAGATTTTAACACCAGTGCACAGCCTGGGATCGACAGATGACGTCATCGTATGCCCTGATTGGTGAATTGGTTGAACTCTTCCGTATCACCTAGAAACCCTACTTCCATGCCTTTCCCGAGACGCAAGTAGAAATAAAGATGTCCAATGAGAACACTTCATTTGCCATATTTACATATTCTGCAAAATCCAATTCAAAATACGACCAAGATACTTTGAGGAATATGCTTTATGTAAGGTCTTCTCAAGGTATACGGTCTTAGGGGCTAAGACAACAGTATTAACCACAATTTACTGGGTGGACAGCAAAGGAAAAGCGATGGACAGACGGTAAAACGCCTCAATAAGGGGCAGCCCGTACTTGGGGATATTCTGTTTATCCTTTATTTGTGTCCGTTACTGGAGTTTCCCACGGCAGTTTGTCCGCGGTTTAGTCTTAGTGACGTGGGTCGGACGTGTATGTCTGAACACTTCACGAACGGATAATCCGCCTAGTTGGGTGGATCTGATTTTCAAGGTCACAGTACCAGACAACATCAATTGTTCCATTCACTGCTGCTGACAATGCAACATGCAGGTCTCGCATGTGTTTGTCTAATCCGACCGCACTATACGGAGAAATTCATGCCGTTGAAAAGTTCAGCTAGATAGCAGGACAAGAAGGCCCTTAGTAAAGTGCGTTGAACTAATCAATTTAGGCATAGTAACGGCCGGCAGACCGTAATTTAGGAGTGAATATTGTCTGCTTCTACAAGAGTGCAGCAGATCTTCAGTGGAGAGATGTATGAGCATTCGTGATGTAGAAAAGAAGTAGTTATTTCGTCATGGCTTTCTTTTGGTCAGCGTAAAAACAGATCGATAGGAATTTCTGTGCCCAGCTAGTCGTGATGAGCAACATAATGAAGGCAGCAGTCGAATAGCTGTTGTTGTTGTTAATAGTCCTTTCAAGATCAAATAATAAAGTTTTTTCTCTTCCACTGTTTTGTTTTATGACAAAATGTGCAAGATTATCAGGACGGGCGCCGGCAGCCTCGTTGAAGTCGTCCGTGTGGGGAGCGAACCCGGGTAGTCCGAAGTCTTGTTCACTCGGTTACCCGGATCGATGGTTTCTTGGCTATTCCATAATCAGGTTCGAGGGTAATCTCCGCCTCCTCATGCCCCTGTACTACTTTACAATTCATTTTCCCTCCCTTTTTGTTGTAAATTACCCTAGATTTCAGGGAGGATGTGAACTGTAAGATATGCAACTGTAACTGAAAAAAATCATCGAAGACAATGTTACCTCAATTGAAAAAACCGCATTATCAGAGCATTAGAACATGATCAGAAAGTTTCGTTCAAGGCTGCCTCAACTTCTGATAGTAACACAACGATACACTAAATTTAGCGCAATAATGTCGATACCCCCTTTTAAAACAACCACAGAATAACGAACCCCCCTTATAAAGACCACCTTTATCGCCCATGAATATCATTAGCATGGTAACATTGGTGAACCTACGACAGGAAGCCTTTACTTTACGAAAGCTAATAGCAATGGCACCAAAGTTGTACACAAGCTCACTTTGTGCTTCTGTACCACATTTGGGGTCAGTCCAGTGGGAGGTGGCTCCAGTGGTGAGGTTGTCTAAACTCGTGTTAGATATCTGATAGGTGATGGAACTAATGTGCATCTATAGACGTAATGCACTACTCATAAGGTTGCTGAAAATTCTTCGACAGCCCACGACCGGTTTCGCCCTTCTTGGGGCTCATCAGGTAGGCGCAGTCCCCGAGTTTCCGTCAACCTTATGTTCTACTGAACCCAAATTGGACTGTTTTCGAGAAATACACTCACTTGCAAATCAATTTGGTTTTGCAGAGACTCACCTGGAACCCAGCTGAATCTCCCGTTTGTGATGTTTTCAGGCAACTGAATGTGCTGCACCAGGCCGCCTCATGTTCCAGTTGCTACGATATTCGAGATATCGCGATACATGATGTGATACATGAGGCGGCCTGGTGCAGCACATTCAGTTGCCTGAAAACATCACAAACGGGAGATTCAGCTGGGTTCCAGGTGAGTCGCAAAACCAAATTGATTGCAAGAGTGTATTTCTCGAAAACAGAATTTGGGTTCAAGTAGAACATAAGGTTGACGGAAACTCGGGGACTGCGAGCTAAGAAGGAGCGAGCTCCGTAAATGATCTTTCAGCAACCCATGAGTAGTGCATTACGTCTATACATGTATCGCGATATCTCGAATATCGTAGCAACTGGAACATGAGGCCCTGGTGCAGCACATTCAGTTGCCTGAAAACATCACAAACGGGAGATTCAGCTGGGTTCCAGGTGAGTCTCTCGCAAAAACCAAATTGATTTGCAAATGAGTGTATTCCTCGAATAATGTGCATCTAGTTTGGGGTTCTGTGGTGTAGTGGTCTCCAGAGGTTAAGGTCTTTGTCTCGAGGTTCTATCTGTCCATTTTCACAGAATTCAGAGACCGAAAAGTACACCTTGTTGTACATTTGGGTGGCTGTGAATTCTCTTTCAGAACAGCCCAACTCTCAGATGCCGCCTTCGGTTGGTCCTTTTGAAGTGGTCTTTCAAGAGTGGACAGGTGCACGTTTGTACCCTTTTAAAGACCGGCCGCAATGGCTCACCAAAAATAACCTCTTTTGATGCTTAGTCTCAGGTGTAAACTAACCACTTGAACAATCCACGAAGAATTCATCACATGTGGTCTCAATTGAAAGATGGTTCTTGTAGACGGAAAAACCGCAGTAGCTATGCGCCACACGGATGGAATTTACGTCTTGGACACCCCATCATCTTGTGGAGGTACTCACTTTGGAACTAACACTTAAACCTCACTGCGCAAAACTTGGATCCTGGTCTTTGTTGGGGTGGCAGTTTGCATCATGAGGGACATTGAGAGTACCCTTTGTTGGGAGACCTGCAGGTAGTCTATCGATAAATGCCTAATTCAGGGTTCGTCTCACTGGACCGGAGTGTGGTGATCTCAAACTAAGGGAAGTCAACTCTCATGGTTATGACCAGCTTACTTCATGAAAAGATGCAAGTTGGAGTTGCCATCTTCACAACTTCATGATAGGAGTTATTGTATACAACTTCGCTTACTGCAGTCTGTGAATCTCGAAGTGTGTGTAAACAAATAGGGGTGGCCTGAGTTATCTTATTGTCGATTTATCTGTGCTGTTATCCAAACACAGTTACTTTTCGATAGGCACTTAGTTTATATAGACATGCTCTCCGTTGTCAGTGTTACGGTTTTTGCCCGGAGGCCTTGGTAAGAAGGAACTGGTGAAATTTCCGAAGGGATGGTTTTTCTTCTGAGGGATCTTAAAGCAAACAGTACCTCTTTGGAAGTGATACGAAGTATTCTACAGGTAAGAGGCGTCTACTCGGAGGAGTTTCTGTTGAGGGTAGTAATTTTTGGCAGTTTGCATCGGCATGTTTTTAATCTGTTTTATGACCACCCTGGTTTCATTGTTCACGTATTGAATAAGGGATAATTCACATTCCGGGTCTCCTGAAATAAATCAGTCTTTCAGACTCCGATCAAACAGGAAAGTATTTTGTTTAAAGAGGTGGTCCGCCCGATAATAGGTGGTTTTTCCCTCACGAAAATATGCTGTAGTATCTCAACTATCGTACCAAGTCAAACGTGAGGCGGTGTTTATGCAGTACATTCGATCGAAGAGTGTCAAGAACGAGATAATCAGCTATAATTCAGGTGGGTCACCCGCAGAAACCAAGTTTGTGTGCAAATGAGTGTGACATTTCGTGAAATTTCTATTTAAATATAAAATATAAATATATATATATAAATATATATATATATTAAATATATAAAATATAAAATATATATATAAAATATATAAAATATAATAAAAAAAATATAAAAATATATATATAAATTCTAATATAAAGTTGACGGAAACTCGGGGGCTGCACCTAGCTAATGAGCCCCAGAGCAAAGGACGCAACCGGTCAAAGGGTTTTGAAGAGTTCTTAGCAGTGTTACGGGTAGTCGACACGGACATCATATTGATCGTCTTTTTCCGACAAACTGACTTCACATTCTCCTTACCAAAAAAGGTGCATGTCGCTGAATGCGAGAATTCTTGTCACCTTGAGAAGACTAAACCGTCGTGGCACCAAGGGGTGATCCATGGGGCTGGTATCGGAAAATTGGGAAACTCGCCACACTCAACGGAATTTCAGGAGTTGATAGCAATTAGACTGGCAGAAGCAAATCTACCGGGGTCAGTGGACGGAGAAGGGACTGAATGGAAATGCATGAAACTGAGTTGAAGATGAAATGTTGAATCCGTCCAAAGCGGCTGGTTTAACAAAGCGAACACTGCTCACAAAGAATTTTAGGAAGATTTTGCAATTCAAAGAGTGGACAGTGGATGAAGCACATTGAAGAAATCCGGTCGTACGCAGAACAGTTCATTGGAGCACTGAAATGGGTTTGTGGATTCAAAACTCACGACAGCCTCACGGGTCAACAGCCCACAAACCCGATGATATTTTAGCTGTTTGAAGGCTTCATTAAACAGCCTGTCGAAAATCGTCGCAACGTACAAAGAGGACGATACACATGAGCCTTAAAAGATGTCAGAATCATAAACAACAATTTCGCACATGTGAAACAGGGAGATCTGTGGAAGCGATGGATTACCCGCCGAACTGTTCACACTTGGTGGGCAAGTACCATGACATATACCTTCCCATCTAATCCGTTCAGTTGAAGGTGCTGCACGGGAGTATACGTTTATGCCACGAAAGGAGATGCAAGCAGATAGAACGCATAAAATTAGCGTGGAATCAGTCTGGCTGGTATTCTGGCGAGTCGGACGATCACGGACATTTTGGATGAGGTTATTTCAGGGGATCAGTGAGGGTTACATGAGGAAAGGGTAGCATTAGTTTGTTCTTCCAAGCGAGACAAATACAAGAGGGATACTGTGAACACAGCTAGCCGCCATGTGTCCCAATCGTCTCAAATAGGTCTTTGGTTTGGTGATCAGAGAAGCATTGTGGATCATTTCTGAAGATTCGCAGCCCAGACAAATTAAGCAACCTTGTCAAATATTTTCACTCTATGATAAAGGCTTATGAAACAACGTCTGCAGATTTTAACAACAACATGGGGATGAAACAAGTTTGCTTTAGTGCCACCAGCGTCATTCAGCTTGAATCATATTGCAGTGTGCGCGGGGGGTTCTCGAATGTCAGAGGGTGGGGCTATTGACCGTTACCCGCATGGTCATCTATTCAAATGAAAACACTTTCTAGCCAAAAGCATGCTAGTTCACCGGATGGTCGTGTACCTTCCTTGTGCGTAGGACGTCAATGAGTTCAGGCACTTTTGCTTGATCTTGGAAGCTCCTGGCTTGGTTGGTATCAAATAATGCTTGATGATAATTCAGAGTTGCAAACAATTCTGCTGAATTCTGGAAAATTAGACTGCTTTATTGGCATTTCGCCCCATTTTCTGTTAGTTCCTCCAGTCTCTGTGCGTTACTTTGAAGGAAATTCACCAATCAGCCAAGTATGTTTATATAATGAACCACGGCTGTCACATGACTGCTGTGTTGACTAGTGACAGTCAGTCTGAAAAATGGCACAGCGAACCATGAAATCAGGGACATAAGTCGCGGAACACAGTACGGGAAGAAAGAACTAACGGGAGAGGCATGTCAAATTTTACCTGTTGCACTGCACTGCCGAGTTTGTCAGCTCGGATAATAACCTTAGGGAAGCTCATACTATAGGTAAAAATGTCTTATTTGACATCACAGATAAAAATGAAATCGAGCTTAATAGTTCCGCTTGCTACGGTTGATTCCAATGTCCATAACTCCCGGACTCCGGAAATGTGTACCCGTTGAAAACCAGAATAAATAATAAAAGGTCTGAACAGAATGCTTTGTTTAATGATGAAGTTTTCAGGTGCGTATCATGATGTATACAAGCTTAATAGCCACTTAGCCTATCAGGAACCATTTTTTGCTGGTTGGAGCGGATTGATAGTTGGTGAATCATGAGGTAGTTGCAGTTACCTACCAGATGGCCAGGCCCTCCCTGATTGACAGACACTGCAGTGAGTTAACAAACTTCTATGCCTCCTCATGATTCGTCTTATTCTGCCAGTAAAACTAGTTTCGTTGTCTAGGCAAAATAATGTTTTAAAATGGACAAGGACTTTTGGGTTATCATGGAACTTAGAGTAGTGATCCTGAGGCTCAGGGAATGTTCCTGGGCTAGTATATCAGAAGTCCGGCGGTGAGGTTTTCAGGGTTTCTCAGTTTGATACATCATCGGCGCCCTACTGTCATTGTTCTCATCAGTCTCATTCCCGTGATCAACCGATAATTTTCGTCTTGATCATCCGGTTTAATGCAGACAATGACTATGCTTGCATTATTGGCTTCAGAATGCATCTCCAGGTATGACTGCCTGGCAAAACTACGATAAGGTCTGATACTACACACTATTCACTAGCTTTGCAGCTCTAAAATTGGTTGAAATGAGCGTTCATGGTGATGTGGTGGTGGTACTTGACCACTTCCACAGTTCCTTCGTAAACTACTATCTCTTGCCACCTGTCACCTGGCACCCGTGTTTCTCAGACAGATTCTTTGGATGCACATTTCAATGCTAAGCTTGAAATAGACTACCATCACCCCAGTTATGTGACCGAACTGATTTATCCATTACCAACTGGTGGATATTCGGATTGACGAATTGGTAAGGGAGCCAATGAAATCCTGATGGAAGCGTACTCATACTGGTAGACGCTCACAAATGGGTATTTCCGAACCACTGCTTGACTGTCTGTAAGGTAAAACAAGATGCTAACATCCGCATTTCTGGTTGACTTCTTGTGTTCTGCATTTGGGCTTTTCCTCATATGAGGTTGTGCCGAACAGCTCGAGTGACCTTTCAGCACTTCCTATAGGCGTGGTGCTCTGGATACTCTCTAGCCTAAAGCAAATTAAGGCTTACGTACCACCAGAATGCACCTCCAGAGTTATGCAGGTTTTTGGAAAACTAAGTAAAGAACATGGTTGAGACTCTCGGGCTGCAAAGACACGTCACATCATACAGACCGCCATTTTCTCATCACATTTTGCGGGCTTCGGTTTAAATTGAATGGCACTGCAGAGTGTAGGCAGGTTTCCCTTGAATACACTTCAACCAAGTGATCATCATATCAGTGTATCCAGCATCCACTTCGTCACAATCTCCCTTCAGTACTCCAGCAGAATCGCAAACCTTCTACTCGTTTAGCATCATTTAGCATCAATTCTGGCGTGATAAGCGGTAAACGGTCCTAATGACCCCTTTCAAGGAAGATTCCCAAAGTGAGGCCACTACAAAGGAGGAACCACAGCATGTTTTCTCACCAGAAGTCTACAGAAGTTTTTTTCTCTAAAGAAGTCACTTTAAGAAGTGCCATGATTTTATAGGTATAGGGAAAGGAACATTTAGAAAAATACAGAAACAACAGAAACAACAACAAAGTAACCTCACGAGGTATTACTAAGCATCTACAGCTTCTGATGCGCTCAAAACTAGCTGAATAAAGCCAAATTTAAATCACAATCCCAAGTTTGTTAACCGAGTTTGAGCTTATCCTTACATTGTGAAGGACAAATTCTTCCATTTCCAATGCTACTGTTGTGGATCCCTGATCCGAAAAGCAGCAAGTCCATGGTAGATATGATTATGTGAAATGTGTGTACATCATCAACCAGGCGGTGTGTTAGTGCATCAAAGTTAGACGTTAGCGCTTAGCTATCGTACAACACCAAAAAAATAACGCTCCATTAAACAGTTGAATGAAGAGGAGAGGGTGTAGAAAAAGACGAACGTCATCAGAGTAAACCAGGGAAGGCAGTATTCCCACACATTCGAACAGTATTGAACTGAACACATTTGGGCATTATGTCGACTCCAGTAGCCACCGATAGGATCACCCTAGCAGTCTTTACGAATTCATGCTAACACAAGCCCGGCGCACAGTGACATGCTCTAGGCATGATGTCATTTCTGGAAGTGGCAGCATTTCCGTTACTGGGACTGGTTAAGTTTCTAATCATTTGCGAGCAGAGTCACTTGGATTCCAGGCAGGGAGACCCAAAAGTCCCACACCATGCCGTAGCCGCTTTCATTTCGTTTTGCCGTGTTTTGGCCTGTTTCCGTGAAATGTTTCACCGCAGAGAGTTTTGAACGAAATCAGTGCTTATTGTAGCAGAGAGTGGAATGACATGCATGCTTCACGATGAGTTTTACTTGCTTCCGGAGCTACTCATTTCCAATTATTGGCTTGCACACCACTCCATTGCAAAAGGGCTGCAAAAACTACAGTATGCTGTGTCGCGAGACACTGATGAATAAACGTTTGAAGTTAGAATACAGTAAGTGGTCTTCGTTTTCAAAACAGATATCAGTTGTATCTCATATCGGCTACTGCACGGTCGAATTCCACTTAAGACATACAAAGAAGTGAGTAGTGGTTTTGTTGCAAGCTATCTACAGAATGACCCAGTAACTAATTAAATCAATGTCGAAAGCAGGTTTTCGAGTGGCGGATAATTTTGGAATGACTTTAGGTTTTATGTCACCTGTCCATATCATTTTGAAATTATGATGTCACCTATACCAGTGGCAGTGATGATGACATGCGTGCGTTAACGTGCGGGACAAAAATACGCGAGAAACTAAAGATGAAGTTCATGTACGTCCCATGTCGTGAGCTCTGGCCTATTTCGTGTTTAACATGCCGGAAAAATGCCTCTAAATCCACCCCATTGTCTCTGAATATCTCTGCTTTCGTTCATCAACTCGGTACACCGGATTCCACAAGCCCGGGGCTAGTTGGTTTCACGCTAAGTTTAATGAACACAAGCTACGGTGCACAAGTAGTCAAGGATGTACCGAATACCAGTAGATCAACAGTAAAAATATTTTTTACGAATAAATAATAATATTTGGGTATGGTTTGGATAATGTTTAACTTTCCTGCGGTTTATAAAACATATTGTCCAACCGGGTGAAGTCTTTGCTTCACGGGATGAACTATTCTATTCTTCATGTCCGGAAAGAATGTGCCGCGGTATCGGCTCAACCTCGGATGCGGGCATTGTAATGTTTGTCAGGGGCTTTGTTTTTCAGCTTATACTGCGATCTGGCCTTGATGAACGTTGCAGTTCGTTGTGGTCCCACCGATCAAGTACCTGGCATTGCTTCCGTAACGCCATACAACCGGATCAACTACACTGAGCTTCTTCAGGTCTCCTAACTGTGACACCAGTCAATGTGATATCACCTTCTTGTTTTACATTTTACTTGTTTTTTGGATCAATGAATTCTACTCCCTCCTTTGTATCGCATGCATTAGGAAGGTTTGAGCACCTGCCATAAATTCTGTACTCATAGTTCTAGTTTCACTCTTACAAACATTTGCGACGTGGTAGTCCTACTCTATTTCACTCAGACAATGCTATTGACACGATAACCTCACTCCAAAGAATACCTACATAGCTGAGAAAAAGCGGTGGTAGCCAGGTTGGCCTATTTGACATCCACTGCACCTTTCAGCTCAACCGAATAATTCACCCGTCTAACCATTCCAAAGTTTTGTTTGTGTTGCTCACTTCACTAATTGCATTTATGGAGTTATTGGTTTTCTGTTACAAAAAGCAACTGATAATAAGTAGTATACACTTTTGTGTGTGATAAAGCCCTGTAGAGGAAAATTTCCTTGGCAAAGAGGATTGCTGCAAGACAGGAAAGCTGCAAAAGCGTCGATTCATCCATACAAAAGCGTAAGGAAATTTTGTCTAGGTCAGATGGGTATGGCCAGCAAAGTTAGCTTCGCTAATCCGTCAGTAAGGCAAGTTTCACATGGCCGTTGTAACCGGGCCTTACTTAAAGCATTTATAGATCAAGGTACTGACAGTGCTCACAAGACCAACTGCTAGCACCAACCCGCTACAGCTACTGGTGCGTGTCAGTGCGTCTAAATCACCGGTATAAAAATGTGTGGGCACGCGCAGCCACTGTATTCAGTTATTCAAATCATTTGCAAACAGAATCATCTACCGTCGAAACACTGCCAGTATGGAGGTCGCATCGGTATTCTGCAACAAATGCACTCAACCGAGCAATTGAAATTGGCCCAGCTCACGTATAACTGCGAGATATGGATCAACAATTGAGTCGGAATGGTTAACTGGTAAAAAGCATCAGATCGACCAAGAGACATGACCCATTGCGGAGACAGATAAGGGTTAGTCAGCATGCCACTGAATGTGTCCATACGAACCATCAGCTATGAGGAAAGCCATTCTGAGTGAGTAAACGTAGTATTCGTACGTACACACACCGTTGACGATTTGCGCAGTGGTGGAATGTTTGCAGCCTAACACCGCAGCACAGTGAAAGAGACTACAAACAGGAGGAGTTGACAACGTCAACGGGACTTCCAGAACCACTGTCCAACCAATGTTCCAAACACTTGTACACTGTCCATTGTTGTGAGGCCGATATGAGATTTCAGCGACCAGGAAGTACAGTGTACACATGTTTAGCAATTTACCGTATCCAGAAGGCACATTGAAAAGATCTGCAGTAGAAGTACCACGGATAAACAAACGCAGCCTGGTAAACAATCTAATGTTCTGCGTTTGATCAACAAACACCTAATTGCACAATAAATATTTAGACGATCAGCAGTTTTAAGGTCAAGTTGCCGGCAAAGTTGAATGAACTGGCCGTCACATGCGAAAAGCATTAGCTGAGCTACCGGGTTGCCGGCATGCGCGTTCGGGGTTGCCTTGTTGAGGGTCAGGTGGTTTGCATGTTCGAGGAGAATGTTTCAGCGCGCGCAACGCAAAGGTTGCCTCGGTAAACTGTCGGTAAGTAGGCTGTTTTGTTTAATCGGAGCAGGACAGGTTATTCGACAACAACAACCCTATGTTACAAGGGTTGTGATCAAGCGCCTGATGATCGAAAACTGAAAAAAATATTGCGGCTCTCAGAACTTATTCGACTTACCCTGTATGATGCATCGATAGTTGCTCAGTCGTTTGTTCGCCAGCTTTCTGTACGTGTACAGTGGGTCTTATTTTTTCTGGCCCTACCAGTCACCAGTCTTCCGCAATCCCCCCATCAGAATCGATAACATTTTGCGGAAAATCAACAAGGTAAAATAAGATGAGGATAAGGCACTTCAGCAATCACCATAATATTTATAGTAAAAAAAATTTTGTTCGTTTGCAACCGAGTCCTGAGGGGACGAAGAACACGAAGGAATTATGCGGAAGGCTTGTGTTCACCTAAGTCATTAGGACGGTGCACTGCTAGTAGGATGGTCTTAATAAATTAATAGATGGTCAAACGGGTTTCCATACCTAATCGAAAGGCGGCTCTCAACGGACGAGAACGCTAAGTAATGTGGTATGTCAGGAATGGCTCCTCCGTTATGCACTGCGCCAGTAGCCTAATGCGCTTGGCTTCCGAATAAGAACCGAGGAAACAGCTGCCCTAGTATGCAGTCGTACGTTCAGGTCTGAGAATTTTTGGCGGATTTTATCCCAAATCCCCTGTCCAAAATAACGTGACGGCAATATCAGAGAGAGAGACTATAATTGAATTTCTCGTTTATGATACTCTTCAACCGAATGTGTTGCACAAGTGCCGCTTCGCGTTTTATTTGATACGATAGTGGTGATATAGAAGTGGGATTTCTGGGGGCGAGATGGCTCAATGGTTAACACGTGAATTTACTGACCGGAAGGTCCGTGGTTCGAATCTGACCTCCGCCTCTCGACTTCCCCTGTGTAGGCTTGGGCAACCTGGCAGTATCCAAGCCCTCGTGCTTCATTCGGGTGGCATGGCAGCTAGGCACCGAAAGGGTGCTACAGCTGAACGATTATTATTTATTATTAGTGTGATTTCTTGACACAATGCACTACTCACAAGTTTGCTGAAAAATCTACGAAAGTTTACTAATGGTGTTAAAGTAAAGCATGAGATCGAGAGAAACTAGAAGTCGAAGTCTACTCGACGAGCCCCAAGGAGTTTGAAACAAGTATTGGGCTGTCAAAGAAATTTTATGAGTAGTGTGTAAATTATATTGTTGAGGTTGTACTTAATAGGAACAGTGGACATGAGTTTTTCAACCGAATTCAGGCACATTCAACCAGGTGGGAAAGCTGAACTACTGGAGTGGATGTCTCTAAGCTTGTTCGGCAAGATGAATGTGCCGGTGAAATGATGTATGAAACTGATGAGGCATATGAGTTGCATCTGGTCTGGTATCCAAGCTCCATTTCGCATCTGATAGAAGGTGGACGCCACTACGGAAATTGTGTACCCGTTTACAGTGTTGGTTCATTGGTGTTTAATATTCAGAAAACGTCCGGGAAAGTACAAGAGGAGTCTTCACTTCCCAAAACCCTGTGCAGATGGGGTATTTACTTTCGTGTCTAATGGCTTGTAATCACTTAGTTCGCGCTTAGCAAAAAATTGACTCTGCAGTGAACGGTGGTCCTCCTTGCACCGGTAGTACCGTTTTTGAGCGCTAAAAGTGACTCAACTATTTCGTGACGAAGCTGAATTTGGTCTTTTTTACTTCCTAATTCAAAATAATTAGTTCTTGTCTGAAGCAGCTGATCCTCAAACATAATTCTGGTGTCTTCACAAAAAATAATGTGAGACCAACAAAAGTGAAGAATCTTGAATAAAAGAAGACAATGTTGAACAGTGTTGTTGAACTGTGTATCCGTGGTCATATAAGTTTCTTCGTGTTTTTCTCTGTATCTAGCTTGGATATTATGACATACCGTTTCGTGACTGATGGAAACGATAACAAGTTAAGGCACGCGATTGCAGTCTGTTATTGTTGTAGCTTTATGCATGGATATGTATGGACAAATACTCTTCAGTCAAACTATTGTTTTTGTGCCTCAATCAAGGTGGATTCAACCTGTTCGAACCAGCGTGGGCTAAAGAGAAAATTTGACTGAAGCAGCCCAAAAACTTACCTGAGTTGACTAGCCAGCAAAAAAGTCGCTACAGTACGGCATCACTAGGGATGGCCTGCCGAATAAATACTTCAGTTTCCTTAGAATATTATCCAGTTCGGCTGCTGAGCGGCACAGTGATACGGATATCATTCGTTTCAATACGTGTGAGAAAGCTTTGAGAACTATCTGGCATTTCTCCATCAGTTTATCATCCAGTGTTTGGTATTAGAAAGATATCTCGTACAACTTAAGGAATACCGGTAACAGAATTTCGCCGGCTGATGGAACACGCGGTTCCACAATTGGGTAGCATTTTTGCATCCTTATCACTAACGTTAAAAATGCACCTTCTGGCTACTTTTTTTGGCAGGAAAGAGTGCATAATCTTTTTCCATTTGCCAAATAGTTTCGGCTGCTACGCACCGTGAAGTGGCTGCAAACTGAGGGTCACTCAGACATTTGTTTTTATGGCGGATAGGCGACCCCTTCGCACACATACGCACGTGCACACGAACCAAAAACACATACACACATCGTCTGTGGAGTCACAGTTCGCGCAGTTCAGAAGAAAAATGTGGACTGAGGGGAAAAAGATGAAAGTCACACATCAAACGGAACCGCATACAATGTGGGTTCTACGGGTTTATTGTCTTGTTTTGGTGGTTACAAGTGAATCTACCTGGTGTGTAGCCGTTTAATAGTTTCTGATGCACGTGTGTACGTGTACAAGTAATGTCTCCGTGCACCTTAAGATTTCACGTTCTTGATCGTGTTTACGCTTCAAACTGCCCATAGGCAGCAGTTTTGTACTGCATAGTCGTTTGCTACGCAGTGACTGAATTTCGCGTTTGCTCAGCGTACATTCATCTTATACTTTGAACACCCATGATGCCATGGCACCCAGAATATGTTACACACAGACTAAAAACGAGGTAATGAATGGCCATGTGCGTACTACTTCATTCTGGGAATTTTATTGACCAGCTCGAGGTAGTGAGAGTGCTTGGCGTTAATGGTACAGGACCAACACGATAAGCCACCTATTGGTTCATACACAGAACACATTTGTGTGTCCAAAATCCCAAACAAACCCTTGGCGTAAACAACACAGTTGTTCACTTGTTTATTTGTTCTTTTTGACCTCAACTGTTCCGCCTACGACCCGTCCGCAAAGTCCAGTTCACGTGAACCGTGGACGGCCGCGAAACTGTGGGCCTATTGGTCGATTCTTTGTGGCTGGGATGTGCGGCTGATTGGTCAGACGGTCATCAGGCTCACCTTGAACAGATTTATGCGGTGTAAAATTCAGATAAACAATGAAACTGATCACACATAGCATGTATGTCAGTCAGTTTCGTGACAGTCGGAAAATACCGTACGAAGTGGTGATGTAACCTGAGTGGATTTTTCGGGTTATTCTTCGTTCACTCGTTTTGTCATTTTACGAACAATGTTTCGGGTTCAATGTGCATTCTTACTTCTTGTAATGACTACGTATACCGCACCTAGTTCACCCAACGAAGACTCCCCAAATGTAGCATTGCACCTCGGGGGGCAGGCTTCTAACATGCGACTATTTCCTCGTTCAGTTGTTAGCTTTGACCAGCCAGTGGACGAATCTTTTGACGAAGCTGAACCGATGGAAAAGACTGAGAACAAACCAATCACATACGCATTTATTGAAAACATCGTAAAACGAACATTTGCCGAGTACATGCGCGTAATACAAACCCAGTCTGATTGGTTACAGCATCTGCTCCAACTCGTCCGCGAAGAACGTAATATTCGGTCGCGATACAATTGCTCGACCGATGCTTGCATTTATAAAATCCAACTCTTCACACATCATCTCCACCCACACATATTTCCTCATATCCGACCCTCGCACAAGAAGCGTGCTCGGCGCTCTGTTCAGGACTCTGAACCAATGCTTGATTCAGGCGGGATGGAAAGGAAAACAGAATTGTCGAATCCATTCAATGATGGGGCTGGAGCATCACCAGAAGAATTTACTCACGCTGAGAGTAAGGGTGTGCCCACACGTGATTTATCCATGCAGGACGACGCATTACGCCTTTCAGACGCTCTGTTGGTAAACACTGCCGATGCTGATGCTACCAACCTAGATCATGCAAGCTCTAAAAAAGACGAAGAAGGTAGTCATCCACAGTTCTCTAACTTTGGTGACACCAATAAATTCAACATGGAACGCGTCAGTCAAAAAGTGCTTTCAGAAGCTTTGTCCAGAAAAAACAAACCCCCACTGTCTTCTCGTGAAGGTGGTATGGCGATGGAATCCGAAACGCGAGATACGCCAGATTCTCCTCAGCAAACCGACTCAAAACAACAGACAACTTCTGGTGTTCAAACTGAATCTCATCCCCTTGAACTGTCCCCATCAGACCCAGTAGCCTCGATCGATAACTCCATGGCGACCACGATTCTTAGCACCTACGATTCTGCGACAGAAAGAACTAGTGTGGATACAGTCAGACTACAGGCCACAGCTCCAGTGAATGAGCAACATGCAGCACCCTCAGTATCTCCTCAAAAAGCCTCACACCTATCGCAGTTCTTGTCGATCGATCTGACCGTACCGGCAATACCATTCGGGATGAATAAATTCGGTGGAAACCCCTATGAAGACTGCAGTGGGCGTTTTGAAAACTACTGTTACAATGCGGACAAGTGCGTTTACATCAGTGTACTGGAAACGGCTGCTTGCTAGTGAGTCAAAAACTTCACAGCTTATATTGATTATTTTCCAAGCCTGATTTTAACCAGAATTTTTTGTGCCTCTTCCAAGGGAGAAGTATAAAAAAATGAATAGTTCTGTCCTCACCCTTCCCCCGAATTTTTTGCACTACAGACCCATAGAAACATCAGGTTTCCTTGCGCGGAATTTCAAGTACTTTTGACATCACTTCCCACGCATATTGCATGCCCTTTGAGGAAAGTACGAGGTGATGGCTTGTGTACATTCGGCTGGTACATTTTTGATGCCTAGCTGAGCGCCATTCAAATAGGGATATGCAAAAACCAAACACGCATAACTGGAAATAACTACAGACGATGTAAACCCAAACCTTCTGATGGGAAATACTCGCGCTCCTCAAATAACGCGCCAAAACTCATGGAGTTTGCGAGATGTAGACGATGGTTAACTTATATTTGTATGGTTTCGAGAGCACTGTGCGTATTTTCACCGAATATTTTTGCTGAGAGTGACGTTATTTTCTCACTAAGTGTGTAATTGGTCGTAATTTCTATTCCGCTCACTTACGGAACATGAAAGCGTGCTTGTGCCAACAAACAATGCTCCCATGTCTACATCTAACACTAACCGCTGGTAAATTACTTGCGGTTGACAGTTCGTGTTGTGGAAACGGGCACAATTCAGCTGAGTGCTCTCACGCTGAAATTTGCATAATTCTCCTTTCATGCTCCCAGGGTCCATGGAACTTTGCGACCGGCAAGCATTCTGTCGTTTTTTAGTTGTATCATCTGGCTGTTTTGCGTTTCGGTCCTTGCTTAGAGACAGATCGTACAAGGTGCTATGTAGAGTATTTTCGTCGTCCTGCCTTCTTGCTGTGGTGCGAAACGGGGTGTGAAAACTGCGGTTCAGTGGTCGGGGGAATCAACTTTCGTTCTTCCTGCTAATCACAGCATGACATCATGTGAATGTCACTTCGGCGCACCTTACCACCTGGCTATAAGCGAATACATGTTGTACAGTTAGATTATCCATTGACCAACAAACCTAGTCACAAAGGTGCGGATAACTTGCTTAACTGTCTCGGCAGTTTACAGGGAGAAAACGCAACTGAAAAACGTTCAGAATCCTGTAGCATTGTTGAACTTAGAGCGAGTCGTTGTTCCGTTGGTGGTGCTTTACCAGTTGACGTCACAAGTGTAGGTGTTCTGAGGGATGAAAAACACCCCAGATTATCTGAAGAGGGGCTGGACGATTAAGGTACACTTTACTGAAATTTAAATGAGTCTGCCTGCCTTTTAACAAAACTGACTGAAATCATCACAAACGAGAGATTCAGCTGGGTTCCAGGTGAGTCTCTCACAAAACCACATTGATTTGCAGATGAGTGTATTTCTCGAAAAACTGACTGAACACCGTTGACATTTTTTCAGTTCCCATGAACTCGAAGTCCGAAGGTCATTTGTCTGTCAGTTAGTCAGGGCTTTGGACCGTGTAGAAACCCAGCTTTTCTTTTCTCAATGAGAGGAGTTCTCTTTACAGGTTTTCTGTCAGTGTTTTGAATCTAGGTGGGTCCAATAGATGACGAATGTCACAAATCAACCTGAAGCCTTGTTTCAGCTTCGATGACTTAATATGATTCGTGCAAATTAACTTGGTGTTGATGGGAGACTCAACCGAATCCCAGCTGTATCCCTCGTTTATGACATGTGTCTACTGAATTTATTGAACAAAGACCAACTTTTGTTTCCCTTCGTACAATATTCAAGATATCACAGTTCGTTTTATTGACAGAACACTACTCATTGGGTTGCTTAAAGTTTTTTGACAACCAACGACAAGCTTCGCTCTTCTTGGGGCTCTTCAGTTAGACGCCGTTAGACTTATGTCATACCTTAACACCGAACTGCACGAAACTGTCAAAGTACACATTGATTTGCTAATTAACTTGGTGTTGAAGAGTTTTCAGCAACAATGAGTGGTATTCTTTCAAGGAAGTTACAGTATTTTTGTGAGGGTTTCTCTTCACCGCCGATTCTCCTCACCTTACAGCCCACAGGTAGATGATTTGGGTATGATTTTTATGGAGTCTCATTGTGATTAGGCGAAATGGATAAGCATTGCTTTCTTGGATTGCTAAAGTTCGGTGTAGTTGAGGGTTGTTTATAGCGTAAAGATATCTTGTTGCTGGCTTTTCTGTATGCCTACTGACTACGTGTATCTTTAATAAGAAAAAAGCGGGGATGAAAGCTTCAGTGGTTCGCGCAAATCCCATTAGCCAGGAAACACCCTTGCTCTTCAGAACCGTTAAAGAGATCATCGTAAAGAACTGCTTCTCTTGGGGCTCAACAAGACTGATGAATTTTTAATATGGATGATAGAGTTATCTGAACAGGGTGTGAATCTGAGTGCTTAGTTTTGGTAGCCGTTGATGCTGAAATAACCCAGGTTTACAGAGATTCCGACTCATTTTTTCACAGTTGTTTCACGGATTGCAACATGCTAAACCCTTCCTTTCAATTTCACTTCGTCTACCTGCAGTTGGGATTATTTGCTCGCCGTACTTTTAAAATAGTGTAAACAGTTTCGGTTCTTTTTAAGTCCATTTGAACCGAACTTTTCCACTATTTTTATAGTCCACCTGAACGAATCAGAGGTCCCTCAGGTTAATGAGATTGTGGTGAAAACATAAAACCTCATCTTGGATTTATTCTGTGTCATCCACTTCCAAAATAGGCTCATATCAGCGCACCTCTTCAGCAAGAAGTCGGTCGAAAAAACTGGTTTGTTCGGATCTAAGAGTGGAATCGGAAAATCTATTATAGCACTTCCTGTTTTCAGTTTTGATGGAGTGTCATTCCGATTTTTTGCATGGTGTTTGATCTGGCGTCAACTTAAGTTTAGCTGTCGATGTTTCGACAGTTCCGCGCGCAAACATGTGACTTCCATATGTCAGTGTGATACACAGTTAACTATCAATTAAACTGTGATTGTCACCTATTACTGTCCGACTGTCCCGATGCGTGCACAGCTCACATACAGCTCTGGACTTCAACAGTGTGTGTCCACAAACAGAATGTTTCCAAAATTGAACAAGACTCGTCTCTACTATTATTTCCCCAACGAGCCACAAATTTTTTCCCAAAAGGGAGTTTTCTTAAAAGGGGGAAATCATTTTTCTTTATTCTAAGCCAATATAAAAAGAAATTGTTAGTGAGCCCTGGAAAATCCACTCCATCGAATGAACTGATTTCATGAAAGGGTGCACCAATAGTGCTATTTCTAAAGTTTGCCTAATAAAGATAGAAATTTGCCCGTTGAAGGCACTTCGACACATACAGTCGAGTGGACAAAAGCTATCCAGTGTAGTCTACGTACTGTCTATCGCAATCGGCACGGGGACAACATTCAACTAAGACACCTGATGGTTGCTTTGAAGAGCAGAGAAAAACAATGCATTATCGTACTGCAAGAAGATAGTCACAGCAAATTTTCCTTCATGGAATGGTGGCCCTTATACATAGACCTGTTCCTATTGATAATCCGGAAGGTGGCGTAAATCGTGCAGGCACACTTCTTCTAAATTTGGCTTTAGAAGTTACAATCAAACTGGTTGTAGCCTAGGTTGAAGGCGTTCTACAATTTTTCAAAATAGCACCGCCTTTTTTTACAGAAAAGCAGCGCAGTCGTTGGGGACTGACTATTTTTGTTCTCTTCTTTCATATACATATTGATGTATTTGGGACAAATTTGCTGGGAGACCTGTAGCAATTTGTTCCTCGTGCCATTCGGTATTCGGACTAGGTTCACCGAGGGTTATGCAACTGCATGGCATGGAGATTGTGCCTGCTAAAGGACTACGTTTCCAGCCTGGACAGTTACTAGGTCGTCCATCTGTGTTCTGGGCTAGTACCTTGGTCATGTACAGATAAATTCATATTTTCTGGCCATGGTAATACAGGTGAATTGAGTGTTGCTTGTGGGGGGGACAGTAACGCGCTTACTTGACGTATGGGACACCTGAAGTCCAGATTCTGGTACGATCGGCGGTATGCGCCAGCAATACGCTCGCGAAGCCCAGTGCTTTTCCCTGATTGATTAGAAGTATAGTGAACGATATGGATACTGACTTCGTCACACGTGACATGGGGTTGTGGGCGTAAAACCTTCTGCTGAGTAACTAAGCTGAAAATCTTCCAGTATTATTTTCCTCCAAGGACAATAGTCACAACAATATTTCATATCCACAATCGTAGACCAGTCAGTTGAGAAGGGTTCTTTTTCCGTTATCCTGGAAAAAGTGGTGTTCTTGGGTTACTACAACTATTCCACGTTCTCGAGGGAAATGTCATCTCCATCAAAAGCACTCCAGCTCACTCTAAAGCAGGAAGTGCTTGAAGTCTAAAGTTCCTAATGTAGCCTGACATTACTCATCCCGACGTATTTCATGTCTCGGACTGTTTCTCAATCGTTTTCATATCTATTGATTCAACACACTTGTTCGGATCAGTGGGCTAAATTTTACACAACAGCATTTTCAGTACAAAGTTCACGGTTTAACTCTATTTTTTGGCAAATAAGAAAAGTAGGTGCGCTCTGGTGTTCTGTAGAGAGATGGGCTTCTACTGCATTCCTGTGAATGAAAGGATGAGAATGAATTTAACGGAATATTAAATCTATACTAGAAGACACTGAGGAGTGTAAATGGAGCTGCTTTATAGCAGTAAAAGGCACTGTAGTTTGCAGGATAGGAACCGATAAATTCTTAGGAATAGTCCTCTATCAAGAAAAGGCCTCATAACGAGGGCTGCTTCTCTTTATATATATATATATATATATAGTGTGTCGAGGGTTACCTCTCATGGCAACAGTAGCAGCTTTCATACTATACGCGTTTGCTAAGATGTTTATTTTCAGTTTTGGACTCAAAAACTTCGAGTAGTTGAACGATCTCCAAATACGGGTCGACGCTGGCACTCACATCATTTTGGGTCAATGTTTCTTCGCTTCATGCTCCTCGCTTTCAGCGACAAAATACTGTTGAGCATCTGGCTGTTTCACTCGTACGGGATATCTGGATGGGGTGATCTTCACGTCCAGTAATTGCTCTTTCCTAAGAAGTTTGACCCTAATCATCATGAATCGTATTCCAATCGTTGTAAGTTTCCAGGCATTACCGGCAATACAGAATACAAACTGGTCAGTCAGGTGTAAGAATGACACTAGTCCTTGGCTGGTTGATCGATGACCAGTTCAATCAAGTTGACTGTGTTCATCGCTTCGGCGCACACAAACCTGGACCTGGTGGCGATCGATTCGACAGCGTTCAGCGTCAACTGTCGACTTATTTTGGACAGCTTACTTGGAATCCGACAAATGATTATGATGGGGTTAACTTGGTGACCAGTATCGAACAAGGGATCCAGGATTGTGCTGTAGTCTAACTTCCTGACCACTATTCCGGGGTATTTGGGACAGGCACTGGGTCTCACAACCGATATACTTTGCAGGGCACGAGGGAAAAGTTGATGGGCTGAGTCAGTGATGAGTCGAGGATGCGACAACCATCAAGGCTGTCATTATGGTGAGCCACAGATTCAAGGAACAAGTGTTTAACTAAATCATAAACGGCAAATTCAGCTGGGTTAGTCTTCCGTCAACACCAAACTGATATGCAAATGAGTGTATTTTTCGAAAACTGTTTATTATCGCTATTACTTTATGGCCTCGGCCTGCAGAGGTACTAGTGATTCATAAGATAAGATTCAAACTAACATAGCCAGTCTTCTGAAAAAATAACCCTAACAGTTGGACTAATTACTCTTAGGATTGACAACCTGTGATTATGCATTGTTTAAGGTAAACCAGATTCCAACGGAGATTTTGCTTTGTAAATAAAGTCAATCTATGCTGGGGAGCTCAGAAGTACTGTAGAGCTGTTTTAACGTGATCTGGAATCGCCATCAGTGTGCATCTCATGAATCTCTAGGACGATGAGGAGTACCATATCATGTCCACGCTGCTGATCAGACATTTTATAGCCGAACTGTTCAATCTACTAGCCGGGAGGTCACGAGTTCGAATCCTCCTGAAGTTTCCCCATATCCACACTGATACTCATTTTCAATAAGAATGGAACAGTTGTACAGTGCTTCTTGGCGTTTCAACACAGATTAGCTTTAATTACAGGACGAAATCGCTACTGAAACTTCCCAAGTCTCCTCACACTGGTAGCGAACCAATTTTCACCCTGCATTGACAAACCGGGGCAAAATTGTTTTTTTTTGCGACGGTGTGATCTTGTCGAAACTGACAAGCCTGTGTTTTTCAGTTATGCACATGGTGGGCGTCAGACGCCTAGAGAACAAGTACACAGACGCCTGTGTTATGTGGTTTTCACACATGCACTGTGGTTACATTAATCCATCTCCAAAAATGCTGGATTATTTTCGGCCACAGGAATGTGCGTCGCCCGTCAACGATGGCATACCAATACGAATATTTGCCAAGCCCACAGGTGTGGAAGCCGTGTTTTACACTACGGGATGTTTTACAACGACCGCTTGTGATCGCCAGTCATGAGACAAAGTTGTCTGACTGAAATTTTTGGTCTTGTGCCAGGTCTCTTCGAAAATGTCACAGCTGTGAATATTTTCGCCCAGAGATGTGTGAATTCCGTAAATCAAACTGAAACAGAATACTTTGGTGGTGGTCTCATTGTTTAGCTGACAAGCTAGTCGGGAAATTTGGCTTTCTATTACTACGAGAGTGCCAGTCTTCCAGTCCAGTTTACGAAGGAGAATGAAAAATGAAGGTTGAGAATATCGGAAGCAGGTTTCTTCAAGACAATCACATCTCTGTTTTTTTACTGCTTGTAGAAAGTGAGAAACTACAATAGGTGAGCACCTTACTGGTCCGGATTCCGCTCCCAAACCTGTATCTGTCGAATGCTGAAGAACCAAGAATCACTACTTGGGTAGTTTATCACCACAAAGAGTATGTGACGGCATGCATCACTTATGCCTCGTATAGGCTAAAGTTGATTGAAGATGGCGAACTCTGCCTCTGTTGTGTCGGAACAACAATATGATGTCGCCGTCCACAAGTGACTGCAAGTTCAAAATGCAACAAAACAGAAAGCGTTGTGGCTTTTTGAGAAGAATGAGGCACAGCAACTGTAAGTTAAGTTGCAATTCGATACAGTATCCTCGGTGGTTGAACTGCAGCTTATCTGGTGGGCAAGCCGTGGGCAAGCTCATTCTGCCCGGCGTTCGTCTTTTCTCTCTTATTTGTCCGTGCGCTTCGACCTTGTGTCAGTTTACAACAACGCATCTTGATTACCTAAAAATACTTCCGATGTGTTTTGGAAATCGCTTACCAGTGGCACCGACAGTCTCAGCTGGAAAGGCAAGTGTGCGTAGTTTCATTAAGACCCAGCTGCTTGCCAGTTTATTAGGCCCACTAATTTCAGCTAATTCAGCCCCACATGTTCTGATGGAAAATCTGCGGAGCCTCAAGGCACCCCACAAAACAACTGTGGCGTTGATTTCGATGGCAAATGTCCAACTGACTAATTGATCTTTGTACCACTGGTGTGTATGTTTCGCTATTTTTATGGAGCGACATTTCAAGAAAAACCCACGGAAACGACTAAAATCAGGCTTATGGTAGCGTGAAGAGGCTTCGTAATTTTCAATCAAGATTTCGTCTCGTAAGTAAAGCCAACCCATGCTTAAAGGCTGACAAGCACTGCAAAGCTGTTTGTTTCCTATTGGGGATAATCCACAGTGTGCGTCTGATGAAAATCAATAGAGTTTCGAACAGTACTTCTAGACTTTTCAGCACACATTGGCTTCACTTACATGATGACAGCTCAATTAAAATACTTCTATTCAACAAGGAGGATACCAAGGAGAATACGGATCCACACGGCAAGGGTAAGCAACATTTACTGAGACAAACCAAGTTTAGAATCAAAACTGTTTCGAATCATACTGGCATCCAAGTGATGCGAAAGTACGGTCTAACGGAAAACTGTTTTGTTAGATCTATCACGAGAGAACAGAGGGTATTATCAAAAGGCAGCTCATTTTTGATCACGATTTTCATCACCTGCCTGATCTATGTCCACACTAGGTCAGACGGGAATGGCGTTGACTACTGGATGAGACCTGTGGTGGGTTCAAAGTCTGAAGTAGCAGCTCCTCAATCAGTTGAAAAGCAAGATATACATAATCCCTATCACCCATGTCCAGGCAACTTAGGTGACGAAGAACAAATCCATACTGTGGGCTTTTTAATGCTAGCTGATTTTCAGTCAAACGTTCTTTCATGCGAGATGTGCTCTGTTCAAATAGGTTCCAATCAACAACTGACGAAAGTGTTTTCCGGTTCTAGCAGTCCTCCTGAAAGAGAATCGTCCCAAGAAAAAAATAACTGCTACATCAAACTGTGGCATAGAAAATTTGCATTTTTAAACAAATTTCTAAGTTTTCTCAGTCTAAATGTACACGTAGGCAAACGTCCAAGCTTGATTTGTTTATCTTGTTATCTTGTGATTACGGGTGGAGATTTACAGTATTGCTTCCTGGCTGTATGACTGGAGACACGAAGCTTCAAAATCGAGGCCCAAAAACGTCGCAGTTCCAGTTGTGGAACTTCACGAACAGGAACTTGGTTCCGAACAGTAAGATAGACCTCAGAAGAGGGGGTGAACTCCAATTAACTATATTAGATGCACAGTCGAAATGCAGAATTCATAAGCTGTCTTAAATAGCGATTTGACCGGATTGATTCGACGACTCTGAAGTCATAGGTCACCAGAGCTATGACATTGCCACAATTGGCGACTGAATACTTCAAAGAAGGCTGCACCCGACAGGAGTGGATAACACTGGACACATTCGCTGTACTAATGTGTTAGTCTTAAGTGCACTATAGAGTTAGCTTTGATGTGATTTGGTTTAACAGTGAGGACATGCATATCTAGGTTGCGGTTAAGGTAACACCGACGTTCAGTTTCGGAATATTTCATCTAGATGAGGTTTTGAGGAGAAACTTGGGGAAACAGATTCGGCAAGAGAATATAACAAAATGTGATTTTCCGGTTCGCTCTTCTTGAAGTGATGATCCCAGTTTATCCACAGTTTCACGATAGAATCATCCTTGTTCCTGTTTATTGGCCTAGTTTACTGACACCCCCAAAAATGTTGGTAATCACAAAAACCTTTGGCTTAGCTTGTTTCAGTGTGAGATATGACTGACTTGACTAAATCACTGATCTATAGACCCGAATCAAAAGATTATCGAGGTGTCGTTATGTCGGTGTCCTAGTAGTCGTACAAACCACTAGTTTCACGTGACCGGAAAACATGCGGTTTATGATCAATTTTAAGCTTAACATTTCATGCCGGTGCGCATAAAAGTCAACAACCGGCCTGTTGTGCATGCCTGATAAAATGAACATGGCCGTTGGTATACTTGTCATCCTGTTTTGGGGTTTTTCTGAGGATCCATTGGTTCCTAATTAGTATTCGAGAAGCACACTCACTTTTCAAACAGATGTCACCGGTACCGGCTTTAAAAAAAGCAAAGAAAGGAATCTTCGATCCCTTTCGGATCCTTTCGATTACCGCCAAATGAGCAGAGCAACTCTAACAACAAATGACCTTTTAACTTCCTCTTGGATGAGGTTGCCATTTAATTTATTGTATGTCAATAGCGAACAGGTCGATTGATATTGATTTTCGAAGGTATGCGGGGTGTTTCTGTTCCACAAAGGTATGAGTGGCTTCAGACAAGCCTGATAATTACAAGGTCCCTTGCGAGAATGAACAGTCTGCTTATCTACGAGTATTCAAAATACTCTAGCCAGCAGACGGTCAGAACAAAGTACGTTTTTCAGAGATGTACAGGATGTTTACGGATGTTTATGTTTACGAACTACAGGATATGGACAGGTTTTCTTCAATTTAATTATAAACCGTGGATGTTCGGTTGTGGTTTCAAGAAACCTGGGATCAAACTGATAAATCGCCTTCCATCCTAACCCCAGAAGAGTGGCTATTCCTTCGCGTTCTTCACAGATAAGATTTTTGTTCCGGATAGCTACTACTTGGGGTTGTCTTCCTATTTGTGTGACAAATTTCGATAGAGATCCAGTTGAGTTGCATGGGATTCTCTCAACCCTAATGTGTATAGTTATGCAAATCTTCCTCTCCGGGAACAGATGTAGTTCAAGTTCAGATCCTCTGACCTTCGAAGACAGTTTTCGACGTTAATCTACTCAGGTCGATAAACAAGCTGTGTTGTGCATGCAGGGCGGAAATCACCAGTACAGGGGTGTCGTGTCTGAATGGACGGCTACACCGTCACTCAGTTGGAAACGAAGCTGAGCAACTTACCGCGAAGCATTCTCAAAAGTGTTGCATTCACTATTGCCATAGACTGACGTCAGATAACTCGTACTGTTTGAAAATGACAGTGTTTTATTGATAAAAATCAGGCCCAATATCTTTTCCCATAACTTAATAAGAACGAGGTTTGTGAAGTCAGCCAAATGGTGATTAATCGCGTTGTGTCCTACGATGGACATTGTGGATAAACGAGCGAAACCACAGTACAGAGCGAACTACTGAAAAATAACGGTATCCCATGCATCTGAGCATTTTGAATAGGTTTTTGGGACCTCAGTGTCTTTTGGTTGGTTAACACCGGGTATAATTAGACAGGACGTCAGGATAGAATGAACTGTACAGACTAAGTGAGTGGTTAGTTTGTTTGTTGAGCTTGGCGACTGTCTTACGAACTTCCATGAACCTAACACAAACATCAGCACATCGCAAGAGAAGCTTGTTGCTACTTACTACCGCCAGCATTGAGGGATTGACGTTTAACAGGTTGACGCACCTCTCATAGTTTCATTGTGTAAAACCAGGTGGCGTGTAACCCATTTGAAGACCTGTGCAGTATACTGGCATCTCAAGCATACAAGTGTGGAACGGCCGATTTCTCTCCACACCCGGCAGCTGTTCTGGAACGGAATCAGGACAACGACGATCAAGAGGTCATTCAGGCGCGCACTCTAAGTATATCAACATGTTGCATAGTAATTTCGGAGCGAAATGGCTGCAATAACTGCAGCGTGGCGAAATAAACTCATTAGCAAACCAATTTAGTTTTGCTGAGACTCACCTGGAACCCATCTGATACCCTCGTTCATGATGTTTCTAAGAGAAAATTTCAGCAACCTTATGAGTAGTGTATTAACTCTAGCTTACTTCCATCCAGCGGATGGTCATGGGAGATGGAACAATAATTATCACACAGTTTTCATCCGTTTTGTTTCGTTTATATGTCATTTACTTCGAAACCATTTGCCTCACATTTTGTGCTTGGTTTTTGCTACCTCGAGAACAAACCTTGTCGAGTTTCATTGACTTTGAGTAGAGATTTCGTGAAACATTGAGTGATCCAATTTTTAGATTTTTGTTGTTTATCAAGATAAGCTGTGAAACCCCACTATTTTTGCGTAGAAGTGACATTTGTGGTCTCGAGACTGCCGTTAGTTTCCCGAAACCACCACTTACCGCAGAACGGGAAAATCAAACAGAATCAGTATAGGTAGCGTGCAATCAGCGAACTTGCTGGGAGAATCTCGGGCTGTATCCGCTCACGCATCAACAAAATCAGCAAACCACCCGTGGTGAAAACAAAAAAAACAAGGTCTATCCTGTGAAGTGTATAGTAAATTGATTTTTAGAACATGTGCCCGAAGCTTATCAGCAGGATTTGCTTCTTTCTGCGCGTCGCGGAATTTGGTGGATTTTTGCCGAAAGAAACACGTTTTTTTACTTTCAGAAAACTTCGCGGAAACTGCAGCTAAGTAGCTGGATTTTCAGGGAGTTGTCCACTAGTTTGTATTTCATCATCCCAGCAAAGAAGTGCGAACCCTTATCATACGAAGCATAGCCTTTAGTGGTGTCTTCCTCGCGAAGGTCCCTCTCAATACTAACCATCCAAAACCTAAAAGGAATTCATTTGCTTGAACCTGATACCCTTTAGGAAAAAACCCATCACCTCTCAACAACGCCGTTTTCAAATTTTCAAGTGGTTTAAAATACCCTCCCAACCGAAACCAGGACGCAAAGTTCATGCACTGGATACCTTAACAGAATGATTCTTACTTGGCATTAGTCGTCTGACTAGGAGAGTGTAGCAAACTATCGTCTGTGTGCTCTTTGGACACTTATACTGCTTCACCGAAAATAACCCAGATGGAGTCAGACATTTTCGGTCTTTTGTGATGAAATTTTAAGGTGCAGAAGAAAGAACAGTTGCGATAAGGTGGTAAGTGGTTTTAAAAGGGCATCCAATTATTTGTGGAGAGCTCCAAAGTTAGAAACATTCAAAGTGGTTATGATGAAACCAGAAACGGGACAGAGCATCGAAAAGGGCGTTGTAATGGAAGAGGGGCTGCTAGGCCACTCGACAGATGTTAATGTTCACGTGCAATTTGACTTGACCAGTTATGTAATGGGTTTAGATGAACAAAGTTATTGGGCTGGGCATGTATCACTGCAGGAACAATAGAGGTACATTTCTGACATGAAATGTGATGGCACAAAAAACAAGCATTTTTAAGGGGGCGGGGATCTAACAGGACGACTATGATTGTTCCTATAAACGTTCACACGGAAGAAATGACACTGCACTCAATTTATTGTTTCACCAATTTTGGTTTTCCTTGCATGAGAAAATGGTATTTTTAATTAAATTACCCGGTATATCTAATGAATTAATCTGCGGCGACATCTCTAATACGACTGCACGTCAATGAGAGATATAGATGAATCTCCCTTCTAAATACGACCATCTCGTCTCCTTTTTTTAAAATACTTTCCGTGTCATAGGAGAGGCTCACCAACATACCGGATAGTTTTAGCGATGAAAGATATATTGTTAACGAACCCCGTCTCTGTGGTGAGATACCGGCGTGAGCGTATGTTATGTATTGGAACGTAGAGTAGCGTAATCAAGGAAATCCGGGTAAGGTTAGAAACATTTGGGAGTGAGCTCAACTGTTTTTTGAAGTCATATGTATAGCCCAATCAGATGAGCTTTAAGAGGTGGCACACGACAGGGTTATTAGTGAATCTGACGAAAATGAATCATCAGACGGTCGATCGCCTTTCTGGAGTTTAATATCAGAGCTTAGATGAACTGTACTGAGATGCCGTAGTACGTGAAAGTTCTGTAAGACAGTTTTTTATTTTGTGGGTGGCTGCTCCTAATGTAGTGTTCACATTCGCATCACCCTCGCATGTCAGATGTCCGGAGTTCAAACCCATGTACGGCCATAGGATATAACATCGCTGATGAGCTTTAATAAGAGCAAAACTTGAGTCCAGTGTTTTCCCCCTTTGGTGTGGACTTACTAGAATAATTACGCCAGCATAGGAGGACGTCTCTTCAAACGAGAGTGATATGAATGTAAACTCTTTACTTCTCGGATTTTTCTTCAATCTGTCCTCCAGTTTAGGCAGTCCAAGTTCTTAAAGGGAACAGATAAACCATAATGATGAGCGAGGGCCTGTGCCTCCTGCCAGTACGAACTTTAAGGAATTTCCAGGAGAGTATATACTGACGGTGAAAATCACAGTAAATTAACTTTTGAGGAGAATATATCCTATATTTATCTGGTTATACGAGTATTTCTTTGCCACTTTACATGTTATCAGTAGAATGAACCAAGGCAACTCAGACTTGCCGTCGGCCTGAATCAAAGAAAGCCAACCGAACCAAAGGCAACCATTATCCACCACTCACAGGTGCACCATCGAGACGTTTTGCATTTGACCATCTGCCACTTGTTATCGGATGAACTCCCACGATCGGATTTTTTTCCTATCAAAATGACCAGACCTTCACTACCAGTATTGTCCAGTATATGACAGAGCTGCTCAGTATACATTTTTACAAAAATACGCTAGTGAGTCCCCAAATCCACATTCTTCAAGCAGCTTCTTGCTTTCCTTGCATAACGGGATGTCGTGAAAACCAATCTGTAGGCGCTTCGGTTCTGCCCAACGGTACTGTCACAAGCTGAGTTGAAGATCCAACTGATTTTAGAATTATTAAACTAGTTCTATGGAGAGAGCAGTACACACGAAACTACGCTACTCTCTCTCTCTCTCTCTCACACTTCCTGGTTTAATGTGCCGCGATTTGCACAGTGTTTGAGAGGTTAGCACGGACTTCTGGATGAAAACTGTTGGTCTGTCTGCAGTGGGACCTCAAAGATGGACAGGACAGTTATCAAGTCAAGTTCTTGGGCTGCCACATTGCACTCTGTAACACGAGTGATAAACAAATGCTCCGCACAGAAGACATGGTACCGTTTTACACGATTTAATCAGCCGAAATGCATGTAGCACAACTGTACATTCGGTTGGAAAATATTCTGAGCGAACGATTCACTTGAGTCAAGTTAAGTCCCGAGCTAGCACAAGCCTTGTTTACAGTTGAAGTCTTAACGATACATTTTCGACTTGGTGTACAAGTATGCAGTATAATCGGTGAAAATACGAGCCTATACCTAACCGATTAGTTCCCAAAGTAGAAACTGTCGAATATTTTGCATAAGCCCTGTAAAACGTATCGCGCTAAGAGGACCAACACTTACTAAACGCACCATGCGTCATGCGTCGGGATGTTCTCATTTCTGGTCCTGCGTTTCAAATACGATTGCCTGACGTGTGAGCTACAAAAAAAATCCTAAAAAAATACAACCCTTAGCGAAATACATGGTTTCGCAAATTGCTCCGTTGTGAACAGAAATCTCAGTTGGTTTTCTTATGTATGATGATCTTCAACTGAATATGCTGCACAGCGACCATCTCATGTTCCAGTTGGTAAGCTACTCGAGTTGTGTCACAGTGTATTTTTTCTAACGTCGCGCATTTCTCACAAAGATCCTGGAAACGCCTTGATATCCCATACTCTAGAGATTCAGTTGAGTTCCCCGTTCATACCGAATTAATTTGCAAATATGTGGATATCGCCAAATCCGTACAGCAACTTTGCGAATAGCCTGCCATACCAAGGAAATTAACTTCCCTTTTGCAAGGTTTCATTGAGACAAAAATTAGACTGAAATCAGCATGGCTCGTCCTTCTTATAGCGACAGATTTAAATTTGCTAGGTATTGGGGGGTACGTATTACAACAAATTGTAACAGCGGCTATTGCTCACTGAGTTACCGCTAATCCAAGTAAGAAACAAAATATTTTGTTCTAAGGAAGGAATCTTTACCTTTTGTCCCGTTTTTCCAGATGTAAGCTGATTTTCTATCTACATGTTTGATTAATTGTCATAAGTGGTAACAGGCCAAGCAATGTGGTTGGCTGGTAGTATATCCTTCATATTGAACTGCGTCAAGTGTTCATTTTGTACGAAATCAAGTCCACTTCTGCTGTGGAAGTGTCGTTTCCTTTGCTTGATTTTTTTCTGTTGTTAAGGGAGAGTGAGAATAGCTGCCAAATAGACGAGTATGTATTATACCATCCTGCCTTGCATTCATTGGAGGAGCCAGGCTATTGATTTACAGCCCACTGAATGGAAGGGCGAGATGGCTCAAGTGGTTAGAGCGCGAATTTACTGACTGTGAGGTCCGTGGTTCGAACCCGACCTCTGCATTTTGACTTCCTCTAAGTTTGGGCAACATGGCAGTATCCCAGCCCTCGTGCTTCCTTCGGGTGGCATGGCAACTAGGCACCGAAAGGGTGTTGCAGCTGAACAGTTTTTTTCCACTGAATGGAAATTGATTGGTTATTTCATGACTATCAGTGACGAATGGCCATCACCTTATAGATGACCTCGGACTATTGAGTTCTTTACACAGGGGATCTACAACAGGCAATATTGTCTTCAAGATTTTTGGACATAAACGTGGCAACCTAGTGTTTTTCAAATAGCCCAAAGGGGCAAACGACCCACGGTTTCGGCGAATTATACAACAGTTCCCAAATTTGATTCGATAAATGTCCGGTGGTGAAGACAGCACGTTATCGAAAGCTCTGATTATCCTACAGGTCTTTAGACGACCCATGCTCGGCTGAATAACTTTCTTTCCAGACGCGATTTAGCAACCCCGCGTGCTTATACTATCTTGGTTGGAGGATAAGTTGGCGCCGTTTGGACCACAGTCGATTCGGCACTCGACTGTTTTAACTTGTGGCCTTCCGATTGTCCTGTTAAACGTAGAAGTAGCCACGCGTCTCCTCGGTTGATTTGGTGCAGTATAACTTACGCAGAGTTGCGACCCAGAGCTTCAACTTCAGTATGCCCAAAAGATGTCATTTAACATGAGTTTGGCTCTTTGTGACCTGTCAGGACAAACTTATTTTGTACAGTCATATTTGTGCTCGAATTTGGTCACTTTCTCCTATATGCTGACACAGGTTCAAACTTTCACCAGATTTTTACTGTCAGTAGAATGACTCCATTGTGAACGAATACTGCCGAGGGCAGGCTAGATAAGCATAAACTCAGCAGTTAGAGACAGAAACAGTGCGAGCAACAAACAAAAAAAGCAAGTTGGTAAGACTAAAAACGGATAAGACGCCACGAGAACCACATCACGCTACTACTGGACCTGTCAATCAACATTCGAACTATCGTATTCGGCGGTCATGAACACAATAAGACCGAGTAATGCCTGTTACGGTTATGCGGAGTCACAAAATTCCTAGAACCTTCCCAGTTCGTTTGACGTTGCCGGAATTTATTGTTTTATTTGTTTTTCCAAAGTCCGCTGTGGCAGAAAACCCACATTTTTCAGTTAAATGTGATATCTATCTTTTCTTCTCATCCCTGTCCCTTAGTTGCCGAACTGGCTACACGGGAGTCCGGTGTGATATGTATAACTTACCACAGTCATTGGATATCCTCAAATCGTTTACGGACGGAGTGATTGACACAGACATGCTGAGCAACGTGGTGGAAGCAACAGCGTAAGTTGTTACAAAGTTATCCCGTTTGCCATTACCCCATCAGCTAGAAGACCTCCACTGAACTTGATGGAAGGGAGTAGGGTTGTCCGCAGCCTGAGGTAGCTGGCTTCGAATGGCTTAAATTCTGACTACTGATTGCTGTCAGTAGCTTATAGCAAGGGCAGAATGCACGAGGAGGAATGGAGAGCAGTACTGCCTAGAGGATGGTGGCTCAGCAGTGACACTTGATTCATATTTCCCAGAAGTCTTTGGTAGTCCAGTTATCTTGTGACAAACAGTCTTTAGGAGTATTGCGTATACGCTTATTTTTCCTCACACTACTCTTTTCGTTACCCCCTGGACTGAACACTTCGATCGGGCAACTCATAGGAGTGGGGCTGTAGTGCCTCAAGTTCCACGAGCTTATTAAGGGAGAGATAAGCAGCATAATGTGACAAAAATTCCTTGAACCAAAGAGCAATGTATTCACACTTGGCAGTCTATACAAAATGAAATTCTGGACCTAATTAGTTTGCCGTCAAGTCCACTGAGTACACTACTGTCCTCAAAGGTGGTGGCTTCGTAACAGGGAGGGAGTGTTTACTAGGTGAACTTTTGACCAACTATATAAGTATGACTGTGAATGGCCAGTATGCCGAGGTTAGCGACAGTATCACCTGTAGTAAGGGAAACTTGGAAAATAAGATTTTAGTGGGTGCGCTGTCATGTCCATTGAAGCGTCGTAATCTATTTTCTAAAGGATTGTGGAGCTAAGGGCGTATATTTCACGATAGGTGAACTATTTTGACTGACCTTGCGTATTCTTTCAACATTTTTACTATGTAATTTCGTTATAAATGATATTTTGCTTGATAAGTGAAGAAAGTCCGCGGGGTTTCTTCCCGCGAACAGCTGGCTTGTGCACTGCGGTCGATTAGAAAATTTGGAACGGTTTTGTAGGAGAGTTACCAATGAAGCACCTGGCACATTTTTCAACTCATACTTCGTGTTGATTCCGTAGAAGGAACGTGGAGAACAACATAGGCACCTATTTTCACGCGGTCTTGCTCACGAGAAAATGGTTGCTACGACTAATGTAAATATCACAAAGAACGCGGACGACCTTCACAATTTATTCGCAAGGAAAACGGTGCAACAACTGTGCCACCCAGGCTACCAAGGGTGACAAGCTTTGTCAAGAATGGGCTCACACCTCACTTCAAATACTGCCATGTTTTGACAAAAATCCCTCTAGTTAACAAGACATCTTTGATATTAATACTGTCCTTAGTCCCGATTACCTGTATATGCACCAGGCCCAGTGACCAGTATAAAGTCCGCTGAGTAGATGGTGGATCCTGAAAGGAGTGAGATCTCATGCGGCCCATTTTTTGCTTCCAAAGAATATAGCCAGTGCTGTTTATGCAAAGCGCACAGGTGACATTCAGCGGAACCATTCTGAGAAAAGGAAGACTAAGTCAAACTATTTTCCCCGCTTGATTGGTTCGCTTCATGAAGTTGGAGAACATCGTGAAGGATCGATTCGTTGGCTAAGGCATCGTTAAGAATTTATCTAATCCAGCCTTATTCGATATTCAGTTAACTCACCCAGATCCTTATATCCCCAATGCATCCATGCATTTATCAGGAGTTGATCACACTGCACAATGAGGACACTTTCATTTCCTGAGCTGAATGATGCCGCGGATAAAATGATCGTTTCTGGAAGGGTTTGCTGGTGTGGAAAGCAGGGCTGACTCGACATACGCCTGGATTAGGGTGCTGCCTGATTGCGTGCCCCTGCACATAACACAAAGCACAATTCGGGACAGTTTCCAAGACGAAGGATATTATTATTCAGAGTTCACTGCTGAAAAATCACTCGTGAACTTCTCCCTAAAAGAATGAATCTGCTTAAAGATAAGTGAAATCTGAGCGGCAGCTATGGAAAGCACCATGCACAGTAGGACATTCTCTTTCAGGAGACAAGCTCTTAGGATTGCCCAAGTTTTTCTACAAGTGGTTAACTCGTTCCTAGATAACAACATGAGAACCGCCAATGTTCTTTCAGCGGGATGGAATGGAAACATAAAACAACACGGTAGCTGAGCCTGATCGCTGTTATGGAACATCCATATTTTAGTGAGTTGTACAGGTCTTCTCTCAACTACTGAGTATGTTCCATAGAAATACGCTTGTGTACTTGTGACGATGATCTGTTTGAAAAAAGCTAACATAAACCTACCTGTAGTCGATTTGCAGTGTATTCAACAAAAATACGTGCTCTTAGTAGATCCCGAGGCAGTAGCATCCCCAAACCAGACCTCTGGTGGGATGCCACCTCCGGTAGTCCGTAGCTACACTTCCCGTCAGTCACGACTTTGTGAAAAAGAAGTCAACGAAAAAACCAAACACCCGTTTCTACGTTCTCCTCTTTGGAGAACGACGAGTAAAATGAGTGAGCAGTGTTCAATATTGAATTCTAAACGTTTAGTTTGCAAGCAATGTCTTCAGTCACTTCCCGTAAGAGGCTTTTGTATTGCAAATTTCCTTGTTCCTATCCTAAACTAATGAGCGTCGGTCGTCAGTTTTATTCTTCATTCACACAGTATCGCTTCTTTCGCCCACAGACGTTACACAGTGAACGCCGCGTTGGAAGAAGACGTGCTGGCACATTGGCCTATGGAAGACGTGCCGTGAATGAGCCCCGCTCGTCACAACATAACCGACGGATCTCCTGACCGTGTTGAACTTATAACGAATAAACTTTTGTAGATACGCCTAGTAGATAGGTTTTCCTTATTTTTACTCTCCACCCACTTGTCTATCGGGGTTGTTCCTTTACCACTCTCGGCTTTTTAACCTCTGTCGTTGGTCCGCCCGCACACATTACCAAGTCTATCTATCCTAAATAGCTATTTGGAGAAGTCCGGTATCACGTGTTACTGCATTTCACCGGAATTTCTATTTTATTCTCGTTTTCATTTTCTCGCCCCGTCTCCCCAAAAGGGGGAACTACAAGTATTTTATCAGAACCACATTGTAAAATTGCGACATACGATAAACATACGGGTACCAGTGGTTAGTTTTAGCAAAGCAACCAGACGGCTAAACGGGAGCTATGGTCAACAGACACTTGGTAAACAGGACGGTTTTGTTGACATATCAAAGTTATGGTCTTTAGACTCTTCAACGAAATTGTTTCAAATAACCTCATCAGGCTGGATCTAGTTTGTGCCAAGTGGAGATCATGTTGCTCAGTGTGAAAACAAGAACAGCCTGAGTGATTGTAGAATCCTGTACATAGAGGAGATTGGCTGTTGGAGACAAACCATTAACTAAGGGACCGTGTCAAGCTCACAACAGGCAACAACTCTATGAATGAGTTTAAGTACTACCCCTTCTCTCCGTAGGAAACGCTAAGCTAGCTAACTTATTCGAGTACCTTCTGTACCAGCCGCTGCAGTCAGCACATGGAACTGGCACCAACAATAACACAGGGACCAAAGCCAATCAAACATAAAGCCGAGCAAGAATGTTGCGTCCAGCTACCATGATCTTATCATTACTTTCTGGTCCACGAATGTGGGCGTGGCATGCATGTGTCCCTAATTGACCTTTATCCGGCACATGATGAAATCGGACGTGATTCTGACGTGTGGGTATACTCGCGCGGCGCCGTTTCACCACATGATTGTTCCGCTGCGCAGCCGTATTAATTTGTTTATACGGAACTAGATCTCTCCAATGTGGTCCGTTATTATAGTCATCTTGCTTCACCCACACAGAATCTAACAAGAAGTTTGCCCGTGAAGGCCGCATCAAATCAAAGGACCCAATTTATTTATACTAGTGAAAGTAAGAAGGCCTTCGCTGCGGAGTTATCTATTTGAGAACGCCAACTGGACAGTTACAGACTATTGAACAGGGAAGCAAAACTCTCATTTGCATCTCGTTTACAAAACTGAATATCCCCCTCCTCCTTGAACGCGTCTTCCTGAACTTTCTCTGGATATTCATTGACTGCTACTCAACTGCAAGCAAATGCTACAAAGAGACTCCACAAATTCCATAAGAGATCTCACTTTTCAAGAGACGCAAAGCGGATTTACGAGAAGACGTGCTACTCACATGCCTCATCAGTAGTATCCACCGTTACACCAATATTCCAGGAAATTACTAAGTGAATTCCACCCGAGGTTTTCTTGCCACTCGATAAAGTACGAGGATTATGAGGTATTCGGGGCTCATGACTTCAACTCAGCTCATGATGCATGAAAATAAGACGACCGTTTTGATACAGCTACTGAATTCGCATCATACTTGGAAAAACAGTTTCTTCTCTCCCGACCTCAATATAGTCCCCATGCAGGTGCTGTCTAATACTAGCTTGATTAAGGTATCCCCATCAATAGTGGCG
Source organism: Clonorchis sinensis (assembly GCA_003604175.2). Lineage (NCBI taxonomy): Eukaryota > Metazoa > Platyhelminthes > Trematoda > Opisthorchiida > Opisthorchiidae > Clonorchis > Clonorchis sinensis. The sequence continues at coordinate 145,312,449 of CM030369.1, read as the reverse complement.
TCTTTACTGGAGTAGAAGCTGATGCTGCCAGCTCATGTCTCAGTTCTGTGAAAACATTCAGTCACTGGGACCCCAACTCCAACATACTGTGCTTGCAAGTTTTGTTACTAACTTTGACAAGATTGGAAGAGCTAAAGTGAATTCAGTGGATATCAGTTTAGTGGAAGTCGCGCTTTGTGCACAGCAATAGCAATCTTTCCTTAGAAGCATGGACCAAATATCGCGGTCTTCAAACTAAAAACGTGTAGAAGGCCTACAGAACACAGTTCCATCCCATTAGACAAGAAACTGTGAGTAAAAAAGCTTCCTTATTAACCACAAATTAACGTGTTTATTCTCTCAAGGCTATTTCGAAGGTGAACCGTTGTCTCGAAATTTCTACTTTCATTTTCGGAGGTTCTCTCTGGCAAGGTAATTTGCACCAATCGCGACCAAACAACAAGCAATTGTCACTCCTCTTAATGGGATCCTAGAAGAAAAGACTTCATAAAAAATGGTTAATAACTAGACGCATGGATGATAAACTCTCACAAAAGGCAGGCAGAACAACCTAAGGAGACAACCAGATTCGACGCACACACTAAGAGAAAAAACCTTGAAAACCAAGTCGTATATATACATTTATATGTAAACAAATCGTACATAAGTATATTGTCAATGCTTAGCTATTATTACAACGTAGAATTCGACCAATACTTGGTTACCTAAAACTAAAATGACAATGTAGAATAGTTTCCTTTCTGCTGAAACTTAAGTATACCTTGTTCTTTTAAATGTCTACAATTCACAAATAGCTTGCCCCAGTACAAAAGGAAAACATACCGAAGTACCGTGAAGAGTCACCACGTACTCCGCCTCATGTGCTCCTACACTATGTGACGTTCAAGACGGCCTGGGATTGGATGATATTTCTCCTCACTGGGTACACTTCAGTTGTAGTCCCATACAGCGTGGCAGAAAAGAACTGATCAGTCAATCGTGGCCGAACGATGTAGTCTTCAGCGACCAGCTGGGAGGTCGCAATCTGCAGTAAATTATAAAGGCATTTTCAGAGTCCGTCTAGCATTTCAACGTAACGAAGAGACTGAATGTTACCACGGTATGACTTTCTGTGTGTTTCCGTGACCCATGGAGCCATACTGGAAGGTGCCCGTAAGACACTCCCACGGGTTGGCCAGTGGCTAGAGGTCTGAACAACAGCCTTCTAACATTACAGGTTGGGGGTTAGAACACGTGCAGCGACTTGCTATTTAAAAACGTAATGCACTGGTATTTGCCGCCAAGCGCCGCCGTCTAGCGTGAAAGCTTCTGAATCAAAGCATTTGGTCGGGGCCCCTAATCGTCCTCCTGTATAGGTCTGGGCAACCTGTTTGTGAAGGAGTTTCACACACGGGAAGTTGATTGTCGTCCGTTTGGTTTATCCGCTTACGCTGTTCTAGGATTAGGGCTTCGCGCGACATAATGCACCTTGCTGTGTCAGAATTGGTTTTATTCAGTTTCCAAAACGATTAGCATGCAAAATCCATTGTGTCCGAATGTACATCCTGGGAGTTAAAAGCCAGATTTGGGTTTAAGGTGAACGACACATTTGATGTGAATTATGCAGCCTGTTCTACTAACGAACAAAAGACTAGGTAGCTGGTGTGATCCAATGGACAAAAGTAGCAAAATCATAGTCAAATCAACAAGTCTAATCATTCCGGTTGAGCAAAGTCAAAGCCCATGGCTGGATGCAACAAATATTTGAACCACTAAAAGACAGTAATGAAGATGGTTGGAGGAACGAAAGGGTAGGCGAAGCCAGGACCATACACGTGATGTGAAATGAGAAGCGAGGAAATCAGGCAAAGCAAGAACGGTGGAAGTCTATGTGGGGGACAAACAGGTGAAGTGCGAGTGGGAAGCACTCGGGGAAAGAGCGAGGAAAACATGGATTAAATGCATATTGTTTTAAAGTTCGAGTAGAAATAGACTTCCCTAGCATGACGAGGCGATGGACTACAAACGATTATGTGCGTTCAAAGCAAATGATTGTATAACAGCGCGCCTGGCTTCTAAAAACTGTAACTCCCTCCGGTCCAATTCGGCCTGATGTTGAAGTTCCAAAGTGGCCCCAAGCGGTTTGTTCAAGTGTTTCGGTGGTGGTGTTTCAACAAGTGGACATATAAACTGAGAACCAAATTGTACAATACGTTCGGGAAAGAGCCATCTGGATTGCACGGAAAGCAAATTCCTCTCGTATATTAGGCCCGTGAACTAATAGGTGAGAGAGGAGTGATATAGATTGTTGATGCGGAGAGGACTTACCAGTCCACAGACACAAAGAAACAAGGATTCTGGAGAAGTGGTAGCCATCTAGGGGAAAACACATATGATTATGGAACATTGGAGAAATTCAAGACCCACCTGTAGTCCGAATAGATAGGGAAAGGATTTTCCAGTGATCGGAATGCCTATGACATGGGCAATAGGAAACCAAGGGATATCGAGAAAATAAGGAACAAAAAAGGGGAAAATCACATTGTATCTATAGGGAAAGAACAAATTATGGCGCAGCGGATGCAACAACATACGGGCCTGACGGGAGAATGTGAAAGTCAAAGTGCAATCTCCGAAGCACCGCTATTAGTGACAGTTCACAGACTGTGGTTGCCGTTGCGCAATAAAACAGGTAGGACTATGACGAAACTGGTTAGAAAGCAACCATGAACAACAGAATATACCAGAAATTTCCGTGGACCATAGCGACGCTCAAAGATGCGAAAGTAGTAGAGTAACAACCCGCCACAGATGAGATCTTTGGTATTCAAAAAAGCCAGTTTGCAAAGGAATAACCGCCAAAGCTGAAAGGTAATTGACTGAATAGGAAACTGGAGGCTTACCGAGCCATTTTCAAATATATCATCCAGATTGTAGGCGAACCAATCCCGATACTTTGCGAACGGCATACGCAGGACGAGGGAGGCGAGTACACTGAAGGCTAGAAAGCATTTGGTGATGGTCGTTTTATCTGGAAGAAGAGAGTGTGAAGTGTGTAAATTAAAAACACCGGCGATTTCGTGACGATAAAATAAAACCACCGATATCACACTCAAACTAAGGCCGGGTCACAAAATGCGGGTGAGTAATTTGGTGTAAGAACACCTAGGCATGCTGAACGATGTCAGTCTCAAGAGAATGAGCCGACAATAACGGATATGAAATCAGCCACGTGATTAACAGATGTATTTATATTACAAAGCTCTTGTGGACCGTCACACAAATTGCTTACACTGCGTCGATACACGAGTTCTCCATAGAGCAGCTCACGTGGTCAGCTGACATGAAGTTTAACTCTCAGTTACAGAGAAAATGTACAACCCATCTCAAACAGGATTTTCCCACAGACATCGTTTATTGCTGCAAACAAAAACAATTTTTTAGCACATATTTGCTACCAAACATAGGAAGTTTGCGGTGGGTCTTGGTTTCATGGATTCGAAAATCATGGGTTTCATTCCTATCAGGAGTCAACCGTATTGTGCACTTTGTGAATCTGAGGTTGGCAGTTTCAAACCCGAAGCCTTCCGGACAGAAGTTGAACACTTTAAGGAAATTTGATCATCAATTTGCAATGACTTGGGTTGTTGAATTGACAACAGTTTATTTCAGCCTACTGAAAAACATGCTTCTTTTGTACTCTGGGGTTTACTGACTATACCATATACATTGCCTGCTTTAGAAATGAAAATTAGCGGTAGACTGACTGTGAACGGAAAAACTAGAAGAACGGAGAGCCCGCCATCAAAGCTCAGACGCCAGAAGACTACAGTCAACTGCTCCAAATTCAGAGTCCAAACACCTCCGAATTCAAGTGGCAGTCCCATTGGTTGACGTGAAACAACAACTGCATAGAAAGAAAGATGACGTGCACACTTCACAAAACAATTTTGTTCGGAAGTGCATACCGGGTTGTAAACTAATCTGCGCGTAAACTGGTGATTTGCAGCAAATTGGCCAAAAACCAAAAACCTTAATCTGTATTGGACTAGCCGGCCACCACCATCTAGGTTCCTATGTAACATTTAGGTCATCGACCATACATAATCTTTGCTAGTGCTACGGCTTGGTTTTGACTTTTGTTCGTATCACTGCTAAGCTCTTCAGGTTCAGGACTAGCGACTTGGGCACAGCAACTCGCATTCAGTGAGCATTATGGTGGCCGATGGCGTGAGGACGGTAGGTGATGGAGTAAATGACACTTAAGTGGGAAGAGCGACCAATGCGCCACACACCATTGAGCTGACTAACCAGAAATGGTTAATTGCATTCGTACTTTGGACGTAATAGCATCGACTTGATAACGCATTCACTCTATTTAGAGCACCCATGCATCGGTACTGGTGCTATGGAACCTCAGTCAATTAAAACAGATAGGATACATGGACAGCGGAGTACTACATCACAAAGTGTGAGGTACACAAAGTTGCCAATGTGCTCCGAAATACACCCATCACTGCACATCTATCTAAGTCCCTCCGCAAGCTTTCATCATCATTGACAGTATGAAGTCAGTGCTCAACACTGATGTTTCCATCTCGTACAAGCATGATTTATTTGAAAGCCTTATTGTGGAGAAAAGAATAGAGGTGGACAGGGAAGGGACTCAGTGTTAGCTTATTCCAATCATTCCGAGATGCCTACACCTCCAGACACTCATTCAAGCAATCTGGATAGAAACTGATAACAAAATGTTGTGAGATAAAATCGCACGACAGAGTGGTAAAGCTGCCGTTCTGGTGATTGGTGGGAAATTACTACTGATAATAATAATAATAATAATAATAATGATCGTTCAGCTGTAGCACTCTTTTAGTGTCTAACTGCGATGCCACCCAAAAGAAACACGAGGGTTGAGATACTGCCAAGGTGCCCAAGCCTAGACAACAGCAGTCGAGATGTTGAGGTTAGGTTCGGACCGCAGACCTTGACTACTGAGCTACCTTGAGGTGTCTGTTCGGGAGTAGGCCCACTAGGTTATGCTCCTATACGCAATACTGTTATCCATCCGCACAACATGAAGGGCTTGGCTTTCCGGAAAAGTTTTTAACAAGCCACATGGCACATTTCAGAACCATCGGTGCCATTGGCTAAGGAGCCCAATTGGTAGGATGATGGAATAACGCGAAAAATCAAGGATCTGTCGTGTGGTACTGGGCACCGGTAGCCGAGACTACAGTCAATGCACTTTTTGGGTTATATCAGGTATCTCGGGTGCCCATTGTGCTCTTGTTTCCCCTGATCCCCTGTGAATATCAAATTGTCTGGGTTGGAACCGCCTTCATACACTGTTCCTCGTTTGTCCAAGTTCACTTACATCCCTAGTTTTCAGCCGCTTTGGACCAAGTTTAATTCCTTGATTAAGCAACTGTTTTCACTTTTTTTTAACTTCCACGCCATATCGGTCACTTCGTGATGCTGACAACCTTGCCTGCTGAATACAGCAGGACGGTCGGGCAGAAACAGGCCACTGCATATAATCACACCGCTCTTCAGTACTGTCAGTTAACTCCTACTTTTGATGGATACTCTGATATAGACCCCAGCTATATGTATGTCAGTCTCTCAACCAAGGTGCTGACCAGTGCGCCACCACACCTACTAGTTGGTTTTCTTCAGTCGGTCAGTTGCGAACAGATACTTCAGTGCAATCACAATGTGGAAGTTCACATTTTCCGCGACTTCACATTCTACCATGTTTTTTCTTCTTCGCAGACATCCTGGAGACTGTTAGACGGAGTTCTTTTCTCTCAACAACTCCTATACTTAGCTTGTCCAACCGGAGTTCCTGGCCTAGCCGACAATACTTCAGACACCCTTGATCTCTCTGACACGTCGTCAGTCATGTCTGTCACTGTAAGCTCCTCAGGTCATGTCTTATTAATTCTCGTTACTCACTTTTGACTCGAAAGACCCCCTAGCTATACATCGTGGCAACACTGTGCCGCTGACTGAGGTGATGTGTGCTAATTTTCTAACAACCACTCGTGTATCGCCTTCCGGAAACCCCTTGTGTTTACTGGGAACTTCGTGAGTGTTTCCCCTGAGCCAGTCCGCAAGGGGAGCGGATAACCTAAAGGGTTAATAAGGCATGCCCGGTGGTGGTAACGAAAGACATTTTGCAACGTCAGCGGATGTCCCATACGCGCTGATCATGTTGTTGCACATTATAACTGTTTATCTGTGACATTCGCAACAAAAAAACACTTCAATTAACTGACTTTGGAAGTTTGACGAACGAAGCCAGTCACAACTTACTACTCCTAATTCTATCCATCCGGGTGTCCGGTATCCCAGCTTTTTGAGAAGGAAGGGATTTTCGCTCGAATTTTTCTCTTTTCTCTCAATCTGTACCAGTTTACGGAGCGTCCCGGCTCATTTGCCTTTATCGAACGCGCGCCAACCCTTAGCACGAATTAACATTCACAAAACTCCTGTTTCACACCCGGTAGGTGAATGAGATCGCTCGAACCGGTGTTTTTCCTCAGGCTACAACGGCCATTTTCCCATTCTCAAACGTAGCACACCACCTGACTTCGAAAGCCACTGGCCCATCACTATCACCGCCATTTTACCTGAAGTTCTTGGACCAATTTCGACCAAACAAATACCCCCGAGAATGGAGACAGTGAATGAACACCAGCACGGATCGGGCACCACAATGGCAGATGTGTTGCCTTGCGCGTTACTTGTTTAATTAACCCTTTTGCACTCTCGTGAAACGCGTGTCATTGCCATAGGCACACTGAAAATCGTCTGATGACGCCTCGTACGCCGATCTTTTTGGAATTACGTTGTTTGGGCTGCAGCCTGTCTTAAGCAGTTGTATTGGAGTACTTCTGCATAACTGACCTTTGCAAATAGGGATGGATGACGCTATATCACCTTACAGATTCGTGCTGCCACCCCACACAATTACCTGAAGGATCCACTCTTTCGCAGACGGCACCACTCTGTACTATTCTCAGTACTACCACTTCCTGAGATCTGGCCCATTGGATGACGATTGGGCACAAGCAATCACTGATTACCATCATGTTCAGGGTCATATATGTTATCATTGACAACAATGCACCAGGTATACATACTGGCGCTTAACTATCCTGAACGCCGATTTCGTCACCCACCTCAACTTAGGTTCCTTCACTGCAGCAAATCTGAACCTCCACAAATCCATCTACGCATTCATTTCACTTTGTCATTCCATTACCGATCTAAACCTATTTATGGGTTGAGCAAACATTTCCCATTTTTCGTCAGTAAACCCTCCTGGCCTATCCTTTGGACACCTTATCTTTGTCTTCACAAGACATACGCGGGATGGCTCAGTGGGTAGACTGCAGGAAGGTCCGTGGTTGGAACGAGATGGCTCAATTGGTTAGAGCGCGAATTTACTGACTGTAAGGTCCGTGGTTCGAACCCTACCTCTGCCTCTTGACTTCCCCTGTCTAGGCTTGGGCGACCTGACAGTATCCCATCCCTCGTGCTTCCTTCGGGTGGCATGGCACCTAGGCACTGAAAGGGTGTCACACCTGAACGATTAGCTTTACACGACGCACTTCGCAACGCAAACGCCTCGGAGGAATGATTTGTTTGAGGAAGCGAACATATCAGTTCATCTCATACTTCCAGACCCGTCCTAAACCACTGCTGTTATGCTTAAAATGGGAATAGTTCTCAACAAACCATCCTTAATTCCAATCAAAGCAAAACTATACTTCCCACTGATACGAACACCCCGCAACTCTGACGACAACCTGAAGACACTACTATATATTAGGGGCGTAGTGCTTTTCACAATACTGTTATTACTACGATCAGTATTCATCGGGGCCTTCTAGTTCCCATCCATTTGTATTATCCAGCGAAACCATGCACATCTGTCCACCTAGTGGAAACCTCCTAACCCGTCCCGGACATATGACAGTATACAGAGAGCTCTCCAGAAGCTTCCGTACACAAAGAGGTGTCCTTCAGAGGTGCCCACTCTCTCCATTTCTTTTCAAGTTCGTGATCAATGAGATAACGAGACGAAAGATCTTCAAAACCCCGGTGTTCGAATGGTCTCTGGCGAAAACCCTGTCGATCTGGAATATGCAAACGACGTCGTTCTCGTTTTCGAAGAGAAGACGAGGGTGATTTTGGATGAACTGACCAGTCATCTTTTGGTATGCACTTTGCACCCACAAAGTCTAAGGACATGATCGTGGAAATGCAGCCAATGCACACGCCACTTACAAGCCAGGGGAAAGAACTTGAAGTTGCGGAGCGTTTTACGTATCTTGGAAGTCGTATTAGTTCTAATTGTAGTGTGATAAATGAGGCCAATGCACGAATCTGCAAGGCTCGGGTCGCGTTTGCTAATTTGAGACACCTATCTCAAGGGATGTGTAAGTGTGGGGGGCTGTTCTGTATGACTGAGACTTGGCCTGTTCGAGCAGCAGAAGTGAGACGTCTTCAGGTGTTCGACAATCGTTGTCTCAAGACCATAGTTCGTGGGGGGCGATGGCTGTGGCTAGAGAATGAATTTACTGGAAGGTACGTGGTTCAACCCGACCTCCATCTCTTGACTTACTCTGTTTTGGCTTGGGCAACCTGACAGCATCCCAGCCCTCGTGGCAGCTAGGCACCGAAAGGGTGCTATAGCTGAACGATTCGTTTCTTTAAGTTCGTATGGGTTGACGTTGGAGAATCCGTAACGCATCAGTGGAAAAGTGATTTTTCGGTTGTGCAACGGAGAATTCCACTAAAGAGTGTACCCAGCACCAAAAGCTGCGTTGGTTAGGCGACGTATTACGCATGCCAAAGCATACTTTGCCGAAGACAGTGCAGAGTGGCGGAAGCAGAGAGGTAGCCAACGTTGACCTGGCAGATGGGTATGAAAGAGATAACGGAACGCTTGGGTGCTGTCGGCGCGACTCGCCTTCCAGGATGGAGACCGCGTGAGCCCCACTGCGCCTGGTTGGAGATGCTGCAAGATACGACTGCTAATATATGCCAATGGCGTTCTATGTGTCAGTTTCTATCCAGATTTTCTGAATGGGTGTCTAGAGGTGTAGGCACCTCGGAGTGATTGTAGTAAGCCAGCACTCAGTCTCTTCCCTGTTCAATTTTATTCCTTTCTTCACAATTCTTCACAAACAGATCATGGTCGTACGGCAGGGAAGCATCAGTGTTGGACACTGATGTCATGCTCTTAAAGATGATGAAAATGTCCTGCACCATTACTGGCTTCGGATCTGAATTCACCGTGGTTAACTCTACGTATCTCCAAGACTCCTTCAGAATACTATCCGGCAGCGTCCTCAGTCTACACGTCGACTTCAGCTTACAACTAAACTGTTTCCACGAGGATAGCCAGCGCGATGTATGTTACCCAAGAAATTTCTGGCATTCAAGAGCGAAAAAACAAGAAATTAATATCATTAGTGACATGAAAGTCAGTTTAATGGGTAAACTCAATGCATTCAGCCGGCCCTAATATATATCAATTGGACCCGGCTAGTTGAGTGTACACCAGATTACATTTTGCCGGAGTTAAAAATCTGAAACTACTCAGAAGCAGTGGCAAAAAACGATTCGCAATTCACTTACAAAATCCTGAATGACTTTGAGGGGCAAGCATGCGTCATGTGACCTTGAGACGCGATTTAACTCAGAAAGTCCGCCAGCAGACCAGGTCAGCAAAAGGGGCTTCCCGATTATCCATGGGCTAATGCACGGGATCGAGACGTTTTCCCAAACAATCGGGTCAGGCCTGCTTTGATTCTTCAAAAACAAACGTAAAGAATGGTGTAATAGTCCTCTTCATGGTCTCGCTGTCGCAGCAAACCTGCCAGGTTGTGGACTGAAATAAAGACCACCAGAAAGTGATTTGCACAAGGCCCCAGATGCAGTGCAAAAACTAACCGAAATGCGGAAGATAGTTATCGAATATACGCTTGCGCTCTAACATTGTAGTTCTGCTTGTTGTTTCCCCGCCGGTCAACGGCGAAGTACTTATCGGCTAAACCCTGCTTAAACAAACCGTTAGTAGTTATCAGCTACCATGAGGGGTGACGATAATCTATAAGGGATATTTGCGGAACTCTCCGACGCGAGGAACGACGTACTGAAATGCAAACAGGTAATTAAAACATTTTTGGCATTCAGCCCGAAAATACCTTCTGCGAAAAGGGGGCTTCCGTGTGCCTTCAGGGTGACATATGGACATACTACTTGTTGTTATTTATTCTAGTCCAGTGCCCACTGCTCGCTGCTCGGTTTTCGCTGAACGGACTCGAGTTCGCGATCAAGACGGTGTTTTCAAGAGTATCAGTTCATAGTTAAGAATGCCCATGTCTAATGGGCTTTTGTGCAAATTCTCTGCGTGGATGATTTGTTTGGGTGAGCGAAACTTCCAAGTCATCACTTGCCTTAAATTGGCGACAAGGTGTCAAACTCTCATAAGATATCGCGAATTGCAGTAAAATTCAAATTGCTTACGGTGGGCGAAAGTTGCAGGTAGTTCTGCAGATTTGCTAGAGCCAATATTACATTCATGGACGACAAATATGACGAAGTGTCATACCTGTAGCTAAATTTGGCCGTGTATCTAACGCTCGATCAGACAGATACCGAATCATGTATCCTCGGACCCCGGGAATAGCTTTTGCGTGTGATAGTTGCTATGGACACTTCCATTATATTCGGAAGACCCCTGCACGCATGTTGAATATTTCGGTGTGTTGCTCGATATCAGCGAGTACGCATTCAGGTGCTGTTCATTGACAACATATCTCTACATCGCAAAATGCGAGAGACCCTCGGCGTTCTTAGACACCTGTATGCCATGCTCCAGCGCGTCCGAGCAATACACCCGCTTTTAAGGCGACTGTTTGTGTTTTCCGGACAGTTGTTGTTTGTCGCAGTGCCAAGATGGACCATCCCAGATTGAGCGCCCACTTGCGGATGATGTACGACCAGCAAGAGACAAATCGTGAGTCCATGCGGCGCAGCAGTAGCAGGTCTGGTTAGAATCTGTATGCTAGTAATATGCTTAACAATAAACCCAGTGTGAGGTATTATCTGGGAAAGCTATCCCGCGGCTGCTGGCAGAGAACTTCTGTGGCCAAAATACATGGATGTTGTGTGAGAGATACGTGCTCACTTATAGCCTCGCGAATATGGGCGTAGCACAACATAACATCTTAGCCGAACGCTGCTCTCACTGCCTGCGTTTGTGCCATGACTTGGTCGAACAAATTACGCACGGGAGACAGCTGTTTGCTTTCCACGAAGACATACACAACTGGACATCCGGTAACCAATTCATCTGTGGTCAGGAAGCTGTAAAGCTTTCGTCTACAGGCCAGATATACATAGTTTTAAAAAACTTACCCAAGTCGGTTTTGTCACGTGTATTCCGTCAACACTTGCCACATATGGGAAGCGTCGGAACAGCGTTCTCTGTTGCCATCTGGCAAAGCATACGTGGCTGTAGTGACCGTTTACTATACTTGAAAAAGTTCATCAGGATAAGTGCCAAGCATGTTTGAAACAGGCTGCCGACTAAAGCACTGCTTATCAAAGACCACCGCGTTTAACCACGGCTAGATAACGTCTGCGTCCAGCTACCAATTAGTACACCATACAGCATTTACTCTTGAATGGAAGAAGCTGTGTCTGTTTAGTCGCACAATAAACCAGTGACTTATTCAGGCAACATCTGTATCTCAACCCACTTTCTCAGTGGCGTTATACTCAGGCACTCTACAGGTTTGGTGTAATGACCCAGATATCTTGAAGAAGGCTAGTGGTGTCTGTCTTTAATAGACTCAGCTGAACTCACCTCCGCTTGGCAGCAAAAAACACATGTCTTTCCAAAACCTTGTCCCAACCCATTTACACTTTCCAACAAAAACAGAGACCATCCCAGTCACTTCTACTTAGGCCCACAAGGATACATGTGTCTAGATCTCCGTCGATCTCTCAACCTAGTATGCAATCCCAAGTTTCGACTGTCGAGCAGGACGTAAAACATCTGTTTCTCTCCCATTCCCTGCTTCTCATTAGTTAACGCTCTTAGCTTCTTGATATTAAACTCCGACCATGCCCGGTTCCTACTAAAACACTGTAATCGAGTGTGGATGCGGTCATAAAAAGTTTTCAACGAGGGGCAACACAGGCTGTTCCACTCTTTTGCCACCTGACCTACTCAGAGCAGGTATATCGGTTTTATACCCCTCCATGCGAAGCTGGAGTCTACACGACTGTCTCACCCGAATGTTTGGGCTTTCTCGTTTACCAAGTATTCTACCCTCGCCCGTAAAATTACTCCTCATGACCACTAACTGCAAGTCTACCAGATGAGATCCACATTCCGCGCCAATCGAAAATTTCTTCTCATTGATGTGATTTCTTTCCGGAACAGCTTTCAGAGACGCCGCTCCGTGCCACGATCTTTTATGCCTTCAGACAGTGGGTGGACTTCGTTCTGAACAGTCCCCTGTGAGCGACTAGCCCAAAACTTTTGCAGCAGATCGGGCTCACTTGTCTTTCCAAGCCAACTTCCTTTCTGTATACATATCCTTTTTCCCAGCTTTGCTTCCACTGCCATATCTCCGTAAAGTGTACTATTGCTGTACATACACGGTAAACACACGGTAAACACACAACCACACCGTTAATCATGCCCAACAGATATCTCATGTATACACCAATGGCACCTATTCTCCCCTTACTTGGGACTAAATGCTCTTGAACTGGCGTTAACCAGCCGGGATCTCCATGATTCGCCGTTTATGGGGCGTCCACTCACACCACAACACAGCCCTGACTCTCACAGTTTGCTCGTTTCTTCCTCCACTGACACTCTTTGGATTGTTCCTCCACTACCAGAAGTAAGACTTCCGATCACCCGACAACATTGAAAGTTGACTCACACTGTATCAAGCCAACTACCCAAGTTGGAGACTGACACATGTTATACCCTATTGGACACTGCCAATCACGCTATTTTTACGGCTACCAGTGTTTAGAAACCGATGTTTCTCTTCTACTAGCCACACGTCCTGAACTGTAGGTAATATCACATACCTTCGGATCCTAGTCTACGAGCGGCCAGATTTCTGCTTTTGTAAAACCGGACGAACATATCGTCCCCCATCATTCTATTTACTCTCGTTGTTAAGTTGGCATGCTAGAATGAAGCGAGCGGGAAGAAAGATAATTCAAGGCTAAAAAATAAAAAAATATTGCAATATTAGGATCTTCAGTGCTTCTATTAGTTGCAGTTTATGTGACCGTCGATCGGCTTGTCGGGCTTGGTAGCTTGCTTGCAGACTTCAAGGCATTAATCTCGCAGACATTATTATCGCGCGGCTACATGGGTCTCACCCACGATCCAAGAGAAGAGGTCACGAAGCGAATCACTAAATCCGGCAAGCAAATCAGTAGCCACTTTTTCTGCAATCAATAGAACAGAATGGATAATGGAAAATAGGGAGAAAACTTCAGGAAGAATATAGAACAAAAGTATGTTAAACTTTATTTTCTCTAACACTATCTTTTGTCACCCTTCATCTCGGTATATTCCTACTTATAGTGTGCGCAAAAGACGACCTCCTAATGCATGGTCCATAGCCCGAACGAGACAGTCGCTAAGTAGCACCAACCTTCCGCCATTACTAATGGCCTGACCTAACATTACATATTTGGACGGTTACGATCAACAACCACCCGTAACTTGAGAACAGGCGCACAAATCCTCAGCTGTGACGCCGGTCCAATCAATCACATCGCAGAGAAAAGACCGGGACGTTGGAGGAGAGCACCTATTGCCTCAACCAAAGACAAAATATTGCAGGATCGTCTTCAAACATGTCCATTTAGAAAGACCTTAGTAAACGGCTAATTCGTTAAGGCAAACAAAGTGCAACTGACCAATAGGAAAGAAGCACTGTTTTTTAAAAATGATGTACGACCTGGGGGGGAAAGCGCAAAATTCAAAATTCCGGCAAATAATGCCGCTCCTCAGAAGCACACCCCAAATGTTTCTTGAACCGTTGGTTGAATGAAGGAAGCTGTAACATGATGATATTTATTTGAATCCTAAAAATTTCCCCATCCGGCAGCAGTTTTGTTGGAAGTTGTTTAAACGTACTCGTAGGCCACTTTGGGCGTGGAACTCGCATTTCAGTGGCTGCCAGTGACCTCGCACGAAGTCCCCGTGACGATGGTGGAATTTTTTCTTATGAGAACGTCGGTTTATTCACGTCTTTTTCCTGTATTTGATTTGGAAATTATCTCAGAACTACATGAACAATAAGTACGCTCTCTATATCCGCAAAACTCCAAATGGTGCAGCCATTCGCGGCCTGTGTGGTGAAAAAAAATTTTATCGTTGCGACGGGCGTCCCGTCAAATAAAGCCAAGGAAGTTGCCACAGCTAGTATCTTTTTTGCTTACTTTATGCTCGTCAGCACACGCTGTTGGGTGGACGGTAATGTTTCACCTACATCGGTATGCTGATTTATTGATAGGACGATTGAAAGTATTGGTGGGATTATGGGCAGAACAAGTAGACAATAATAATACTATTAATAATAATAATATTGTTTAGTCACGACTGGAGAGTGGCATACCGTCAGAGATGATCATAATGTTACCAGCCTGGAAAGTCTGAGGAGGCATCGGAAAGGATACTGTGTATTTATAGAGAGAGAAGAAGCCTAACGTTTACCACACTTATGGTGGTGACAACAAGTGAGCAAATGGGACAGGATACTGGCGGATTTCACTTAAGTGACTGATGTTCAAGCAGGGGTCGCGTTTGCTAGTATACGATACTAAAGTACAAGAGTTCTAGAGCAAACCGGTATAGGCACGCGGAGTGGCGCTGTGGTTGGGGAAATCAAACGTATGGAGGCTGATTGATTGGACTTTCGGAGATGATAGATTAGTTTATCTGAACTTTATTCCGCCAGTTGGACAGTACCATAAAGTGGCAGAGAAAGTGAGTGTGGGCGAAATGTCAGCAGTCCTTGAATCATTGCTGCCAGCTTCAATTTACAAGTGGTGCTGGGCAAAAAGGCCTTTGGGTACTGGTCTTGTATGCTCGTGGTGGAGGGTTAATGATCTCGTATATATTTCTCATTGTGTGTCCACTCCTGGAAGTAGTAGGTGGCTGCGTGTGCTTTGTTTGGTTGACAACGTGTGCTTTGGGGCGGTGCAACCCCAACTACGACGAAGGCACCTACATCTCTGAACGTCGATGTAAGCCGTGGGCATCGCGGTGTCTTCAGGCTATCCCATCTGTTTTTTGCGGATTTCCTTTTTAACGGACGAAAGGTTAGTTTTCTTCACCGTGTGTAGTTTTGGCGTTGCCAGTTAAATAACACAACCGGGGCGAGTCCCGCCCAGCCGAACCAAAAAAAACAACAGTGCTGTTCTATGGATTTTGTCAATTAAATGCCATACACACAGCCACCGGCGGTGGGCGAAGTACCTGGGCTACTGGAGGGGTGGCGGACATACGGACTCACCGTGGTGCAACGCACAGGCTGATTCTCCCCGCAGTACGTACCGACCACCACACGAGGTTTTCATCTCTCGTGCACGCTATTAGATCTGCAAGGAGAGTTTTTGGCATGCAGTCATTTGCCAAGAGAAGTGAAGGGGGATGTGGCGCAGAAAGAGGCGACGGGTGTCAGAGGATGGTTGGTATCCGAAAATGGTCTACAGGTGGGACGAAACTGGGTGAGCGGGATGATGGAAGCACACAAGTGTCTGAACTGGCCGGGTATTTGAGGATGCCCGGTTTTACGTGTGGTTTGATGTACGTGCGATGTAATTATGTGGAGGACGAAGCAAAGTCGGGTTATGTTGTAAAGACTAAAGGACAGATTCTCGGGGATGCATTTGAGGGTGCGTTACGTATTGCGGCCCTGAAAATAAGTGCTTGAGTCCCAAGGCGAATTTTGAAGGGTGTGGAACTCGGAGAGACAGCAGGTCAGGGAGTCTGTGGCGGGAACAAGTGCCGTCAACGACTAGTGTACTCATCGCTCTGGCTGGGAGACGTGTCGCATCAGTCGTTTCAGGACCCGGAGTGGGTTCTACCGAGCTGACGGAGACATTTGCTGTTTTGTGGGCGGTAACACAAAACGTCCATTTGCTGGGGCGATGGGGGCCCATGGTCTATGAAGCTAGGCTATGAAGGTATAAGCTACTGAATATTTTGTTGTGGGCTCGGTGCTGGAGGTAATCAAAGGGCGCTGAGAGTATAGGGGTACAATGGAAACGTCAACGTAAGTACTGACGGTTGATGGAGCAACAGGGACCTTGTTTACAAGAGGAAGAGGTGGCCGATGGTTTGTGATGGGACTTTTGTGGGTTTCATTCGTAGATGCATCGGTAGTCTGCATGCTTGTGTGATTGATCGTTTTGTTGATCATATGGGATGTCGGGGTACTAAAAGGGCCGACGTAGTCGATTGGCATCTCGGAGGTTGGGTGTGATAGCTGATCTGAAAATTCGTGTCAATCGGAGCCAACAGATTCTTATGTGTGGCATCAAAACGAGGTGCAGAGTCATTGCAGAGAGTATAGCACAGCCGTCTCAGCGCTATCAGGGACGGTTGGGACCCACTAAATTTTGATGCCACTACGAGGAAGCCAGGTAATTTGACGGGCACTGTGTGTCATAGTTTGATTTGGGAGTTCTTCAGCTGTTATGTTCACACGTACTGAAGGTGGACCGACTTGCGTGGTTGCTCGCGGAGTGAGGCGCACGGGGCTTCTGTGATTGAGGGACGACGAATATCCTAGTTCGAGCATATTGGTGAATGGGGGAGGGTTTAACCTGGTAGCCTCCAGCGACCGAATCATAGGAGTTGAGTAATAGTTTCTTGGTAAGCTGCCCTTGCATTCGAGTACGAGCTGTTTTCATTTTTATGGTTTAGAATTTTTCGGTGAAAGATAGAAGGCTCTGGGATGTTATCAGAAGCACGGCAGCGGTTTTAATCCCGAAATTGCATTATTATTTGGCAGAACATGGATAGATTTGACTTTTGGAGCCGTTGAACTGTGCACATGAGGTGAAGCATGCACATGCACTCGAGATGGGGGTTTTAGTGTGCTCAAGCGGATTTTGATCAGGCGCGTTGAGTAACAAGACCTGATGACGGCGTTCAATGCGTTGACAAGTCTCAGGAGCGATCGTGTCAGTAAGAATTGATGCTTTTTCTAGATTGTCCGGATTGCATGTTGAGTCAGGATTAAGGAGACACGCAACAGGCTTTATAGCTCGGAAGGAAAGAGTTTCACTTTCCATCTTGTGCGGACGGGCCCTGAGATATTCCATGTGTTTCCTGGCCTGGAATCCTTTTGGCAGCGGTGAGAGAAGAAAGTTAATGGGTTGGGGAGGTAGGGAGATGTCAGTTAGTACTACTGAACAATTTAAGGTTAGCTGGAGTGCCATGTTTACCGGCCTCGAAATGTGAAGGGGGATAGTAGCTTGGTAGTTTGGTTGTGAGCGCTTCTTTGAACATATTGAAGGGAGAGAGATGATGATGATTCGGGGTCTAACAACCGCTTTGAGGACGAAGATGGAAATAGTGCCATAATGAGATACTTCGTTGTAGGTTGAGCAATATATGTTTGGGGGAATGCGGACGGGAAAAGTCCAGAGTTCTCAGATCGTAGTACGAAGGCCTCAGTCAATCCTAGCCATCTAGTTGAACTGGTAGTTTAGATGGGACCGTGAAAGCGTGGGACAGTGGCAGCACGTCAACAGAAACGATTATGTAGATGAAGACTAGACGTGCTCAAAGAACTGTGGACTGACACTGACAAGCTTTGGCTTGACGAAGGCCACCGCTTGACGAAGGCCACCGCTTGACGAAGGCCACCGCTTGACGAAGGCCACCGCTTGACGAAGGCCACCGCTTGACGAAGGCCACCGCTTGACGAAGGCCACCGCTTGACGAAGGCCACCGCTTGACGAAGGCCACCGCTTGACGAAGGCCACCGCTTGACGAAGGCCACCGCTTGACGAAGGCCACCGCTTGACGAAGGCCACCGCTTGACGAAGGCCACCGCTTGACGAAGGCCACCGCTTGACGAAGGCCACCGCTTGACGAAGGCCACCGCTTGACGAAGGCCACCGCTTGACGAAGGCCACCGCTTGACGAAGGCCACCGCTTGACGAAGGCCACCGCTTGACGAAGGCCACCGCTTGACGAAGGCCACCGCTTGACGAAGGCCACCGCTTGACGAAGGCCACCGCTTGACGAAGGCCACCGCTTGACGAAGGCCACCGCTTGACGAAGGCCACCGCTTGACGAAGGCCACCGCTTGACGAAGGCCACCGCTTGACGAAGGCCACCTTCCCTCTGTTTGGAAGGAAGCGATTGTCACGCCAATCTACAAAACTGGTGACCGACTATCGCCTGGCAGCTACAGGCCTATAAGCCTCACTAGCGTGCCATGCAAGGTGATGGAACGCATTCTGAAGCGAGCCATTCTAGATCACCTTACTTCCAACAACTTGATTTCTCAAGCTCAACACGGATTTCTCCCAAACCGTTCCTGCGTGACGAAAATGCTCGTATTTATGGACAACACACAAAGACCCATTTCGTCAACCAAACAAAGAACACTTCTACCTGCCGCTCCCAGTGGTGGACATGAAAGTCTTCATCATTGCACCACTCATAGATTAAAGCTGATAGCAGTGCTTCGGGGACTGGAAACTATTTCTCTTGCACACACTTTCTCTCCTGGTACTGTCCAACTCATGTAATAAATACCAGATTAACCAATTATCTCGGAAGTTCACTCCTGTCAGCCCTTATACATCTGATTTCCACAGCGAGCTGCTACGAAAATGGTTGCCGGTCTCAAGTCCATGGACTACGAAACGCGTCTCGCGGTGCTCGACCTCTTTCCGGAGTATCGTCGCCTCCGAGGGGACTTAATTCTTACTTACGCCCTGTTTGAACAAGGCTTGGCCAACAGGTTTTTCACCGTTGACCCAGCAAACACGGCGGGGACATGGTAAGAAGATTTTCAAGCTCAGAGCGCACACCTTCATTAGGCAAACTTTTTCTCATTTCGGGTAGTTGCTGCGTGGAATAACCTTCCTGAGACGGTTGTCCACGCTCCCTCTAGAACTCAGTTCAAAACACTATTACACTTATTTACGTGAGTCCTCGCGCTGGCAAACATACTGCCCCGCGCTGAGAACTTAAAGAGCAGTGCTACACCCTTTTTTCACTTGTGCCTTTCAGGTGAACGACAGCTGCTGAACGACAAGAACAAAACCGACCCGGGAAACTTGGGCAAAAGCCTCGCTCCTGTGTATCAATCCGTGAATCCGTGAACGAAGAAAGGAAAGCCGGTGGTCTTTGTGACTGCAGCTGATTGGGGGAGCACCATAAATAAATAGTCACGTAGTATAAGATATGGGTAAAGACCTATGGATGGGCTAGCATCCAAAAAAGTTTCTACAACACCTGACTTTGGAATTCTAGTTTACAGTAGGATGGCCAGTGGTTTGGAGTTCTGGCACAAACTCAACGGTGTTGGACGGTCGTGTGGGCGCGTGTAATGCTCAGTTGGGAAATATTAGAGATATGGTGAACTACTGGCTAGCAATCAGACTGGGTATGGTAGTCGTGGTACTGTCTTTCGACGCCATATTTGGGTTTGTGGACAGCCCCGTACACGAACATCTTGGGTGAGTCGGTTGAGGTTGTCATCGTAGTTAGGATTGGTCCGGTAATCGTGAAAAATTAGGACCAGCATGGATCAAGGATATTCTCGGGACTGTTGAACGCGCACTGTGGTTCATTACTGCCATTCAAACGAGGCAATAAGGCAGTCGTTTCTGAATTTGGGACCCAAAATAGGGATGTCTCAAAATGTCTGTTAGAGGGCACCATAGTTTACGTTAAACTGCGCCCCGAAATAGCAGGCAACCAAAAGTGGTCACAGTTTCCAAATACCGCAGTGAGGTGGCACTGCCCGATTTCAAAAACGGTAATCTATATGCAGTGGTAGATAATAGGTATGCGGTTGATGCAAATGGGTACGGGCATACGTGATTATGATGGAGGTGGCTTAGCTAAATTGTGTGCAACCAAGATAGCTCGGACCAGGCAGGGGGAAGAGATCAGATAAAAACGTGAGATCTCTGGTGGTAGTGCGAGCTTGAATGATTAGGTGACCTCAAAATGGCAAAGTCCCAGCTCGGAGGCTTTGTAAAAGGGATTACCTCTGAGGCGCCACACCGCGCGCATTTAATTGGCCTTTGTTAGCATTTTTGGCTCTGCTGTCAATGAATTTTCGGATTCATAAGAGGATTTACCGAGATATATGCTGCAACCAGGGCAAGCTCAGGTCAGTGGCACAAGCGTTCGACAAAGTTGCTTCTAGTTTAGTTTTCGTTTTCTCTATTGCAGGAAGAGCATGGTGTTCATCATAGGGTATGAATGTCTTTTAGTAAGGCATGTCGCTGGAGTGAGTGTTGTCAGCTGCGCAGTCTTTCGCGCCGTGGTGGAGAGGAATAGCAGAAGAGACTTATATGGGTGAGGAAAGATTTCTCGGGTGTTTAAGGCTTGCACAGACCCCCAGGTGCTTAAACAATGCCTTATATACGAATGACCCACAATTTAATATTGCTGGATTTTCACATTGCATTCCAGTTGGTGGACCGGTCTGTCCACCTTGACACGCTTCCTCATCAAGGAATGTCCCGGAAGTTTGTGAACATAATACGCTATTTGTATTCTCAGACTTCCGGACGTGTGACAGTATACGGCGAGCTTTCCAAAAGCTTTCGTGTACAATGTGGTGTCCGTCTGGGGTGGCCATCCTTTCCATTTTTATTTAATTTCGTGATCGATGAGGTAATAAAATGAACGCTGGAAGGTCTAAAAAAACCCAGTGTTCAAATAGCCTGTGGAAAAAATCTTGTCGATCTCGAACATGGGCACCAAAATGGTCACGCCGTTAGAAAATATGTGAATGGGTAGGCAAGATGCAGTGATGGGATTTATTACTGGTAGTTAGGGGCTGTCGACCACGCAGATGACAAAAGCAATGGTGGCATTGTCGCGATGTATGTTACTTGGTTGTGGGCCGTCAGATATTTTTTCTGAGCAGTGAGATATAATAAACTTTGCAGTCCCCAGTTAGATCATCGCCATTATCAGAGACAGCAAGATCGCATCAAGTGCGGCTGTCTTATGGACTCATCTATTAGTATATTGTAAACATGGTTGTGGAATTGAAGATAAATTGCAAAACCTGGGCGTTAATAATGAATTGAATGAGGCCAAAACCCATATACGGACTTTGAATAGGGTCCCAGAATAGCCTGAAATAGCGGGCAGCGTCCAACCTATTATGCATGTTTGAGATGTGGAAGCTTTTTATGTATATCGGATGCTGGAGATCGCGAAATGCATGTAAGTTGGCTGGTTGGGTTCCCGAAGAGGAGTATTTGGTTGCTGAGACTGCTAATTTAGTTGAGTGTGGGAAGGGTACAAGTTATGACGAGGGCTACGAAGCAGTAAATTTTATTAAGCTACGTGGGATCAGCCTCGGGAAACAGAAGTGGAGGGAAGCTAGGATTTAGTGCCTTAAATGTGCGGCTTTGACACCAAGCATCAGCCCGCTCACTAGATATTCTTTACGACTGCATCTATGGGTGCGCGTTTAGGACTTAGGCGGTCCTTGGATCCTAGGGATCATGTCCACGCCACCTCGTCTTACGACTGACTAGTATACATACCTCTTCCTCGTTAACTTCTTTGCGACCAAAAATACGTTCGATCACTGAATCCCACTATCAACTCATCTGTGTACACACGGCTCCAACATTATGGTCAGTGGGGCTAATTGACCAAGTAGTAAGTTCATTTCTACAATGGTAACACTCCAGCTTCAGCGGGAACACTGGTCGTGGATTGTGGACAACGGGATTTATTAAGTAGCTGATGAGTTAGCTACCACAACTTTGTTTACGTATGTGTTTTCAATGATATTGCGGAAGATGCACGCGACTTGTGAATGAGTAACCCTTCTTTCTTTCGGAAACCTTGTCGATTGAAAGTGGCTCCCTGAAAACAAGAAGCTGACTGACTACACATTACGTTTGTACCGATGCAACCAGTGAATAGAAGAGTGATTCGACAAGGGTAGTTGTGCATTTTTCAGGCATGGGCTTGGCGGACGGACGACGTGTACGAACGTGAAAGGCCGTCGTTGGTTGTTGGATTGGCCTATAGTGAATAGTTTATGCCTCATTACCAGCTGCGTGCATAGTTAAGGGCCTAACGGTAACGGTACGTAGGCGAGGTGAGCGACAACACGTACGCTTATGAGAACAACAGACAGTCGCCATCATTAGGTGAGGCTTCTACGTACAGTTGAGGTACCGTATTCATCCACCCGCATAGACACTAGCCTGGTGTTTACTATGAGTAGCAAACATAAGTGATAATGTGTACAGTTATGAGTACGAAGGACCATCGTTGGTCATTAGATCAGGTTAGTGTGCATAGCCGAGGCCCTATACATTGCGTCGCACATAGACACGGGCCTAGCAGTTGCGATAATTAGTCAAGGTAGACGACAGCGCGTGCTGCTATCATAATAACTGGCATTGGTTGGCCTTATTTTCCACCAATGCAGTTGGGCTTGATGGCACATTCTAACCAAGGAGCGCGATTATTTCCAATGAGAGAGGTATTGCCGTATTGTTCATTAATATGCAGTTATGTCATTACGCTGCACTGTCCACTGGCTAGTTGTGCATAGTATCCACACAAACGCACTCTATCGTCCCTACTGCACAATGCATCAAATTCTCTTGCATCATTATACCGAACGGGAGGCGAGTTTCACAAAAAACCATGTTGTGCTGAAGCTCGCTGGACAAATTCATCTACGTTGTTACGTTCGAGGGGTTTTACGCATAAAAACGTCAATCCACTATTTTACTGTGTGGGAATTGCAACGAGCATTTGTGGATGTTATCTTACCTGTAAAAAACACCGCAAAATGCTAAAATTTGATTTTTCGCTCCATCTTGTAAACTGGTTATGAAAAGCGAATCGGTAGCGGTTGATGACTCTGAAATTTTGTTTGGTCAACCAAACTGCCATAAGTAACATATGAACGAAACGTGCAGACGGATTATACCAACTCCCTGCAAAACTAGGCCTTTGGAACCCCCACAGTTTTGCCTAAAATGATTTGGGTTTACGTCTGGTGGGCGGCAAAATAACTTGCGCTGACTCGAGAAGCAAACAGTTTTTGAGGATACTGGTGTCTTTAAAACCATCCTTCGAGGAAGTGCTCAATAAAGGGCCCTCCTGCGGTTATTCTGGGAAGGAAACGTTTGACATCGGCAGCAGCCGGCCCTTCTTCTTGAGAGAAGATTTGCGTCCGAGGCTGGCAAGTTCTGCGTCGCTTTCGGCTGCGTCGCGTCAAGCGTGATCGGTTGTCATTCCGAAGTGTCAAGAGTAATGTCAAGCCGTAGTTTGGTGTGGCGCGCTGGTGTTTCCGAAGCATTGTGTGGACGGAGTTGATTTCTGTGTCGCATTAAGGTGCTTTGGCCCGCAGAGACGCCACACATTACGCTATGGCGTTTTTGTAATGTGTAGCCTTGGATTCTGGGTTCGTGCCTTGGCCCTGGTATCGCGCCAGAACATGTGCGCACACTTCAAATCCAACCCCCTTTGAATCCACTGTGAGCCGGGAACGAACTGTTGGATAGCCGAATTGATAGTACAATGTTCGGCCCATAAGCGTTTCAGAGGGCGACTTCCGGTGTTCCACAGAGTGATTAGGAATAGCCCGCTAAACTAGAAATCCCTGGAGAACTTCAGCGGAGGTACTCTTTCTTCGAGATTTGAGCAGCGTCCGCTTGAATGTACCAACTAAACGTTCTGTCTGACCGTTCGATTGCGGAAGGTGTGGAAGCGTGACGGAACTTCTCCGACAGAGCTGTTGGAAGCAACTAGAGCTGAACTGTGATCCATTATCCGAGGCCTCTGAGAGAGCTTGCCGGCTGAAGAGCTGATATGGGGCTCACATGCTGCCGGTTGTCCTTGGTGGGGTAGCCGGCACAACTTCTGACCACTTGGAGAAAGCGTTGACCAAGATGAGGTGGGTCAAGTCATCAATACGGCCGGCGTAGCCAATGCCTCCTCTGAATTAGGGTCATTCATGTCGAGGCCGGGCAGCGGGCGGCAGGCACGGAGGATTATTTGCAGCTTATCAACATTGTGAACAGTCTGTAACATATTTCAAGATGTGATCCGGGTGCGGCCAATAAGCGTATCTACGGGCCATCGCTTCCAACTAAGTAAAACTGCTTCAGGACCGAGGGCGTAAGGGCATGGCACTAAAACACATACTCCAGGTATGAGAGAGTCACCAAAGATAGACAAGGAATCTCGACGATAGAAAAAAGTTTGGACACCGTCGTCCAGGGATTTTTTTCGGCCAAAGTGTCCTAAGGAAATGGATCGGCTGTTAAAGCGTCGGATCAGCCAAAGTCTCACGCTGAATATCTGGCACAGTCGCCACTACGGCATGGAATTTTTGGAGCAGCTTCTGTCTGGCGTGGTTATCGATGGAAAGGACAGCGATGATGGAGTCCCCTTCTAGGACAGTATGGTTGCTGAACAGACGCGAGTTGCATCCGCTTGGCCGAAATTTTGGGTGAAACAATACTGGATTTCGAAACCATAGCAGAGTAGTTTGAGCACCCAATGTTGCAAACGATTCTGCGGACGAGCAGCCACGCCAGACTCCGAGTCAAAAAAGGAAAGTTTGTGATATATATCACATACATATCATATATATATATATATAACGTATATCAACTTTCGGAAGTGGCGGACAACAAAGCCTAGCACCAGCGCCTCAGTCTCCTTATGACCGTAGCGTAGTTTCGATGGGATAAGCGGTCCGGATGCGTGCATGATCGCCTTCTTAGTTACGTCCTGGAATGAGTGAAGAACGGCAATATGAAAACCGTAGGCGTCAGCTGCCCCGAAAATCGGATGCTTGGGATCGTGGCCGAAACGAGCATGGAGTTGAGCTGGCAAATGGAAGCTTTACATTCCTTTCGACCAAACACAAGGTGCATCCTTCTCCAGAAGATGACTAATCGGTGGCCTGGAACAGTGCAGTGCGGGCAGGAATGCCAAATGGTAACCGATGAGACACAAGAAGGAGAGGAATTTAACAACATACTTTGGAGCCGGCATCGCAGACAAACCCAAGATAATTAACGACGGTCATGGAGAACTGAAACCGTCCAGCGTGGACCACCAAGAAGTCGCTACCTTACTGTATCGCAAGAAATCCGTAAAGACCTTAGCCCGAAGATGTCGCACCACGATTGGCCATAAGGCCGGCCGACCAAAACAAAGGATTCCGGCTCGGCTCCTATTTCCCTGTGACGGTCGTTCTGTCACCGCCTTGCGGAAGAACTGTGACCGTACAATTGTGCAGTTGCTGATTGTCTCATCCACCGGGCCTTTTGACTAACTACGGTGGCTGGAACGGCAGGTTGCTCCTGTAACGGGACGAGAGAATTGCAACACTATATGCTATAATTTTTCAGGGGTTAGTGCAAAACGGGCTAGCCTAGTTATCGTGCTTTCTTGCCACTAGTTCGCGAGGTGATGTCCTGATTCTAGCAGTAGGTTACAAAGAGCAGGCAATCAAATTGGAAAGACTCGGTGTCAAGGATTTAAACGTCGAGAGTACCGCTGTCTGGAGATATGAAAGAATATACAGGTCGTTGTACACTTGCTCCAGACCTGTATCATCAAAAGTGCTGGATAACCAGTGGGTGAATGCGTCAGAAGTTGATAGTAAGTAGAAATTAGAAAGTAGTTTGTAATCCCTTAAGAGCCTTTGCTTTCCGGCTGACCGGACCAGTCTCCACAGTGGGCAACAGCGCCGTTGGAATGTGACGTGTGGCAAGAGTGACAAAGGCCGGTTGTCCTGGTCCAGAGATGCTCGTCCAATTTTCACTCGAAAATTCCCGACTCTGGAATGAGTACTTGCCTCCGTAGACTCCCATGAATTAACTACCTATTCAAACGATGTCTCATGCACCAGTACAGTTTAACCAGACGTCCTCATTCAGTGCCCCAATCAGCAATGGCGTGCCAAGCCTGCGACTTCAGTCTGACGTTCTCTATGTGTACGGAGTGCCCCTCTCAGTTAGCTTTATCAGTTTGTCCGAGTATCCCGTGTTTTGAAAACTCGCCAATTATTTGGGCTTGTTCCTGTTTTGTTATCTGGGCCCTGTTGACTTCGAAAATCACGGACTGCCCAAAAACATACAATTCATGTAGCATTCAAGGAAAAGAGGGTTGGAACCAGTTCTGGACGCAGTTGGACAAATAATTTAGTGGTTTTCTTCTTCCGGTAATCTTCCACAGGCTTCTGATCTGGTTTCACAAACCACCGTAGGTTCCTAAGAGTTTTCCCTTAGAAGATAACCCTTAGTGTGATAATTTCTAAGTAGATGAGGCCAACCAATGGGAAACAGACCACACTTAGCACAGTTAGGTTACAGGTTACATTGCTGTGGCAAATCGTGCAGTGTATTTAGAAAAGCCTGAAAGTGTTCAGTGAACCATTGGCAACCGTCCAGCCCCTCGGCTTATGCGCAAACGTAAGGCGGGAGAGATGGAGCTCGGACGGAAGGTCGTCAGCATAGACATTAAAAGATTCTGGCCCGAGCACCGCTCCTTGTGGGACGTTACCTGTGCCCGCGACAAACTTACCCGCACCCTCTATGCCCCTTAATAACGTCCCGACTGCAATCTCAAATTTTTCTGTCCACTTCACGTGGCGGGGTTTTTAAAAAAGCTGTTGACGGGAGCCCGATTGGGTACCTTAGTGATATCACTAAATACGATCTTGACCTAGCCATCAACATCAATTGCCTCGGCTCAGTTCTCCTTATCTAGCAGCATAATCGAAACATACGACGTTCTTCTCAGAATCCTTGTTGTACTGACACCCAATTTCTGTTCTTCTGAAGGTCTATTTCCCCCTTGACTAAGTTCCACACTACTCTACACATCACCATCTTCACCGACAGCATG
The DNA here is from genome assembly GCA_003604175.2 of Clonorchis sinensis. Classification (NCBI taxonomy): domain Eukaryota; kingdom Metazoa; phylum Platyhelminthes; class Trematoda; order Opisthorchiida; family Opisthorchiidae; genus Clonorchis; species Clonorchis sinensis. The sequence continues at coordinate 145,285,286 of CM030369.1, read as the reverse complement.
ACATGAGTGTCCAACACTGGTGCTTCAGTGCCGTACAGAAGACAAAAGTGAGGCCAAGCGATCGATAATTATCTGTGTCCCGCCTCTTCCTTTCCTCGAATGTTGGCTCCACATTTAACCTTCCATTCTATCGGTGCAAGACCCCCCGCGATGGGTATTCTAAAGCGAGCAGTATTTTAGAAACTGTGTTGGGTTCATCCGGACGAGGAGCAGTTTGGTCATACAAAGCGAACAGAATCTTTACTTCCCCCGTGAAATTAACATCAATTAGAACTTAACGGTCAGGCACCAATTAGGAATTCGAGGCTTCTTTGCGCGGGTGGGGAATAATACGCATTCATTTTACGGTACTTAGGTTTTCGTTTCGTCGTCTTCCACAAGCCGAGAAGCCACAAGTAGTAACGGCATTCTATTTCTTCGCTTGGTGTAACACCTTTGGTGAGAAAATGACTTTTTTGAGCCTTAGTCGCAGAGCCGGCTTTTTTCTCGGTTTTTCTGGAACACTTACAAGTTCTGTGGTCTTTTCAATTCACTGTGGTTTTGAAGTGGTCCTACAGAAATGCCCATTTACATACCAATGTGCTTTCCGTGGGACACACATGAAACCCAGCTTAATCTTGTTTAGGACAGTATCGCAACCCACGTATAATCATGCTTCCTACAAGTAACAATACTCTTACGCCACAGAGGTCATCCCGTGTTTTGATATATCAGGGCGGGTAAGCGGAATCAGACTACCACCGGCGCCTCCCTTTTTATTCCACGTGCTTTCATTCCAACACTCCCTCTATTAATGACACACCTTGTAGGCGGGTTGAAATTTCAGCTACCGTTGTGCTTACCGGAGATTCGAATTCACAAATTATCAGACTTGGCGTACATGCGATTCGACTATATGGTGGAAATGGATGAGACTCGGCACGTGCGGATAATGGCAAACGACTGCCTCCGGAGTAGTGGAAGTCACCCAGCCACCTGGATCTTCAAACAGGTCGTCCGCCACAAACCCGAATAGATCACATTGCCATCGGATACTGATGATGCGGATCAATAAATTGCTGTTGCTCGTTTTGGGACACGTATGGGAGCTTTGACCACGAGCTCGTCCGGAGTCGTCTCCCAGGGCTGCGTAAGGGGCGGACAACTGGCTCAACAACTGAAGGCCGATAGATCCCAAAATTAGAAAAACCTATCGGAATCATATTCCAAAGTCACTTCCACCTACTCCACTGTCAGATGTCGCTTCACACTGGGTCAAGGTCACCACACCTTTGCACAGTGCCGGGAGTTTCGTCTGTGCAATGGTACGCTGAAGTATAAAAAATCAGATCAAATCGTTCAGCTGTAGCATCCCTTCGGCGCCTAGCTGCCATGCCAACGACAGGAAGCATAAGGGCTGGACTACTGCCACGTTGCCCAAGACTAGACAGGAGCAGTCCAGATGCCGAGGTTGAGTCCAAACCACAGACGTAAGCTGGAGCCTTGTCCACTGAGCTATCTCGAGTCCGCTGAAATACTGTATATCAGACAGAACAGTGGCACCGCTCGAACCTCGGATAAATGTTCATGACATCTGCGTGCTCTATTCGGCGCAATGAATTATCAGACACTGAGTCAAACTCAGCATGCGTGTGACGGACTCTCAATGTTAAGGGGATGCAAGAGGCATAGGAAGCCGGAAGTACCCGAGGACTATTTTGGTCGATCCGTGCGACCGGCTCCTCCGAAACCATCGATGATCAAAACCCTCAAGGTCCGAATTGGCGCGAGTCTTCAGTCAATAAAGACACATTGACCGCTGGTCTTAGCACTTTCAACAGCCTTTCTCACGACCGCTTGCTGTTACTCATTTGGATTCTGTAACTACAGTAGATCTCCTGGATGACAAACCCGGAAACCCTTACGGCCTCGGGGGTTTATGGTTGCATATGTTCACGAAACTGCCACAGAGCTCCTGGTCTGGGCGGCTTTCCACCCGCATTGTATAAGGATGACGGCGATGTCGCCGGTCAGCGCCTGTCCAATATATCTGTCTACATCTTCGAAAAGAACACTGACTGGTTGTGGTGTCCGTCTCCAAAAAAGACCCGTGACGGTGCTATAATTGCAGGAGGAACAGCTTGACTCCTAATGGCATCACTTGTCCTTCGTCGCCTTATGGTAACCCGTGAAGCTCTGATTTGAGAACATCAGGCGGGATTCCAAACTGGCTAAAGTGTGTTGACCAAGTCTTTACTCTTCCGCGGATTCTAGAGCAACGGCATGCATATTAACTACCTGTGATTTCGGTATTCCTGGTTTCAGAGGCGCATGCGACTAAATTGACCGGTCTGTCTTCCTCAACACACTTGCTGAGACAGGAACGCCCCGAGATTTTGTGGACGTAATGGAGTTTTGATATATTTGGACTTGCGGACGTGAGATTATACGGAGAGCTATCCAAAGCACTTCGTACACATAGTAACCTCCGAGACGGATACCTACTACCTCCATCCCTGCTTAACTTCGTGATCGACGAGGTAACGAAATGTACGCTGGAAAGTCTGCAAAACGCTAGTGTTCAAGTAGCTGCTGACGAAAACCTTATCGATTTGGAATATCCAGACGACATCGTCCTCGTCTTTAAAGAAGAATGAGTGAAATGACTAAGGTCGTCTCATGCTTTGGCGGGCGCTTTGCACCCACGAGATGGCTCAGTGGTAAGGGCGTAAATTCACTGACCGGAATGTTCGTGATTTGAACCCGATCTCTGCCTCTCGACTCCAGCTGTCTAGGCTTGGGCAAGCTGGCAATGTCCCGGCCCTCGTGCTTTATTCTGGTGGCATGGCAGACAGCTACCGAATGGCGTAAAATCTGAACGATTGCCTTTTTTTATTGTCCACGAGGCTTAAGTACATTCTTCTGAACACGCAGTCAATGAACACGCCACTTATAAACCTAGAAAACATGCTCGAAAGTGTGGAGCGTTTTGCGTATCTTGGAAGTCGTATTTGTTCCGATTGTGGTGCGACAAATGAAATCTAAGATTGGAGCTCTCAGGATCGGGTTGTGTTGGCTAATTTGAAACACCTTTGGCGACAAAGCGACATACCCCTCTGTTTTGCTGTGGGGGATATCAGTTTCCCCGAAAGCCGTTTATTTTTGGAGCTGTTGTCAATTTTGTTCGCTAAAAATTTTGAACCTTTAAATTTTGTGCCCTTTCCCCATATTGCACCTCAATCCAAAAAGACCGCACCTCTTTCCTATTGGCCAGTTAGACTTCGTTTGCGCTAACGGATTTATTGTTCCCCAAGGTCGCTCGGCGGTGCTCCAGCTGTACTTTGCCTTTGGTTGAGGCAGTAAAAGACCTCCTCTGAAGATCTGGCCTCCTTCTCTCTCTGTACTAAGAGTGGTTTGGCTCGCGTCATAGCTGAAGATTCGTGCGCTCGTTCTCAGGTCGTTGATCGTGGCTGTTTCCGATACAACAGTTTTGAGTAGCCTGAAAGTCGTATTGGCTCCGATTGTGATGCGACAAATGAGAACTAAGAATGAATCTCTGAGGATCGAGCCGCTATTGCTAAGTTGAAACACCTTTGGCGACAAAGCGGTGTATTCCATTGTTTTACTGTAGGGCTGTGAGACCTCGTCTTCCTGTTTTCGGCAACATAGGTGATGTGGGTCGGCGTCGGCGAATACCAAAGTAGGCAATTAATGAACGAGTGTTCGGTTGTGTAACGGGGATTCCATCGAAGAATGTGTCCAACACCAGCGGCTGCGCTAGCTATGTCATGTATTGCACGCGCTGAAGAAGAAAGACTGGACCCGTCACAGAGAGCTAGAACTTACCGTGGTGTGACGGTCTGCGCACCTCAGCGACCCGTTGAGATATACTGCGGGGTGCCCCCGTGATACTTATATAGTCTGTCTTATGACGTTTTTCACTGGTTAGAGGTCTGACAAACACAGCCTCCTGGTCCTCCAGGTTGGGCGACTTGTTCCGCAGAAATGATAATGCATTTGCATTTCCCTTCAAACACCGCTGCCTCGCGGTCAGGCTTTTGGGCCAAAGTCTTTGATTGAGGACCCTAATCGTCCTCCCGTCACCGCGTGGGCCCCCTGAAAGCATCACAGCCCGCAAAAAACCATGACACGCGTTTTAATTAGCTGAATACTCGGTCCCTTGGCTTCCTGCTCCGCCCACTATGGTATATCAAAAGGTACGGTAGCTTCAGACATTCCTTTTTGGGGACAAATGAAAATTACTACAGCTTCATTTATAGGGTAATCACAGAACGTTCCAAAAGGTCATGCTAGAGTCTCCGTGAGGGGCCGAGAAGCGTCAAGCTCAAGATGCCCGGTTTGCGCGGGCATTTGCCTTTGGCGGACGAAGGTTTTTCCCCATGGGCGAAAATTTCGACCACTGCTACTTGTAGCCCTTTCAATAACGCCTTTTGGACGACCGGATTTGCTGTTGTTCAAGGAGTTGAGGCGAATTTGCGTCTGTTTGGTTTCTTGGACATTTTGGCGCGGTTTGATCGGAAAGGTCTCTTTCGGAGGCTTTGAGCGCTGGGTGGCAGCACCGAGTAGTTCTTTTGGTGGTGCTCCCACGAGGCTGGTTTTCTCAGAGGACTGCACCTTGAAGCCAGCCAGCAGTTTTCTGATTTGGCGAATCGTATATGGCTTGTTTGGCTGTAGTCGCTTTTCTTTCGCGCTCATGTGGACATCCGAGTCACCCGCGATCAGCGTGGCCAACTGGGTGTATGAGGGACTTTCCGGTTCACTGTGGTCAGGTTTGAGGCTTTGAATGTCGGGGTCCGGGCGACAACTGTGTCACAATCAAAGGGGCCACTTTTGACGGAGTGGAGCTGAGGGATTGGCAGTTTCACAACCTCAGTGGTTGTACGGTTCTCTCAGCATCCCTTGATGTCGACGTCAGCGCATGTGGTTGGTTTGCCGGTAGGCTTCGCCGCTTGACCCGCTCGTTTGACCCAATCGGAGCGGAGTCAGGCGGCGAAGCCTGGCAAACCAACCACTCGCTGACGTCGACCGTGCTGAGAGAACCGTACAACCACTGAGGCTGTGAAACTGCCAATCCCAGCTCCACTCCGTCAAAAGTGGCCTCTTTGTTGTGGTTGCAGTCAACCCCGGACCCGGACATTCAAAGCCTCAAACTGACCACGTGAACCGGAAACCCTCCCAGTTGGCACGCTGATCGCGGGCCTCGGATGTCCACATGGCGGCGACTACAGCCAAACAAGCCGCCTGACAAAATCAAGCTGGCTAAGGTGCAGTCTGAAAACCAGCCTCGTGGGAGCACCACCAAAAGCTCCGGTGCTGCCACCCAGCGCGCCTCGAAGAACGCTCCCTCAGGCCATGTCAAGAAAGCAAACAGACGGATTCGCAACTCTTGAACAGCAATGTCGGGCTACAAATGGCAGTGGTCGAAAGGCCTCGCCCCATGAGTAATGCGTCGCAAGGCTCCCACAGGGGCGAAAAGGCCTGCAAATGAAAAGCAACCCTCGAAACCACCAATCGAGGGAGCAGACGAGTCCCTTCGGAGCCCTCGACTCAAACTCGACGTACAGCTATTATGTCTGCTAACCTTCCTGGTTACACTCTCGGCCCTCACCTTCGGAGGCAGCAGAGACAGTGTTGAGATGCTTGTCCACAAACTGCCTTAGCCTTTTCAACAAACTTAGCGATATTAAACAGTCAGTTTGTCTTGAACAGCCGTCCATTATCGCACTCACAGAGACCTGGCTCATACCAGATGTCTCTGATGCGGAACTCTCAATAGACGGCTACTCTGTCTTTCGAGCTGACTCAAAACGAGGGAGGGCTGGTGGGGTTGCTTTGTACCATGCGGCCCTGCCAATCCCGATTGTCCTCTCTGATACCACTCCTGCACCTCTTTACGATGCACTGTGGATTCAAGTCCCGCTGCGCGGGTCGATTCTCTCCTTCTCGGTGTGGTCTACCGTAGCCCCTCGAGTCCTCCGGAAGATGACCACTTCCTCATACGAACCCTTGGGCAACTCTCCTCCAGCTACCACTTCACTCATCTCCTGCTGGTAGGTGACTTCAACGCTCAAAGGCCCCCTGGACGGAGCTCCAGTGCGTCGGATCAAGTGGACCTTTTGCAGCGGCGCTGACCGAAGTCGTTCAATAGAGCGCTTGGACTCAACATGTCGTTGCACCCGGGCGGGCCAACAACCGTCTCTCCTGGATTTGGTCATCACCAACGAAAGACATTTCGTTGATCAGGTGTTAACGTCCCACTGGGACATAGCGACCACTGTGTACTGACCTTTGATTTCATCTGCTATTGGGCCAGAAATCCCCAACCCCAAACGTGGATTCGAAACTTCTGCCGTGCAGACTTTTCGGGAATGCGCATCTTTCTTAACAAGTTAAACTGGGACCAGCCTCAGTGGAAGACTTATATAGGACTATCGTCCAGAAAGTTCACGAGACTGACGCGATGTTCGTCCCAAGAGATAGCTCAGCGGTTAGAGCGCGAGCGTACTGACCGGAAGGTCCGTGGTTCGAACCCTGCCTCTGCCTCTCGACTTCCCCTGTCTAGGCTTGGGCAACCTGGCAGTATCAGCCCTCGTGCTTCCTTCAGGTGGCATGGCAGCTAGGCACCGAAAGGGTGCTACAGCTGAACGATTTATTTTTCGTCCCAAAAACAGCACGCAGTCGGTGAGCTGTAAGCTACCCAAAAGGATCCGGCGTCTTCTGAAAAGAGGTCTCAACTATTTTTCAAAAGTTGACTACAGGAGACACAGAAGATGAGCTGGCATTTCGTAAAATGCGGAACCGCTGTAAATCGGAAATCCGCCAATGGAACATACGAAAACAAGCCACCATTCTGGACCTCGCCCGGAAAACAGAAATGTGCTGTTCAAATACATGAGACATCGCCGCAGAAACAAGCCATCCGCGTTCTCCTTGAGGGACAGGAACGGGGAACCCACGAGTGACCCAATAGTGGTATCTGAGTTCTACAGAGATCACTATGCAGGTCTGTATTCAGTCCCAGCGTCCTCCATCCAACCTTAGGCGTACCTACGAACGGCCTCTAACCGACTTGGTCTTCACGGTGGAGGACATTCGTCAACTCCTGCACAAGATCAACCCATTCTGCGCGTTGGGGCCCGACGAAGTCCACCCAAGGATCCTGAAGGAAACGTCGTTTACACTGGCAACTCATTTCTCTGCTGTTTCGTCAGTCGCTTGACGAAGGCCACCTTCCTCTGTTTGGAAGGAAGCGATTGTCACGCCAATCTACAAAACTGGTGACCGACTATCGCCTGGCAGCTACAGGCCTATAAGCCTCACTAGCGTGCCATGCAAGGTGATGGAACGCATTCTGAAGCGAGCCATTCTAGATCACCTTACTTCCAACAACTTGATTTCTCCAGTTCAACACGGATTTCTCCCAAACCGTTCCTGCGTGACGAACATGCTCGTATTTATGGACAGCTTAACCCAAGCCAAGGACGAGGGACTCATATCGGATGCCATATTTTTCGACTTCTCAAAGCATTTGATCGAGTCCCACACGTCCCTCTGCTCCACAAACTCGAGTCTTACGGGATTCAGGGAAAATCCTACACTGGATCAAGGCATTCCTATCAGACAGATCATTCCGAGTGAAAGTAGGCTCGACCTACTCTTCTCGGCGCCGGTCTCCATTGGAGTTCCTCAGGGCTCCGTTTTGGGACCACTGCTGTTTCTGATATACGTCAATGACCTTCCAGATGTTCTTGCAAGTCCATGTCTACTTTTTGCGGACGACTTGAAATCGTGGAGTTCCAATGCCAGTGCCCTCCAAATTGATGTAGACGCCGCAAAGCAGTGGTCGTTGGACTGGCACCTTCCTCTGAATGACGAAAAGTGCGTCCATATGTCATTTGGAGAGACTCAGCGAACTCCTTTGTCATGCATGGTGAGAAAGGACCAGAAGACATCACGAGGATAGATGCCAAAAAGATTTGGGTATCTGGCTCTCTCCAAACCTGTCCTTCTCACTGCACCTTGAGAAATCGGCTCAGAAGGCATTCGCTGTTCTACGGATGATTCGGCGCCTTCTCTCGTATTACTCGCACGGACTTCCAAATACTCTATGGGGCCTATGTAGACCGCTCCTTGAATATGCCAACCCGGTTGTCTACTCAGGACGCACGAAAGACGTAATCCTCATTGAGCGTGTCCAGCGAGCTGCTACGAAAATGGTTGCCGGTCTCAAGTCCATGGACTACGAAACGCGTCTCGCGGTGCTCGACCTCTTTCCTTGAGTATCGTCGCCTCCGAGGGGACTTAATTCTTACTTACGCCCTGTTTGAACAAGGCTTGGCCAACAGGTTTTTCACCGTTGACCCAGCAAACACACGGCGGGGACATGGTAAGTTTTTAAGCTCAGAGCGCACACCTTCATTAGGCAAACTTTTTCTCATTTCGGGTAGTTGCTGCGTGGAATAACCTTCCTGAGACGGTTGTCCACGCTCCCTCTAGAACTCAGTTCAAAACACTATTAGACACTTATTTACGCGAGTCCTCGCGCTGGCAAACATACTGCCCCGCGCTGAGAACTTAAAGAGCAGTGCTACACCCTTTTTCACTTGTGCCTTTCAGGTGAACGACAGCCGCTGAACGACAAGAACAAAACCGACCCGAGAAACTTGGGCGAAAGCCTCGATCCTGTGTATCAATCCGTGAATCCGTGATCCAGATTGCCTGGCATTTGATCAATCATGGTATGCCTTCGTTTGGTCCGTAGCCTGCACGTGACACACCCGTCAGATGGTGATGTTGGGTTATTAGTGACGACTGGCCTCCGGACACTATGTCTAAATATAAACCCATGCCACATCGGGCGTCGCGTAGTGCCATCAGCTGGGTCGCCTTACTCGCTGCGTAGAGCAGAGCGAGTAAGCGAAAACAGGCTACTGCTGACGCCTACCTTCTTTCTTTCACATAATTTTCTTCACCCTCTCCTCATCTCATCAATACCTTTCTCCTCGTACGCCCAGCATTTAGGACTGATGACTCCGATCGTCCTGCATTCGTTTTGCTTGCAACATCTAGCGCCTTCAATGTCCGCAATTTGAAGCAAGCAGGATAAAAAGCTGCTCTTGCTCTCACACTGGACTCGCTTGGCATTGATGTTTGCTGTATCCCAGAAACAAGAGTTCAAAATGCAAGCACAGTGGTTGAGATAACTGCCTCACCACTCTCCAGTCGCTTCCGTCTGCGCACCTCTGGCGATCCAGAGGCTGATGCCGAGGGACGTACAGGGGTTGGTATCCTTCCAAGTCACCGATGGAAGTATCCTTGCTTGACTAGATACCTATTGAGACTCGCCTCTGTGCGATTCGTTCGGCAACGTTTGTGAAGGAGTCTCACAAGCGGGAAGTTAGTCGATGTCTGCCTGCGCCCCAACTGGCTGCAGCTCCGACGCCGTCAAAGACAGGTCTTACGACGCCATGAATGCCCTGTTGCGGCGAACTAAAAGCTCAGATATTGTGATGGTTGCCGGAGATATGAATGCACAAGTAGGCAGGCTTAGCGTATCTGAGACTCACAAGTGATCGACATGGATTGGACTCGGTACGTACGAACAATAGTGAACGATTGTTTCAAATGTGTGCTAATCGCAGGCTGTTTTTATGCAGTACTAACTTCCGAAATAGCCGAAGTCGTCTGGCCACATGGTGTCCTCCAACGGCATGCCGGCCACGAATTCAAATCGATCACATTGCCATTAGTTAACGATGGAGCGGATCAATAAGTGACTGCCGATCGTTTTGGAACACGTTTGTTGATTCTGACCTAGCACTCGTCCGGAGTCGCTTCTACCTTCGGTTTCCATGAACAAATCGCTTGGCAACTAAGAGACTGGCATATCCGGATGTTAAACGAGTTTACCACATTCGTATTCTATAGTCTCTTCCAAATGCTCCACCATCAGATGTGAATGCATACTGGGACGAGATTACCACCTCTTTGCATAGCGTGGGGAATTTTGCCTGTGGCACTGTACCACCAGGCGCACTCAAGCACTGGATATCAGACCGAACGGTGTCATTGCTTAAATCTCGGAGAAATATCCCAGCCGGTCGCGAACATAACTGGACGCGACGAATTATCAGACGTCAAGTGAAAGTGAGCGTCCGAGCCGACGAGCGAGTTCAGTGTGAGAGCAAGAGCAGCTTTTTATCCTGCTCGCTTCAAATTGCGGACATTGAAGGCGGCCAGATAGACTGGGCACCGAGGCTTGATGATTTATTTCGAGGTGTAAGAGAAGGAAGGGGAAGGGGTAAGCTGTAGGTGAAAACGACTGCAAAATTTTATTGCTCCGATGCGCGAACTTTCCTGCTTTGGTCTGCAGTCATACGTAGTTCGTGGGTTCAACAGATCTGCACGTGCATAAGGAGCCAAATGCTCGTAGAATTGGGTTGTTAGGACTGGTATTCGAACCCAAACTTAAGTGACGACTGAAAGGGAAGAAAAGCTTTGTGCCTCGTCACCGCTAGTAACCAGACTGACCGATCCGTTGACGGATACCAGTTAAAAGGGAGAAAAGGAAACGTAGCAACGAAGGTTACTCCTAGTGGCCGACGAAGAGTATTCCTGCCAAGTAAAAAATGTGAAAGATCTCAATGTTGAGTAACAAAAGGATGTGGACCCAGCTGAAGCTCTTAAGACTGTTCCTCGGTCTTCAGGGCAGGTCAACACAGGGTTACAGTTCCTATGGGAGCGAGATCGCTCAGGGGTTTGACCACGCGGAAAGTCCGTGGTCCGAACTCGACCTCTGCATCATGGTGGGCTCCTACGTGGATGGAGATCAGTACTGCAGGCTATCCAGTCTAATATTCGCATAAGGGAAGTAATGCTACCTACTGATTATGTGAGGGATCCGCTGCTTATATATATATATATATATATATATATATATAAAGTCCGCACCTCAACCACTGAGCTATCTCGAGCTCGATTTTTTTAAAACCCATGGGATATTCTGCTCTAGCTACGTCTGCCGATTGGATGACTGCATAGGTAGTCGGTTGGTGGTGTGGGACAAGGCTTTGAGGTTGGATGATTGAAGTGGCGATCTATCCGAAATAAATGCAATATTGTTTTCCTCGGCACAATGCTGCTTATAAGGTCAACGAAACTCTCCAAGTCTATTATGGGCTTATCAGGCATAGTGCTGGAATTCCCTTCAAGCTCACTTCTGTCCTAATACCAAATAGGGCATATGTGGGGTCTGACACGCATTTGCAGACCACATGAGGCTCAAACGAGACTCACTTGAATCTCTCGTTCATGGTATTCTTTAACCGGATGTGCTGTACTGGGACCGCCTTACGTTTCACTTGGACTGATATCCTAGTTGTCCAAATGTCCGTTGCTACTACGTTGCCTATAACGTTGAGGAATACTGATCCACAGCCCTTTGCTGTTTTTCCTTTTAGTGGCTCTCATCAAGCAGGCTGATTTCCTAAATTTCCACCAGTCCTATTTCGAATTCATCCCACCGTGGACATTTGCAAATAGGTATATATTGTCTTCTCACCTGCCGCATTTCCCATATTTTTTTCCAGATACCATGTATGAACTCGATCGGATTATCCAGCCAATCCGAAATATCATGCACACGCATGGGATGTATGAGGTTGATCGGTACTGGAAACCCGCCTTCGGTTTCGACGGATCCTCTTTGGACGAACAGACACAGTCACTTGTCTTGCGCTTAGACTCTTTGGATGCTTCGGTGTCTCATCTCCTGGGACTGCTCCAGACCGGTGCCAAAGCTAGACCAAAAAAGCCAACGCAAGCCCCGACAGCACAGCCAAAACAGCAGTACGCCTCTACTCAACCAACGCGTGCCCAGCCTGCTGCTTTAGGCCACCATATCAAGATATCGTCTACTTCCTCCTTGGCTGTCCAGGCTAATCCAGACAGACCACCAGTAGCTGCTCTATTGTTTTGTCACGCTTTGGCCGCTCATGGTTGCAACGTCTTCGTATCCTCCTATGTACACTCTAGTGTGGGTCAGCTTCCCCCGAGCCTCACAAGTCTACTCGAAGCCCTAACTCCTAAAACGTGTCTATCCAATCATTCGTTAACCCTTAGAATCGTTTGGACTCGCTTGTATCCGGATTGCACAACATACCTCGACATCAATTCAACCATGCTTCACGGGGAAGTGATGCTTCTTCTGAGGTTAGCTGAGGTGATTTCACAGCCGGATGCTTCAGAACAAAGCGAACTTCTGATGTTAATCGACGCGCTGCATAGAGACACAGGCCCGACAACTATTTTGAAACAACTCGCTGAAAAACCTCATTTCCAAAGTTTGAATCGAAATCTTCCGAGTATTCCAGACTGCTTCCTCTATGTTACCCTCCAGCAGCTGAACCTGTTCACTTGTCTCCCATCGGCACTTGCTCAGTGGTTGAAGGTTTGTTCAAAATATGACTCATTTGCCCTACTGGGTCGAAATTGGAGTAAATAAATTCTAACATTTCGGCTAGGATATTCCTACTTTTGGGCCATTTCTTGGGGAATTCGATTCAATTTAGATGATTCATACCAAGGTTTGCCCTTTTGTGCCTGAGTAGTTTTCGGTGACTGGAAAATCTACTCCCACCTGACTTCAGTTGCCGGGTTGAAAAGATAGGGCAAAAATTCCATCTAGGACACCAATCTACAATGTGTAGTGTGATTTTATCTGCTCGAGATGGCTCGAATCTCAAGGTGGCTTAGTGGTTAAGACCCGAGCTCACTAACCGGGAGGTCCATGATTCGAACCCAACTTCAGCATCTCGGCCGCTGCTGTCTAGTTTTGGGCACCCTGGCAGTATCCCGGCCATCGTACTCTTCCTTCCATCGTACTTCGAGTTACGTGGAGGCTAGGCACCGAAAGGTGTTACAGCTGAACGATTATTATTTTGCCTTCCGGTGTGGGTGTTCGACAGTAGTTGTCTCAGAGCCATAGCTCGTATGGGTTGGTGTCGGACAATCCGTACAGAAGCCTTTAGAAAGCGAGTGTTCGGTTGTGCAATGAGGACCTCCATCGAAGTATGTGTCCAGCACCAGAAGCTGCGTTAGTTAGGCCATGCTGAAACGTGCATGCCGAAACATGTTTGCTGAAGTGTGCTGTTTTCCGTGCCAAATTCAGAGTAGCAGAAGCAAAGAAGTGACCAACACTTGACATAGAGGGATTTGGAAGAGATTACAAGAAGTCTGGGAGCTGCCGGTGCGGCTCACTTTCCATGATGGGGACCGGGTGATGCCTACTGCGCCTGGTTGGAGACGCTGCAAGATATGGCTGCTAATCAATGTCAGTGGTGTTGTTGTTGTCAGTTTCTATAGAGATAGCCCGAATAACTATCTGGAGGTGTAGGCCCCCAGATTGATTGTTGGCAGGCTAGCACGAGTCCTTTCCCCGTCTACTTTTATTCCTTTTTTTCAAAAAAGGCTCCCAAATAAATCATGATTGTACGGCAGCGAAGCATCAGTGTTAAAAACCGATGTTACGCTGTCGTTGTTGATGATGATGATAATGAATGCTCATAGGCTGACACGCTAGGAAGCCGAGAAACACATCACGGCTGTAGTATCCTTGGGGGATGTGCGAGTTTTAAGGGGCGGTTATTAGTTGAGCGCTACCTCAACTCAATCGACCAAAATTGGGCTATTTTTCTGTACAGGCTAAAAGGTGAAACAAGTTTAAGGTAGTATTTTGAAATTGCATGATACTGTCAGATTTCGCCATGGAAGCAACCGCGTACACTTCAGAGTATCAGTTCGATATAGGTATTGATGTACCAATGATATACGACAATGAAGTAATTGCGTGTGTTATCCGCTAAAAACACGACCTTCAGAGCAATCTAAACGATCTTTTGTAGAAAACGGTTCCATCTCGCTTGAGTACATAATACCACCTCTCAGTTAAGATTGTGGAAAAGTCAGACAGCATCGGTTGATTTTAGGTAGTTGCGGGATTTGTGGGATCCACACTCACGTCACTATCGATTAGCAGTGCTCCTTCTGTTCTGGTGCACTTATTCCAGTGAACCCGCACCAAAGGGAGGAAGTACCGGACTCGAGTTTCACCCTCATTAGGGCTCATCAGCAATGCCTATCCTAGACCGTGACGGGGTCACGGTCTGACACCTGAGGCGAACTTGCTACTACCGAACCAGCACAAACTGGACGCACCTGAAGGATCACGTCTGAACAGGCGAACATGTTAACGCTTAAGCGATTTGATTGGTTTGCCCGACGACCCAATAATTGTCCTGAGAGTAGTCATCATCATCATTGTCAGCTGTAAGAACCGCGTACTTGTACAGTGGTTGTAGCTGCCACAGTTTCGTTCACCGATGATTGGGGGGGGGGTAGGTAGCTGCGCATGGGAGGCGGGTGGACTGTTAAATGGGGCAATTGGGAAGGGAGCTATGCATTGAAGGCAATAGCTTGGATGCACGAGCGCCATTGAGGGCGCGACTGGGCCATGTCTGACAATGTCTGTAACCATTGATGTGGCCCGTCTCGGGGTCCCCATCCAGGAAGACGGCAGTGACCAGCGCAGCTGAGTTTGCTGGTAATGGCTTTTATACTTCGCTGCCAAGTCATTGTTTGACCGCCTCTGGCTCGTTTCCACCCTTCACGTTGTTGTGCGAAAAGAACCCTTTGAGGAAGTCGGCTGACTGTCATACGGAGCACACAGCAAATCCAGGTCAACCTACGAAGTGATTAGTTTATCCATCGTGGCCAAGCCAGCGCCACGTATGCAGTGTGATCAGTTCATCTATTGAGGGTGAGTTATTTCCGAATGCCATTATAAGTACTTCAGCATTGCTTATCCGGTGTTCCCATCAGACTCGGGCAATGTTCCGAAGACATTGATGGTCAAACACTGAAAGTCTTTTGACGTCCTCGGCACACAGCGGCCAGGTTTCTGATCCGTATAGTAATATGGAGCGCACCACAGCTTGTAAACTCGATCCTTGACGGTTAAGCTGATGTCACGCCTGCGCCACAGGTGACGCAGGTTCACAAAAGCTACTCTGGCCTTCCCAATCCAAATGGAAATATGATCTTTCGCGAGGCCACCGGGACTAATACAGCTGTCCAAGTAAACAAATTGGTCTACTACCTCAATCGGTTCATCCGCAAGCATTAGGCTACGGTTCGAACCTACCCAGTCTTGCAGTAGCACTTTACACTTTGCAGGTGTGAAGCGCATGCCAAACCGTGAGGCAGAATTATTCAGATTATTTAATATTGTTTGCATTACCATGGGGGTCAAATCCAAGAAGAGCTGTGTCATCCGCATACTCGATGTCTGTGAGCGGACGCCCCGGGAGCACCTCGACCCCACAGGTATTAGAGGCTGATAGTGAGTCTTCCATGATAGTATCAATGACGAAGTTGAAGAGGAAAGGTGAAAGAGGACAGCCCTGTCTGACACCACTTGATGTGGTGGACTCAGACTAGAGCATCCCGTAAACCTTCACACGGCCGTGGGAGTTGACGTATAGCGCCTTAAGGAGAGTCAAGAATTTATGGGGGACACCTTTGCTCCACAGACACTGCAATAGTGTCTGACGGCCCACAGAGTCAAAGGCAGCTTTCAGGTCAAGAAACACAGCCATTGTTGGTTGCTGGAAGCAGTGTCGCTGCTCAAGAATCTGTCGGAGGGTGAAGATATGATCGATGCATCCTCCCGCAGGACGGAACTCAGCGTGGTTTCCACGGATCTGTTTCTCTCTGTCTTCAGTCAATCTTCGAAAGATAAGGCCAGAGGACACCTTCGATGCCACAGCTAACAGGCTGATGCCACGGTGGTTTTCACACAGCGCCCGCGTGCCCTTTTTGAAGCTAGGGATAACTGCAAGCACCTTTTGTTCGTTCCATATATCACCAATAAGCTTCGTCAGATGGGTCACCAGGGATTCTCCGCCTTCCTTGAAAGGGGCGGTACCTTCCCACGTTTCAGTACGGATATTTCGTACTTTATTTCTTCTGACGAGTGATCCAGGTTTACATTACATTCGCCCGTATGCATTATCTCCACAGGCTGTGTTGCAGGACGCCAGCTGAACTGTTCTTCGAAGTGTTCGGCCCATCTTTCTAGTCGACGTTTTTGCGAGTGAATTAATGAGCCATCTTTTTCACTTATCGTTTCGCTGACCGTCGATTTCCTGGGACCAGTCGATCGTATCAATTGATATAGGGCACGGCTGTTTCCCGTAGCAAAAGCCTTCTCCATCTCCTGAGCTTTCGATTTCCACCAGAGCTCTCGGTCTTTCCTTAGACTCTTCACTATTTGGGGTTTAAGGGAGTTGCGTGCGCCGTCGTACTCGTTGTCTGCTGGTATGGATTTTCTGGCACCAATCATGGATAGCGACCTCGCCGACATCCAGTGGTCTTGTGGTCGAATCGGAGAGGTCGGACAGACAGCACTGAACACCGCTAACATGGCTCCTTTCACATTTTATCACGCTCCATCCACATGCTCACTGGCAATGCAGTATTGGTTTACTGTGGAGAGTTGTTGGGCTAGCTCAGGTCGGTACTGTTGAGCTATGGTCGATCTTCGAAGATAGTGGATTGGCATGCTTCTTGCTAATTTGCGAGGGCCTGAAGGGAAGCGAACTGTCAGGCGTGCTTGCATCATGGCGTGATCGGAATCAAGTGGTGCCCCAGAAGGAACGGCAGTCTTGAATTGTGACTCTCCATCCGTAGCTGATGGCCACGTGGTCCAACTGGGTCCACGGTTGATTTGCAGTTGGTGGCCGCCAGGTCACGCGATGCGAACGCTTATGTTGAAAGTTCGTACTTGCCAGAAACAGTTCATGGTCAGCACACAACTGAAGGAGTCGATCTCCGTTGTCTGTGCGGCGAGCATCGACTCCAAATCGACCGCCCAAATGTGATTCCAAGGAGCTCAGACGACCCACTTGAGCATTCAGATCGCCTGCAATGATCACAATATCAGTGCTTTTTGCCTGCCGAATGAGCCCGGATAGTTCTCGATAAAAGGTATCCTTCTCAACATCAGAACTGCACTCCGTTGGGGCATAAGCCGACACTACAAACAGGCAGCGCTTTTTATGCCGAGAGGCATTGAGCTTGATTGAACTGGATAACCGGACGGCGCAAAGCCGACTGTTCACTGGGATCCAATCAAGCAAAGCGCGTTCAGCTCTGGGGCTGAGTGCAACTCCCACGCCATATAGTCCACGAGTCATCGCTTCTGGGTCACCGGACACACGGAGGGAGAAATGTGAAAGAGCTGAGTTCATCCTTGGCGTTCTGAGATGCATAACCACGCTTGGGTCTTGTATGCGTGTTTCGGAGACACAGCATACATCAATTTTAAGGGAGTATAAAGTTTCAGCAAGCTCTGCCTGTTTGCCAATTTGACATAGAGTACGGACGTTAAAAGCTCCTATATAGAAAGGATCTCGTGGATTTAGAAGGGTGTTATTTTGTTTACTGTTAATAGGCAGCAAGGGGCATAGGGCCTTTCGGTCAGATAACTGACAGTCAAGTGACCCAGTGACATTTGCTTGTGTGGTGGGAAGGGGTTGGGGAGGGACATCGGTGGACACAGAACTGCGCGGGCAAATGATACTTCCCGGTTGCCCAGGCCGAAGAAGGGGGTTTGGTTGAGGTACCCCACCTTGAGCCTTTGACTCAAAAGTCTGACCCACAAGGCAGTGGGGGGATGTAGGGTTTTGTTCAGGGACCCTGCCCCTAGCCTCTGACTTAAAAGTCTGACCCACGAGGCAGTGGACAGTAGGGTTTTCTTTGGGGACCCTGCCCGGAGCCGATGACTCAATAGTCTGACCTGCTCGGCTGCAGGGGGTTGGCCTAACCCGAGGGCGCAGGGAATAAGGCATTACTGTCTCATTCCTGATGCGGCTGCGCACAGCAGGTGCCTTTTGAGCAGCACCGGACTCTTTGGTTTTAAAAGTGTTTCGACCGTAGTGGATAGTGCGCCGGCGGTCACGGTCAACCGTTGGGCGATCGGAGTGTGTGGTTTTTGGGGGCGACCTTTTCTAACCCGTCCTTCCTCGGGGGAAGGCAGCATCGCTGCTTCCGTAAATATGGACATGCTGGTCGTTTGAGGGAAACACCTTACTGCCTTCACACTCCTGTCGCAGAGAACAGTACGACTTTACCCCCCAAACCGCCTCGTAGTATGGGGTATCGCTGCTCTTGGTCTGACCGCTCCACTTTGGCCTTCCTGGCATGGTTGCATCTTGTAGAACGAAGTTCCAGCCAATGTAATCCGCGAGATCATTGTAGCACTCTAGCCCGACCACCAGGTCAAGGTGGTAGCTTTAGGTCGGGCTTGAGCGTAGTTGTTACAAGCTCGTCTTGCACTTTGAAGTTGAAACCTCGGAACGACCATGGATGTGCACTGCTGATATGTCGGGTCCAGTGCTCCTCCCCTGGGAGGGGGGTCCCACTAGAATAATTACTCCAGGACTGGAGGAGGACTATCTGAACGAGAGTGATGTGAGTGTGAAATCCGGATGCATTAAAGGGAGAGGGAGAGATTAGGCCCTCAATGCGGCACTGGAGTCATTTTACAGCATAAAATTTTCCGTTTCGCGCGGTGAACTGGACCAACCTATCCAACTTTTGACGTTTTCCGGACCGCCTGCATATTTCACTATCCTTTATCAATTGAGGGACTTCCAGTATCTCCAGGGTAAAAAGGTTCTGTTCACTTGAATTCACCGTCCGATTTGCTGAAACGCTGCAACACACGGATGAGTTAAATGCACACAAACCCGTGGCTGGTGTGATGGGACATGCTATGACACACTAGTTCATCGATTGCCAAAACATTAATGTATGTTGCTTGAAAGACCTAACTCGTTTATGTCCAATAGCCTGCTCGCTTGATGAGAAAACCCAAACTGTACGGTTGAATCAGTGAAAGTACAAAGGCATTTTACCAAAGCAAACTCCGTAAGACGGTGCATGCGAAAACATATTTGGGCGACCGACCTAGCTGGTTCATCATACAGTTCTCTCGCTCTAATCACTTCTCCGTAATTACTGGGCCTCAAACACGACTGCTTGGCTAGAAGTTGATTCCTCTGAATCATCACCAATCTGACCGTGTTATGCTGCACTTTTAAGAAATAGTAGAAAATGGGACAAACTACCGCAGTAACGCGTGCCGCTATCTTGTCCGCTCTCTATCCACACAATTATGCACATATTTTTCCAAGTCTTGGTTTCCAAACAGCGAGGACTGTGCCATGGGCATTGTTCGACCTCCATCACTCAGACTGTATTAATCAATAAGTCCAGTCGCACGTCAGATTGGAGAGCGACTGTATACTTGGGTTAATTTTCGCTTTAAAGCGTAGAAATGCATTTCAGAAACGACAACGTAGCTCCGGAGAAGAATTCGTTTCTAAGATAGCGTAGTACTGTATCAGCAAGTAGCACAAATTTTTCAGTCATCGAACAAAAGCTGATGTAAATATTAAGGATGTACTCTATACCCATTCTCATGTTCTCCACATGTAATGTCAAACTACAGCCATCTGTTTCGATTCTCCTTGACTCCTGTGCAAAGATGAGCCGGGATCTCATAACTGCCCACGCGAGTCGCTAACGCTTTTGCAGAGACCAATTCAATGCTCATTCTAGCAGTGTAGGTTGTAAGCAGTCATTGAGTAGTCTAAGAGCTTGCCGCTGCATTACCTCACTTCATTTGGTTTTGTAGATAAAAGAGCCATTTTATTCACAATACTGACAATCGGTTGTCTATAGGTGGTTGAATCTGGTGTTGCAGTTCCCAGTCTTTTGGAAGTTCTACGAAACCTCCAGCAGCATGCCCGGTTCCTGAAAGTAATCCGATGCGACTATGGATGTTAGGAAACCGTTAGTTTCGCTCTTCTGTTGATTTCCTGAAAACATCGATTATGGTGCCTGCCTTTTTATTGTTAGTAGGTGGCAGATGTTTACACATGGTGTGTCATTAGACGGAAATCTCACTGATGACAAGAAAGCCAATTCCACGTTCGCTACAGATTACGTCACCCAATTAAGCCTCGTGCTTTTCTGACCGTCTATGGGAAATCCACATGTTGGTGCAACAAGATGTCACTGCTGGGGAGAACCAGTCATTTTACTGATACTTTCAGTTGCGCTTCAGAGGCTCACTATACAGGTGTTAACGGCGTTACCTTGAGGTCACGTTTTAGATGTTGCCACCCAGAGATTTGGATCGGCTGTAGTCTCTCTGGGTCAGATGAGTTGGTGCATACCTGTCAGTTTCGTGTGGTGAGCAATGCGAGCTTACTGGCTTTATCCTTAAAGACTTCATCATCCCGCTTCTTAATCCGATGCAGATGAGGCTAGTCTTTTCAATGTCCG
The DNA here is from genome assembly GCA_003604175.2 of Clonorchis sinensis. Lineage (NCBI taxonomy): Eukaryota > Metazoa > Platyhelminthes > Trematoda > Opisthorchiida > Opisthorchiidae > Clonorchis > Clonorchis sinensis. Next base: position 145,264,877 of record CM030369.1, on the reverse strand, counting down.
TTTTAGGACACTTGACGCAGAGACGTGATTGCTTACACTGAACTTCCCGATGAATCTGGCCTCCACGAGCTTCGTTCGCCTGAAGATGACGGTACCGAAGCGGCAGACTAAAGGATATCATCATCATTGATGGCAACACTGGTGCTTCAACACCGCATACAACCATGTCAGTTTATTTGAATAAAGCCTTATAATCGAAAGTACCTGGGGATAGCTTACAACAAACATCTCAAGTGTCTAAACCACCGAAACTCAGCCAGAACCCGAATAGACGCTGACATGGGTTATCCGCCATAACGTTCAGTGTCTCCATCCAAGAACAGGGAGGGTCACTTGGACCCCATCCTGTAAGAACAGCTCCGACACCAAATTTTCTTAACGTCCTTCAGTCCTTTCACGTCACAATACACACCTGTAGATTTCCGCCACTCTGAATTAGGCACGGAAAACAGCGCTCATTTCGGTAGGATAACTCGATATGCGTAAACCATGGCCCAGCCACCTGAGTTTGCAACTCTGGATGCATTCTTTGAGGTAGGTACCGTCCACTTCACCCAAAACTCGTCACCTGATTCCGAATTCTTTGGTTCCAGCTATAATTCTGAGATATCGGCGGTCGAAGACATGAAGTTGTCTCATTCCCGACCGAAGTGGCCACGAAGAGACTGGACATTATTGTGGTGCGCCTACATAATCCACTGAGCTATATTGGAGAGTGTGCGTGTGACACTCATAGGGCCTCTCTTACCAGGTCGGTTGATGGGTAGAGGTCTAACACAATCTCATGGTTTTTCAGGCTGGGGGTTGGGACGTGTGGCGATTTGTTCCCTAAAATGTAGGCTGCTCTGACAGCCTTACGCCAACCACCGCTGCCTTCCGGTTAGGCTTTTAAGCCGAAAGCTTTGGCTGAAGACCCTGATCGTCCTCCTGTCTGTCCGTGGGTGCCTTGGCAGTATCGCAGCCGACGTACAACCATGAAATGCACACTTACATGTCATACAACATCGAACGTCGCGTGGCGCCATCAGCAGGGTAACCTAACTTACCGCATAAAACAGTGCCTAAGCGAAAATAGACAACTGCTGATGTTTCTCTCTTCTTCACATGTTCGCTCTTCTCCTCCTCATCCCGTTGCTAGCAACATCTCCACAGACTAAAGGATAGCAGCAGTGAGTCACTGATGGACCGAGAATCCCCCAAATTTCGGAGACAAGCACTTCAGCGTTCCCCCTATGGCACCCAAGAACGGACCTCGAATCACACACGCTATCGCTGAGGTCGCCTAATGGGGTGCTTCAAAGGATGAAAACGGGTCGGTCGGTTCCCGGCATGAGATAATTTGGTGGTCTGAAACAATAAGAATGGTTGTTGAGCATCACTATCTCCCGATTGTTGGTATCTTAAACCCGCCCGGAATCAAAGTGAACAGCGCAACAGGAAAATCAGTTTCTGCTTGAGTTCCATATAAAGGGGTGCGCCATCGGGACTGAACTGAGCAGTTTAACAAGTTTGGACTAGACAAGCGAGGATTGAGCAGGAGACATTTGACGGGTAAAGTACTGGTTATAAAAAGCGCCAAATAGATAGTTCACGGTGGGTCTACAAGTCACCAGATACCTGGACAAGAAATTCAGAGAGAATGGAGGAATGGGGGCGGAAATCGATGATGAGAAGCAGAGGCAAACTTAAAATTAGGAAGGATGACGAAAGTTATGGGTTTATGGTGGGGCAACAGGTAATGATCATTGGACGCTGCAGTCGACAGATAGCAGTCCGTCCTCCCGAAGAGGCCCTACTGACTGTAAAAGATATGCCACCGCCCTTACCATGTAGGACATGGTTCCGAAGCGACCAGCTGGAGGTGTGTTATAAAAGTGTTGACATACGTTGTGTAGTCCGTGGCAAGCCAATGGGCCAGGTTGGCGAGCGGCAAGAGCTTTGCTGACGTCCGTGATATTTTGTTCTTTCAATACTTTGGCACAACATAAAGTCGCGTTTGCGTCATACTTGACCTGAAGACAAAAGCAAGTTTGGAAGTCATTCCAAAGGAGCACACATTCAGTGGGGGGGGGGGAACTCTATCAATAAGCATGAAAAATTGAGGGTCGGTTATCTATAATCGGTGAAAACTTTGAACTAGAATCCAAAGATCAAACTAGCATTCACAAGTTCTTTTCTCAACTGAAAGTAGCGTCACGGGAGCATAAAAATGATAGCGCATGGAAATAACGTAGCAAACATGTTGCGGAAATTCTTGTGATGGCTGTGTACCCCGGTGCTACGGGCACAGTGATGGGTTTGTGCACCGAATCTTCAACCTAGTCTGATGAATCAATAAACTACAGCTGCAGACTCCCAAATTTACCAATTTTAGTAGAGATTCAAGCAGCAATACAAGCAATCATCAAAACCTTTATTTGGCCGTTGAGTGAGGAACGTCTCATCGGGGTTGAGTTCCCCCTTGAAGATGATGGCTGTAGAGATTGTGTTTGGGTCACCTGCAGTGGGTGGATTAAAGAAGCGTGCACCCAGTGTCATACTTCTACAGACTCTAGGCGTAAGTACCAAAAATACACATACCTGGTCGAGTAGAAACAGAACATTGGCAACGTCGACGATTTCATCTATTTTGATGGCACAGTCTAGTTGCACTCGTTTCTTTATGTCATGCATCATTAAAGTGCCAAGCACATGTGTAGCTTCGATCAATAGCTGGCGGAATTCCGGAGTCGATACCATGGTACTGACCCGTTCAACAGCCAGAGCGAACTTGCGTTCTCCCATAGTCATCTACGGTGAACAAGGGAATAAATGGGTTAGTGAACTACAGGTACGAGATTCGTGAAAAACAGCCATGTGGCAACTCAAAAGAAGTAAGTGCGTCGACAGGAAGGCGGATAAGGACGTCGACATATATATATATATATATATATATATATATATATCAGTCACATATCTTCAGGAATAGTGAAAATCTTGTTCAACAACCTCCATTTAACCAATCAATGAATATATATATATATATATATAAGGGCACAGAGAAGAACTGACGGCTTGGATATGATTAGTCTTCGTGACTGGATACAGCTGAGTTGTTGAGATGGTAACTAACCTTACTGAGCCAGAAATCAGAGAACGCTGATCGAATTTATCAGGTCGATGACAAATGGTAGCAGGATTCCGCAGCATGCTAAGCAGACACCGCGCCAAGCATTGAGACTCGCTAAAATTATTGCACAGACAAATAGTTCGGAGTGAATCGACTGGGTACGTGTAAAGCGCCATCGAGGACCTTAAGTCCGATAATGCAGCTGAACTTCGGGTGACTAGTTGCTCCCCGTTTTAAAGCTGTTAGAAACGAGTTCTCTCCATCATTGACCGTGCTGAGCGCGGGATCTCAGCTACCACACAGCTACAATAATCTATTTATCGGAATCCCTGTTTTAAGAACAAATTTAGAAACAAAGAAGCCTCGCGCCAATCTACAGGGTGTCTCATAATAGACGCAAAATTTGATTGGGTGAGTAAACGTAGCCAATCAGAGGAAGGATGATGAAATCTTTCATTATTAGTAGCCACCTAAAGGAGGTTTTGTGTGCGAGCGTTGGCATTTTTTCTGTCTACGATGGATGTCAGTACGCGCAGTGAAATTGTGAAACTCTATTATTCCCTTGGTGAAAGCGCTACCGCTGCACTTCGTGGTTACAAAACCAAACATGGTCTCGTCAAAGATCCTTTCACCGTGCCGAACATTACACGCTTGATTGCGAAATTTGAGTCCACTGGATCTGTATTGGATTTTCCTGGCAAAGGGAGAAAGTCTCTGTGATGAAAGAGCGCCCATTGTACAGAATGACGTCGAGCAACTTCAGTCCAGAGCAACGTGGCATCTTCGTCAATAACTCAGGTGTCTCAGTTGACCGGCATTCCCCGCGCCAGCGTGCATCGTATTATGAGACGCACAAGAAGTCATCGACCGTCTTTCAACAAGATGGCGCTCCACCCCACTACTCAAACCAAGTGAGAACTTACCCCCGAGAGCAATTTTCTGGTGAGAGTCATTGCTCGTGGATTTCCAAACTTTTGGTCCGCAAGGTCACCCGATCTCACACCTCTGGATTATTGGTTTTGGGGAATGATCAAGGCTTGCGTATATCATGAAAATAAACCGAAGAATTTGGTGGAGTTAAGAGCAAGAATTGAAGAGGAGTGTGCACGAGTGACGCTTGAAGAAGTTAAACATGCTGTGTCTCACATCTTATACCGCCTCCAACTTGTTATAGAAGAAAGGGACGGTTTCTTTCAACATCTTTTGTAATGCCAGTTTGTTCGCAGTAAACTTCCATGATGCATATATGTTCACACAAAAAATGATAAATGTTTAAATTGGTGTTGAAGTTTTAACATGGGTATTATTTTTTGCGTTTATGAGACACCCTGTATTAGGAGCAGTCCTCTTCACTAGGTCTCCAAAAGTCAATGTACGTAGAAAGTGACAGAAGGAGAACATATGACATCCGTTCCGAATCTTCAGCAAAACACATGAAGAGCTCTTGACCTCTCATCCAAAAAGTGACTCGCGTCGTATTTGTGGTTTCCTTCACAAATTACTCATCCCTTGATTTGTGCCACTGCACTAAGCACTGCAGCTGCTGGCCTAAGGTCTGCTGAAGTTTGTGAAGAAGTTGTTATAACCAACCATTCTGGAGTTTGCTGAGGTCAGTACATGCCATACCTCATGAAGCTACTGAGGACGCTGCGAATCCCCCATTCACAGGGCTCACATCACAACCATATGGCGGATTTCCACGAGTCCATTGGACCGTGTACTTTGAAGTCAAAGTTAATGCAAACTGGGTAATTTGATTAAGCACTGACATGCAGACAGATAGTTAGGGTCGATTTGGTAGTTTTGGAATGCAATGTGGCTGATTGTCGAGTCGCCCTGTCACTGTCCATTGAACAGATACCAGAGAAATAGTCTCAGAGTCAAATTATGGTTGAGTTTATCCGTTACCTATCTATTTGAGAACCTGCGGATATAAGGATTAAAGCACGATCTTCACCTCAGAAGACATATACATACCTCACGCGTGAGGCTGTTGCAGAGCACATGACCACCTACTATCAAACTTTCCACGCGACTCAGAACGACGTAAACACGTTCGTAGAAGCCAGGTGGAACACGATTTAAAGCCCCATCAATCTTCCTCCTTCGACTCCATAGATTCCGCATTTCGGTGCCACGAATTTCGCGTGTCTCCTCAATGGTTGAGACTCGCGTCAGGGAAGGAACTGCGGCCAACAGAGTTCGGGGGTTGACGGACATTCGACGGGCAGCTAGTGCCTGCGCTGCCTTCATTTGATCGACAGGTGTATTACCAGAAGTCTTCATCTGAATAAAAAGTAGAAGGAGAGGTTAACGTGTTGTCCATTTTGGCTTTCTATGCTGTCTTAAAGTACGAAGGTGTTACAGTAAAAAGCTACTCTATCCATTGCATCTCGATGGGAGAAAAATACGCGGGACGTTTTCCTAATCGACGATTTTCCTCCAAAATTGCCTTCGACCTGGGTGAACAGTGTGAAATTTGCCCCTGGTTAATAAGTGGAATGAGAAAAAATTCAGTTTTTAAGGTTAAGCAACTCGCGGTTCTCATCGGCTGACTTCCACTTTCACAGTGATCGTAGCAGGACTGATTGCGTGGTACTTTTCGTCCACAAATTGCCTGATCTCCAAAAAGCGAATGGAATAATAATGCGCAGAGTCAATAATGCATCACCAACGCCAAAAACCAATCGATAGGCATGTGCGTTCCTGATTATCCGGGTCGAAGTGTAGACGAATTTCTGTTTATGACCAGCAGCAACTTTCCTTAGGGAGAGTAACATGAGTGAGAGAAATTTATATCTTATCCTGTATATTCACGATCAGTTGGCACAGCTATTCCGTTGGAGTTATCATTCATCATCTGGCCGTTATTGTGACTTTACTCAAGATACTGTTGAAAAACACCGCTTACTGCGGCGCATGTATGAATCATAGGTTTTGTAAGTATTGGTAGGCGAACGGCGACCGCCTAAGCCTGTCCCACTTCTGGCGTACCTGCGCTGTTATTGAAGTTCAGGTGTATTCAGCTGCTATCAGTCAGCCAAACTCACATACCGCCCTGGTTACTTTGTGTGTATAGTGATCCTAAAAAAATGACAACCGGGGGAAGGGGGACGTCGGATTTTTCATGCGGGTGATACCTCTTCGGATTGATCGCCTCTGGCTGGGAATTTCGGTGTCTGTTCTCTAGAAAAGTGGTCCATTTTCAGAGGAGCTTCTGCTATGGGGTACGGAGTATAACGTTCACAATCACTGTGAACTAATGCATAGGTTGTATAGTCGAGGTGGTGCATGTGAATCAGAGGGAGATGCTCCGTGCGGGGAGACGATGAGCTGGAAAATTTGTGAACTGTTGCCCTAGAGCGACTGCTAGCCGGATTCATTGATAACGACCAGTCCATCGGAGTGTCTGCTGCAATCAGGTGGTATTACGTGGATTTAAACGTCTGAGATATACGTGAGCGTGGGGACCGATTTGAGCAAGCTACTTCAAAAACTTAGACGGAAGTGCATTATTTAGGGGTTGTGGGGGGGGGGGTCGACATAAAGTGGTCTCTATAGCGGGATAGACTGGTTTTACCGCACGTGAAAAATATAGACCCGATTCTATGATTTAGCTTGGCACCAGGCAGTCTCCTAGTATGGTGGGTGGAGTTAAATTCCTGGTATGGCTACTCATAAGTAGTCAGACAAAATGCCTTGGCCAGTCCGAATCGACCGGGCGGCTTTCGGTACAGGAAAGTTTTGAAAACAGCTGATTGTTTTCTGATTTCTTCCGAACTAAGAAACCCACCCAACAGTGGTCCTAAGTGAAAAGTGAATGCGTGGTCAACAATGACCCAATGGCCTATGCAGCAAAAGGTATCTCCACGTAATAAGCCACTGAAGCGAGTGAAAAACGCCCTTCTGTTGGAATCGTTCAATTGCTATTTATTTTTAATGAGGATCGGCTTAGCATACATCCAAACAGAAGTGGATTCTATTGAAGCTAGAGCCTTAGCAAGTAATGGTTGAAGGCTTGGTTTAATTCAACTTGATGTTGCATTGAAGGAATGTTTATTGACTGTAACACCTCACTTGAGCAGCGCTCCCGATCAGGGCCAGATGGGCTTCTGATCGTGCGTATTCTTGTTTTACAGACGAAAGGGTTTGATTACTCACATAATCGGGCGCATTATCATTGTGATGTTGGCTGCTTTTCAAAGTCGCTTTCGTTGTCAGACGGTAAATTATATGAACCGAACCATAGTACTTGCAGTTTTAAAGGGGGAAAAACGGTTTCCCATAAAAATGCATAAATAGACAAGAACTTACGGTGGATTTTCGCCGCACATTTCGGACTGGCATAAAAAAGGGAATCAAAGCAATGAGTAATCGCGAGTCAGAATTAGCGCGAAGTAAAGTAGTGTAAAATCTCACATGGGGAACTGAAGAGCTTACGAGCTTCAGTCAAGATAAACAATACCCGTTGGCACTATGTACGTGTAATCCAGAAAAGACTCACCAGTTTTTACCATGCGAATTTCCTCTCCACTGAGCAAATTGAGCAACAAACGCTTGGTGTCGAATGGGCTCATACAGAAAAGCCCATACAGCGAATCCTCTGCACTGACACACATGGTTCGAGCGAGTTCCGCAGCCATCATTTGAATGATTAAACCTATTCTTAGACGCGAAATGTTATTCAGAAGCTGCGGTTTCGTTCGAGCTACCATGGACAAGTAGGTCAGCAGCTCCTGTAAGCAGGGGAGGGTGAGAAGTAAAGTTGGAGGCAATGCGGAATCATCGTCTTCACGAATCATCAGAGAGAAGTGCAGTTGTGCAGAAAAAGATGGAACGATTTCTCCAAGAATAAAGAATCCTCGGCACCGTCATTTCTGATTTGGAAACGCTAAACCACTGCTATTGAACCGTTTATCTTAAAACGGATGACTGGACTATGTATTGAAGTAACTCCAATGAACTTCTCGTCAAAGAGACAACTTAACTACGAAGTCCTTTCCTATGTTGACAGATCTACCGAATCCTAAGAGATTCCACAAATAGTGGACTTACTAATCCCCGACAGTAAAGGTGACAACAGAAATGCTTTATGCATATATTTATTAATCCACTACCAAGTTAAACGATTGACGTCCCAAACATAGATTCCGCCATATAAACGACCTCTTGTTGACTAGACTGAGGTTGGTTAGTGATCTAGGCCCTGTTACACGCACAGCATCATCCTTTGGAAAATTTTGCAGATCGGAAACGGACTAACTGTAAAGAAGTGGAAAAATAGCATGAAACAAAGCACCAAAATGGTTTATTCTCAATATTCCAAATGGTTCGCTTTTACATCAGAATAGCTCTTCCTCTTGATTGTTTTGCTTTGTGGTTGGCATTACATTCCAGGTGAGTGACGTGAAAACTCTCCAGTCGTCATAACTGATGATCACCAAACAGGTTCACGAAAACGCGCTAGCATGTCTTAAGCATGGATATACAAAGCTTGGTTATCTGCAGTAATCACTTCGGCCGGAGCGAAATAATCCGTCGATTACATAAGACTGAATAAAACAAGTGACCAAGAACCACGTGATCCCATGAGGAAGCACTATCGATGATATTTTTAGGATTTCTCGAAAAGGAAGAATAACGCGCGAGAATCTATAGACTCTGTGGTCAGGACGACAAATTTTGGCCCTATCTGTAAACCGGAGCGGGCGTTTAGGCAATAAGTCGAATTTTGAATAACGGATAGTTTACCATTTCTTTGCAGGTGGCAATCAGTTTGGACAAAAATTTGAAGCGTGCCTTCGAACGAAAGACCGAGTAAGACTGACAAAGTTTCCCGTATGAAGTTTTATCCATCTATCAGAATCTTTGCGTCTACGCGGTCGACGTTAAACACCGGGTAAGCTCGATGAATAAGAATAAGTAAGGTGAGGTGACATCATTTGGTGGAAGCAAGCTACGTTATCAAGTATGATTGTTAGGTGTATGAAGTGAGCTAATCAAACAGACTTTAGGAAAAAACTCACTTGGGTAAGCACATTCATTAATGCATCCTCACCACACGCTTTTTGAATCAATTCGGCGAGTTGATCTGGTGGTAGTGGTGCGTCGATAATGATTTCTCTGGGCTCAGGTGGTAAGCCGATGGTGACCTGCTTTTGGCGCACTAAAATATCTGTCAACGATTTCGCCAAGGTGCTGGCTCGTTTGCCCAGTAGGCCAGCAGTGTAACGAAGCAAAAACCAAGAGGTCAACTGACTCGCGCGTTCATAAGCCTTGAGAAGAAGAAAAACGCTCTGTTAACAGGCGCCATTTGTGAAAAGTGAGAGTGGTCAGCCGATGCATTGGTTACAGAAATTTGACATTAGTCCGGACGAGCAAAGACAACTTAGCTATTCCCACGCAGAAAATGCGCAGTCAGTTTGCAAGCAACTCACCTCTTTCAGCAGCATTCTCACGGTGGCCGCCTGAGTCGGATCGATTCCAGTGTCCCAGTCCAAACCACGCAGCTGCCGCAAGCGACCTAGGATTTCTACCTGCTCAGCCAAATTGTACGTATGCGTCAGACGTTCGGCGAGCTGTTCAGGTGTGAGAGAAACCAGCCAATCTGGCGAGGAGCCACTGACCTCCGAAGTACGACGACTGTGTTCAGCGGACAAGGTACGTGGAGTAACGATTTCACCAGGTGAGTTAATCAAGAGAGAGCGTGATGACGCATGAGTGGGCGATAAGTGGGCAGACGTTTGGGAAGACTGTTGCAGGGATTGCTGTTCCCGGGTATTGGGTTCTGGGTTGAGCATCCGTTTCAAGGCTAGTCTGGATGCACTACATGTCAAGTCTTCGGTTTCCGTCTTCTGTCGGAGGAAGTGAGACCCTGCTGAAAAAGGGAAACAAGTTGACCATCTGGTGGAGGTTCCAGTGTGAATTTCAGCTGGAAAACACGTGACATCTGATGATGAAAATAGGACAGGAAAACGACTTAGAATTTCAACAGACGTGGTGCTGCAATCACTTTGATTTTAGGAGAAATTATGGTTACGGTATCAAGCAATGCTGTTGCTCAACTACATAGGAGGAGTACCTGGATTGAGTCAAGTGTTTATCGGAGCCCGAGATAGCTCGGTGGTTAAAGCGCAAACTTACTTAATTCTCAAATAAGCGCACTTCACCGATTGTGGACAATCGGTGTTCAAACATAACAGGAGGTTGTTAGGAATTCTGGGACTGCGACTAGTTGATGAATCCTAGGAATGGCGAGACTGATAGTGGGCTGTCGAGCCAACCGTACGGGCAGGGTGCTCTATCGAGAGGAAGTCTGGCACAGTTTGCGGTCATCTGAAGTGTATATTGTTGGTTCCTCATGTGAGACCTGAAGACTATTTTAGGCCCGAGGATCAAATACCGGGTCATCCGTATTCCCATTCGTTTCATCCAGAACACACAACACCACCACAGTATAGAGGATGGGGAGGGATAAATCCACTTTTCAGTAACAGTGTAGAGGTGCTGTTGCGTCTTACGAATGGTGGTGCAACTCCTGTGTCGGTGCTTGGATTGGTGTTCCATCCATTACAGTATATCAAAAGGCAGGGTAACTGGAGGCTGCTTTTTATGGAAACAAAGGAAAATCAATACGGCTGTATTTATAAGTTTATCACAGAATGTTCTACAAGAATATGCTGGACTTTTGTGCGGAGTGGGGAACGCGCCCAGCTATACATGCTCGATCCTGATTGGCTGAGTTCCTGACCAAATAGGGCCTGCTTTCGTTCGCTCCATAGCCTGTACATGACATCCATCTAATCGATGTGGTGTCCACAGAGGAATTAACCAACTCGATCAAAAACAACTGAATCCTGCCAAGAAGTACCAAAATTCGGACCTCCATGCTGCTCCAATACAAGTAAATTCAATCATTCTAGCAACTGTAGTTTATCTGGATAGGGAGCCCGAGAAGAGCTCCACCCAAGGTCAGACACATTGATGGGTATGATGATCTGTTCGCGTATCCAGTGGTGTTTCCATAATGAATCGCTGCCCCCACTGCACAACTAACCACCTTCATGGCCACTCGCATTAGCAGGACATGGTCTCGTATTTGCGTTTGGGGCTTTCACCTCCATACATACCATATCATACCATGGATGTACTGATACCGCGTGTAATAAAGTTTCCGGTGAATGCTTTAGGCGACCATCTACCTGTGAATGAATTTAGCCAAGAGGTACCGAATTTTCATCGAATACAGCTTTCGATGTGGTCGACTGGATCCTAATACACTCAAGAAGTTTCAGGGAGGTCTAAATAGAGAAAAACCTAGAATCCACGCTGGATCAACATCACTGACGGCAATACACCTGAGGCTCAAGTGCCACTGAACCGAAAGTGGTACTGGTAGAAAATTCAGTGGATCCAAGCAGAAAAAAATTGTCTATCGGCTCCGTGTGGATAACTGATATCACAAATGAGTGTCGTTGTTATTTTGCCGCAGGTACTAGGCTAGAAAGTGACTTCGAACATAAATGCATGACAAATGGACGTTACGTACGTCGAAGAATACACCGAAGTGTTTATATCTCAACTGTGGAGCCAGTGCTAGGTAAATAATAGTATGGTGGTCCCGCCATCCAATCGACACCTGGGGATGACAATCTTTCTAATACGACTATATGGCTATGCGCTTCAATCGCAAGGGGCAGACTATTTATCTATCTGAAAAACGAGAGATACTATAATATGACCGAACCTGCTTGTTTTTGAAGCCATCATATTTCGAAAAACGAGGATGCTGGAATAGCGAAATTGATCTGCCGTCCATCTGTGGGACAACGGATCCTGATGCACACATTGCGTCGAATTGCGGAATACCATTTCTGTGCGCACTGGCTAATCTATAGAGATGTCCAGGAATTGGGTTAGAAATTTGCCACAGAACTATTACGCCCATGGTCGTCCTCGAAAAAGTTCGGGATGCACCGGACAAATTACGCTGACCGAGTTGATTTACGAAAATGACTGACAGGCAGACAAACAGCAGTCTATGTGACATGCAGCAGCTACGTAATGGCAATTCTGTAGCGATAATGGGGTCTCCTGGTGTGTATGCCGAACCGAATGTTCATCTCTGCTACGGTTGACGAGGCTCTACTAACGTTTCTCCCACTCCGTACCTGTTGCTTAGGCTCGACGATGTTAGACCAGGCATCAGTACTTAAATGGATACACCTTCATGCGAGGTGCACAGTTACACACACAGCAATCTTCTAGTGCGATAACAAAAATGATAAGCACTTTTCGAAATAGTCCATAACAGCCAAATGGCGATTAGAATCTTAAAACAGTTTACTGATGCATGCGATGAGTAACTATAATATTTATCTACATGAAACGCTCAACATTTGGCGTATACACTTCGACCATGAACTAAATCTCTGTTTGAGTTACTTGGGGGCCCTCATAACTAACGTAGAACATCATATTACTGGGCCAAGCCACACGTCTTAGGCGCTTTGACCTCATGCAGGGCAACTGTCCAAGGTCTAAGTGACCGACTAAAAGCCAGTTACCATTTGTTTTGAAGGAATCGCTCCCTTTCGGAGGGTGATGCGATATCGCTCGTGAGGACACGTTCGCTTATGATCTCTCAAATAGCTTAGGGGTCTATTATCTGTTCCGCTCATAGATGTTTCGAGAATGGTTGATTAGAAATGAGCCATGCCCAACGTTTGTTTTCGAAGTACGCGAAACGGGGCATTACACAAATATGCTGACGGCCAAAGTCAGCTGTCCATATAGTGGTTCTGGCTTTTTCCTGGCAGCACGATGCTTTCAAACACCCTCGCGAAGTGGCCGTCCTAAAACCATTTAAACCTGAATGCACCAAGGTGATTATATGTCTTTTTCAGTCTGGTAATTATCGCAGATGATATGCAGAGATTATTCTAGCAATCAGGCCATTCGCCAATGTTATTCTGCCAAACACGTGATTGTATCCCATAACTTTTCCTGATCGAAGCACACTTAGTCTTCAGTCAGATACGACGGGTTTTTGCAATTCAGGGTCGAAAAACCCGCCTAATCCGGGTCATTTCATCCTTACGTTTGGGATGAATCAGTAGTTAGAGCGGGAATTTACTGGCCGGAAGGTCCGTGGTTCAAACTCGGCCTACGCATCTTGACTTTTCCTGTCTAGGCTTTGGCAACCAGGCAGTATCCCAGCCCTCGTGCTTCCTTTGGATGACATGGCAGCTAGGCGCCGAAATGGTGCTACAGCTGAACGATTTTATTTAAGTTTTGGATCGTTTCCAGTTATTCCCAACCCACCCCCTTCCCCCAAAGAAAGTGTCAATTGCCCGATCCTTTAGATTGTTATGCAGCATCGCGTTGTGAATTTTATTATCTCCAAACCTTCTCTACCAGTTTGGCCCATATTGCACTAGCAGTTAGTGTAATAACGGTATTTTCCTCAGCTTAGTTCTCGGTCTGAAACTCCCAAGCTAGCGTTCCCGTCAAAACAACCGGCAAAGGTGCACAAGGTATATTAATGCCCTAAACCGAGTCAGGAACACCTGTACAGTGTAGCATATACATAGTGTAAGCTGCGACAACCTTCTGGAAATTATGAGGCCTTCGGGATGCGACATTGGCAACCGGCATTCGGCCAATACTGGATCTTGATTGGCTGATAAATCCAGACTTTCGAGCAGGCGGATCTCGGCTTGATGCCGGGCCGGCAAGCGTCCCAAACTTTTGGCCAATCTTGTGCGGGATAGGCTTCTAAGCCGTAGCAGCCCCTAACTGCGAGCGGCAAAGTGGGATCCGTGTGGAATTCCGCCTAACAGTTAGTCAATCTCTGAATCCGGTTCATACTTCGTTGCTCAAAGTTCAGAGCACACCCTAAGGTTACGCTAGTCTCTTTCTTCATGAAAACAACCACCTAACGTAGCTCCATTTTATCTTCCCTAGGACGCATGATCTATCCGACCGTAAAACGCGTATTTTTGGGTAAATAAACTCCATTTTCTCACTTGTAGGTGAACTTGTACTTTTTGTTACCCTTGTGTATTGTATTGTAAACGTCTGACTTGTTTTCTTTCTAAAAGATGCCGCCGGACTATTCAAAAGGTGACAATAATGAATGGTTCCGTTGCTTTACCCCTGTTGTCGTCGGCGTTCACGGGGGTAAAATGAAAACTAGAAAGGCCGAAATCGGATGCCATTGAAGGTGGTTACTGGTGTTCACTACACTGTATAGATTGCCATAAGTAACTTATTGTATTTGTGAACGCCTACGTGGCACAACTACGAAGAACGAATGAAAAACGATGAAGTGGCACACGGTGAATCAAGGTGGGATTCAGGCAACAGATCAGAGCCATTCCGCGACTTATTTCCTGGTGTCTCCAACCATATGAGCGACACAAAACAAAAGCGGCCCAATGGAATTACGAGAAATTCAGTTAGCAACTCTCGTCAAAAGATATCAAATACTCTTTAAAAAGCTACATAAACGGGAGCAGATAAGGAGGAAGGACCAATGGCACACTGGAATTGTCTCCTCGATTGTTGAAGAAACGTTCGCAGGTTGATTGTCAAGTTTGGAGAAGAGATAATTAAACTAGGTTCCGTAAGACCACATTTGGTTAAGAGTATGACAGCGATCGGAACTGAATACTTCTCGGCGAAGCGAAAATCGAACATGAAAGCTCAAGACTTGTGGAATAGTCAAAAATATTAATCTGTTAGGACTATTACTGCACTCCTAATCGTTTCGGTAGCCCAGGAAACCAAGGGTATATCAGGAATTAGTGGCGTTATGCAAAAAACACGGAAATGGGTACAGAGCAAACGAAAAATGAACGCAGGTACTTACCACTTTCGACTAACGATTCCACCTCAGTATCAGCCCAACTGAGATCCTGGGTGACGTCCTCGGAAATAAATTCGTCTAAGTGATGGGAAAAGATGACAAGATTCACATACGACTTGAATATATACAGAATATCTTGAGTTTTGCTTGAAGGCAAACATGCTCCTCGTTGACCTATATATCCTCAAAAACTCTTCAGAACGGTATCTTTATACCCGTTTAAAAATGGCTATTTAAAGTCAGTCTGGTAGGTGAGACATGGCCCGCTGAACTGGGTGCATGAATTAGCGAAAAATCCGGTCATTTCAAGTTTCCTTATGTACATCCGCAACCAGCTGCTACCTACCACAAGTACTTCGCATGTGATAAACAATATGTCATTTTCGGAGAACAAATCAATTAATTTATCAGCTTTAAACAGTGTGCCATAGGCGCAATGGTTTCAGCTACTACAGTTTTGATCACTGGAAAGTGGGAGAGTGTGGGACATACAACCAAGCCTTGGAGGTGATGACATATTTGGTTAGTTCGGGAACTGGGTAGCTATGCACTGAAGGCGATAGCTTTGATGCATGAGCGCCACTGACTGCGCGGTTGGCCATTTCTGCCAGTGCTATTACCCATGAATAAGTTGAGTCCCGGGGTCCCGATTCAGGGAGGCGGCAGATTCCGACCCGACTAAGCTTACTGGTTAGTGTTTTCATACTTCGTTGTCAGGTCGTACATTGTCTACCTCTCGGTCGTTTCCACCCAGCACATGACTGGGCGAAACGAGCTCCGCGAGGTAGACGGTCTTCTGGCATGCGGAGTACATGTCCTAAGCAGCGTAACCTATGAAGTGTGAATAATTCATCTATCACGGGAGAGTTCCTTCTTCCTAAGACCATCTGGCGTACCTCATTGCTAATCCGATGTTCCCACCAAACCTGACCAATGAGAGACCGATGGTCAAACACTGAAATCTTCCGTATGTCCTCTGCGCGTAGAGGTCACGTTTTTTATCTATAAAGCAGTATGGATCGCGCTGCCGCATTGTAAACTCTGCCCTTGACAGGTAGACTGAAGTCAGGTTAGCGCCATAGGTTTTAGAGATTGGCAAAAGCTGCCCCGGTTTTTCCGATTCCAGAAATAATCTCATCTGCAGCCAGTCCGCCAGAATGTGTGCAACTGCCAAGGCAAACAAATTTATCTACCACATCGATTGGCTCGTTTGCAAGCACGAGGTTTGAGTTTGATCCCACATTCTTTTAGCAGCACTTTACGCGTTGGAAGTGTGAAGCGCATGCCAAACCGCGCGGTAGATTTATTTAGGTTATTTAAAATCGTCTTCATCTGAGAAGGATCTGAACCAAGGAGAGCAATATCGTCCACATACTCAATGTCTATGAGCGAACGTCCAGGAAGCATTTCGACTCCTGAGGTTTCAGAGGCGGGCAAAGAAATTTCAAGCAGCATATCAATAACAAAGTTGAAGAAGAAAGGTGAGAGAGGACAGCCTTCTCTTATACTACTGGGTCTGGTGAACTCAGGCGAAAGCTTGCCGTATACTCGTACGCGCCCATAGGAGTTCGCATACAATGCCCTCATAAGGGATAGAAATTTGGAAGGGACACCAGGTACTGGTAGAGTTGCTGACGATCGACAGAATCAAAAGCAACTTTCGAATCCAGAAAAATGACCAAAGTGGGACGTCCAGTCTAAGACTAGGATGAGGGTTTCGTGTACTTTGTTGACATCAAATCCCTCAGGAGGATAAACTGATACTGCAGATTATAGTTAAAACAATTATTCCGCTACCTGGCCCTTTTGTTTGCCTCTAGCATACGCATTAAAAATGGATTAAGGTCGAAAGGGAACGGAGCTGCCACATGGCCACGGAAGCTTAACACATACCTCTTTCACGGTTAATCAGATCCATATTAACAGCATGTGCCAGAGCCATTGACTTTCGCCGCATGCTAAACCGCTGAAAACTGTCCTGGTCATAGTTCATACCAGCAGATGATCCAGAATTCGGGCTCAGGTTTCCCGTCCCTTCCTCTAAAAGGACGCGATCGAATCCCTCCAGTCGACTAGTCGCTGTTAATCGGCGCCGTTGGGGGGAAGATGAGCTCAGATCACTGGGGTGGAATATCGAGTCTAGAAAGATGATGATGAGAGAGAGAGAGAGAGATACTCGTTTGTACATGGAAACTCGGATATGAGCCGATTATCCAAAATAAAGATAAAGCACACCTTTACTAATGGGACTTCGTAAGAGGACCAGTAGATTTAATTCGATTGGCGTTCGTGAGGGTCCGGATAACCAGAATTTTGAAACACAAATAGATTGGTCTGCCTTTGGTCATGCGGTCGTAACAGATCGTTCACGGCATGTTCTCACACTCTGCATCCTCGGTAACGTGCATGCATCAAGTGATTTAACCCCCTGGTAAATGAGTGTCAGTCAGCTATTGTGTCTACGTAACTGCACAGCTTACTTTTCCAATCATGGGACGAATTAGTCAAGACAGAAACAGCTGAGTCTTTTATGCAACCTGTTCCAACGTCTTTGGCACTGCCGCTAGATAAGTTGGCATAGTTGACGAATGGTACTGTGATCTCCAATCACACCGAGTACTCCAACTTCAGACTCAGTAGTAGTGACGTTCTTAACAAATAGGCCACGGGATGCACGAAAGAAAACCTTGTAGTTGAAACAGAGAAAAACAATCTCTCAAATAGCCGAATATGGAAAATTGTGTTGACAATCACTAAGACGTTGAACCGAACCTGACTTAATTCGTCGTATAGGACAATGAAATCCTTATGCATGGTTTTGGAGTAAAAGTGATACGTACTGTAGAACTTCCAAATGTCCTCCCTTCTCCATTAAAACAACCACTTTAACATGGACAAATTTAGCTGGCATTTCCAAGGTCTGAACACAGCGGCCAATTAGCTCAGCTTTCATAGCAGAAGCTTACTGCGGCACTGTTGCATGAATTCTTGACGGACTGAACTCACTTGCACACCAATTTGGTCTTGATGGGAGACTCAACTGAATTCAAGCTGGATCTCTCGTTTATGATGTTCATCAACTGGATGTACTGCACAAAGACCGCCTCATGTTTCAGTTGATGCGATATACGATCAAAAACGTCTGAACGGATTTTGGCGTTAGCTTGGCCCTCCATGTAAAACCGAAACCTCGTTGAATGAATATGTTAGGTTTGGTCCGACTGCTTCGAGCCACAAATTTTCACTACACAGAGATATGGCGCTCTCAGTTGGCAGTTCAAATTTTACGGCGTGTGATTTGCTTTCAGTTGAATGCAAAATACAGTACGTACTCCTGTGCCTGCAGCATAGCTGATTGCTTGCTGCGAAATTTAGCGATGCCGTTTCTTACCACTGAATACAGAAAGATCGTCGCGTGAATAAAAATAACCAAAAAATTAAACTTGGAGTTCAAACATGTCTATTCAGTGATCCGGAACAAACAACATGGAGCATTCTAACCACAGAGTTTGGAAAGTTAGGTTGGGCCACCGGGTCGACAGCATGTCAATAGTTCGATGTGAAATTCCGAAAAATAAAAGAATGGGTCCAAAAAGGAAGCTGTGTCTTATGAAGGGTCGCTTTTCTCTGTGCTACACACGAATAAATATGATCGACTTTAAATTGACTTACCTGTTGAGCCTAAGAAATTCAACTGCTTCAAACTTGACGTTTCTTCAAAGGTTTTGAGTGAACCAAGGATAACTCTGTGAAGATATCAAAACATGGAGCGAACAGTCACTACAAAAATATGCAGTTAGTATACGATGATCCCGCTATTCTAGGGGGAAAATCTACGGATGATTTCAAAATACCTCTTCGACCGGCATACTTACTCGCAGGGAGACACCAACGAGAGCCGTAACACCCGTCCTATGCTCCGGGCAGTGAGATCTTACGGGGAGAGTTAAATGTCAAGCGCGGTTAAATTTTTCATCTCATCCTAAGAGAATGCGTCGTACGTTCATTGCACGTCCGTGAATGAAACACACTGGAAAAACGTTCTAAATCTTTTAAGCACTGGTCAGCCCCCATCGTCCAGCTCATCAGTAATACCTCTCACGTATCAAAGTTCAAATAAGGACTAAACAGGACAGGTTGTCAATAACACATTTTTGCATAACAACGAAAACGGGTGGTACTACTTATTGGGAACTTGGTAACTAACTGAATTGTGGCGAGTTCTTCAATCGCCCGTTTCAACCACACTAACTTAAACCAACAATGAAACTGCCGAATATTCCAACGAACGGAGCTGTGTACGTGGCAAACGATCATTTATCGGCTGTGAGGTTAACAAGAGTTCACTGGTGCGGTGGGATAACGAGTGACAAGGTGTTTACGGCAAAGGTTCATTTATAAATCTTGGTTAGTCGCGAAAGGGACTGTGCTGCTTTTTCTCGGGGGAGTAAATAAGCCATTTGAGGGACCAGAAAATGTCTGCTATTTGGTTAGGGGGGCTATTTTCCCAAGGTAACGAGATTCACGCCGATTAAATAGTTCTTCTAGCAACACAAGTATATCTGCACCACAGAAAGACAATTTGAGTAGTGCTTGTATGGAGTTTCCAGCGGGCACACAAAGGTCAACCAGACCTAAAAGAGAACGGAGTCAGTTTTGGAAGCAGTTTGGAAGCGTACCCGTACCAATTAGATTAACTGTGTAGTAAATTTACTGCCGGTGAGACTCAGATTCAGACAGAAGCTTTGCCGTCCAACAGGCGGGAGTCTAAGGGGGCCGGATATTAGGACGCAAAACCTCTTGGGGAATATCGTTCAGCTGTAGCACC
Organism: Clonorchis sinensis; assembly: GCA_003604175.2. Taxonomy (NCBI): domain Eukaryota; kingdom Metazoa; phylum Platyhelminthes; class Trematoda; order Opisthorchiida; family Opisthorchiidae; genus Clonorchis; species Clonorchis sinensis. The sequence goes on along the minus strand of CM030369.1, from coordinate 145,245,071 downwards.
CTTCCGGTGCCTAGCTGCCATGCCACCAGAAGGAAGCACGAGGGCTGAGATACTGCCAGGTTGACCAAGCCTAGACAGGGGAAGTCGAGAGGCAGAGGTCGGGTTCGAACCACGGACCTTCCGGACAGTAGATTCGCGCTCCAACCACTTGAGCCATCTCGTCTCTTGGGGAATCCCTTCGGTTGACAGGCTATCTCGAATAAAAATGAACAGAATCTGCGTAAAGAATGAAAAGTATTTCGGGCCAAGCTTCACATTTAATCGACAAATCACCGGTGAAGGGGGACCGTGTAATGCAGAACCGTTTAGACAAATACTTTCGGTTAATGAGTGCAAACTAACAAATGTGTATACTAAGTTTCGTTGGCTTGTGCGGACATAGACCAGTTTTTGAGCTAAAATTGAGCAGCTGGTTGGTAAATTTGCTTGAAACAATTACATCAATTTAGTAAGTTAAAAAAACAGTCAGAAGAATGAAACTGGCAGATAAACGTATTTCGTCTCGGCCCGCCAGTGCCCAATCACTAATAACCGGGAAATGAAATTTTTCGCGGCCTCTACAAAACGTGGGTTAGTCATGTGGCTACAGACCAGTCGGTAGATAGAGGGGAATGGTGAACATGTAAAGTCGAAGGCGACCTAACGGTGTCTGAAAGAAGCTTGCTGCAATCTTAGGTTGTAAGTATGAGTGACCTTCCAAGAGGGGGAAACGAACCACGGACTACATGAGTCCTGCTCGGAGAAATCGTCACTCAAGATAACAGTCATCGCCAGATAAAATGTCGTCAACGCGTTGATAACTGCTGATCAGTTACAAGCAGCTGAAGCGTACTGTTGAAATTGCCATCCAGAAATTTACCAGTTCGAACCGCCCAAGATCCGTGAGATACGTACTGCCCAAGTTCACCGTTGCTGTATGTGAAACCGAAATATCCACTGAGTAAGCTAACGACACATTTGATATCAACCTAACAGTGTCGATAGTGCCCTACTTTAGCTCCTTGTTTCATACAACAACCAGTATGAGCCACCGACCCATTGAGAATGAACTTTCACATCTGCCTCAGAAATAATCAGTAGGGGGCGTGATGGCTCAGTGGTTACAGTGCGAATTTACTGACCGGAAGATCCATGGTTCGAGCCCGTCCTCTGCCTCTCGACTTCCCCTGTCTAGGCTTGGGCAACCTGGCAGTATCCCAGCCCTCGTGCTTCCTTCTGGTGGCATGGCAGCTAGGCACCGGAAGGGTGCTACAGCTGAACGATTTTTTAATCAGTAGCGTACGGCCTATGTTTACAAATTTACATCATTTCGCGAGCGCTTTACCACAGCTTGATTTAACTTGAGGAATTAAATCCAGATGTGAGGATGTAGTGGTTGCAAGAAATGTCTTCAAGAGGGCCTCATCGCATAGACGCATTCATGAATACGTTACACGGTTGGTTGAATTTTTTGCTTAAAAACAAGACATTGACACTCAAGTAAGTACTTACGTCTCCCTTATGAAGAGACCACTGGATGGTCAAAGTAAACAAAACGCTTCTATGTGCTTTTTGACAGGTTGAATAAACCTGATTTTCATCGTTGTGCTGTTTTGAGTGCGTTTGCGGTAGAGGGAATTTGTGAGGGATGGATCACGCTAAATGATTCATCGGTACTGATCAGGCGGTTTTCAATTGCATCGGTTTCTAACTGTGTTTTGCGTCTCCAGATTTTAAGCGTGATAGTGAATACTTAGCTATTCTCTTCGACAGCCGCCAAGACGTGCGACCCACACAGTTTGCGAAACATTCATAAAGGTAAGCAAAGAATTGTAGACTGGTAATCTATCTTTCCAGTTTGTTTTGAGTGAACAGGAACCGGCGAAACGAGCCCTTGGCTTGGTTACATTTAAAGTTTATCTGGATGACGCTGAGAGGTATCGTATGACGGCAATCATGGGAAGTAAACTTCCTAGGAAGTGAAATATTTCTCCTAAGTTTTGTTTCACTAGGACGTCCACATAGCTCCTCTGGGCATCCACAACTAATCAGACTTCTTGTAGTGAACAATACTTCAGCGTCAAGTGTTGCGAGTCCGGCCTTACGAGTCCCCTTCGACAGAAGCCTGGGAGAATTGAGCTTGTACTTCATACCAAGGGAACTCCGGAATTCAGTATATATATATATATAATGTACGGTGTGTACATATATCCATAAGATTCCGTTTAACTTTCTCGCCACTACGATGAGGGAACTGAAACCGCCACCATATTATTTATCCACACTGAAGCTGACTTAAACTTTCAAGCAACCGGTCGGTTGCGACATATGAGTAGCGGATATTGAAAATGTCGTCAACATATTTACAGCAAAATGGCGACTGTTCTCAGTGACTTGTCTGGAAACACCCAGTTCATTCCCACTCAGAAAATGCCAGCTAAAACAACAAGGGAAATCCATCGTTATGCTGCCTCTTTGTTCGTATGTGGTGCCACTGAGGAAGTGACAACAAAAGTATATCGTAACAGTAGTCCAGGTGATTTAGGAGCATTGGAAAAATAAGTTAAAACTGTCTGAAGGATACAGCCAACGGTTTCGAATAAGGACGCGTTAGTAAGAGGAGATGCGAAGCGTTATGAGAAAATCAGTCAGTTTCTAACCCAAGAGATGTTACGTGGGCTGTGAGCACCCTTGATTTTCAGTCTGCCCAAACACTTCTTTAAGCCATCTAGCATGTTTGTAGTTTGAAAGTAGCATACGCTGTTGGTCAGTTTCGACTGTCAAGTGTTGACCTAAATTATATCATGGGATATCGAAAAGAGAACCCTTGCCCATATTGTGGGTTTCTGAAACCCACACATGTGAGTACTGGATGAAGAGACTGAGTTAGGACAAAAATACACGAGCTCACTAGTATTCACTGAATGAATCCGCGCTTTAGAAGGGCGAGAGGCTGTTTGTTGAAACACAAACATTCAGCCTGACAAAGTTGCCCACGAGCAGCCTACGTTTGCCGTCATCGAACAGCAACCCAACAGAAGAGAGACAACAATCCTTAAAACCTTAATGGTATTGATGTGAGTCGGATGGTTATGGTGCCATAGTGTAACTAATCGGTACATCTTGACAGGATTGTACAGTCGCAGTAAACAAATCAAGTGGACCGTAGCAGCGACAGGAAGCGGTTGAAATATGTTCACGGCTAGGCACAACAAACGCGCGTGTTGGAAGGTCAAGAGAAAATCGATTAGTACAGTAAACAGTCGTCTGAGCTACGCTACCTTCCGTATTAGTCCTGCGCTGCAGCGGTATAATTCGACTAAGCCGTCACTCCATCGACGCCTGTCTTACATCACCTAAGTCGGTTTCTTCAACTCACGCGGGCCACATCTTATTCTACCCATTTCTTTTATGCGACGCCCACTGCGGCTAGAACTCTCATTTGCAGGTCAGTCAATCAGTGGTTTAAGCGATAAAAAGAGGGAGTTAGAGAACGACGGGGGAGAAGACTACTCGTAGTGATCAAATTCACAAGAGCGTGGCACGAAAAACTGAGAGTCTGAGATGAATGTAGATGTATAGTCGACAAGGGATAGAAACATGAGACCCACGGGATCAGTAAAATTCGAATAAACAGTCTAAACATTTATCGCTAACAGCTGCTTGACAATGCCTCGATAAGGATCACGGCTGTGAATTGACATCTCAGGCAAGAACACGAAAGTGTTCCCACGACGGACGTAATTAGACTTTCGAAAAATCAGAATATACCACACATATAAGCTCCTAGCAATAGGACGGAGGCATGAACTCCTCACAATGCTGGCTAACTGCTTGGGGAGATGCGAGGTCACCGAATAGGATACCCGACAATTGACCAAGTTTATAGTGTTCGGGGACCCTGCTCGGGCTTCACTTCGCTGTTACAATATGAAAAACACCACAATGAAGCTGTACAAACTAAAGTGGCTGGTTCAAATGAAAAAAGGATATAGATTGGAAGCAAGATCAGTGATCAATGTACCGATCAACCAAAAAAGAATACTGTGTTCAGCTGTAGCACCCCTTCGGTGCATAGCTGCCATGTCACCTGAAAGAAGCACGAGGGCTGTGATACTGCTGTAAGCTGGCGCCTTAAACACTGAGCTATCTCGAGAATAAGCGACTATAAGGCGTTCAGCTGTGACACCTTTGATAATGATGGTATTAATCGGAATCGCTTAGTTTTCACACTCTCTCAGTGCCCAGCTGTCATGCAATCTGAAGGAAGCACCAGGGCTGAGATACTGCCAGGTTGCCCAAGCCTAGACAGGGGTAGTCAAGATCCTGAGGTTGGGTTCAAACCACGGACCTTCCGGATAGTAAGATCGCGCCTTAACCACTGAGCTACTCGAGAATAAGATTGCTGAAGGAAGTTGCGACAGAGTCGACACCATTTTTCAGTAAAACGAAGACACCACTCTAGTGCTGAGAACACACTTATTTTTGGAAACCAAAGGATATCGAAAAATAATGAAACAGTGTGTTATGAGCTACACCCCTTAGAGCAACATATCCCATCAAGAAATAATGCAGTGGTTACACAGCCTTCGTCAACATTCGAACTTAAAATCATCATAATATCAACCTCAATTTTCTAACTTTTCCGGAAAAAGGATCAGCATCGGTTGATTAAACAACAAGGGATTCAGTTTTTCCCAGTCATAGATCACCTACACATAGTTGTAGCTTCCGCAATAAATTTAGAAAAAAAGCCTCAAGCAGCCGGAGAGGGAATACAAATAAAGTGAAAGTCATTTTGCATTTAAATTTAGTTAAGGTACATTCAGCGCAAAGCAAAGTGTACTTACAGACTTCTTACACGATAGTACCAAAAGCAAGTCTGGAAAAATATCGCAAAACATACGGCAAACGGCGCGCACGTGTGTGTGAGAGAGAGAGCAGAAAATGGATCGGGTTTGATATGTCAAAGGGCTATCCTCGTTGGTGGAAATGATCGCAAGGCATAGCAACTTTGATCAGACCTACGAGGCCTTTTTCACCTACTGGGAGCTCGTGGGCTAATCAGGTGGTCGTAGAGGGATTGAACAGGCGAGCTCTCCGTCCACAGTTTCATACTCACTATCGGGCCCGTTGACTGGCTCGTACAGCTACTGGTTAGGCCAATCAATCCGGGTACCGACGAACAAGTCGACCTCACCAGCCTTTGATTGACTACAAACAGTTAAAGTTATTCGTATAGTGCCCAGTTATTCTCCCAAAAATCCCAAACTATGTGATCGCAGAAGCATTCGGAAAAAAGACTTCCAGTCCTGTGGTACTCCAATAGCATTACAGTTTCACTTCTTGCAAACTGCATATGGCATAGCAGAGCCAATTATAAACATTAGTAAATGGGTAATTCGATTGATTCCAATCGACCATGGGAGGCACGTCTAGCTCTGACATCTTAGCTTTACAAATTCAGACAGACTGCAACTGCCAGTGTGTTGCTTGTCTGAAATCAAACGCTCACTTGTGAACTGGATTTGTGTCAACATGAGATTCGAATGAATCTCTCTCTCTCTCTCTCTCGTGTGTGTGTGTGTGTCTAATTAATCTTCTAGCATGAATGCACACAATCTTGCATGCACCAAATTTAGGTGAAAAGAAACACTCACTTTGTACCATTAAGGTAACCAGTGGCCATTTTCTTGATGGTGGCAAGAAGTGTCGGAGGTATCTGTTTGGAGTGAGCTATGTGGGTGGGGGAAATCACGAGAAGATTAAAGGACTGTTCATGATTGTGAAGTGCAATCAGCAGGATATGATGAACCAAGGCAAGCAGAACCAGTGAATCCGGATTTAGGACATTTGAATTCCCCCATTTATCCATATTTGGCGACCAATATGCAGGAACGTAGTACGCACAGAAACGCACAAGTGGACACACTTATTTCCTGAACATAAGTTCTGCAAGACTAAATCCCACGATGGACTAGAAATTCAGTTCCTAAATTAGAACCTGGAGCAAAAAAAATTCAGAATGACTGTTCCTGATCAACGGAATGTCTGGAGGATCCGTGCTGACAGGTGGTCGTTACTAAAATTGCTTATAAACAGTAAAATCGTTATCCTATAGCTATCCTTATGAGTATTCGATGATCACAACGGCGCAAGTCAAAGTTAGGTCCGTAGTATGGCTGAACCAGCATCATGCCACCAAGAAGCAGTCTACTGTCCAAATAGTCCAACTCACTCAAACCAGATGAGAGAAGTAATACAATCTCGTAACACATACTAGAGGATCGAGCTGGAAGCATGTATCCACATACTCGGCTTACCTGAAAAGTTCTGTTTCGAAATAACGAGGTGTTAGCGAATGGTCTTCTCACAGTCTAGCAGCTTAAACCATTTTTGAGAAGTCTGAGACATCAAGAGTACACAGTCATACGGAGGACCGCATTCTACGCATGGCTAAAGGTAGTCATATTCCAAAAATGGTGGGAAATGTGAGGTTCAGATCAGGGAGGGCGATCAAAAGTATGTAAAATATCAAAGTACTTTTGGAAAACATATGTTTTCTATCCCCACCTAGAGTTGATTTGGGGATTGCGCATGTTGTGCACTACAAATGAAGCGTATCGGCTCTGATCTCGCTAGTAATGACATGGTCATTATCCGAGTTGAAGGATGAACTCAAGAGAAACAAGATGATTTTATAAGAATTTTGCGTATAGTGGCCAAAGAGGGACGCTTCCTTTATATATCGATTCGGAATGAGTGAACAGTTTCGATAATGCCATCTACTGGGAGTAGTGGGACCCTTCAATAGTGTAGTAGAAAGAGGATATGACGATCTAATTTGATGAAAACTTTGATATGTGATACAAGGGAAGCCACTAAGTTCGAACATTACTCTTGATGTGCAACTCCTTAGACGTGAAGGAGCTGAGAACTGCATCGTTTTTAAAGCAATACAAGCAGAACGTCATGGATTTCCTTCAGTCATGTGGGACACGGAACAATGACGTGAAAAAAGTGCAGTTGGGGATTTCTACTCGTAAACAGAATCGCATCAACGTCTTAATCTACTCATGGAAACACTTTCTCAATTTCGTATTGGTGGAGGTTTTGAGTTTGAGACGGATTATACTGACAAAAGGGATCAAAGTAGAGGCATCAGCGAGCAACGAACAGCATAGAAATAACCTTTGAGTTGTTGTCAGTGTACTGCAATGAGGAAACTCACTCGAACGGAAGAATCGGTGATAAATGGGGAAAATGAGAAGCGGTCGACCCGGACTTGTCCACGCCCGTTTAAGAAAGGCCACGCAAGTGCGGAAACAATCCAAAATGAAGTTGATGTCCAAATTCAGGTAGAAGGCATGGTGATCAAAAATCTGAACGAGCGAGAAGAAAATGTATGAAAGCGAGTGGATACGTTAAAACGAGTGTAACGTTCTCGGGGGAAATTGACTTGGTTGCAACTAACCTGGGGTATGAAAGCCACAGTTTGGTCGGTTAATCGGTAAAACTGGCTTGTTGACAAGACTCCAACTTCTTTGTTAGACCGTCCACCAAGAACGAGTTTGTCGCAAACACCTGGAAATGCGTATAGTACATGAACAATACACGTGTGAACAGCCAATCTTCAATAGACAAGATTCTAAAAAAGATTCGATGGGCACTGGCGTGCCCGTCAAAGTGCACGAGAAGATAGTGTCCTAGAGACGTTTACTGACTAAGCTGGCGGTATGAACCTGCTTACCTGTTTATCCCAGCATTCACACAACTAGATGTTGTTACAAGACAATAGTGACATATCAAGCACAACAAGCAGTCCATCTTGAATAGGAGCGTCAGTAGGATCTGGGAAACTATGAGGCGGCAACAAACGTAGCTTTTGTTTCTTACTGTTTGAAACTATGTGCGCAGCTCGTCTGCTGTTTTACACAGGATAGGACGCGCTCATTCCGCCCGACGTTTTACCTGGTTTTAGATCAACAACCCTCAAGACTGACTCCGACGAGAAATGCCGCACAATTCAGTAGAATTTGAGCACTTTAACGCTCCTGGTGTTGTTTGATAAAGCACAGCCCAGGAAGTTCCTCAAAGTGGTAAACGGCCTATCAGAGACCCATTATATCAATGGATGGAAGTACTTGCCAACGCGGCGACGTCATACGATCAATGGTGATCAATAATGAGTAGACTAACGTCATTTTTCACTTGTTCACTACACTTGCCGCTCCTTCCATCCTATCCTGCCCGCTGCCATAAACTGTGGCGAATCGAACCAGGCTGTCAAGCTAAACTGAACCAAGTACTCACCAGTTCCAGGAGGGTCATCCTAACCTATCACTCAACAGGCATTTCCCTACTCCACACATAGCCTACTGAAAAGCGACAACGTTCAGGAAGCAACCTACCCAACTGCTTATACAGTTGACTGAGCACCTTGGCCGGATAAATATGAATCCCCGCCTCATTGTAAATTTCTGCAAAAGTCTGCGCATCAATTTGGTGGTCAAGCAGGGTGCACTTCATGGAGTCATCTTCGGCAACCAGGACCACTTGAACTGATAGATCCGGTTTGGGCTGCGTTAACTGTGGGTGAAAAAAGAAGAGAAAAATACGATGATGCTGTTTACGTACGACACGTATATCATATAATCCAAAAAAACATAGAGTCGGTGACGATTGGCAAGAGTGGAAGTCACACCAGATTGACTATAAGGTTCGTACCGTTCGCTTATATTGAGGAATACAGCTTCCGGATGCAGCCAGATCAAAACACGAAAAAATGACAGAGAATTTCATCACCAGCTGGAACCAATATAGAATGCAATCGCAATAACCGCAAAAGAGAGATCAATCAAATCCTTTGAATTTGACGCTCATTTCAACGAAGCCCTGTACCCAATCTGTACGCATATTTCGGGTATCCTGAACATGGGATCTGGGCGGAAGATCCTTTACGAAAGGTCTGTGCGATAAACAGGCAACTAAAATATATGAAATAATCTTCTAGCTTTAAGACCCTTTCGGTACCTGCCAAGCCACCCGAAGAAAGAACGTGGGCTGAGATACTTTCAGGTTGCCAAAGTCCAGACAGCAACAGTTGAGAAGCAACTGGACATAATTCACAGACTATGGGGCGATAAGATTACTAGTTCTTGTTATGATTAAAAAACCAAGGAGGAATTTACTGGACGAAAAGAGGAACTCTTAAAGGTGTCAATGCAGGGATTGACTGGCAGTACACAAAGTCTAGGAATATGAGTGACAAAAGCATTATCCATCACCAGTTATCTTTTCTTGAAGCGCAGGGATGACTGAAGCGACTGCAGCTAGTGGCCACAATGCGTTTTAGCATCTACGATGAAACTCGCAGCACTGGAAGGCTAGTTGGATGCCTAGTAAGCAGAGTTATTACTGATGGAACGTGTATCCCGTTTGTGTGGTGGGGCCTAAACCCCTTGAAGAAAACCTATTCATCAACTAGTCGAATACGAGAGATGCAGACCACAATGCAACACAAACTCTGAATGGACTAATAAGATTACAGGAAAGGTATAAAAATTGGCCAGTCATATGAAAACACTTCCGGTACTTTGTATAGACGCAACACATCATAAGCGGGAGAATCAGCTGGGACTCAGGTGAGGCACCCGTGAGATTGATATGCAAATGAGCGTATGTCATATCCGAGAGTGCAAACAGTGATGATGACTCCTCGATTGGTGACGAAAACATTTTCAAGCTAATACTCCAGCTCGGTGAAGAGATCAACGGCCACCTGGCTAACCACCAGTGGACCCACCTGAGCTACCAATATTCGACGCATTGCCAATTTGTGCTTTTATCAAGAACCAGGAGTATGAATATTGTACTGCCATGATGGTAGAAATCTGCGCCCTACGCTATCTCACAACCATTTGGTGCTTGATGTTGAATCCGCGGACCAGGCCGATAAAAGACAAATATTTTAGTATTAATCCAAAGTGAGATGTCACTGAACCGAATGTCGTAGTCAGTCGCCGTACTCCTGCATCAGAATACCAACATAAGGGTTAGTCTGCAAACAGTGGCATACAGATATGGAACTCGCACAGCGGTGTTCTGGGAAGAAGATGCTTTGAACTGAATAAATAACCATCCAAACAGTATTGTACTGGTATACGACTTTCGCAACTGGGGAACTCCTCTGCGCAGGTGGTTGTTAAATAGGGCTGGGATAAGAGCGCAGCCCTACTTGACTCCGGTGTCGATTTCGAACTCGTTTGAGGTAGTTGCACAGGTCTGCACCGGGGCCTTCATCTCAGTATGAGGCTTCGATCAGGATGAATATTTGTCAGAACAGCTAAGCTTTCGTAGGGTACTTCACAGTGCTTTTGTGTTCAATAAGTCGAGGGTTTTAAGCGCACAAACCGCCCACAGAGCGGTCGATTCCGTCCACATTTCACTTGGATTTGCCTTGCGGCAAAAGTCAAGTCGATGGTACCTCAATTACTTCAAAATCTACACTGCTCCACAGGGTTCAAGATACCTCAGTGGTTAAGACGCTAGCTTACGGGCCGGAAGGCTGTGGTTCGAACTCGACCCCTGCCTCTCGATTGCCCCCGTCTAGGCTTTGGCAACCTGCTAGTATCCCAGCCCTCGTGTCTCCTTCCGCCAGCATGGCAGCTAGGCACGGAAAGGGTGTTACAGCTGAACGATTATTATTTATTTTATTATTATCACTGCTCCTCAGGAACATCTTCCTCCATAATGTCAGCGACTAGGCGGCTGGGCAGGATACGAGCCATAATGTTGTCTGCTGTACGTAGGAGATGATTTCGTGGTCCGTCTTCCCTCGACTTCGTTCCTTTCGTACAGAGTTGTTGCTGCATCCTTCGTTTTCAGAGGTCCTAGCGCTTGTAATTTGATTTTGGGCCACTGTATTTGTCAGATTCCCGATTGTTTTGACGAACGCCGAATTCTTCCCTGTAATGGAGGTGGAGTCATTCGCATCAAACCAATCTCGCCTCAGTCCTGGATTAGATATGTCCGTCTTCAGGTCTGCTGACTTTCGGTGTGCTTGGAACTTGGTTATCTACCAGCCTTTGCATCAGAGCTTCGAAGGTGCAATCACAGCCATCCGTATGGACAATGTTTTCAATTTATTCAGCTTAGGTCAAGAAAAGATTGGAGATCACTTATCCTCCGCCCCTCCACCAATCGACTATCCAGCACAGAAAACAAAGCCTTCACGCAGTGCACCACCGATTGCAACGCACCTAGCTAAGGGAAATTGATGGAAGTAACCAGGCTACTGAACAGCAGAAAGTCTCTAAGTGAACACACTATACTGGCACGAAGTTTGTTCGGCGTCAACCCTCGAACCTCTTTACAGGCTGTTCTGCTCAATATGGGACGCCGAGCTGACCAATTGATTGGGGTGCTACCATACTACTCCGATACTCAAGGACGACCGGACGGTGTGAGAAGTGCCGAGTTTTTAATATGGCAGTCAAAGTTTTGTTTACTGGTGCTGTACCGCTTCAGAGAAGGGAGTCTCATGTCAGACCGAACCAGGGAAGATTCCGTCCGGGAAAAGATTGGGTGACCGGGTGGGTGCTGCGCCGCGTTTTGAAACGTCCCTACAAGTTTTAGTAACCGGCCACCGCTTACTTCATTGACATGCGTGACATGCATCAATAGGGAATATTTTTAGTCTACCTTGACAAATAAACAACAGTCGTTCAGCTGTAACACCGTTCCGGTGCCCAACTGCCATGTCACTCAAAGGAAGAACGAGGGCTGGGATACTGCCAGGTTGCCCAAGCCTAGACAGGAGAAGTCGAGAGATAGAGGTCGGGTTCGAACCACGGACCTTCCGGTCAGCGAATCAGCGCTCTAAGCACTGAGCATTTCGCCCTTCAGTATACCTTGAAAGCTGGTGGCATGCCAGATAAACTGATGAATCTCACCAAAGCTCAGTACTAAAGTATACAAGCATATATACATGTATAAAGTCTACGCATACATATATATACATATATATATAAGTACGTAAAAGAATCCAGGAAGGGAAAGACACAACAGCTTTAGATTCGAACTCCGGCTGGCACATGTCTTTCAGTCTCGCGATTAGCCGGACGCACTCAGCGAATTCCTCAGGAGCATTAAAGCAACTACCGATGAATTACGGTCAGACTTCGTTGAGAGCTCCAGTCGTGATCCTCTCTAGATTTTGATGCGCCGTCAAAATCCAAGGCCACAAGTGCTTTCCAAGTGAAGTGTATGTCGGCTACGTTGCTAACATGAGAAAGTTGGCCACTGGGTACAGCTGTACAAAGTCCAAGTTTTCACACTCCTTCAGTTGAGGACACGTCGCACCCATTGCAGAATAGGTGAATCAAGACTTTGGGAGATCCAGAAGTAAACGGTTGGGCGGAAGTCGGGCTGAGTTTGATGCAAGTCGTCAGCGCTTGTTGGGCGAACAACAAAGAGAAGATGTCACCAAAATATGCGAACCTTTTGATGCACAGATTAGTATATGCTCCAAACCAGACATTCATCAGCTGGAATGAACAGGTTTTTCAGTGAATAATAAGCAAACCAGTTTCATGACAGTAGAGAGATGCGTCAAGGTCGAACTTACCAAACGTCGGCCCAGTGGATCAATTTCACCGGGTAACAGGAGGCCTTCATAAATAATATGTGCCAGGATATACAACGATTGTCCCCAGATATGTGGTAGTGCTCCTTTGACGTCTCGGTCCTGTGAGTGTGGATTGGCCAATTCAGCGTCGATCCGATCGACTGGGACGGCATACGTCTCTGGCATCAGTACATTAGTCATGGTGTTGCTCAAGGAGGTTGCCTCACTGGTCCGACGACACATTGGTTTCTCCCATGCGTTGAAACCCTCACAAGCGACAGTAGACTGGTGATGTCGGAAAGTAAAGCAAGTGAGGGTGGTGTTGAAAGAGCTGGGTGAGGAGGAAGATGGTTATCTGAGGAGAAAAGCCACACTACACAAAGACTGGGAAGGAGCTACTGCCACAATAGCTACCGCACTAGTTACAAAGAAGGCATGCTACGAATGGTTTCATACGGAAGAGTAATCTTTCTGCAAGCGGTCTGGGTTGCAGCTGTCCGCTTAGTTTTGTTTTGAAAAGAAGCCTATAGTCAGCTTATTCGTACGTTGATGATGGAACTGAATGGTTTCTGAGTCGTCGCAGTAAGAACCAACTCAAACTCATCTGTTTTCAAGACTGAATTCTCAACGTGGAACAATTGGGTTGGCGTCAAAAGTGAGTTGACTGATAGCGGCCCACATAGCGACCCCACAAATAGTAAATAACCAATATATTCTGATTTAGCTAGAAAAACATGTATTCGCAAAATGAACAGTGTAGATTCGGTCCTATCGGGAAATCAATCAAGAGCTGAAGCATTGTGGTCTCAACTGGTCTTGTTATTTCTCATCCCACGTCCATAAATAAAAAACGATACCTTCCCACGTAATCTCCTGAATTCTTTATGAAATCCCAATCCACTGGAGCTCTTTTTTGCAGAGTCAGGTCAATAGTGCAGTAAACCAGGTTCTACTTGATGCACGTCTATTCACAAGCAGAATGAACTGCTAGCACACACGTGCCTAGCCCGGCCCCACTGTCAATCGCCGTCTATGGGCACCCAGTGCGTTGCTAAGTCAAGTAAAAAAGAGCGCTAATCACCCAGATGGTGGATTCACAGAAAATGAGGTAGGCAGCGGGGCTAAATTTCCAACCGGATAAGCACCTTTTGAGTGACTTCAGCGTCACAGTCCACAAAGGAGGAAAACATGCAACTGTGATACTTTCTCAGCGCGTAGCCGTCAGGCACTCCATAAGAAGCGAGATGACTGGGGTATGTCTAACTGTCTGTATTAAACAGAGTAATTAACTAGACAGAACTGAACCGGAACTGTATTGAACGGTTCATAATTAAGTTATTCAGATACATGACTAGGGACAGCGATCACTCCTAAGAAAGGCCACCATGGAGGCGGGCGTCCTCCCCGGCTCAGAGATCGTCCGGCAGAGCGCGGTTGACGCGGGACGCTTGTTGTAGACTCTCCAGGAGGTATCTGCTTAACAGAGGGATATACTTCAGAGAATCAGAGTTGTGAACAATATTAGCAATTCACACAATGACAATGCTGACTGAGCTTGTGTAACAATATACCGGTAGACGTAGGCACGAAAAGCGTTAACAGTTGCATACCTCTCGCACCACCACGTCCTGAAGCATTTGGAGATACCGATCAGCATCGTCGTAATCTTCGCGAAAAGCAGCGTCAAGCAACAGCCAGGCAAGGAACATTGGCCACTCACATTCGATACCCTCGAACATACGCAGTTCCCAAGGTTCGTAGTACTGGCGATTCGGATCTTCACGCGCAGTGCGAAATCCATCACGAATAAACCGACGACAGCCATATCTGTGACATTTCGAATGAGGAGAGAACCATCATGTGCATTCGCACCTCCACAAACATACGCAACAACACACAGTTAAGGAGTGGATGACGTGAAAAACAACCTATCGATCAGTTATAGAATGGGGACCAAAAACAGGGTTTTTCGTGCAAAAAAACAACAATTTACAGGTTTGATGAGTGCAACCTAGTAAGGTTGCTGGCTTAAGTCCACAGAAAAGACCCACGGTCTACTGAGGGATACTCAACCAGATTCCATGAAGATTCAAAAGTAGTTTTCAGCAACCGGTCGAAGGTTCACCTGACAAGATGGCAATGCAGAAACAAGACGACAAAAACAGTTCAACAACAAATCGGGTGAATTAACACGCAAGCAAGCTAACGGGTCACATGTACTAGACCAAAGGCATCTAATGAGGCATCAACATCATCTGGCTTTCACCTTGCAAGCAAAGCCAATCAAATACTGAAGATCCCAGCTGTTGCACGCTTGTCCGAAATCATCAACAATGTGCACCTCACGAATCTCTAAAGTAATTGGTCAGTCGCCCGCAGCTAAATGGTACGCCATACCCATACTATCCGGATGATGGTTGTTTATGGCTTGAAACGCAGGCAGGTAAAACCCGTACTTAGTAGCGCGCGTACACAGACTTTCATTCAATATTTTTTACGCTTGCAATTAGGATAAAGTGACAGTCGTTTAAGCAGCGGGAATTATACTCCACCAGTAAACAGCATCCTTAAGCTGAAATAAATTTAAAAAAGCTTTAGTACAACAGTAATTCCTGTTAACCTGTGTGACAACGCCGCAGGCTCTAGCGCGGAATTTGGAAGGACAGTCAACACGAAACAAACCGTAATCACCAAGTGCAATGCGAGCATCATTAAGCTCAGTATGAGGCTAGGTTTCTTGAAACAAAATAACTTCAGTATTCAGGAGATTTCTGTGAATCCTGACAGATATATGATTCTTCCAAATAATGGGGGGATGATACTGGATACGATAGGCAGAGTCCGTATTCTTTCAGCACCTTTTTGTTTTCGAGGTCACCTTCAGCCGGCTCGGGGGTTTCCATTGCTTTTCGTGCTGCTCGATGAAAGTACAATGCCATCTATTACGAAAGTTATCGAAGTCAATGAGGTACAACGTCGAAAAAAGTCACACGGTCGCGGCTGGGTGATGAGCATAGACTTGAGAAGGATTAGGTTAAACCGTTTCATAAGGGTGATAGACGGGTCCGTTGGGAATTTGTAAAACAAAACTCTGAAGACGGGCAGCGCGGGAAATTCCGAAAGTCCCGTCAATAGGAAGAAGTCGATGTCACGAGCACAACCGACATCGATTAGTGGAGTCTACAGCCAAGTGACAGGATGTCAAGCAGCTTGCCTGACTTATTTCGGTACAGAAGCGCTTTTCGATCTTGCACAAAGCAGTTCCATTTTGTGACAAAGCAATCATAGACTGCATCTATTTATGTTACTCTTGCTGCAAGCACCGTTTACTGCCACCAAATATAGTGAGGATAATGTACCCAAATCAACGATACAGACAAAAAAAGTGTGACTGTTCAACTCGACCTCCACCTCCAGGAATTTAACGGATGGTCCAACGACGCACACTAATGTGGACCCATGAGGAACTGAGACTTGCATGTCTACTAGGCACGGCACAAAAATAGATTCCGACGTCCGAAGACACTTTGCGAGTATCCCAACTTTGTAACAAAATCTTGTGAATTCTGACAGGGAATCAGGATGTGCACACCATGCTAGTTATTACCAAGTTGAAGTGCATGCAGTGTCTCACGGGGAACAGCTTGGCAAGCCGGACTACAAACTGACGAAAACAAACACAAACTGGAGAAAAATATCACCAGCATGTACGTCGCGACTGTTATAAACAGCATTATGCATCAAATGACGGAACCTAAAAATCCCAAAGACACCTGATCCTCATGCTGGCTTTTCCAAGTCAGCATATTTTTGTACAAGTAACTCATCAGGGATTACATCTGTAAACTTGAAATCCATGATCAGAGGAAGCGCGGGTTTGTCGATTGGTAAGAAGTCATACAAGTCACACACGAACTCGAGGTAGCTCAGTGGTTAAGGCGCGAACTGACGGACAGGGAAGGTCCGTGGTTCAAACCCTACATCGTCACCTCAAGCGTTACCATTTAGGCTTAGGAAACTTGACAGTATCTTAACCCTCGTGCTTCCTTCAGTTTGTGCGGCAGCTATGTGCCGAAAGGGTGTTACAGCTGGACGATTATCATTATAATTTTGCTCGATTAAGTCATTCTATTCACAATGCTTACCTGCCAAGAAGCTTCTGAACTATCGTGTCGCGCGTCTGCTTACTCAGCTGTTCATCCGTGATGGCGAAGCCAGGGTAGGTTATGATACAGAGCAGACCAGCATCCGTCTCTTTTGAGTTAGATTCGCGAGGTAGAACACTCTCCAGAACCGTGTTGCACTGTTGTGTCTCGTCAGGGAACACATGAATAGTGGATAGGGGACTACCATCAGCGCCAAACAAATCAAGATCGGTCATAGCCTCCAACGCAGCCTGTGATGAGATAGAAAACAAATTTATTTATGCAGATAGACGTTTCAAGCTTGAGTAGGCAAAAGAAGGATTTCCGGATTTCGTCAAGCGACCCATACAGCTACAAAATGCGAAATACGATAGCAAGTGAGGAGAAAGAGGAAAAATGGTCTATCTACATGAATAAATGATGACGCATTCAAATATTGGTTTACTTGTCAGTCACGCCATCACACATTGAATGCGATTTGGAGAATTTGGTCACAATTTGCGACAGGAGGGTACTATGATCTCACAGCACAAGTTACGACACACAGACTGATCAGATCAGCCATAAAAACCGTTCAGCTATAGCAACCTTTCGGTGCCTAACTGCCATGCCGCCCGAAGGAAGCGCGATGGCTAGGATACTGCCAGGTTGCCCAAGCCTAGACAGGGGAAGTCGAGAGACAGGCAGGGTTTGAACCACGGACCTTCCGGTCAGTAGATTCGCGCTCTAACCACTTGAGCCATCTCGCCACAAAAACCTATGGAAACATTATAGTGCTTAGGACGACAGGCATCAGTCGCCCATGTCCCAGGCACGATTGTTTCTAACCAACCCTGAATGGGGCGGAACTGTTGTTAGGATGCCTGTATGCTTTAATTAAGCTTCTCAGTATATTTAAGACAGCAGCAGCTTGTCAGCACGGGCCTTGAATGACTTCCTCTTCATCGCTTCCAGGTCAAAGTGGTAATTAACACCAGACATGGGGACCGAAGGGGATCAGTAATTATTTTTTTAAATAAATCAAATAGGATTCAACCAAGCTTCTGCGGTTCGTGAGAACAACTGAGAGTACCGCCGACCAATCGCTTTAAAAACGCCGCTCGAGTTAACCATACCATGAAATGAATGAAATTCGTACTACCCAACTTCATCATTCGTACCGCGGAAAATGGCCTGATACATTCCAGTGCTGGATAACCAAACTGAATATAGCACAAAAATCGTTGTAGAGATTGAAATAACACGCGTGAGGTTGCCAGTCGGTAGGAAGCAGTAATCCCTAAGGATGTCATACACACGAATTTCTGATTCCATGACCGTTCAGCGACGGTAAGCAACGGAGGACGCGCCTTCGCCGAAACCCAGCACAGAGTACAAAAGGATTGGCAACATAGATGAAACGGTCCCTCTCAGTTATACAACCTACTTTCCAATCCAGCGGAAGTGACAATCATTGAACAACTATGTAGAACATATCGGCGAGAACTTTCAGGTAAGGTATATGTCCCTTTCATACTGGACGAGTAAAGTAAGTCAACTACACTCCTAGTTGTTGCTTGCTTTTGGGTACTGAAATCTTGGACATTAGCAGCACGATCAGAGGCCACAAATTTTAACTTCCGACTCGGGAATTAGAGTAGCCCAACGGAAAATTTCAAGTCTCAGTTGGCAATCGCGCTAATTTCCCCGTGGTTTTTTCGAATAACACTTTGTGACAAACAAGTTGGCGTGCGACAGCGATATACAGGTTTCGGCTGACTGACGCCCTCCGAACATATTCACGGCAGCTGGAAGTCAGAACAAAAAAGGTGGCAAAACCTTAGTTCTATAGTTGGCGTAACCCCGAATTTCCGGGTGAAGAATGTACTTGCTCGCTCAGAATCATCTAAAGTAGCGACATCAAGCCTGAGGGTGGCAAGTAAACCCAACTGTATCAGGTACTGCGAGCGTTTTCGAGCGTAGATCAAGGAAAGCTACATGCAACCCTAGATCAAATATTCACCGATTCCGAAAATGACGTCGAAACACACCGAAATACAACTTCACAAGTTAGCGCGGTCCTGACGGCTTTACTGCTTGCGGTCCGACTCCATTAGATTGCTAGTGGTTCAGTAACCTAAACAATCGAGTTTTTATGACCTGACGCTGTTGATTGGCCACGTAGCGTTAAGTAACAAAGTAGTGTGAAGCTTGCCTGAGTCACGTTATAGTCTATCCGCACAAACAAAATACTTAATATGGGGTCTATCTTCGGAGTAGAAAAAAAAAGAACAAATGGAACAAACCCCAATTCAATCCCGAGTACAAACGAGCGTACGCGAAAATGTCGATTCCATCTAAGTTCTCAGCCACCTACAGAGGATTTACACCAACCTAACAGGGGAACGCAAGACAATAGAATCGATTCAACATGCTGGAGGGATGTTCTTTTCCGGCAGAGTGGTAACAAATGCCCAAGACAAGAATTCCGTATGGATAGCGAATAAAGTAATGACACTATGAGCAGGTTCAAAACAACTTCGTGATGGATTTAACAGAGCTGTTCACTTGCACATTCCAGTAGCAGTTATCGACTGGCGACCACCTCCCATCTATTCAGATAAATCAATCAATTTATCAGCTATAAACCGTGTACCATAGGCACATTGGTTCCAGCTGCTGCAGTTTCGATCACCGGAAAACGGGAATGTGGAACGTACAACCAAGCCTTAGAGGCAAAGGCATGTTCAGTCTGCTCCCAAAGAGGTAGGAACAGCCTGGAATAATGGTTGAACAGCTTCCAACACACCAATATACACAATACGCATTAGGCACAACACCACGCAACACTGATTATATCCGCTCATCAATTCACTTTTCTGGTTTTATCCATGCTTCCCCTCAGGAAACGCAATTAAATGCTTTTCGCTTGAAGGTTCAAAATGTCGAACAGCTTCAGTTCAAGCGGTTGCGCCTTGATGGTGAAATTCGAAAGAATAAAGGTTACTTCTAGGTTGCCTAATTTACGAACGAATGCGGAAGACATGAACATCACCAGTTGTACCTAGAACTATGCGGTCAGCTTGCTCAAGGGGTTGATTAGTCCGATCATAACAGCGCTATGCGTCTACTGATGGAGACACTAACGAGGCGATTTCAATACAATCTCTGTTCTTTTGAGAGGATGAGATCTCCATTGGGAATTTTTTCATATCGACTCTCCCCTCGAAGTGACAAACCCTCAAAGCCGGGGGGGAGCACAGTTTCTGGTTCTGCAGACGGCCAGTCCACTCCCGAAAAAACACCAGAATGGAAATGACCAGTGACAGAGACCCAGACTTTTCAGTAGACTATCACTGTAGAGCTTCATCATGAGCATGGTCGATTCACTGACACACCACATAAGTAACCTATTCTGGACTCTACTCAGCCACAGTTTAGCCTTGAATATGCGCACAGCACAATTCAAATTTGCAATGTGGATTGGATGAAACATGGTTGAAGAACAGCAGGGGAGGAAGAACAACTCAAAGATTACTATGTTCACAATAATTCTCATGGTTTTCGCCGTTAGGTAAGGCTGCGTCATCGTGGTACATTACCTCGTTAGATGTTTATTGTGTAGCTTGGAACGAGCTAGATGATAGGGAGGCAAAGCCAGCGAAATGGTTTACTATGCTGTAACTAGTACGCACCATTCACGGATGTTCAAGAGGACTGAATAACCGGAGCACTTCTTTTGGTCACATTTTGACGAGGAATTAATCTCATCAAGGACAAATTTTAACATTTCTTCAAAGGGAGGAACACCGTATCAAAATGGGGGCGGGATATGGCTCCCACTATAGTGAGCTTATTCTTGATGAGATACGAATGGAGGAGCTCCAATGTACAGAAGAGTCAAGTAAAGGGACAACGGAATACTGAAGATGTTGTCGGGAATGATGCAAATCGGTCGCACTTTTTTTCATTAAAGCTGGCGAGTATATAATACGAACCGACTGATAATGCCACCACCTTCTGTGTTTGACCATACCTTCCACACTCTACCATTTCCCGGTGACCGAAACTGTAGCGGCAGGAAACAACGTACCTTCGGTACATGGTCTATGGCTGATGAACTGAACTGAAAGGCTTTGTTGGCTTGCATGCGCAGGCTTTAAAAGTCATTTTGGCTTGTTATTAACCCACACGGGTAGCGAGGGGTTAACTACTCGAGACCTCATATGATTTTGACAGATATTCGAATCATGACCGTATGTTACTAGTGGTGCAATGTTGCTGTTTCGTGCTCGTGGCCGAACGGTTAAACTCTAAACTACTCGCCGAAAGGTCGCGGGTTCGAGACTCCATGGAATTTCATGAGGTACATACCACTAATGATCCCCAATAAGGATGAAATAACCGTACAGTGCTTCTCGGCTTTTCAGCACAGATTGGCTTCCCTTACAGGATGAAATCTCCATTAAAACCATATGGACTTTTCAATTCCACAGGAAACTTCTAATGGGAAAACTGGATCACAGAGACACAAAAAAGCCGCTGGTAAGAAGAATGCAGCTCCTAAACAAACTGAGCGACACTCCCCGAGACCGACAATAGTCCGATGTACAGTTTCTTCAATGCAACTAATCAATATTTTCGTCGACTTCGAGTCTCGAGCACCTCGGGTCCGAACAACTTAAACCGCCTGCACCGAATAATGTTGGGAAGACGCTAAATGATGCAGTAGCGTTGTCTGGAGATGATGCATTTAGGACACTTTCACTATAAGTCCAAGAAAGTGACGACCAAATCTGTGAAGATCGGCGACTTGGACGGGCCGGACTTCACAAGTATAGCGGCTTGGTGTTCGCGGAGCCTTGTTTTGATATTTAATTCAGCTGTATATCACAAGACTTTGTTGGACTGTAACCCATGCCAGAATTGTCTACGCAGGCGAAGATTTCTTTCTTCTCTTGATTATTCGGTGAAGTAACTGAACCCACGTAGTTAAGAGTCGTATTGAATTTGGTGAGCCTATGAAAGAAGCGTACCAGCCGATGTAACTAGGGTGTGTCAATCCTCACAAAGACAACGTCATTGGTGTATCCGAGATCTGTGGCACAGTCAGTTGAGACAAACTGAAAACCAGGTAAAACCCGTTCCCTAATTAAGGTCACCAGTGTTTATGACGGATCAAACAGTGATTGTTTCAATCGGAGTCAAAATGCATACGGAGGACCGCAGTTGCATTCTGCAATCTAAACTGATGCTTCAAGGTGTGACACAGGGTAAATATTCCACTTACATGACTACTCCCTGGTAGAAAACACCCTCAGCTTGACTATTTTATTGTTGCTTGTTTGAGACGAGACAGCAGTAGTGTAGCGCTTTTTTCGTTGCGCCATCAATCAGAACGACTTCCCAGTGGTTCTTACAAACGGCCATGTACCTTTTCTTCGGTGTTTGAAGAATTGCCCTAGTCTGTCGGAAACATCGCAATAGACGAAGTGGAACAAAACGGCATTGGGAAGGTTTCCAAAACAACTGTCAGGCAGAATCTGAATACTCATATCGTGATCTCTTTCTTCCCGGGGTTTCTCGCCCTCAGACAGTCTGACAATTTCAGCCGTTTCAAATTGGATAGGTGACTCGGTCGATGACATGGGGGTTAGTAATGGACTGAGTGGAGTCGATAGTGGATGCTTAAATGAATGCCCGAGAGGCCACCTGGAGTGCCTAGTCCACCTATTAGTCATTTATCAGTTCACCATGTGTTGCGAGGGTCAGAGGGAGTCCGTCCCGAAAACCGCAAACTAACATCGTCCAAAGGTTGACAGCGACCGCAGGCCAGTTATCCAATACGGTCGAAATACAATCAAGACCTACCGAGTACGCACTACAGCTCCAAAAGCATTTATAGTGAGCAGGATAATGAGTGAAACACCTGCGTCTTGGACCCTGCACCCTAGGGTTAGATCGGCGCCATGTGCTCAAACAGGTCAAGCTGTCGAGTCGTCGGCTCTGCTGCCCGACGGGTAAAACATTAGAGAGAGAGAGATGGAGTCAGGGCCTTCGAACAAAACCCTCCCTACCTCCCGCTTTCGAGTCCAAGCCTCAAAATGGGGTACCTCAAATATGTCCTCTTAATCAACCAGGGTGAGCCCGAAGTATCATTTGCTCTCAAAGTTTTATGTTCAACGATGATCCCCCTAATTTCCCTTCCAACCTATCAGCAAACGTCGCTGGATTTTTAATAGTCAGTTATCTGACCTATGCATCTTAGCCAACCCATTGCCCATTAGGAATAGACAAAATAGTGTTTTTATATACCCACGAGATTCCTTCTGTATAGGAGCTTTCGACCTATGTACTCTATGTCAAATTGTCAAACAGACAAGGCTTGCCGAGAGCATACACTACCTTAAGATTGATGTACGCTGTCTCTGAGACATGAGTAGAAGATTCCAGCGCGGTCATGCATCGTAAAGCGCCAAGAACGAACTCATATCTTTCACAGTTTCTTCGTGTGTCCGGTGTTCCATAAGAGACGACTCGTGAAATGTGCTGCACTCAGCCCCAAAGTTGAACGCGGCTTGCTAGTTTCGATTCCGGTGAGCACTGTTCGGTTATTCAGCTAAATCAAGCTTGGTCTCTATTTGTAGTCTCAGCTTATGCCCCAACGGACTGCAGTTCTGACGATGAGATGGACATTTTTTATCAAGATTTATCCGGACTGGTTCGTTAGACAAGGAACACTGATACTGTCATCCTTCCCGGTGGTATGAATGCCCACGTCGATAATCCAAACTGTTTGGAGCTACACCTGAGCGGTCAAGGCGAAGTCGATATTCGGACAGCGAAGCCTTCAGGTGTGCGCTGGATCTGAACAGCCCGATATTCCAACATATGAACTGGTAACACTTAACCCAGCAATCATAAGTGCAAACCAACTATGGACTTAACTGCATCACGTTGGTATCAGCCACTTCGTATCAGTCACTTCTTCTGGGGAACGCAGCTTGATTCCTACCAGGCCATAGTTCGAGCAATTCAGCAATAAATGTCAATTTATCATTTTCGGAGAACTCAGCAGTATCGATCTGAGCTGGTTCAGCTGCTGTCTGCAATAAATTAACAAAGTGCCGGTAACGAGCACGTGAGTGAAGCATGGCAGAATTAAAGAACAGTTATGCTGGCGGCGATCAAAGCTGTCTGTCAGATTTTTCTGATACAATAGAATGACCGATGGATATCATCCATATCACTAGTTCTGATTTATAGAACGAAATTCACATCACAGGTCAACGAGTACGATGGCGCAGAGAAATCCACCAAATGCCAAATAGTAAAAAGTTTGACGAAAAGCCAAGTGTTCTGATGGGTATTGAGCCCAGGAGATGCAGAAATATTTGCCACGAGAAACAATCGACCTAATTTGATTGACTGGCCAAAGGAAGATCACTTGTGGTTGTCAGCGAGAAAACAAGTGAACAGGACGAATCAGCGACTCATTTTTAAAAAGGTCTATTGGAAAAATTACCCTTCGATACGCATCCCGTGAACACAGTATTTGCGGGGGAATGTTAACCTTAGTTACCCGTTAGAAGAAATGAAGTGCGAAATATCCCACCTAAAACGTAGGGATACACCAAGACATGAGAGTTAGTTTACGGCCCTTTTCAAAGAAGGCGGAAAATCTCCATTTGCCCACCTGATAAAACTTATTGGTGCTATGTGGGGTAAAAGGAAAGTGCCGGAAGAATGAAGCACATCAACCGTAGTCCCTATCCTTGAAGAGGGTACATGAGCAATAGAAGAATCAAATCAAATCGTCTACCTATAGCATCCTTTCACTGCCTACATGCTATGCCAACGGAGGGAGGTACCAAGGCTGGGATACTGCCAGGTTGCCCAAGCCTAGGCAGGAGCAGTCGAGATACTGAGGTTGGGTTCCAACCACGGACTTTCCTGTATGTAAGCTGGCGCCTCAACCATTGAGCTACCCCGAGCCCTAAGAACACCGTGTGAAAGCTATAGTAGGAATAGCCTGGTAGCTCCTAACTCGAAGACACCTCTTAGCCCCATCTTTAGAAGGTTGACTGAGCACATGGACAATTCCGTGAAAACAAAGCTGGGTTCTGTCCTGCAAGACTATGCATCAATCACATCGTTGTTCTACACCAGATTATGGAAACTGACATTGCTTCCAGCAACCAGCAATGTTTACCTTGCTTGACTTGAAAGCTACCTTGGGGACGAGATGGCTCAGTGGTTAGAGCGCGAACTTACTGACCGGAAGGTCCGTGTTTCGAACCCGACGTCTGCATCTCGACTTATGTCTATGCTTCGGCAACCTGGCGGTATCCCAGTCCTCATGCTTCCTTCGGGTGGCATGTCAGCTAGGCACCGAAAGGGTGTTACAGCTGAACGATTTCCTCTACCTTGGATTTGTTGATTGTTGGGCACAATAGCAGTTTCTGTAGAGCAAAGGCGTCCCCCATAAATCCTTGCCCCTCCTTAGGGTATTGGACGCTAGCTCCCGTGGACACGCGAAGGCCTATGAAAAATATTCCCCTGAGTAATGTCAAGCAAGACTACCCTCCTTCCCTCTTCTCTTCAACCTCCTCGTCGATGTGATCATGGAAGATGCAATCCAAGCATGTGATGCTTGTGGGATCCAGTGACTACAGAGCGCTCGCTCGCAGATACCGATTACTCAGACGACATAGCATAGTATAATGAATCTAAAACTGCGTTTCATATCTACAAAGTGTACATTGCCGCAGTATGGCTGGGTAGGATCAAACCTGAATCTCATGCTTGCGCACGAGCCGATCGAGCTGGTGTATGAGTTCTTATACCAATGTAGCTGTATCACTCCTAATGGAGCCGACATTTCCATCTGGATCGGGAAGATCAAAGCGGCCGTTATCAATATGCATAATCTGGTATCAGGTTATCTGTCAAGAGTCAAGTTTACGGTGCTGCGGTACGTGCCACATTACCATATGGGTCGGAAACCTGGCCGCCGGGCGCTGTGGACGTTAAAAAGATTTCAGCATTTGACTATTGGTGTGCCGGAGTATTGTCCGAGTCTGGTGAGAACGTCAGATCAGTAAGGCTGAATTCGAATAGTTTTCTGGAGGAAATAACTTGCCCACGATAAATGAGCTGAGCACACTCCACAGGTTGCACTGGCTTGGTCAAATGTGTCAGCCGAATTCTTCGGATAGCCCTTTCCAAACAGCCACATGGAGAGATCCGCACAACCCTGGAGATGTCGAGCAATGGCTTGGTAGCGAGGTATAAAGACCATCACCAGTGAAGTGAGCTGCACTGTTTGAGGACTCGGAGACGGGACACGTGGTTGGAGACATTGGCAGACATCGCCCAGTCGCGCGGCTAATGGCATAAATGCATCCAAGTTGTTGGTTTCGGTGTACAACTTTCCCTCCTAATCTCCACAACGGAAAGTCAACTGCTAACACTGGATTCACGCGTCAACGATGTGAGCCACTGCCCTTACTTCCCCAGGTCATCGGCGAACGAAATCGTGACAGCTATTGTTCAGTTGCAACAACCTTTTGGTACAGTTACCACGCCGCCTGAAAAAAGCACGAAGGTTGCCACCAGGTTGTCCAAGCCAAAATAGGGGCAATCGAGATGCCGAGGTTGGGTTCCGACCACGGATAATCGAGTCGGTAAGTTCGCGCTATAGTCACGGTACAGAATGCACACAGTTTTCAGCCGAGATATGTCAATTGATACTGGTACAAATAAAAAAGCTGATGCCACCAAACAGAAGCCAAAATGACATTGATACCAACGGGCGATAGGCTGTACTGGACACTTCGCTGTCTTTGTACTTAGCCTACGTCAGTTCTGTCACAGTAGATTACTGCGTGGCACCATTTTACGGGTACGTTCAGAATGTAAGTTTAGAAATCATTGTTGGTAACTGCATTCATGGTGAACAAAAACTGAGGAGGCATTTATTACGAGAAACTGGCATTCAGTCTTGTCTACCGGCAGCACTATAAGCACCGTTTCGTTCATCACTTTCATCGTTGCCATCACCAACTGCAGATTGTGTACAGCTTGTACACACATGTAAGCAAGAATACCAAACTAAAGGGTTGTGGGATCAATGGAAAAATCAATTTGTTGTTATTGCCTGAAACTCAGGTTGAGACACCGTAGTTTGAATTTATTTACTATCTAGCTTGAATGGCAGGCTTCACCGACACGTTTATACGAGGTCCTACGCAATAAAACAATAGGTTATACCAAGAACCCAGCTGAATCTCTCGCTTATGATGTTCTTCAACTGAATGCAATGCGATGTCTCGAATATCGTAGTAACCGTAAAATGAGCGGCCTGTTGCATTATATTCAGTTGATTGAGAACATCATAAACGAGAGATTCAGCTGGGTTCCAGGTGAGTCAACCTTCAAAACCAAATTAGCATACACATGTGTATGCTGGATTTCGCACAATTTGGGTGCAAGTAGAATATAAAGTTGACAAAAACTCGGGAACTGCACCTACCTGATGATCCCCAAGAAAGACGAAATCGGGTTGTCAAAGAGTTTTCAGCAACCTTACGAGCACCGCATTGCGCCTGTACAATAGTTGGTGTTTAATCTAGGTTGCTAGCAGATTTATGAAAATATCACCTGTACTGTTCTGATGACAAGGAGCAGCCCCTCTACCTGTAAAAGTATTAGTGGGTGATGCGGGTCTTTTCTGCACCCACTTTTGGATGTGGATTTCAGGGTCATTTGCGGCAACAAGTGGATTGAGAACGTGCAGAGGAGTCTTATAAAGGAGGGCACGATAAGCTAGTACAGTTCGGTAGCGACAGGTCATTTGTCCGTAAAACCAATAGGGCTTGGACCAACGTACTGAAACCTGACAATATGTGCTATAAGTCTAGGGTTTGCAGAGGCAACGAATGACGTATTTCTGTTGAAGCCCCAGAACGACTACGACCTTGATAGGTGGAACCAACTAAAGGTCGGCTGCAAATTAAATAAAGACTGGGATGGGGGAGAGTAACAACTGCTGAAAATGCTCTCTAATCTTATCTATTCAGCGTCGTGAGGTAGATAGCCCAACTAAACATGAACATATAATGGCTGACTGAGAGAAGGATGGGAATAGAGAGGAGGATGAGAGTGAACTGAATGGATCTAGTTTAAAGGGTTTTTGGTTGAAGATAGGTGTGTCGTCTCTGGAATGTCTGAGGGTGTAGCCCCTGTGGGGAGGACAATAAAATCTATCAGAATTTTTGCCTCCAAAACGTGCTCAAGGCATCGTGACTATATCGGACTCAACTTTTAGTTTCTATCTAAACAAAAATGGCTACTACACATTATATGCACAGTCCACCATCTTGAGAAGCAGTAAGATTTTGCAAGGGCCTTCGAGGTGGGATGTTAGCTAACCTATGAAAATGACAGAATACTTTGCGGAATACATCCTAACACAATGTCCGGACAATAAGTTTATCATCAAACATCGCGCACACATCCGTTAGGACGCCGTGTGCGTGCACTTGAAATCACAGTACTTTCGAATTCAGTCCGCAGTTGGAGCGCATACAATGTGTACAAATGGGATTATCTTTTGGGTTTGATGTGGCCTGAATCAGCTGTTCACGGTCGCCATGATCGTAATTAACAACTCGGCGTTAAAGGCGTCTCAGTGGCCTTGAAGAAACACCACTCATGAGGTTGTTGAAAACTCTTCGACAGTCCACGGCCAGTTCCATCCTTCTTAGTGCTTATCAAGTAGGCGCAGTTTCCAGGAACCTAATTTGTATGACCTTATTTAACTTCAGGGCTATCAAGGTTGACCACGTACCGTTGCCTGTACATGACAACCTGGAATAAACTAAGTACTTGTGAGAACTGCTCAAAAGGCTTCTTGATAGCATACGAACATGTACACTTAATCAGCTACAAACCACGTACCGGAGATATGTTAGTTCAGTTTGATATGGTTTCGGTCAACGAAAAATGGGAATCCGAAGATATAGCCAGGTATAAGAAACAGTGATTACATCAATTACTTGGAACTGAATCATTCTAGTCACCCGATATGGTGAGGAACCTGGTAGCGATAGCTTTGATAGAGAAACACTAAATGAGTGATTGGGCCATACCTATCAGTGTCACTAAGCATCGAGGTGAGTACCATGGCAGTTGCCAACTCGGCCGAGTTTACTGTTTGGAGTTTCCATGCTTAGTTCCAGACCATGATGTATCCGTCTCTCAGTCGTTCAGTCAGCAAACGGGGGAGCGAACAAACTCTGTGGGACAGACAGTCCTGTGACACGTGGAGTAAATAGTCTAACCACCATAATTTATGAAGCGCAATTTGTTCGTCCACCGCGGGACTGTTACTTCTCTCTAAAACCAATTCAGCATTGCTAATCGGATGTTCCAACCAAACCTGGTCAGTACTTCAGATGCATGGACTTTCAAACAGCGAGTTTTAGAGTATCTTCTGTGCGCAGGGGCCACGTTTCTAATCCAATGAGCAACATGCACCGCATTACCGCAATGTATACCCCGCCCATGACAAACTGACGCCAAGCCGGTGCCATAGGTAGCGAAGGCTAGTAAAATCTATCATGGTATTCCAGATTCGAGAAATGCTCTCATCATTAGCCAGTCTGCCAGAACTTATAAAACTGTCCAGTTTAAATACTACGTTGATTGGCTGGTCTTCAAGCATGAGGTTTGTGTTTGATCTTAGTCTCTGGAACTACTCGTAGTACCCCAAATTACACGTTCCCTTTGGCCCAGATGCTGTCCTTTGCTTTCTGGGCATTGCTAACCCTTATGGGACGAAGCTACAGTCAATGTGTCTCGCGAGGTCACTGTAGTACTGAGGACCAACCACCACATCAAGATTACAGCTATAGGTCAGGCTGCAGTAACATGGAGGAGAGAGGAAAACCCGCTGTCAATGTCGCGTAAAAATGTTCGCAACCATATAATTATCATCAATAAAGTAAGTAGTTATTTCGGCAAAGAGATGGTAGTTCGTGCCAGGGGACATGGAAAGCAAAAAAACCTAGAAGTTATGCGTCCAATAACCGGTAGTGGACTCATCACAATTTAATGGAAACCACCCATCTACATTCTGATTGGAGTAGCCAAGTCAAAACCAACATCACTTCTCTTACTCAGCCCGGACGCATTTTAACATGGTGATGATAAGGGACGAACCAGCTTCTAAGGCTTGATTACCGTTTCAATGAGTCAGGACCATGAAGGAACTCCAGCTATTAGTTCTATCTGTATTCGAGGAGCTGTCGGGCCTACCACTGGCACCATAAATACGGCTCCATCTAACCAAAACCAGTGTGCCAAACCGTGACGAAAAAGCTACTGCCCTTTTTAGATACATTTTTCAAACCCTTAGATGTACAAGACGGAAATAGGGAAGCATAACACGCGATTGATGGGCTCCTTTAAAGTGCAGACAAAGATTGGGGAACACAATCTCTGAATACAGAAGAAAACGGGGGAAGCTTACCTTGGCCATTCCAACGGATGTAGTATTCAATTCCGGCAAACCATGATTTGTTTTATCACCTCTCTCCCAAATGCCGTAATCCTGAGAAATCCATTATTTGGTCTAAGTTGCTTACCGGTATTCGATAGGCGTGCTCAATGTAGAAAACCAAGTTTTGTATGAAGGCGACCTCTTCAGTAGTCCATATGATGCGAATCCCTGAAAGGATAAACTAGCTAACTGTTACGAAACTGACCTGATGCAGTCATTTGCGCCAGTGTCAGGAGATAGACTGACACAGCGTCAATCTGAAGGTGGCCCCATTCATTGTCACCAACGACAGTTTTGCACGTGTTCGCATCAAACTTCGCATGCAGAGAGTGCTTTGGATCTTCAAATTTTTTGAGTGTTTCAACTTTGTCTGCTTGCTTCATGTAGCAAACCAAAATCCCTCTCATCAATTTTACCACACACTACAGGATAAAAAATAGTTCATATGCAAATGAGTTACCTTTTCAAGCTCGTAGCTGCGCGACCGGTCTTCGTCAACATCCGGCAGCTTGCGATAGGCTAGTGCAAGTCCCCAAATTGACAACGATGCATAGGTGTTGTCACGTACCCACGCATGAGAACTACTTGGACAGGAAGGTATCAATCCAGTAATTGTGTTCTGCGAATACGGATACAGAATTAGGATAGCTTACCTGGTGACATAAGATGGTAGAATTTAGGAGGTCGTAGAAGTAGTCCAATTTCTTTTTATCCATGTCAAAGAGCTCGGGTCAGTTAGTCAAGTTGTAGTCATTGCGTGAGGAGCCATAAGCTGGAATGCTCTTGAAGCGAGAGGTGCCAGATGAAGATATGCAGAAAAATAGGTTAGGAAGCACACGAATAATCCCTATCTACTGGTAGAACCGTATAAGCAAGTGATAGCGGTAACAACAAACAGAGCAAAAAATTAAATCTTCTTTGGCAAGTTCCAGCCAGATCCACATTCCACTGCTTTCCAAGAGGAAACGCGGCACTAAATATGACAGCTGATGTCGATTTATCGGCTTGCAGTCGCAAAATTCCAGCTGCAATGTTTTAACCCATCCAAGGTAAGGTAATTGCAACAACCTGCAAGCGTTCCATTTAGACAGTCTGAGATGAAGAACTATTTGTGATGGTGAACTATTCCTGAGATAAACAGGCATATAAATCAAATTTGACGCAGGAAGGGTATTCAGTTGGTGTCGAAAACATGTTTTACGCTCCTCCACCACTGAACTGTCCGCCGTTGGGGTACTCATCCAGGAAGCCGACAGCTACCAATGGAATTATCCGTGTAGGATATTGTGCCCCGAATAGGCAGATGGACAATCTTGGGGCAGTTTATTCAAAGCGCGACCGATAGTGAATCGGGCGGTCGAACGTGAGATACACGGCACATGTTAAGAGAATATCCCATCTATGAATGAGACAGGCGACAGCTGGTCTAATTCTACAGCCTTGTGTTGCCGCAGGTGTTGAACTTTTCGGGGAACTTCAGATGAGGAGGGGGTCGATATTTATTGAACACGATAAGGTGGGAGGTGACTGCTTTAACCCAGGCCCGTTTAGTTTGCGCCAGGACCAAGTAGATATCCAGCGACCGTATTTGCTGTGAATTCAACTATAGAAATGGTTGCAAACTGCAGAGCATTTTAGAGGTGCAATCATTGGCCTGCGATGGGTCCGGTGAGTGTAGTTGTGAAGTAATTCTGGTTGGACCTATCGAAATAAATGAATTCGCTGCCTTTGCATCATGCACTAAAAACAGACTCTTGAACAAAGCAGGGTCCAGTGGAAGTTTATTCCTTTCATTATGGTCTGTCATCTGTTACATGGCGATGCTCAGAGTCTCTAAGGTCTCGGTCGGTGCGGGGTGCTTGCCACGTTAACTTAACAACCTAGAAGTGTACGTTTTGATCTTCAAAAATGCGTTTCGGATGCATCTATAGGCTCAAATAAGATGTCAGCCAGAGGAAGGATACAAGCAGGCAGTATATCCAGAGTAGGATTAGTTCACCAGTTAGATGTTTCACTGATTCACCCGTTTAAGCGGATGGATACACAATAGTCCCCAAAACAACCATGATAAGAAGTGGATGCTGTAGAAGCGGATTCGACCTGAACATTCTTGCAGCGTCTGTAACCAGGCGCAGTGGGAATCACACCGACCCCATCCTGGAAGGCAAGTTGCACTGACAGCACCCAGACTTTTCGTAATCTCTTTCATGCCAGGTCAAGGGTTGGTCGCCTCTGTGCTTCCGCCACTCTGCACTGGGCACGGAAAATAGCGCTTTTCTAAAGACGATGGCTCGGCGTGCGCAATGCATGACCAAAAGAACGTAGCTTCTGATGCTAGACACATTCTTCAATGAAAGACCACAGTGCACAACCGAAAACTCGCTTTCTAGCTACCCATACGAGCTGTGGATCTGAGACAACGATTGTCGAACACACATCTCAGTTCGGCCGCTCGAACAGGCCAAGTCTCAGAGCCGTACAAAAAACGGCCCGCACTGTAGCTTGATACGCACGTCCCTTGAGATTCAGGGATACACCACTTTGATGCCATACGTGTCTCAAATTAGCAAACGCGACCCGAGCCTTACAGATTCGCGCATTGATCTCATCTGTCACACTACAATCAGAACTAGCACAACTTCCAATATACGTAAAACGTCCTACAACTTCCAGTGCCCCTCCCTGGATTGTAAGTGGCGTGTTTAGTGACTGCACGTCCAAGTGCGAAGTGCATACCAAAGGACGAGATGACTTTAGTCAGTTCATCCAAAAACACCTGCGTCTTCTCTTTCTCTTCAAAGATGAGAACGACGTCATCTGCGTATTCCAGATCGATAAGGTTTTCATCACAGGCTATTTGAACACCGAGGTTTCGGAGACCTTTCAGCGTTCGTCTCATAATTTCATCGATCACCAAGTTAAACAGGAATGGAGAGCGTGGGCGTCCCTGACGGACACCACGTTGCGTACGGAAGCTTTTGGAGAGCTCTCCATATACTCCCACAAGCCCGACAGTCTGAGAATACAAGCGGTGTTGATGAGCAAGCGTGTTAAAAAGGAACACACCGGTCATCTGAGTCGAATGCGCCTTGTAAATCCAGGAATAATAAAACTGCGGGTCACTTGTACGTATGGCGTTGTTCTAGCATCTGACAGTGAACATTTGGTCAACACAACCCCTACCCGGCATCGATGTACGTTTGTTCTAGTTTCAGTCACTGAGAACAAAGAAAGTAAGGGAATGACAGCATGCGTTGTGTGTGTGTGTGTGGGGGGGTAGGTCGACCAATCAGCTCGTCCACATTAAAACTGTTCCGTTTGTACGGAATGACACGGAGTGGGAGAGCTGTGAAGATAATGGCTTTCGTGAAGACTCCTCGCTAATTACGCGATATATCCGTATATATTAAGGTCTCCAACCAATGCTTTATCGCGTCCCGCGATCCCGGGGATATGGCAGTTATTAATACTAGTAATGGCTTCAATGCCTCGTTGCGAAGCCATGAACTGGCCAATCCTGGGTCATCGCCATCGGATAAAAGGCAGGGTAAAAAGAGGGTTCTATGAGCACACGGAACAAGGGGTTTAACCAGTGCGATCAGCCGATCTATCAATGGAAAGTCGTTGAGCTATAGCACCCTTCCGTTCCCTAGCTGCTATGCCACCCGAAGGAAGCACTAGTGCTGAGATACTGCCAGGTTACCCAAGCTAGACAGGGAAAGTCGACTTCTCCTGTCGGTGGAGAGTCACTCTCCTGAAAACCATTTGGCGTATCTTATCATTACAGAACAGATGTTCCCGCCAGGCTCGTGCAACGCTTCGCAAACACCGATGATCAAACAGCCTTCGAAGACCTGCACGCAACAACGACCTTTTTGTTATCCGGAAATCCACACGGATCCCGTTTTACCGCTCGCAGTCAGGCGCCGCTACGGCCAAGAAAGCTATCCCACTCAAGATTGGCCAAAAATTCGGGACGCTTGCCAGTCCAGCATCACGCCGAGTTCTGATTGGTCGAAAGTCTGGACCCAACAGCCAATCACGACCCAGTATTGGTCGAATGCCGGTTGCCGGTGGCGCATCCAGAATGCGCCAGAAGTTCCAGAAATTTGTTGCCGCTTACGCTATGTATATGAACCTCTGTACAAGTGTTCTTCACTTCGTTTGGGGCGTTAATACAATTTGTGGACCTTTGGTGATTGTTTCAATGTGAAAGCTAGCTTGGGAGGCCCAGACGGGGAACTATGCCGAGGAAAACACCGTCACTACAGATGGGGAACGGGAACCCACGATGTCAATCGAATTTATTCAGCTCCGAGAACTAGTACAGCAGCACCGAAATCAGTTTGGAGGACCGCAAATGAAGCTACACCCTGTTTTCAGTGCCTTGCGGATTGACGACAGCCGCTGAACGACAAGAATAAAACCGACCCGGGAAACTTGGGCGAAAGCCTCGATCCTGTGTACCAATCCATGAATCACTTACTCAGAGACTGCATATCCAAACATCAGCCGCCTGTAATACTCAGTCTTCTGTTTCCTGAACTGATGCAACCGTGGCCTCAATTATGGAGTTCACATTCGGCCCACTTTCTGGCCACACTTTTGACTCCTGGTTCAAGCGGTACGAAGACGTCTTCAAGGTGGATTTCTCCAACTCTGATGACGGCCGGGAAGTCAGTTATTCCTGCAAAAAACTCGGCACACCTCAGCCTTGATGGAACAGTGGGAACATTGTCCAACATGTTTGGCGACCAAATATCGCCGTTCAATATCCGTTACGAATGCCTACATTTGGTTAGGAAAGATTATGAGGATTTCATCACGTTTTCCGGTGTTGCCAATTGGGAATACGCGCGCTTCAAGCTCAGCTCAATGATGGAGAATCAGTTTAAGTGCCTCATTTTTGTATCCGGTCTCCAGTCGTCCCAGGATACTGACATCAGGACCCGGCTGCTTAACAGAATTGAACAGGATGCCGAAATGACGTTGCAGAGCCTCACCACCGAATGTCAACGCCTCATCAACCTGAAGCACGACACGGCTATGATCGGCCAGTCATCTGTGACTCCAAGCAGCTGCGTACAGGCACTCAATTCCAACGCGCCTAAGAAATGGGACAACAAACCTGATCTAAAACAGAGCAACCCTCCCACAATTTGCTGGAATTGCGGTGAGTGGCGGTTTGCTCGTTACTGCTGGATTACGCGTCATAAATTTTCCAGGTGCAATCGCGTGGCCACAAATAAGTTTTATATCGACCTCAGAGGCCGCAGCCACCAGCACACACCGTGCAGTCCACAAATCGCGGTCCAACGCCGTGTCGGCGACATTCAAAGTTGATTTTGATTGCTGAAGAATTTCGTGACGTTTCGTATCAACAATATCTCAGTTCGTTTGCGGCTTGATACGGGCGTTGACATCACGCTACTCAGTGAACGAGCGTGGAAACTAATTGTTAAGCCGCATATGAAACCGACCGGACATAGGGCCCGTAATGCTTCTGGCGGTAAGCTGAAGTTGACTGGCGGGGTTGACTGCTCCATGAACCTCAATGACTCGACGGCACAAGCTACCTGACGTCACGCCCCAAACTTGACCTCACGGGGCTGGATTGGATCGAAAACCTGAATCTGCTGGAGAAGCCAGTTAATCTATTTGCAACCTGACACACGCGGCACTCGGAGGTACCCACAAACCAACGCACGTTGCGAAGCCTTCACTTCAGGATCTCCTACGACGCCATGCATTTATATTCGCCAATGAGCTTGGACGGTGCACAAATGCAAGTCATACTGTGCCTCCTTCCCGGTGCCAAACCAGTTTTCAGGCCAAGATGCCCAGAAGAATATGCGGAATTACCTATCGTTGAAGAGGGAACTGGACCGACTACAGAATGCTAGTGTTCTTCCACCAGCCAACTACTCTGCATGGGCCCCACAGATCGTGTTGGTGAAGAAGGCTAACGGGACCATCCGGCTGTGGGCAGATTTTTCCGCCGGTCTCAGCGCTTCACTGGATGCCCATCAATACCCTCTGCCTCTTCCAGACGATTTGTCCGCGAAACTGAATCGGGGTAAATATTTCGTAAAGATTGATATGGCCGACGCTTACTTCCAGGTTGAAGTTGAGGAAGAATCCCGAGAACTTCTGATGATCAGTACGCACCGCGGTCTGTTACAGTATACTTGACTGCCATTTGGTGTCAAAATAGCGCCAGACATATCTCGACAGATCATTGATACGATGCTGATGGATGCCCCTGGCGTTGATGCGTTTTGGGCGATCTCATTGTCACTAGTTCCAACCTTCCCGAATTGTGGCAGCGACTCGGGTACGTGCTTGGTCGTATTCAAGAATATGGCTTCAGAGTGCGCCGAGAGAAATGCACCTTCTTCATGCGGTCGATAAAGTACTGTGGTTTCATCATTAACTAACATGGCCGCCAACCAGACCCGGAGAAAATCGAAGCTATCAGACGTATGCCAGCACCCACAGACGTGACGTCCCTCAGGTCCTTCCTCGGTCTCGTCAGTCACTAAAGTTCGAACCTGCCTGCCATGCATCGCCGCCGAGGCCCACTAAACCAACTACTTACCAAAGACCACAAGTGTACATGGTCCGAAGAATGCCAACGCGCCTTCGGCACTGTCACATCCACGCTGAGTTCCGATTTGCTACTCACTCACTACGATATATATCTGGAATTCGTTGTGGCATCAGACGCCTCGAAATATGGAATCCGATTACAACCGCGACGCTGCACAAACAGGATCCGCAAGCCAGTGAGGCCACTGAAAGGGAACCCTCAGTCTCGAAGCCATGTCAACAACCTTCAAGGGAGAGAAGTTATGCGGACTTCCACACGGATCCCGTTTTACCGCTCGCAGTCAGGCGCCGCTACGGCCAAGAAAGCTATCCCACTCAAGATTGGCCGAAAATTCGGGACGCTTGCCAGTCCAGCATCACGCCGAGTTCTGATTGGTCGAAAGTCTGGACCCAACAGCCAATCACGACCCAGTATTGGTCGAATGCCGGTTGCCGGTGGCGCATCCAGAATGCGCCAGAAGTTCCAGAAATTTGTTGCCGCTTACGCTATGTATATGAACCTCTGTACGCATGTACATTAAGCTTTTTGGGCGCTAGTATACTTTTCGCTCCTTTGGTGGTTGTTCGGATGTGAAACCTGGGTTGGGAGGCCTAGTCCAAGGACGATGCTGAGGAAAATACACACATTTTCTGAACCACAAATGAGGGTAGCACTGCACACTCTACCCGCCTGGTATCCTATTGAAGTCACTTCAGCGCCACAAGTTTCTGTTGAAAAAAGTTACCCTGGTCTCTGATTCAGTCGTGGTTTCGTCTGCGATTCTAGCGGGACTTGCGCAGCCGGCCAGATATATAAACTAGTCTACCACATCGACCGGTTCATCTTCAAGCACTGGTCTTTGGTCTAATCCCACAATGTTAAACAAGCACTTTACACTCTTCGGGCACGAACGGCAGACCGAGCTGTGCAACAGTTATTTAGTTTACCCAAAATAGCTTGCGCTTCTGGAGCGTCTGACCCAAGTGTAATAATTAATAATAATCGTTCAGCTGTAACACCCTTTCGGTGCCTAGCTGCCGTGTCGGCCGAAGGAAGGGCTGAGATACCGCTAGGTCGCTTGTGCCTAGAGAGTAATAATCGAGATGCAGAATTTGGGTTCGAAACACGGACATTAAAGTCAGTAAATTCGCGCTCTGCCCGCTGAGCTATCTAGAGCT
Source organism: Clonorchis sinensis (assembly GCA_003604175.2). NCBI lineage: Eukaryota > Metazoa > Platyhelminthes > Trematoda > Opisthorchiida > Opisthorchiidae > Clonorchis > Clonorchis sinensis. The sequence continues at coordinate 145,207,009 of CM030369.1, read as the reverse complement.
CTCTGATCAAAAACAGCAATATCGTCGGTGTACTCATTGCAAGTGTACGTACGTAGGTATTTTTGATCTTAGAGGTGTGAGGGGCAGTAAAGAAGACCCACGCAGCAGTTCTGTCGCGCTCAAGCAATCATATTCCACCCTGAAATTCCATTGTCGGCGGGGACAAGATTAATTGCCTCCAAAATGTTCAACTCATCACTAGAGGCGGTGTCTCTCTGGACAATCTTTCTCAATTTCCTAGGAGTTTACCATCCGCCAGCGCTTTGGCAATCCTTAGGCTCCTCATTCGACGTTTGAAGGACCTGCGCGTGGCATAATCACTCTTGTTGATATGGCTATCGTGACAACAGTCATGAGGAAATCTAGTGATGGCCCAAGTGGTTAGAGCGCGAATCTACTGACCGGAAGGTCCGTGGTTCGAACCCGACCTCTGCCTCTCGACTTCCCCTGTCTAGGCCTGGGCAATCTGGCAATACCCCAGCCCTCGTGCAACCTTCGGGTGGCATGACAGTTAGGCACCGAAAGGGTGCTACGCCTAGTGATCATTGGTGTGTAATCGACTCCTGGCAGACGGTACAAAAGCTGTGACCATGGTTTCTTCTATTTTTTCAGCCGTAATTAAAATCGCCGTTATCAAAATTGCGGCCGGAAGACTTACAGTCAAATCCCAGTATGCATTGTTGGTGTATTGCTGATGAAGACTACTGCCATAAAAACTCGATGTTGTTGGGTTGCTGACAAACTTCGAAGATGAAGAATGGCCTTGCATTAACCTTCGTATTTCGGAGTTGGACTGGAAAAACTCACGTGTCCGCACATTCTTGTCGTCAGAGTTAAATACTCCGGAATGAACGACAACATTGTGTCGAGGTTTTCCACCGGCAGCTGACTGTCGCATGGTCCAAATGAGTACAGGGCTGGCTTGCAGTTGGTATTTTCCAAGTAACACGGTGTGAACCCCTGTGCTGAAAGTTCATGACGGCTGGAAACGGGTGATGTCCAGCACATAACTGAAGAAGTCGCACTTCATTATCTGTGCGGCGAACATCAACCCCGAAACGGTCGCCAGGATGGGCTTCTGCCGAGCTTAGCTGACCGACTTGGGCATTCATATCTCCTCTCAAAATCCGTACTTGTCGTTGACCAGAGGGACCAGACAAGTCTCGCCGAAAGGTGTCCTTCTCAGACTCGAGCTGTCGTTTGTCATGGCGTACGCTAACACAATAAGTGAACATACAATCACTGTTCTGACACGTTACCCATGCTTCTTCTGCATGTCGAACTTACTTCGGAGGAGAAAAGGGAGTACCTACAAGGACAGGAAGCGATTCCAAAACGTTGATCCAAATAAATTAGAAAAATTGACTACTTGCTTAAGGTCTTGACAGAAGTGCAAACCTCCCCTGAACTCTAGGGCACCGTGAAACAGTCTTGAGTTTTGTTCTAGTAATATAAACTTTGATAACCAAAGCTACTGATTTTTTGGCCTCCAAGCACACTAAACATGATCACCGTGATTGATAATTGTATAAGAATTGATAAGGTGCGCAATGAGGCGTACGTGATGCACCTTAGAGTGGGGTCTCCAAAATCGCGCGTTGCTAGTGCTGTTCAAAGTGCCCCCATATCGTTAGCAAGCTCAAACTTTCAACCTCTTTAGGAGAATCCTGACTCAAGATGAAGGGTAAGAATACCACCAACGCCAGGAACATCAACGTTAAGACCGAATAGCCCGTATATCTGTGCCGCCTAACCAGATCGAACAGGTCCTTCCTTACTTTGACGCTGACCAGCCCCAATAAGTTTATGGGAGGGGCGCTTCACCCTAGATACAGTCAAGTACAAAGGGTACCGTGTATTCGGTCATTTCAGTAGTGATTAGCTAGATCGACGCAGCAGGTTCGTCGAAGCTTGATCACGATAATATCTTTGGAATCGTGGACAAAGAACTCCTGTTTCACTAGAATGGAGAATACCGCTCATCCCAATCTGATTTAAGACTATCTTCCCAATTATACTCAGCTCACCTACTTTAGTGAAGAAATGTCCACCTCAAATTCATATTGGCGTACCTCTCCTCTTTTTATTCGGTTTGAAAAATATGTGAACCTTGCACCTGAAATCCTCTCTGAACGCCAATGCACTGACGATATTGTGACTAATTGCGACCACTTTATTGCTGAAATGAACGCAAGTTTACACGGCGGACCGACGAACTAGTACGACGATCATACAACCCTTCATTCTCTCTCGATAGCTAATAATTTAACGGTGTCTTGCTTTTACTCGCTCCAGACAGGCGACATCAAAGCCATTTTGCTGGAATCCGTGGTATAAAGCTTAACTAATCAGAACGTTTGGTATTGCAGCATTGTTCTGGTATCTTTGCCGCTGACACACCTTTTTGAAGGCTCAGAATTCATCTGCCATGCTGCTACACTGAAGTAGCCACGTCCCTTCGACTCTTACCAGTCAGTGTTACCTGATGTAGTCTTCCACACGAGGGAATTACTGTTCACTTGATCTATTCTTCGGAATCGTTAATAACGATAACTCGGTTGTGGCCAGACAACTGAAATGTCTCCGGGGGCAGTGGAGCTAGTAGAGTGATCTTGGTTAACAATGATGCCAGCGAACACGTGGATGCAGAAACATACTTCAGGCACGGAATCCTGACAGCATTGCAAGCACTAAAACATCCTACATGCGTTCATATGTTGTACTTTTAACCACCAGGGACATCGCTTCTTGAGATTCTACAGTCTCTTAACTCGACGGACATCTGGTGAATGCCCTTCGAGTGTGCGGTGGTAGCAAACACATTTGAACTACCCCCAGGATTCTCCCGTCCATTACTATTACAGAATGCTTTTGTATCTCATTCGTTCATTTATTCTGTGTGCGGTAAGTATGCAGTACATACTGAAAATTACCCTGTAGCGACGCATCAAGCCTGTCCTGACCTGACTGGGTCTGTTGGTCAAGGATTTTACACTGTTGCCAAGCTATATACACCAGCCTATTAACCATTTCCACTTTGTGCATGGCTTGGCGAAATGGAGTCACCGAGGCACAAGGTCTTCTGACAACCGAAATGTGTGACCAGACCAACATGTCCTATGGGACGTAGCTTGCTAATCTAACGTGAGTGAGTCGGTTTTAACGAAAATCACTCAGCATGCCTAACAGTCGCTGACCCAGTGTTCCCGTTATAGGCAGCCATTGCTTAAGATACACCGATAGTCAACCTCTGAAAGTCTACGTGTCTTCTGCGTACTGGTTCTACCGTGCGAATACGCACAAATTTCGGTTCACCTGTTGCTCGATTACGAAATCAGGCAATGAGGCGGTGATCGCTTGACAAAACCTGTATGAGAGTATGTGGATCAGCTAGGACCCCAGTCAGTGTTCACTCACTGAGTTGACTACGTCCTTTTTGAAATTCCCAGAGCAAACAATCGGTGACAAGAGACAAAAAGTTAGGGTCCCGGTAACGTCACATCTTTGAAAGGTTTTCTGACTTGCGGGGACCGTACTTAGTGCACAATGTCTGGACCTACGAAGAGTGCCTTATTGAATTTTTTCGCTGTACTTCATCTTTCCGTTCGAATCAGCTATTCGTAGGAGTAAGACTCAACGGGGTATATTGCTGTTCGATAAACTCAACCCTGGCAACTTTTGTAAGTGTGCCAAGTCTTGGCAACCAAAGCGTGATGGTTTCAAGGATAAAAAAGACAGGTAGGCACAGCGGGTAAACTGGGAGCACGCCGCGCATCATTATAAAATTATCCGAGATTCCACCCCCCTGAATATGGTCTGTTCGCAAAGCAGTGGAGTGGAGGTGATGAAGGGGGCAAACTAAAGTCGATTTTCTGGAGAAAGACTAAACCCTCCTTCGTTAAAAGGTACCGTTTGCTTTGTAACACATACTGCTCACAAAAGAAGGAAACCTTCAAACAAATACATTGTTGTTGGCCCCTTCAGATAATCTTCCCAGAGGGAAATAACCGCATACAGAGAAACAAGGGTATCACAACTAAGCCAAGCCGAGGAACCCAAAATAGGCAATTGTTGAAAGCAAAGGATATAGAAAGCTAGCTGACTAGACAAACGATTCATTTGGAATCAAATCTGATAATTCAAAAAGACTACAGCAGTGCAAATAACCTCGGAAAGTTCTAACTACCACAGAAAAAATGCGAAGCTGACGAGTCCAGAACTGATAATCAGACGACGTTGTTTTCATGTGGTTGGGAAGAGGGTAGGCTTTGCACTTCCTGATGGTGTGTTTAGACGGGGAACGTGATCCCTAGGATGGTGGTCGAAACGACTGAAAAGGGGATATACAAATAAGCAATCAAGTCGGTAACTGGGACAACTATAATGCGAGATGTTTCAAAAATATGGTTTTAGAGTTTCGCAAACACAATCATCAAAACTTAACCCTTAAGGTGGATGAAAAATGTGAAGAGAACTCTGATGCCAAATGGGCTCGCTCTTTCAGACAGCCAAAGTAACCAGGAAAAATCCATCAAAATAAATGGAACACATCAGGCACCTCGCAGGATGCAACTCTTGGACTTCTTTAGTTCCGGACAAGGCAAACTAAACTCCGTTCCAACGCACCAAATAATCCTTGAATGAAAAAGCACTTCTCGCTTGCGATAGAAAATTTCACACACACACACACACATACATGTTTACGAAGTACTCGTTCTGTATGACAAAGGAGATGAATACGTCTCGATACTTTTAAAGCGAAGAAAATAGTTTAAAGTTCAATGCAATGAGTGAACCAACGAAGCTCCTTCCGTCACATCAGCCAAACCATCGAAGAGCTTTCACTCGCTCCGCAGCCCACGAACAAATGAGCATGAGAGTAAAGATATGGTGAACAAACCTAGCTCTGGTAAGTCAACACTACATGAGGGACAATATATAACAAGCAGACGGGGTCCAAATTACGGATTAATGTGTTAACTGTATCACACAAGCTCATTTAATGACCATTATGTCAGTGCGCCTGACTAGAAATCACTGAAAGCCAGAGAAAACAATAGTCCCGTGAAGTGCCGAAATTAGAAGAAGAGGAACTAGGAGATGTAGGTTTGACACAGGTTTCAAACCTTCTTCAAGAACAAACGAAACAGAAGTGGTCACGTGATACTGCATCCTTGATTGAAGGATGAGTGAACCTATATCCCAAGTGCAAGCTGCGGATCAGCCACTCATGACCAAACAGTTTGGTGTCCAACTATTAGCCTGGAGCTTTGGAGTTCTAATTAACTGGGAAATTTGTTAGCTGCGCATTGCAGATGATTCCCAATGAGGATGAAACAATTGTACAGTGCTTCCCGGCTGTTAAGCTTCACTTACAGGACGAAATCTCAGTTGATAGTGGAAGAAAACCCGAACTAAGTGAGCTAATAGCACAAATCACTTTTAACTTTGACACGCACACTAAAAGGATAATCGTACAAGAATGAGGCCGCAGAGAGGCTTGACTTATTTTCAAGTAACGGGAAGACTACGAACGAGTGATTTGTTAACGCGGAAAAAGTGCAAACTGATCAGTAAGTTACAAAGTCACCTGGACAAAAAACAGACATATTTGGTTGGACAGTTGCACAAAACTTAGAGAACCGTGCTGTAGCCAGTGTGGTGCCCCATAGGCAGAAAGCAAAATAATTTTGATACTTCCTGACGATGACGGTGCACATGCGAACATTGGAACGGATAACAGGAAATTCCACGAGCAGGCTAAAGCCAACCGTTGTTGAAGGTATCACACATCATCTTACACAGTGGATATTTTACTGGCCACATTGTAGAATACCTACACACAGTGAGTCAAGTAGATATTTGTCAATAGAAAGTCTCCTCGGGGTCAATGTGGAATAAAGCTTCCCTACAGCGAACAAAACTCCCTTCGGTCGGTCACGTCGAATAGCTGTTACCAAAGGATATCTTTCAACATCCCTGGTTGCAGCAATCGGGGGAGATAACCAAATTTAAGGGATGGATGCTACAGCAAGTCATATTTCAATTCTCAGCGGGCCAGCGGGTTATAACCATTGCAAACGATCGCTGGGGAGCAGTTTTTATCGTAATACGTATCGTCTGTAGGTAGCCGTACTGGATGTGAGAGCTTGGATCTAGTGTGCATGCGCTAAATCTGTCAAACTGAATTCATGATAGCTTAGTAAGGTGGGGATCGATGTTGTCGAAAACTTTATCGTTGACAAATACCTGTCACAATAAATAAATACACATAAAATTGTCTAAAAACCTATCGTTACAGGTAGGGAGAAACGGTTCCTTGATCTTCGCCAATTTCATAATATGACGTAGTTGCTTGTTATAAACAGTTAGGAGCACAACAAACTGCTAAGAGCAGGATGCACACAAAATTGGTGAGCAACAAAACCCGCCCAAGCTGATACATCTGACGCTGAGTAGGATACCTAAGCTCACATGCTGCATTCAGCCCTATAACATGCATACCAACATGGTCATGAAGCCCAGGATTAGGAAACTGAGGTGTATTCTGCAAGCAGTTTGTTTTGAAATACCAGTTACTTTGACAAAACACATTACTCGTCAATATTGGGATGCAACAGGTCTTCCCGTAAGGACGGATCAGAGTCACCAACTTTCTGATAAGGAACCAAAGTGTTTCCAAAATGAATAAGCAAAACCTACTAAGGGAACCCCATCAGACGAAACATCCCATCGATACAAAGATGTTTCTCCCTGGGTGGGGTGATTAACAAGAATCGTGTCGCAGATTTATGGAGACCAAAATTACAATCATGCCCTAGGATTGCCTAGGAAACATGTCACTCGGAAACCACATAGCGGGCATAAAGAGCGGTAGTCTACCATGTACGGTCTGAGAAGCTTATACTGCAAAATTCCATTGTGAATAGCGTCCAGACCGAGACAAGTTCACTTTGGTCGGTTTTATCCACATATCAAAGTGAGGACAAGGCATAGGATGCGACAGCTCAGGAAGACCCAGTACAACAGACAAACCAAAGATCACCTGCATATCAAGCGGCCTGTTGGGGGAATCAGCTTCGAGGATGCTAATGACTATCACAAGGGGGTAGTCTCCCGTTGAACCCAGGTCCAACAACGCCGACGAGTTTGGGATAATTGATCCGGATCGAAAGTGGTAAGATTCGATTCTTGCAGCAATTGGTCCCTGATGGTCTCACGCACGAACAAGTGATAACGATTCAACCAGTCCAACTCGGACTGAGTAAGCATCGACCTGATTATCAATTTTCTTTGAAATGGGACAACAGTGATGGGTGCGAAGGTAAGCCATTCGACGTCGGAGGCCGCGGTGGGCGGAATAGTGTATTGTACGGGGAGTGGTGCTGCGGGAACAACAACGACCACATTTTCCAGTCGAATTCCAAACTGGTTTTCCAAATAGTAACCAGGTTCGATGGTTAGAACCTACAAGGAACAGGGGAAAATTGAACATATAGTTACGCTTACGTTCCGTAACAAATCGTAATCAAGTACTCCACTCCAGTTATCTCCTTGATGGTGACATTGAATGGGAAACCCAAGGAAAACGGCTGTTGCTGCTTGTCAGATTAGGGGGTAGGATCTAAAGTTATCATACCGAGTGCCTAAAAAAAACTTTTCTCAGAAATACAAAATTTGTTAGGTAAAAAATGCTTAGTTGGAAAGTCGAAGTCCTAATTTTGGAACCTGGTGTGGTTTCTGCGTACAATTTGTACAAAAAATAGACGTTCACTTCAGGCAAACAAAAGTTGCCTTAAGAAGCCAAATCCGCCAGATAATCAACAACATAAAGCCCATTGGACTGGATAGAGGGAAGCTTTACGTGTTCTTTGTGCAGTATATCCTAACACTGAATTCCCGAAATCCACACTGTAATCGGGGTAGGCTGTCGAGTAAATAAGATCCTGCACCATTTTCAATTCTAAGGCATTCGCAAACCGTCATCACCGAGAGCACTGTACAGATAGTAAATGCCTGAGCTTAAGTGCATTACATCTTTGAGAGGAATACGTGTCAGTAAAGAGTCCCTATGTCCTTGGGATAAGCGGTCAAGATGTACACATCTTGGAATAGCATCTGGGAACTACATTAGAGTAAGACACCACCAGTGGGGTTTACTCAGCGTCTTTTGCGAACCTCAAACATAATAGCTCAGCACACATGTTGGTTGGGCGGTCCAGATGGTAACCGACAACAGTGGCGTAACTAGGATTGGTTAGGTGCCATCAACTGTAGGGTTTCCAACCACGTGGACGCCAGCGAGAAAGGCGCAAAAATCTCATGGAGGCCACTCTGACTTTCATTTCACGCAGCTGTATTATGGCCTGTCCTGATCCATGAGTCCTTTAAGTGCAGCTTCGGCTACAAGTCCCTAGTAGAATTCATAAAAACCGTTCAGCTGTAACACCGTTTTGGTGCCTAGCTGCCATGCCACCCGAAGGAAGCACGGGGGATGAGGTACTGTCAGGTTGCCCAAGGCCAGTCAGGAACAGTGGAGATGCAGAGGTCGAGTTCGAACCACCGACCGTCCGGTCAGTAAATTCGCTCTAACCCAACAAGAAAATTCAGTCTGTTCTCCACCTCCGGCATTTCGATTTGGTCAGAGTGTAAAGAAATGATGGTATGGGTATGATTGTTGTATCTGGTGAACAGGGAAGCGACTAGAAAGAGGCGGGAAGGGTTATAGGATCCGTGATATACTGTCGAGGCTCACACGTCAGTGGGTGTGGCCACGATGTAGATAAACAGAAAAGCCAGATGAGAGGACGCGTCAGGGTGAACAATTTTGCATTACATCAGCAATTCGGTCAATGGTCGAAGGGTAATGTCTGCTTGCGACTTGACTACTCGTGAGCTGCAAGTAGCCTATCGTAATTGACCATTGGCCCTTACGAGTTAATGTGTAACAAGTCAAGGTAAGCGTGTTTGTTAAAACAGCTCCCTGACTGGTAACACTATGCAATGTTCCTACGTTTCGTTAGCCAAGTCGACATTATGATGGACTTATGTAGAGCGCAACGATACGACGCGTTTCTCTGACTGGAGCTTCGTGGGTAGCCACAGATGGACCGGTCGCGTGACTCTGGTCGCTCAACAAGGGACCACAGCTGATAAATTTTTCTTAGGTCGCATGTCAGATGTACGGATTTCAAACCCGGGTACGGTCAAGGATATGCACTGCTGATGAGCTCTAAGAGCGAACCCCGAGTTCAGTGCTACCCCCTTTGGTGTGGACTCACCGGAATAATTACGCCACCACAGGAAGACGACTGTTCACACGAGAGTGATGTGAATGTGAATTAATAAATCATAAACCAAAGTTAGCGTTCTTTGATGGTCAGGTCGTCAATTCTAATTCAGGAACAATTCACGCTGTAGGTCGGAACATCACCTGTCCTCAGTCATGACCGTAATGAGTAAGAAGTAAAAGAGTAAAGCTGCTGTAGTTAAACAAAGGTTTAATGCGGGATATGATGAATCTGTCCTTCTGGAGAAAGTTTCCCTTGGGAGCCCCCGTACTGATCTGTTCCCTCAGGCAAACATCGCAAAGGGAAACCACTGTACTTTCGCTTAACTATACGAAATTCTCGGTTGTGGGTGGGTGCTCGCTTCTAACTGATCCGTTACTTGGAGGGAAGAGAGGGTGTCTGGGTAAGTCGTTTGTAGGGAGCAACCTATGGGAGCACAAACATGAAACAATGGTCTGCAAATTAGATAACAGTCTCTGGAGAGTTCGAAGGATATTACAAATAATCTAGAACGAAACCGCATTCAGAATGAAAATCCGTGCAAGAGGGGAGACAAAGTGCAGATGAAGTAAGAAGCAGTAAACCTTTCATCGGAACTTCTATAAGCGCAGTAAGCCCAAACGGCTGGACATATTGATCCGGGAAGACACTGTATCAAATAGCCCGCGTGACAGAACTATACAATAAAACAACACACTGGTAAAATAAGCCATTTCAGTGGGATAGAGAACATACAAGGGTCAGAGGTGAGTAAAGCTCAAGTCAAAAAGTGTCCTCACCATGTCTTTCTGGATACCGGGTTCGGTGACTCCAAGGCGAGCCCAACTCCCCACGCGACTACCAGATAAACCAACTGGTCCTTCGTGAACACACAGAAATGCACCAACTCCATGTCCTGTTCCGTGAGCAAAGTTATTACGATAATTCCAGAGTTCACGACGAGCCAAAACATCCAAGTTGGTTCCAGGCGTATTTGTTGGAAAGATCTGGCAATACAAGACGAAATACAGGCAAACATACGAAAATCAGGGTAAAAATCAAAACCCCGACCACAACGGGTGACTAAATCGTCTGCAGTCGATTGGCCTGAAATTCCCCTTAGGTCTACCTGCATATAGGTGTGGATCTACATGCCAATAAAGATACAGGCCCATTCCCTAGGGCACGGAAAGCGAAAACTTAAATGTAACCGGACCCGATGGGATACACTATCTACCCAGTACCATGAGCGTGGCCTAGGGTTTCCTCATCAGTTCCGGGTGCACTGATATTATAGTAGCCATAACTGTTTAGCTGTAGCACTTTCGGTGCATAGCTGTCGCACCAACCAAAGGAAGCAAGAGGGCTGAAGTACTAGGTTGTCCACGCCTAGACAGAAGCAGTCGGGATGGCTGGGTTGTGTTCGAACCAGGGGCCTAACGATCAGATCAATCTTCAAGCTATAACCTTAGTCCACTCAGTTGTATTCAATGTCCATACCCTGAAGGAAGCAAAAGCTCTGCTCGTGGGGTGAGTTTACTCTTCAGTGATGTCACAAAACAAGATGCAGCACATAAGAGCTGGGATGAAACTGAATATCTCACCAACTACTCCTTACTTCTAGCTGCGCCTCGGTTGCGCTACTTTTGTAAAACAGAAGTAACGAACCTGTTCGAGGTAAGCAACAGTTCCACAGATTACAAGTGATTTCCCAACCTCAAGCGAACGCATATCCGTCTGGAAATTGCGCCGGCTCTATGTCGCATCATGGGTGAGTTGTACAGGTGGCTACCATCAACTCCTAAATATCTTATCAGTGGACCGAAATCTTCCGGATATAGTGAATCCAACTGGTTTCACAACAGAACTGATAAGGTTTTACTGAGCAGTTCAAAGACTTACCTGGATTGTGCAGTGCCCAAACTACTGTCCGCCTTTGGCTGGATGGAATACCTAGCCACAAGTGGGTATTGGGTGGATGTTAGGCAGAATGTATCTACCACATAATTTGTATATAGTTTGCAGACATCACCAGCTCCGTTGCAGTATAGCGCAAAGCCTCAAAGAACCCTCGCAGCGTGCTGCACTATTAGTTTGGAAACGAGCAGATAAAAACGAGCATTTTTACAAGTCTGCACCAAGCACTAAAGGTTGCCGAAGTTAGACAGATCGATGATGGAATGTCAATTGCTTTCCTTTGACGAAATTTCCGAAACACCCATGTTAAAGACAGTGTTCACGTGGTTCACCATATTCGCTGGGTGCAGGAAAGAGATGAACTTGTAGATAAAAATTTGCGTTTATTAATCCAACTTACCTTATTCTGCGTTTCACCAATGCGTGCTCGACACGTAATGTGAAGGTGTCTTAGAGTACACTAACCAGGCGGGATAACTAAGTAACACTGAGGGAAGACCCTGGTGGTTGGAACCATTTTCAGCCGCTCACAGACTCACAACATAATCGGGGAAATTTTCGTCCACGAGAGGCCAGTCAAAAACAAATAAGTATCAAATCCAACCAGTCTGGTGTTGAGTGTTTAACCTTTGGATCCACAACCTGCCCTCGATCTACACCATTCGAAGTTGAAAACGAACCACGGATAGGATAAACAATAGACACTGTGAACAGGTATAAGCTCTCAAATTACTCTTGTGCCACGCTAGAAAATTTTAATGGTTTCGTCAGAAGTCATTGGTTTATTGATCTCAACTACGCGTACATTTCTTGCGACCTCGATAAAAATGCAGCTGGCCGGAAGCGAGGAAATTCAATCCCTATTCGATGGGGTGGTAGGAAATTAGACAGGTGTGTTCTCGCCATATTACACAAAAATGAAATTCAGACCACCGACTGAGAGTTGGGTCGTGGTACAAAGGATGTGGAACGTCATACAGACAGTGATGCACAAAAGAGTGATGCAAAGCGATAACACCAGTCTGAGGGAAAGGTTCGGACCTACTGGACCAGGCCCCAATATCACGGGATTTACTAAAACGGAATATACTCACGACCGAAGACCCGGATGGCATGTCTGTGAATTGCGTACATTCTGAATTGGCGTACAAATGTGATGCGGCGACTTTCGTGTAAAACGTACAAACGTGGTTAGCTCTTGACGGACTGCGTAGGGATGGCGTGGTGTGAGTGTATAGTCAGGATAATCTTTGGGATGTTATCCTACTAGTAAGCTGTATGGCTTAACAATTCCTGTATTCAACAAGGTTTAGCTGGACTCGATGCAGTAAACAGAAATCTCTCAAAAGACCCTTCAACAAATCTCGATGCCAAGTGTCCAAGGGACATTGTGGTACTACTAGAATATCAGAATGATCGTTGTCACCGCCTTCGCGAAAGCCGTGGCTCCCCTGGAGGTAGATTTTAACGACTGTAAGTCACAAACGCGATAGAAAATATCGATTGCCAAATGTACTCCGAAAGAATACCACCCTTCGCTGTGCTTCGTACTCTGAGATATGCGTGGGAGAACTCACCTACGACCAACTACCCAAAACGGATGCAGGGCATCATTTAAACATGCTAAGACCTAGCTAGGGTTGATCAGTCTACGCTCCCAAATTAGGACCACTTTTGTCGAATTTCGGGAACAATGGTAGCTAAACTATTCATTACGCATCGTAGACAGACGGATATGACAAGGCCTTTAACAATAATGGGTAACTGTTGAGAGTTAGGGCACCTGGAATAGGTGAACACCACGATGATGTTGGGGAAGTCTTAGAGAATTTGGTGAGTTCATATATAAATAGAGCCGCTGTTATCTCACTTTACCCAATTACACGATATTACAAATCAGTGTACGTTGTGAAATATCACAAGGTGAGCTGAGGACTTGTTGCACATGTAAAACCCAAACACAGGATTGAACGCATACCTGACTGGCGACAGCAATGTGAGCTTTCAGCACTAGAGTATAGCACGATTGTTGTTCGACCGTTGGCTCATGCAGGTGTACGGTTCGCGTTACGTCCGTTGTTCCAGAAAGGTACTGTGCTCCAGAATCGACCAGGTAGAACGTGGATGGGCTAATAGGCGCGTCTTTTCCGGGAACGGGACGATAGTGAATGATAGCACCATTGGCATCTGTAATTAAAACAAAGTAAAAGATGTAGAACGGGGTTTCAGAAGGGCTTGATAAACAATCGGTAGTTTTTATTTGGGCAACGCTTCGCTTTTGACACAAAAGCTCTTGTCGACTAGTGTGGTTGCCAAACTCTTGAATTGATGGGTTGGAGGAGTTTCAAATTAGTTGCGATCGGCTCTTGTTTCTTAATCTCCCACTTCAGGGAGCTTCAGTTGATGATTCACCTCGGGTGCAATTGGTAGATTTTCCTTGGTCTTCATGGGCTTTCCCGCCTCAAAACCTCAACAGTTCCTAAATATATTTTGTGCCCCGTGTCCAGTGCATGTTCTGCAACTGCCGAGTCTTTTGGTAACGCTCGACATTCATCTGTGTTTCTCGGCGGCATGTTTATTTTTCTCTTATGCTCTCCGATTCTGGTGTAAAGTTCCCTGGCCGTCTGTCCTATATAGACCTTAATGCAGTCGTTACACTTGATTTTGTAGAAGGGGGGTTTACGAATTAAAAGTGGTTTCGGTATAATTACACCAATCATGGAGGGACTGGTCACAGACACTCAAACCACCACGCTCAGACACAAGTTCGAGTGCCGAGAATTTCGGAGAGCTGTAGTGCGCTTTAGGTTCATGGTGAAAAAGTGTTGGGATGATATGTTATTGCTCGGTAATGAATATTAGTTGGCCCTCAAATTCACCCGACTTAAACCGTGTACCCCAAAAATGCAGTTGCAATCGCTATTGCGAGGTGACCTTGTTCATTCACAGAAATAAACAATCCAAGTGCAAAAGCGACTTTCAACACGTAGACTCGGTTCACAAATACAGGAATACAACAGCTACTGAGATAACCGAATCTGATGGTCAAGCTTTTAGGATTCGAACCCAAGACACAATCAATCTATACGCACACTATAGTCGGATGAAAGGAATGAATAAGCGTACGTATTCGCCTGGCACAAACGTGAAGCGGGCTAAAATGTGGAAACCTCGGATAAGCATTCTCGTCGATTATGAGTTGCCGCAACTGGGAAGTAAAACGTTTGCTGGTTGTGCAGAAGATTCCATGGAGGGGATTTATAGGTGCTTGCAACTAAGGCTTCACACCAAATTACAGATTCGAGCCAAGTTAACATCAAGGATAGTATAGGGATGCGAAAGCCATGAGAGTGGGCCCTGGGGGTTGCTCTTCCTAGAAGTGCTTTTAAGTGATTGTGTCAAAAAGGTAGACAGATTTTAAAAAAAAGGCTACCGTGAAAATCATGCATTTGAGTAAGAGTAGGAATTGAATATCGATCGTTCCAAATGCGTTAGTGACAAACAATTACGCAATGTTCAAATCGCGCCACGCGTGGATGGGAGGACACAACATGTTGCTTCCAACATAAGTGAGTGAATTCAAAATAAGTGGTTAGCATACATTTAGAAGAAAAACTTGACTGTCAATGACCGGTTACCTGCTCCAGAAATAGTAGTGAAACTGAGGCTCACAAAGGATGGCGCTTGTGAGCGTAGTTCGTCGAGGTAGCCAGCCACAGAAGATTCAGTCAAACTGATTGGTGCTGGCAAAGAAGGTGACCCGGCAGGTTCACATACATCACCCTTCATCGGAACCCGATCTGTATGATTCAAGGTGCGGTTTTGCTCGGCAACTTCGTCCATCCACGCAAGAAAGTCACACAGAATCAAAGCATCCATCGCATGTGCACTACGAATCCCCTCCAATTCGGTGGGCAGTTTTGTTGCTTTCATCTGCGCTATGGGTGAGATGGCCATTAGTCTTTGTGATTCTGGGACACAAGAAACCATCGCATAGCTTGCGTTGTAATCAAACCAAACACGAGGATGTGTTTTCGGGAGTTGAGCCACTTGGTTTTCCAGGTGTTCAAAGAACTCAGCGTACGGATGAATGAATACCTGGGCACAGTAGGAATTTAAAAAAATGGTCAGGATGAGGGCAATCATAAAAGAGACGACGAGAAAAGCCGATTTTTCAGGAAGCACTGAAGACTCTCTAAGCTCATGCGTCACAATGAAGCGCAAGTGATTCTTTTGAGTACAGTCTCGCAATCATAATGGGGAGAAAACACCTGATATAACCACAGAAAAGAGCCTCGTCAAGTGACTAACGCTGGGACAAACACGACTACCCTTATCCACAACGGACCTACAAAGAGAACGACAAACTATCTTTCCCAGAAGAATACATATTCGGAGAAAGAAGGATAAACGGGGTAACAGAGACCAAAGAGGCAGTGTTAAACCTGGGCTCGACTCCAAATGGAGCCCAAAATAATCACTTGCTTGTCGTTTGAGGCATAGGGCGACCGTCATAGACAACTCAAATGCGAACATGTCACCTTTGAGACGGTCCCATTCAAGCGTGTCTAGTGTGAGTCGATAACGCCGCGACCAAACACATGGGTGGAGTTCAAAGGCTAGTGGAGCATAAGAACTACAGATGAGCCCCCAATTTGGAGCGTGTCGATTTAAATAATCGCATCAGGGTGGGAATGAATGTTGAAGTCAGAGAACCAGGATATAGTGTCATTAATTACAAAAGTTTGGATGCAGTCCACAAAACGGCTTTAGCAGTGACCGTGAAGGGACTCTGAGGATTTCTAGGTTTGATGTAAACCACTAGCGTATCCTAGCGAGAAAATTTCCGCCAAAAAGAATTCGTATCACAAATAGACTGTCGACTATTTAGATTCACGAAGAGCAATCTATCCGACTGTGGATTCTGGTTGGCAACATGCTAGAGGACTGTCAACTCAGGCGAACTTACCGACTGTTGCTCAGGCGACTGTCTGCCTCTTTGCATAGCTTGGCGTTTAATCACCAATGAGGACACATCATCAGTGCACAGTCAACCGCACACTGCTCACTACTATTAAGTTATCACCAGTTGAAGAGGATCAACGACTGCACAGATCCAGAAGATATGGACTGCAGTTCCAAGCAACTTAGAGCACCTTTTGTGTTCATACGACCCGTTTTAAATGGTCAACAATGGAGAAGTTGAAATCAGAGCAACCATCGGAGGTCTAGGGTGTCACGCATTCCTGAAGATAAGTTCTAAACGCACACTGCGTCTTAATGTTTACACTGCGGCACACGGCAACTACTAGTTACGCATTTACTTACGCGAGACAGTTATTGCATAAACACTCGTTAACAGTCAATAAAGTAAAGTAAACATCAAAACACTTCTTATCAACCTAAAGCAGTGCATCTGAAAACAACAGAAACAAAAATAGGGTCAACACACCGGACGATTACTCTGACGTCACCGCGTAAAAATGCAAGCCTATGGTGTAGTGTAGTTCCGTTCGGTCGCTTCCTAACTAAAGTGGAGAGTGAGAACAATAGCGCTATTTTCGTTTAACTGGTGTGCTGTAGCCACTTAACTCGCATGAGACTGGTAGTTCGAAGCACTGATAGGGTTTATTGAACACATCGGACAAACAGCAATTAAAAATTCCATGAAACAGATTGCCAATTCTCCCAGCTGGATTAATTCACTTACCGCTAGATGAATCAGTGCGGATAAGTATGGATAAGCGTTTAAAGCCAAAAATGTGGAGTACTATTCTCGATGTCATCCGTTTCGAATTTTGAGTTTACGTAGTACACTTCGTTGGTTGGAAAGTGTTTAACTATCTGGAGTGGCTTATCGGGCCGCCGTAGTAACCGAATTTCAGCCAGCCTTCATAAAGGAAACTACTCACACAGTTGTTGAAACCCTTCGACAGCTCACGACTGGTTCCGCCCTTTTTGGGACTCACCAGGCAGGCGCAGTCTCCGAGTTTCCGTCAACCTTATGCTCTACTTGAACCTAAATTGGAGGGATCTTGACAAGTACACTCATTTGCATATCAATTCGGTTTCTACAAGAGACGCGACTTAATCTCAATATGGGAATAATATTTGCATTCGTTCGGTTTTTTTATGCGAAACGGGTTAAGTGAAGTGCACACAAAGCAAATACCAAACGTTGTATGGAAAATTCACACGTTACCGATAACAGAAAGACCGCGGTTGTTTGTTGCTGATCACTAGTAACTAGGGGTCCGTGAAATATTGTGGACAATGAAACTTGACATAACTTCTTGCAGGTGGGGGGACAAGGGACTTTTTAACTTGGTTGGATAGAACAGCGAAAAATACCAAATGTCTGTTGGGTCTCCCGGTCAGGTTTTACCAATTCACATCCAGTGTATCAAGTGGGACAGAATGGATTCAGTTATTCCCCGTCTGAGTCAGGATATCTATCATCCTTCGGCCATATGTTACCTGTCTTCTAGTTAAGGTGCGTTGTCCAGTTTCTGGCTCATCTATACGCGCTCATTGAGTACGGGATAGTGGTACTGCCTGTCTCAATATACGGTTGAATGGGAAGCCTCCTATTCCCTAGTTCACGATGTTCTACTTACTGACCCCCTCCCCTTTGAATACATTACGAGATGTTACGAAAATAAGCGTTGAAGATTTTTCAGCAAACATATGGTAGCGAGTCATATCAATGAAAACATTCTCCCCATACTTCATGTACGTACTCCATACATGTTCACCGAGAAGCTCGAATGTAATTTATATGAAGTGCTGAAATAAACAAGCAAAATGTAAGGATTCCTGAACACCTGCGGTGACCACTCTGTGGAGAAAACAACCAGCACGATGGAACGCTGGTACAAAGGCTGATGCAAAGCTTTCTTTCCATCCCAAAAAGTTAATCGGGAATGATCGGTGTAGTCCACTGAGAAGCAGCAGAGCTACCAATAGGTTAGGCCTGTTAGAAACTTCAGATGCTAGCGCAAGACAGAACATGAGAACGAATTAAAAGGATATAAGTAATTGGGTGACGTTGACGGCAACGCGTAATAACTGAGAACCTGATCTTCACCTGTGGAAGAAACCAACGTTGAGCACCGTGCTTCACTGTTATCAGATATGTGAAAACGTTGGTCACGGACAACACCACCAAAGCAATAACGGCTTAATCAAGGGTTCTGACATCAAACAATTATTGGTCACCAGAAAAGCGTATTCGTGACATACTTGACAGTAAAACTTCTGGATAGACAACAACTTGTCTGCAAACATTGTCAGTCACATTCTTAACTATCGAACGATACCTCGCACGCCATTGCACAACCACCACCGAACAAATGCGCAGAGGAACAGCAAGGTTCCAATTTACATTCAGGAAAATTGGTCAACCGCAAAGGCGCTATCACCCAGTATTCGAACATTAATGTGATATCGGTTGTTGGTGTAAAATGGAAACCCGACCGAAAGAATGAGGTAAACTTACATTCAGGCTCGGGTCACCAAACTGCGTTTTTAAGACACCTTGTGACTCAGCTACAGAGGATGCAGTCAGGAACAAGTGGACAGCATCTAGTGTGACCAACAAGTAGGCAAAGAAAACCGGATTGTATGTGACATCACTGCCGCGCAAATTGAGCAACCAGGCTATTTCGTCCAATGCTGAGATGGCTAACAATGAAACCCGCTTGGGGTCCATTAAAGCACGAATTCGTTGCACCTTCTCTTGCCACGTTTGTCCCGCGAATGAGATTGGGACATTAGTGATAGGATTCGCCTTGCGAACAGGTCGACTGCACCGTTCTTCTGGGATTGCAGACATTCTGTCCCATACAAGGTCGATCAGATTAGGTCCAAGAACATCCACTAGTTGGCGGGATTCTGAATGAGTTGCACTGTCCGAAAAATCGCCACTGGAAAGGACTTCGAACTGCGCTTCGTTCAGTTCTCTACGGTATGCCTGGATCTGCAGGTAAGGTATCTGTTTGGGATCGAAGCCGATCCTAGATCCCGGTGGAGTGTTCCGAGAGAGCCAGGTAGCCTCACTAGGAACGTCAGGGAGACCTTTCTTCATGAGAACCCAGTTACCATCCAACTCGTGAGAGGCCTAAGACAAAAGTAGAGTCCAGAGGAAGAGACATTTCTGCGTGCGAATACATACTCCATACATCCGAAAGCAAAGTTGAAAAATCAGGTCACTGTCAAATTCGCAAAACAGACAAACTGATCACTGTTAGGAAATTCGAGCTGGATTAAGAGGTTTCAAGTCAATAGCACCAGCTTGCCGAAGACTATCTTGGTTAGCCAGCCGTGCCTTCAACAAGTCAGCTGCCCCCCTGCAATTGCTCAGCCGGATTCCCGACCAACAACGTAGCCCTGGACAGTGAACTTGGAACTCCCGACGGCTTCGGAAGTAAGCGAGTGCCTTTTTTCCTCAAGGCTCACCGAGCTAGTGGTCCCGATTAAAGGAGGTTAAATTCTCAGTAGGTGTTTGTTTAATGTATTCGTCTCTGTCTAACCCAACCATCCAGAGTGAGCCGATAGTGGTGTACATTTTAAAAAGGGTGCTCGCAGTGAGTGTGGCAATCACAGAGGAATTAGATTCAACCCCGTTGTAACCAGGCTCATTGCGTTGCTTATTCCATGTCGTCTTACGAAGGCTCGTGAATATGGGACCCGAGAGGAACAAACATGAGATCGGCCTGAAAGAGACCTCGTGAACTACATCTTTACACTCCTTCATGTGTTACAGCCGCGATATGTACAGAGGTGCTATGAAATCTAGGTGTTTTTTGACTTCGAGAGTGTGTTCGATTCTGTCTACCGATTTGCTCATTCAACATGCCTGCACAACAGGGTACGCTCCGTGATTTTGCGCTTTTTGTATTCAATTGTGGATGCGTGGGTGTATGGGAGGCCCTCCAGAAGCTTCGTTAAAAGCAGTTGTGTCCGACAAGGATGCTTACCCTCTCCATGTTTGTTTCATTGTCATTGATGAAGTGCTAAAGTGAACTCTGAAATGTTTCCAAAAATATGATATTAATATCCCTCTGAGCGAGAAACTTATCGACCCGAAATATGCAGATGACACTATCAGCATTACTAGAAAAGCTGACCAGTCATCTGATCCCTTGGCTTGTGCTTTGCACTCAGAAAGTGTATAGTCACACTGTAGTCTTTGAACATGGCTATAAGAATCCAAAGAGTGATAATGAAAATTGTAGAGCACAATACGTATCTCGGAACTCGCATTAGCTCTGATGGTAGCTACGAACGAACTAATATCAAAGGCCAGAATTGCTTTTGTAGATTAGGGTCAATTATCGCATCAAAAAGGCTTATTACCGGGTCTCACAGAAGGAATGTAGCAGATTGAAGTGCAGGCTATATTGTTGTAAGGATGCAAGGATTGACCGCTTCGGGAGGAGATGAAACATCTTCGGGTCTTTGGCCACCAATGTCTCAGAACTATGGCTGGAATCGAACAGCACCAGCAAATTTGTAATGAGGAAACGGGTATTGTGTGAAGCAGACGGTATTTCACTCAAAGAATGCATCCAACACTGCAGGCCAAGTGGCCAGGTCATGCATTACGCAAGCCGAGTTACCGCCTACCGATACGAGTGCTGTTTCTCGTGCCTAATTCGGAGTGACACAGACCTACAGGTGGACGGAAGTTGACACGACAGAAGGGAATGAGGGATGTTCTCTTTCCACGATGGGATCCACGTAACCCTCCCTGTGCTTGGCTGTATACACCGCGGCTAACCAACGTCATTATCGCTGAGGCCGTTGGCTTCTAACCAGATTGTCTGAGTGTTAGATGTGTAGGACGTTTGTGGTAGACTAGCCCAGGGTACCCTTCCTTGTCCCATTTGTTTCTTCTTTCAATTACGGGGCTTTATTCTAGCAAACTGACATGGTTCTGAGACAGTGGATCACCTGTGTTCCCATCAGGTGTTGGTGTTAACAATGGTAATGAGAGAGCGAAATTGTAACCTTCCGATGCCCGGTCTGTCCTAAGAGTGATACATCCATCTGAATAGCTTAAAAGGGACCAACCCTAAGTAACCGCATCTGAAAGATGGTCCTTGCCATACAGACGGAAATTATGTCACGAGACTCCAATCACAGGTTCGTCTTCATGCCATTTTTCAGACACGCAATAGTGTGAGAACGTATAAGAACCCAGTGCACGGAATTTGTGTCTTGGTCTTTGTTCGGATGGTATTTCGCGTCATTAGAATAATAAGATTGGGAGATGGTCCCTCAAAATACACCCTTGATCTGTCATACCTACGGAATCAAGGTGGGGGCTACTGAGTCACCGTGCAAGACACCGTCCACCCGCATCCTTGTTTACTACGATGGATCTGGGATCGTAGTTCTCAAGTGTGCATACTCGATATCTGTGAGCGTGTTTCAGAGACACAGCATACATCTATTTTAGGGGAGTATAAGGCCTTAGCGAGCATTGCCTGCCTGCCAATTTGACATAGAGTATGGAGGTTAACGGCACTTACGTACAAAGGATCTCGTGGATTTAACAATGTTATTTTGTTTATTGTTAGTATGCAGCGGGATGCGCGAGGCACATAGACCAGATGACTGACAATCAAACAACCCAACAACGTTTGTTTTTGTGGTGGGAATTCGTTGGAGAGGGACACCGGTGGACAAGGGATTGTGCAGGAAAATTATACTTCCCGGCTTCCCAGCCCGAGGGAGTTTAGTTGAGGTACCTCACCTTAAGCTTTTGACTCAAAACTCTGACCCATACGGATGTAGGGTTATTTTCGAAGACTCCGTCCCAAGCCTCTGACTCAAAAGTGTGACCCAAGAGGCAGCGGTTGTTCAGATTTTATTGGGGGACCCGACCCGGAGCCGGTGACTCAATAATCTGACCTGTTGGACTGCACGGGGTTGGGAAAGGAGTAAGGCATTAATGTCTCACTCTTGATGAGGCTGCGGACAGGAGGTGCCTTTTGAGCAGCATCAAACTTTGGTTTTAGAAGTATTTTGACCCAATTGAATAACGCGCCGGCGGTCACGGTCAATCGTTTGGCGCGGTTTTTAGAGCCGAACACTTATATCCCCTCTGGCCTCAGAGAAAGGCAACATCGCTGCTTCGACGAATATGGACATGCTGGGCATCTGAGGGAAATATCCTACTGCATTCACACTCCCATCGCAGAGGACAGTACGACTTTACTCCCAGACCGCCTCGTATTACGATTATTCGTAGCATGGTATCTCTCTGATCTTGACCTGACTGCTCCCCTTCGGCTTTCCTGGCATGGTTGCACCTTGTGGAACGAGGTTCCAGCCAACGTAGTCCGCAGAATCATTGTAGCACTCAAGCCTGACCACCAAATGAAGATGGCAGCTTTAGGTTTGTACTCAGATGAGAACAGCATTATCCGCATAATCTCCAGGTCTATTACCTGGAAACTGCCGATAATGGACGGTATCTTCCAGAGCTGTTGATTCGATAGATAATGGCATGATTCATCTTTAACAGTTGTCAAAACTTCCGTCCTTTTTGAAGCTGAAGGTTACGATAGCGGGAACCCTGTCAGCTGGAATCAGTTCTCCAGCCAAAACCTTACGTGGTAATAAACTTAGAGCCGGTCTTTTTCTTCAAACAAGGGTGGGGCCAAATTGTCAGGAACCTCACGGGAGCCTTACTGTATTTCAAGCGCTCGACTTCCTAGGTGAGTTTAGTTGGCGATGGGGGTACCAGGTTCACACAACACGGGGCCTGGGTGACAGTGGAAGTACTGGTTGAGATCTCAGACCCAAAGTTGCAATCATCTGCCTAGAAGCAACAGATTGGGATCCCCGCATACTGACCAAAACAGTAGTTCCCATATATGGTCATGCAAAATTAACTCTTGCCCACCACCACACTATATGGTTATCTCAATGGATAACGCTTCGTGTGCTCGTGGGCTACAAATCAAGCCGAGAACAGGTATAATAGTCACACATTCAAGACCATGGATAACGGGCACATATCAGGGAATAGCATGCAACAAACAAAGTAAATGTAGGATGAGATGAACACGCACCTGCAGGTGGTAGCGTCCATCGGCCCACAACGCGGCCTTATCCAGAGTCACAACTGTTGTGCAAACAGAGCCAGTAAAGCCCGAGAGGAACGAATATCGTCTATCGGCTGGATCAACATACTCACTAAAGTGCTCATCCTCCGAGTGTAAAATATACGCCTGCAACTGACGAGACCGGAGGAGACTACGGAATTCTGTGAGGCGATTCAGGGTAGAAATGGTTCTCATGATGGGGAAGGCTGAAAACGGATAGACTAAGATGAAAGGAACCGCGAAAATTTGTACTGCAGTTGAACATCTGATGGTGGTGAGCAGTTTCGATAACGAGTATCAAAACAATCGGAGCGAAATGACAGGAATTACAAGCACGCATTATTCATATTATCTCAGGGTGGACTGAGCTGACCACTAACACGAGTGACCATTGACCATTTGTAGACTTTCCATCAGCTTGTGTGATGAGCAGGTAACAAGACTGTAGTGACAGGTTCCTAGTGTTTTCGAGACTAGCAATATAGGGTTCTAGTTAGGGGATTCTAGTTAATGTTTGCCACTGCTGTTATAATGTGCAAAATAATCACCTTTTCTGCGGTGACTGGAGAAATTTGCGGGCGAGGATAGTTTTTTTAAGTAGTGGTGCACAAAAGTATAAGCCTTTCAGAATATCTGATATGTGAATGCCGTCCAGAAAGGTGCTCTGACAGAGGCCATGAATGCGGTGGATAACACGAAGCCAGTTTACCTATCACTACTTTCGGCCATATGAAAACCCAAGCCAACGTACAGTACACTGTACGGTATTTCTAAGGGTAGGAGATCTAGTTAACAGTGATTTTGAAAGATCAACATAGACTGTCAATGTGTCCTCGAGGTGACAGCTTTGGAACACGTTCCAGGAAAATGGGTGCTCGAGGGAGTACATTCCCAAATGGTCAACCCAAGTAGAATCATGAGTGATTCCCAACGCAATCGCTGTGCGTTTGGTCGACAGCGGTCCCCAAGTAGGCCCCAGAGCAAACACATTCAAAGTCCCAAACACTACCTGATTTTGGTTGTCGAGCTGCTTGCAACCACCGAGACGATAGCTATCGAGCTTATGATCCTAAATCTTTTTCACAAATAATTCGTGCAAATGCCCCAGGGATGCTCCGGACATCTGTAATCAATACCGATGACGAACACCGGACTGACAGAGCGACTGGCATAACATAAATCCCATCTATGATTTCTCATTGTGCAAATCCCGACTGCGATAGTTGCCCCTAATACACATCCACTTTTACTTAGGCGTCACTCTGCTTCGTGTCTAATTACTCCTCAGTTGTGCTTGCACTCCAATTGTTCTCAATACTTAAACGTGATCTGTAACAAGCCATGAGGACTCGAAGAAAATCTTTAGCCTCGATTTAGTTGCCCTCAACGTCACATTAGACACCATTTTCAAGAAACCATACTACATGACTCAATGTGCCCATACACCCAATAGCATCTTCGCTCATATGGGACGGGAATTCAAAGGATCACTTCTTTGACATACCATCAGCAAACAATGAGAGGTCAAATGGCTCAACAAAATCAGCCGTCTTCGTTGAAACCCGTTATAAGACCACACTGAGATGCTGATTGACGAACACTGCGTAGAAGCAGGGAAGAAACACAGCAGTCTATAAAATTATCAGACACACTCTGTATAATACGCAAGTTCGGACACCAACCAGAATACCTTCCCCGGGTGAAGAGGCAGAAATATGCATGAATAAGATCCTTATATTGAAATTTGGATCAAAATGAGTACAACTGAAGGGAGTTTAGAGTTGTGAGGCGCGAGTTATCCATTCCATAGTAAGAAATGTAGAACAGATTCATATAAAAACAAGTTAGGACGATGGACGTTCGCTTTTCCGGAGGGGAAAAGGGAGAAACAAAACCGGGATTCTGAATGATTAACGAGCTTTGTTGACATACCTGATTAAAATGCAGCAATAAGAGTCCGGATAAATGGACAGCATACTACTGTCCATTGTGAAGGGAATAGTGGACACTGCAACAACCCGCCTGTGCCAACCCGTAAGCGAAATGTTTGAGCCACAAACAACGTAGTTTCTAACCTGAAAGCACTCACAGTAAGCACGGTGGAATAAAGCGACGATGATTGAGGGGTACCGGCACGAACATTCGAGAAGCTGAGTCATACATCGCATCCCTCCCGAGATACCCATACTCAATCTCCAAATAGACTTTCACGTCGGCAGGTGCCTGCAAAGGAACTCCTTCAAACGTGCAAGGGCGGCAAGGGAAGATAGCACTGATGGGGAAAGGCTTTTCCGAACAATTATAAACACCTGGTATGTTCCAGTTTACACGAAAATGGGTGTTCGGGTAATCTGGGTGTATTGACAAAGTAAAAAGATCCACATGAACAAGCGAAGGGTCAGAAGAAACATTTCTTACGATACGCTTGTTCTTCCCAAGCAACCTACTAGCCTGTTCGAGTCCCTGGAGAGAAAAGAAAAACTTTACTCGTTTGCAGTCGGACCCGTTATAACGTGTCTCCTTGATTTCTCCATTATCTTCAACGCTCAGCCAGCGCTTCATTGTCGTTCCAGAACTGAAATCTAACCGAATAGGAGATCGAGAGTCTCGGAAGTCCATATCGCTGGCATTATATATTCCTGAATATTCAGTACCATTATCCAGACAAGCCCGTAAAAGCCGTGTGAAAGTGCCACGGGAGGTTGAATCGTATTCGAGAGCAGCAAGATCAATATCGCTATCACGTTCAATCATTTTTCCATCCTCACGATAGACACCCAGTGCAGTCCCTCCATAAACAAATGGATCAACTCCAGCCACTTTACAAAAACTTAAAACCAAAGTTAGTAGATGCACCCTTAATGACTTGAGAGAACGATTCATTCTCAGCTGCCGTCGGAAATTACGAATGGAGCAAGTACCCCACATATCAAAACTGATGAAGGGGGGAATATCATCCCCAGGATCGCATTTGTTAGTTTCGTCGAAAAGAACTTGAAGGAAAGCATTGTCTTCATTCTCCATAGCTAGAACGATGGTCGGGCGGAATATACATGCAATGGGAATTTCAAGGTCAAATCCTGGATCAAACCGGGCAGCTGAAAAAGATTACAAATATGGTGGACTAGTAAACGTAAAAAACAAATGAATCAGTCGAAAAAACAAGTTCATGGTCGGCATTAATTGAATAGAGTGCTCCCTCTATGTATGGATAGCCATGAGAGCCTGGTAAAATTTACGAGGTGCACGTGACACAATACAAATTAATATTTCAAGACAACTATGACAATACAACGCGAGAACTATTTTTGGTTGGTCAGTCACAAAAGACGAAGCACTGGTTACGCTTCTGTCCCACTGAATAGACTATGATTAACAAGAAACAATCGAAGTCTCTTAATCTCCATCCTGAATTTGGAATAGAAAACAGCACCCACTTTAAAAAATATGACTCGGCATACTAAAAGATGGTTTAACCAACGCAGTTTCTGGTGCTGGACACACTCTTCTATGGAAGTATACATTGCAAAAACAAACAATCGCTTTCTGATTTTCTCGTAAATTCCCCAGCACCAGCCTACACGAGCTAAGATTCTGGGACAACGGTTGTCAAAGGCCTGAAAATGTTACAGTTCCGCTGCTCACCGAGGCCACGTCCCACAAAACAAAACAGCCCGTACTGTAGCTTGATACACACGTCACTTGAGATTCAGGGATATACCGCTTTGACGCGATAGGTGTCTCAAATTAGCAAACTTGACAGGAGCCTTACAGATTCGTGCATTGACCTCACCTGTCACATTACAATTGAAACCAATATAACTTCCAAGACATGTAAAACGCCCCACAACTTCCAGTGCCTCTCCTTGGATTGTAAGTGGCGTCTTCAGGGATTGTATGTCCGGAAGCATGACTCTACAAATTACGGAGGCAAGTCGCACGCTGAAGGACAGGATGGCTTTGATTAGTTCGTCTATCCGAAGGCGGTAATGTCTGCATATTACAAATCGATAAGGTTTTCGCAGGCAGCTATTTGAACACCAGGGTTTTGAAGAGCTTCCAACTTTCGTTCCATTACCTCGTTAATCACGAAATTAGGTACGAATGGAGAGACTGGGTACTCCTGACGGACATCACTTTGTGTAATGAAATTTTCTGGAGCACTTCGTATACTCTCAACGCTCGAATACAAAGAACGTAGTATGATTGATTAGCAAGCGTATCAAAAAGAATAGACCGGTTAACTGAATCGAATGCACCTTGAAAATCTAGGAATACTAAATTTGTGTCATTTGTATGTGTGGCGTTGTTCTAGCACCTGACGGGGTTTGTAGATTTGGTGAACGCAACCCATACGAGGCTGGAATCCCGCTTGCTATTCTCTAGTCAATGCTCCGCGGACCAGCGTAAGGCAGCGAAGGACAAGTGGTACCAGGAGTCACGATACGACTGTAGTCAAGCTGTTTCCCGTGCTGTTTTAAATGAGCTATTCTTTAAATGTGGGCATCATCACCTATTCCTACCAGGTGTATGAGAGACTCTAGGGAACAGAACCTAGGTGGCGGTTATGAGAAGATATAAAGTCATAAGCCTGAGTCCACAGGGGGTTCTAGGTTCACCGCACAAGGTTATACTCCACCTGTAGGATTCAAATGAGTAGCAGCGGGTGGCATGAGAATCACTAAAAGTACTCAGTCTACCGGTCGAGCCATCCTTATTTATTGAAGATGGTTGCGCTACTCTGATCTTTGATGGTTTCACTTAATGGCATTTCCTGGGACCGGTAACACAGACCAACCGAAATAATCTTCGGCTATTCCCGGCTTTCTGGGTCTCTTAGCCTCCCACGTCCACCAGGTTGCACGGGTACCGATAAGGTGGTCTGAAGAACGGATATATGAGAGCAAGTGTGGAACGCTTTGAGACGCGATGTTCCCCAATACTTCAAGATGGGGCGAGATGTCTCAGGTGATTAGAGCACGACTTTACTGTTCGGAAGGTCCGCGGTTCGAACCCGACTTCTGCCTCTCGACTACCCCTATCTAGACTTGGGAAAACTGGCAGCATCCCAGCCCTCGTGCTTCCACCGGGTGGCACGGCAGCCAGGCACTGAACGATGGATGATTATTACTATACTGCAAAACAACTGAACCATTCGGAAGGAGCGCAATTTCGTCAATACCGCCTCGGCTGTTTGAACTTGCGGACGCATCTACCTTGAATAGATCGGTCTTATGAATAACCGACATACACACCGGTATGTCTATCAAAACGTAGCCACCTGACAAAACAAAACAAAATTCGAATTTTGTTCTGTTTTCATTGTCATTCTAAGGATGACAACATCATTAACCTCAGATGCACCGACATACAGGAACAACGACGGTTGACGTACGGCACATGTGAAGATGTTCTGACAGCTGAGGAATGGCGAAAATTTGATCCTTACGGGTACGGTCTGCCCCTCGCATTTCAGTTTTGCACGTTTGACAGAGAAGCCACGGACGGCAGACGTAAACAACTTAGTCGCGACTTAAACCAGGTGGCCTTTTCGGGCAGCTGAATTGAGGCGTCATTATTTCTTCGATGGTCGCTGCATCAGGACCATAGCTCGGGTAGGCTGGTGTCTGCGAATCCGTGACGAGGCAATTGGAAAACGAGTGTTCGGTTGTGCAATGGGGACTTCCATCGAAGAA
This sequence comes from Clonorchis sinensis, assembly GCA_003604175.2. Taxonomy (NCBI): domain Eukaryota; kingdom Metazoa; phylum Platyhelminthes; class Trematoda; order Opisthorchiida; family Opisthorchiidae; genus Clonorchis; species Clonorchis sinensis. The sequence continues at coordinate 145,178,011 of CM030369.1, read as the reverse complement.
TGCGTCTAGCACCATAAGCTGCGTTGGTAAGACCATGTACTGCGCATACTGAACCATCGTTTGACTAAGAGAGTGCTGTTTTCCGTGTCATAGTCAGATTGGCAGAAGCAAATAGGTGTCCAACCTTTGACCTGACAGGGAGGCATGAAAGAGGTAACGAAGTCTGGGTGTTGTCAGTGATAATCGCACTTCAGGATGGGGACCGCGTGATTCATCGATGTTTTGGTCTCGATGACGATGAAGCCAAACTTAAACTTCGACAAGCTTACAGGCTTTACATGAAGCTTCATCTTGAATGTTCAACTGAGCACTACAAGCAACTCTGGACTAAACGTGTAGACTGATTTGTTTTGTGTCAATATTACTTTAAGGCCTTTGTTCGTGACTGCGCAATGCGTATGTGCGAGCGTGTCTCGCTTAACCTATATGGCCTCGCGAAGCCTGTACCGGTTAAGTGATCCACCTACCGATGTGGAAACCCGTCGTCACGTGTCGTTCAGCTGTAGCACCCTTTCGGTGCCTAACTGCCATGCCACCCGAAGGTTGCACAAGGGCTGGGATACTGCCAGGTTGCCCAAGCCTAGACAGGGGAAGTCGAGAGGCAGAGGTCGGGTTCGAACCACGGACCTTGCGGTCAGTAAGCTCGCGCTCTAACCACTTGGGCCGTCTCGCCCCAAGTCGTCACGTGTGTGCTAACAACACTCATGATTCCTGATTTGCCGGAGCTAGTGAGGAGTCGATATGATCGACAGCATGTGCTGGCGTAAAACTCCTTAATAAATATAGTCTGATGCTCATTCCAAAATCTTACGTCAGGTGCCAATAGGGAATGCCGTGAGGTACGTAATCAACTAGTCGACATCTAGAGTGAACAATGGGTTAGAGGCAACGTATGGAAATATTAGCATCTCTGTGGTGGTGTTGGGAATAGGCGCGTTCCGGGGCATACACCCACATGTGCACTGCATCACCTGCAAAGCAGAAGTTGATCGAATATTCTGGTTGTCGGTCATCGATTGAGCGATTTATTACTTCACCCTGGTTCGTTCGTATTCGCTGTTTTATGGGCAGCTGTCAACTCATTGCGACTTACGTTTCGGGGTCACAGGCGCTCAAAGGGCACGTTACTACACGTATAGAAAACTAGGCTTTCTAAAAACAACAGTAACCGTGGGAACCAATCAACATGACGCGAATGACACCCGATATCTTCTAGCCTCTATACTACCGGCGGGACAATAAAGTTACGGTCCGATGGCTGTCGATCTCTCCACCGAGCCTGGAAGGAAGCTTGCAGACCTTCAACCATCGTTACCCACTGCTTCTTTCTATACGACCGGCAGGTAAGCAGTTGAGTTCCAAGTGCCAAGCTCGGCGGATAAAACAGTAGCGGGATTTCCTTCCGCTAACAGCGTCCACTGCTGGTATCGAGGTTCCCCCTCCACTGGCGCACACTCAACCCCTCGTACAGTGGTCTACAGGTGCCTATCTAGCGAAGTACCAGTAGATGCACCGTGATCCACTGCACCGAACACCTCGCACGCCCAGAGACATGCGGACCGAAAAGACCACAGCGGACCGCGAACCAGCTACGGACCAAAACGAACCACGCTCCGATTAGTCAGAATGTGGACCAATCAGAATGGAGAACGGTTGCGTCCCAAATCTCGCCTAATTTGTGAACATTCCAGCTTGATTTAACAAAAAATAGGGCGATAACTGTATAAATTCTGTTTCAGCAGTTCATTTTGTCTACATAGAAGCTCTTTAAGGCCCCCGTAGCTCCTTATGATCCATGGTCTGTTGAAGACCAAGCTGAGGGACATCAAATCAGGTACAAAATATATACAAAACGCGTACATTACAAGAGGCTTAGAACTCAACTCAAATCGTAATACAGGATTTGTGACTGATAAGCTGATACTGGGCTGTGACCATAATTAGAGGCGTAGGAGTGTTTTAACGTCTTCAAGTCTCTTAGTGTTCAAGATTTTACTAGCACGACCAAAACGAGGTTTGAGGTTGAATTGCTCTGCGTAACTGGATACATGTCATTTCCCCTCAAGGCATTTTCCGTGTCAAGTTCCTTTAGCAGAACCTCGATCCCGCAACTCCTCGTGGTCCGTCCTTCATGCTTCTAAACAGGGAAGGATGGATGGATTTTGCAGAAAGATTCAAACACTCACATGCGAAACAGGACGCTTATAGTTCTTAATTAGTAGTGCGCCCTACCGGATGCATATAGTTCAGTTTGTCGTCCAGCAAAGGAAAGGAGAGACGGAGAAGAAAATTAGAGGAACATACGAGCGCTTAAGCTTCAGTATGTAGGAATAATACCGACATTTCCAAAGTAGACTTTTTGACTAGGCGAACGTTGATTGTTCAGCGGACGGGACGTATACAGCGCCGTCTGTATGGTTCCTGAAAATACCACCTAATCAGACCGTTTTTATGCTGGAGCTGAAATCAATCCTGGGTCCAGTATGCATCAACTGTATAAGTTGATGTGGTTACGGCAGTGAAGCATCGGTTTTGGACACTGATGTCTTGCTGTCGATGCTGATGATGTTGGTGAGTTGTCGTACGTAGAACCGACCACTGCATCGTCTCAGAACGGTTGTCTTCACGGACTAAACGTGCCGTGAGATCAGTGGTTTGCTTTATTGCATGACTCGCCAGGCTTCCATATTTGGGCGGCGCTGCATCACGGAAAACGATTTTCCTGCGGAAACAGGGGTAATACCAAGACCCATGAATGAATATTGAAGTCGTACGTCGAGTTAGCTGATTTTTGTTTCAACAAGGACGCGGAAGCTGAACAAAGCACATTCATGCCTCATGAATTTATGCGCTTATCCTGTACTCTCTCTACCTAATTTACTTCCGGTTTATTTTGCACACTGCCATGTCCAGGGGTGGCAAAAAAGCCCACTGCTGCAAATTGATCCCTTTACTTGCTCCGCTCCTTAGCTTCACCCTTACACGCAGCCTGGACCAGATACTATGCTTTCCAGTGACGAATGAGCCTATGCTCATACGGCCGAGAATGTTTAAGCAACAAAGCATTCCAAAATGGTAACGGTCAATTCTGTTCTGGTCACCGGTGGACGCGAGTCAAACACCCCAGCAAGTGTCCCACTGCGAGGCAGCGCTAGGATTGTAAACACAACTAGTATGCTTGTCTTGATTCCAAACCATGGATAGTCTGCACGAGCTTACCGTTTTTTTCTACTGATCGCACGAGGGACAGCAAACTCGAAGTAACCCAACGGAGAGCGTTATAAGGAGAGAATGGCAAACAAATCTTCTTTTCTCGCGGTCACCTACGGAGGGTCAGTGGGTGTATTTACGGCGTGCATCACCTTGACTCGATCATAAGACCTGCACCCCACCAACCAACGCACCGCTACAAATTTGAACTATTTTCTGATTCAAAACGTTTCATTCCGATTGCAGTTGTGCACAATGTGACGAGTCTTTTGTCGAAACGTTGGTTTACGAAAGGTATCTGTTCAAACCTCAAAGCTCGGTTGGCTAAATGCACCTCATGCGCCTTAAGGCACTACATTTGGTTAATCGCATATGCCCTCCATTTCACAAGCAGGTTGGCTCACTTGGCTATATCCTCAGTTATCTAAATTATGAATCAGGAAGATTATAGAACACTGGATTCAAATGTTAAATCAGCCATTTGGTACCGTGGTCCTGTTGTCTTCAGCTTATATGGGTAGCCTGACATGTGAGCACTAAAAGTGATAGCTCTAAGGCATTTTACGGTAGACTGAGTTGTTTTGCCAGTGGCAATAAACTTTAATAGTCTGAACCTTATGGTCCACACCCTTGTCGGAGGCAGCTTTCATCGCGACTGAGTTAACGGGAACCTGTTTGCCTACTTCAAGTCCACGTCAACGACTGTCCGCCTGTTGGTCATTTCTGGTTAACACAGATGTGGGTAGAGGTAGCTCTGCGAGAAAGACCGTCTTATAAGAGTTGGGTGCATGCTCACACCGCCTCAACCTATGACATCTGTGCAGCCCGTCCATTGTAGGAGTTTTGTTTACCCAGCAACCATCCAGCTTTCCTTGGCTTTCCGAACCCAATGTTGTCCTAAAACCTGGGCGTCCCTTCAACGACATTAAACACAAACATAGTGTTCTGGCGTATCCCCATACTGTAACTCCTGGTTCATCCATGAAACGATATGGTTTGGCTTTTGACCTTTCGCCTCTCTTCGCAGGCATGAAGTGCATGTCGAACCGCGCGGCAGACCTATGGTAATTAATGTGGATCGCATCTCTCACGGGTCCGAAACAGGAGGGAAAATATGACCTGCGTGTTCAGCGTTTATCAGCACCTCTCGAATTCTATCCCTAAGTAACAATACAGTTAACGCATCTTCGGCCAAGACGAAGAACAATTCTAATGGACCTGATACTCCTAATATTTGGTACAAAGGACGAATTAGATACAAAAGCTAGAAGTTAGGTGCGATGGCAGGTTTTACCAAATGGACTTCTGACAGCTTAAACATATATGTCCACGGTCGAAGGGCTGTAGTTCGCATTCTCCATTCCAAAATCTTTATAATAGGGCCCCCATTCTGCTCATCATTTTTCACCACTCTGTACTGGGAACAAGCCAACATGGCCGGGTGCCCCTTTAAGTCAGGGAAATTGCATCCGGCGCTGAACTTACATTGCAACGGCGGGCTGGTGTCAATGCTCCGTTCAGGCTCGTCGAGTGCTTGGGGAGGTTTTGTTCAGGAAGGCGAGCTGAACTGTCCTCCAAAATGTTCAGCTTACACTCCAAACGAAGTACCGTATTTTTTATTTTCGCTGACATTTGGGTATCTTCAGCCGTCTGGTGAAAGCAAGTAAAACGGTGCGGCTGTATCTGCAGTAAAATATTCCTCTATGGCCTGGGCATTCATCGCCTGCCAGCATTTTTCGTTATTCTTCAGGCCCCTGGTTATCCGGCTTTTGAATCATATGTTTACTCAATTCAGGACGTCACTTACCGTTATGACTTTCCTAGCACCAATAAGATCTGCTGATTTTGAGCAACTCTCACGTTTCATGGTGACCTTAAACAGGCTGGGCACATATTGCTAAATCCGAGCGCACGGCTTCCCACCAGATCTCACGCTCAGCCCAGTTTGTTCCTTGTTTTAGATTGACTGCCTTCTAATTAGCCTTCCAACTATTTCAGCACACTGTAGTTGAGCTGATGAAATCTGTCGAGGTTGATTAACGGCACTGCTCTGTTTTGATATTCATGACTGCGGGTGGAATCAAGTTGATAAACATGCTTACATACTCTACAGATAACTAGAGGTCAAACGAGTGGCTCTGGTCATGACTAAAGCGCAATTGACGGCAGCCAAGTAGCTCTATCTGAGCGCTCATGCTAGAAGATTGACCTACTCAGGCCTAGGCGGTGTTCCTTGAACAACTGTAGTATTTCCTTCCCAGCCCAAAAATTTTGACACCTACTGAAAACCTACTACGCGGTGGTAAGTCCCCTGGACTCAGAAGTTCAGCTTGACCATTTTTGGAATTCTCCCGACAAGTGCAGCCCTGATTATTTGAGTTACTTCGCCGACGACAATAAAAATGGTGCTTCAATAGCATGTCATTTGGTGTTCATAAAGTTCCTAGATGGAAAAAATAATAAACATGACAGGGATTGGGGTCTAGGACTGTCCAAAAAGAAACACCACGATGATGTTCAGTACATGATTAGTGGAAATTACTGCTTAAGTGCCATACAAATATGTTTGAAAAAAACATGCTGAAAACGTGGGGGGAAAGAATAGAAAACCTAAAGCAAGATGCCTTATGTTTCTGGAAACAGCGGATAAGGGCGGTTTGCTCACGCGCCAAAAGGCCAAAAAAGAAAGATCTGGACACCATATCTCAAACGGCGGCTTTGGTTTAACCTCATTTGCTAACCTCATTCGACGCAACTGCAGCACACATTGAACTGAGAAGCCTTTTCCTGAATGAGATCCTGCTCGAGCTTTCCGGGTTATGACTTTACGCGCTCCAGCGCGACAACACGAAATGGGCGATGTGGAGTTTAGATGCAACACGTATCACATTACCAAGTGGGAGCACATTAAATGAATGACCACCATCACCGACATACTGCAGCTGGCCTACTTCATCCAGCTGAATACAGGTAAGATAACCGAGAGCTGACCAGAAAGGCCCGCCGTTTGCGAGCGGAGCGAGCCGGAGCTAATTGGGACGAGCAGCTTGGTAGCATCTGAATGTGACGGCTAATTGGTGTCTGACGCCCATAACCCCATTATGGACAGGGAATCGTGCTGAGCAAAATCAAGAGGTGATTTTAATCGTTATTTAGGGTTCTTGCTCCGGCGGCTCAGGCGTCTGACTTTACGGGCGAGCGTATTCACCGCTGATAGATTCGCCTGCTAAAAACGTTAGGCACAACAGGTGGAACGGATGTTGGTAAACTCCGTGGGGTGGGGTTGTTTTTTCAGGCTTTTTGGGTTAACCAAAATTTTTTGTATGCCCGAATGCATTTTTAACCTATCGACTGGAAATCCACCGGGCTGTATTGCACGCTGAACCGACAGAAATTTCGTCCAGGAGAATGGAAGGTGGCTAGGACCCTGTCTACTTTTTGGCGCTTGGAGTAAGTTGCGGCGTATCACAAACGGGATGCGAAATGTGTTCGATTGTCGTGCATAGGACCCTAGACTAACGGGCGAAATAGGGGAACTGATTTTGTCCACAAGAAACTCGTGAGTGGTTTTCTGAATTTAATTCACATCAGGGTCCGAGGATTTGCGCTTTCGTGATGTACTGCCAGCATGAAACTGAAGGGTCTCCATTATTGACATCTTTGACTTGTCCATGCGAAACAGTTTTTGGTTTGCGGGCATGATGCTAAGTAGACTTAACGCTTGAGGATGCGGAGGACTCTGGCCATTTTGACTGCAAATAGCCGGCTATTTACTGGAATCACATGCAACGGAGCATTCTCAGCCCCAATGTATATTGCCCTTGAAAACATGAGCACCCTATAACCATATTCAGATGCACCACCGTGTTATTGTTTTGTGTGCTTATCTAGGAAACTGGAAACACAGAATATTCATGGGGAAGGAGTGCGACTGGAGGAAGTGTGTTGACTCGTTTGGCTAACCGTAGGGACAATGAGCGTTGCTATGTAGAATGTAGAGACCTTCAGAAATGCAGAGGCTGTTGGCATGATAGTGAGTATATTTGGAGTCGAAGAAACCCGCCGCTGATGCTGCAGCTGCCGCTTGGCTCCTTTAACAAGCGTTGCTTCCAGGTTTTTCAGCATGAGGAAGACGATTGCTTGGCAGTTTTTACTCAAGTATCAAATACACGGTGAAGTTGAAGGAGTTTAGTGTCATTTCCGGATGATTACCCGCGGAATCCGACTCAGCAGTTAAACCCGCGCGGAATCAGGTTTTACGGTCCTCTTGAGAGGTTGCCAAAAACAACTAGCTCGATAGTCTCAAAGACCTTGGTGCAGACGGCTTAACATCCCAGATAATCAAAAGTTCAAACAACTCTATGACGCCTGGCATAGCCTAACGGAACATGTATCTTCTGAGATGAGACAGATGTATCGATTTTCAGAAGTCGTTCAACCAAGAAGGTGTTCAAGGCCAGCCGATCAACAATCAAGTTGCCCTTCTCTTTTAACCCGTTCTCACTGACGTTGGTGTTCCAATGAATGTAGATATCTGCCCGTCTGGACGAAACCTGTAGCCTGTCTCTAAATTCCTATTAAGGACAGTCAAAACTGTGCGTTTTTTCAGCCTGTGGGGAGCAGGCCAATTTTGTAATTATTGGACAATTGCAATTTGAAATAGTGAGTTAAGGATATGACAGGAATTCGGCGGATTAGGATGATCATGGGAACACACGTGACACACACTTCCAGGAAAAATATAAATGTGGTGAATTGCGGGCAAGCCACCAATCTGGTGGGATCACGGCAACGTTCTGCTTGGACTTGTGTACAGCCCAGTACATGAGCGTCTTGGGCTGTTGAATGTTTCACGGATTCACGGATTCACGGATTCACGGATTCACGGATTCACGGATTCACGGATTCACGGATTCACGGATTCACGGATTCACGGATTCACGGATTCACGGATTCACGGATTCACGGATTCACGGATTCACGGATTCACGGATTCACGGATTCACGGATTCACGGATTCACGGATTCACGGATTCACGGATTCACGGATTGATACACAGGAGCGAGGCTTTTGCCCAAGTTTCCCGGGTCGGTTTTGTTCTTGTCGTTCAGCAGCTGTCGTTCACCTGAAAGGCACAAGTGAAAAAAGGGTGTAGCACTGCTCTTTAAGTTCTCAGCGCGGGGCAGTATGTTTGCCAGCGCGAGGACTCGCGTAAATAAGTGTCTAATAGTGTTTTGAACTGAGTTCTAGAGGGAGCGTGGACAACCGTATCAGGAAGGTTATTCCACGCAGCAACTACCCAAAATGAGAAAAAAGTTTACCTAATGAAATGAGGATTACGTCTTTCGTGCGTCCTGAGTAGACAACCGGGTTGGCATATTCAAGGAGCGGTCTGACATAGGCCCCATAGAGTATTTGGAAGTCCGTGCGAGTAATACGAGAGAAGGTACGCCGAATCATCCGTAGAACAGCGAATGCCTTCTGAGCCGATTTCTCAAGGTGCAGTTAGAAGGACAGGTTTGGAGAGCCAGATACCCAAATCTTTTTTTGGCATCTATCCTCGTGATGTCTTCTGGTCGTTTCTCACCATGCATGACGAAGGAGTTCGCTGAGTCTCCTCCAAATGACATATGGACACACTTTTGGTCATTCAGAGGAAGGTGCCAGTCCAGCGACCACTGCTTTGCGGCGTCTATATCAATTTGGAGGGCACTGGCATTGGAATTCCACGATTTCAAGTCGTCCGCAAAAAGTAGACATGGACTTGCAAGAACATCTGGAAGGTCATTGACGTATATCAGAAACAGCAAAGGTCCCAAAACGGAGCCCTGAGGAACTCCAATGGAGACCGGCGCCGCAGAAGAGTAGGTCGAGCCTACCTTCACTCGGAATGATCTGTCTGATAGGAATGCCTTGATCCAGTGTGGGATTTTCCCTTGAATCCCGTAAGACTCGAGTTAGGATAATTTGGACTGGAGAAGGATCGGGACGAATTAAGGCTAGTACCTGGCAATGATATCTTAGTGTCGATCGAGGTCGCAGCTTGTCATATTGCTGTGGCCTGGACGAGGCACTAAGACTGCGTGTCTAGATTGCGGACTCAAAATAGGAAAGCGAGTTAAAGACGATCTAATGAAGAGCGCTGGGATATTAATTGTACGTAGAAGGTCGTTAAGAGCGATCGAGAATTTCGAATTCGATTTCGTGTGTCGACATTGCCAGAAAAGGTGAGTGCGTGTGTTATGTTCGGCCGACGGAAGAAATTGGTGTGGTGCGAGCCAACCGTGGTGAAGGTGCGCTCAGGTTCGCACCTCGATGTATACCATGAGCTTCGCAAAGTAACATCAGGATGCTCCATGCATTCAACACCAGACCAAAGGACACTTACATTTCGCCTGTACTTCATAGCATTGCTGGACGCGTGACACAACCTGGACAAGTCCAAACCAACGGCTAGAGACAGATAACAATGGTGTTGTTTCACGAAATTCCTGAATCAAAGACCAGCCTTAGGACCATAGGCATTGGGCGAGGTGGCCTTGATACCGGAGGCTAGACGGGTATGCGTATACACCATGGAGCACCGCAATAGGGTGACCCCCCTGCAAGGCGTACACCACAAATACACGATGCACCCTCATGCATGGCAGCAGATCTGCAATTCAGAAAGTCACCAAATGATAGTATTTGTGGCGTGTGCATTAACAAAAACTGCAGCTAATATATATTTTATCCAGTTGCCGGGACATCCACGCCACTACAACAGCTCAGTCAGCTTGAACTGTCAAACAGTTTCTGGAAGGGAGGTCTCAGGGGAGATTACCGAAACGACAGTTACAATTTTGGTGGTAGGAGTAGAATGGAGAGGTTCAGAGCCGGACAAGAATTTCATCCATTTCGCATGCTCAGACCGGTCATTTTTGTGTGCTTATAACGCACTGGATCAGAGGGTGTAGGATCCTCCATAGAGCGAGGAACTATGGCCTCGTTTTAATTCCCGTTAGTTTGAGTTTGGCATAACAAATAACTAAACAGTAAACAGGACTTACAGGGTAATTTAGCGGTGTAACTCCTTCTGAAACAATAAGGCGTAAGTCGCCTGGGCGAAGAACCTCAAAACCAAAGTAAGGGAAAATAAGGTAAATGAGGGTGAAAATGAAGGGAATCATGACATGAAGCCCTAAAGACTCACGGAGATAGACCTTCATTTCAGGAAACAGGTACGAATGCAATCTCCGGAAGTGAACTTAGCTTATTTGCCGATCGTTTTGAATGCATATTTTGCTTCAGCTGTAAGCCTTGCTCGGTAAAGATTTTTAGCAGCCTTCTCAAACTCCAGAAGCAGGCTCCAATTTTAGCTGTAAAAAGCATTTTTGGACCCCCAAAACTTTTCACTGGCTGATACTGCACCATTTGAAAACGTTTATTCCTATTTGAATGCAGACATGCGACGCCAAAGTTGCCAACGTACCCATTATCTCGTGCTTGTGCACTCTCCCTACAGACTGTTTCTAGCAAACGTGTATGCGAGTTACCCAGATAAACGAGTCCAATACATGCATGTCAACTCTCTTCGGGATGGGTTTTATTAAGGGTTTATTCATTTCAATTATATTTTCTGCCGTACCGAGCACATCATAATAAGCGCCAGAAATGGTGAGGAAAGGCTGTTAACCTTACCATAAGCAATAAGCAGACATAGGCGTGCTGGAGTGGAGACTACTGATTCGACTCCACGAGCCTTCGTCTTCCCATCACTAGATACACCGAAGTAGTTGAACAATCTACCCACTGTTTCGCCTCACACCTAACCCTGCAACGCCCTCAGTCAAAGACCTGGGCAACTAGAGCTGTAATCTTTTATGATCAGTGTTTCAAATAGGGACGAATTTACCATATACTGGGGGTTTTTGATTGACCTATGAATGGAGCTTTGTTAGGCTGCACCTAATTGGGTGATGAAAGTTCATACATCTGAGGCGTTTATTTGAAGTGGGTTAACGTACGGCACGGTTAGTTTATTTGCCATCGGTTACAACGTAGTTACACTTGTTTTGTGCCTCTTAAATTGGGTATGTTTACGGACGAAGCCCTGCGCATTGTTCAGTGAGTTCAGTGTGTGTGTGTAAAAATGAAGCACGCGAAAATGTCTGACGTTTTCACGGGCTCCGCGAGTTTTACCAAAACTTCGAGGTACAGTGCACTGAAATCCATCGCAGTCATGAGTTCTTTCTCTTTCTTGCCCCGAGTAACGACCTGGTGGAGGCCAAAGACGTCATTTTATAACTTCACTGACGACCTTGTGGAGTGTAGTGCCATGTGGCCCTTCAGAATTATTCAAGGCAGAAATTGCTGCCTCGTGGACTAACAGCGGTAGATAGCCTAGATAAAGAATACTTTGTTAGGGAGCTATGCGGCGGAAAAACACGACAAACTATTGGGCTACAGTGGTTGGATAGTTCCAACTGACTTAACCGAAGAAAAAAATCCTTGACAGAGGTTTACTATTTTGGAAGAAGCCGAGAGGAACAGGACTTCTAATTACCACTTAAGTGTCGTGCCTTGGGGCGCGACACGAAAGAATGGCACGAAGGTGCAGAAGGACCTTTAAGAACGGCATACTAATGAAGGCTGATGACTATCGCATATACATCGGTCAACCGCTGCAGATCCACTGCCAAGAGACTGCTGAATTCTGCGTTGTCTCACTAATCCAATAAAAGGAGCTTGTGTGTGTGCGCCTAAGTATGCTCACATCCTAGATCTGTGCCATGCTTTAAAAAAGATTTCGTTCTGCTCGAATAACATCAACAGGAGTAATTATGTCTGTCGGAGGTCTCTACACCCTGCCATGCACTGAGTGATTTATGAAAATCTCTTTCTATTAGCCTGCATACTGCAGACTACGCGGCGACCGCATCCCCGCTTTTGAAGTTGTATAGGATTTTGATTATTCGTGCAGAAACCCTTTGGGGCTCGTGGTCATGCAATGCCCTCATGACCGCGTGCCGAAGTTCAATAACCAGCACAGTCACCCAGACTCCATACGCTACTTTTTATTCGCATCTGAAAGCCGTGGGCTTTCCCTAAGACGTGACCTCAGGTCCAACACCGAGACGTTCAGTCTTGACACCGGGCTGAAGGACCAACAACTCCATGTCGTTTAACCTCTGTAAATCACCCGACCCTAAGCATATTACTTCCTGACAGAGGCAAAAGCATCAAGCTTAAAAAATCCTGTGGTCACTAAATCAACCTGATAAATCACTGACCCAATGGCAGTAAAGGAATTCGAGGGCCTCTTGGATTGGTATAGCCATAATATTTCAATGGTTGAGATAGTCTGCAGAACTTGCAATATTCTGAGATGCGCGCACAAACATTCCTGCGGGATAGACGGATCAGTGGCAAGGAAGGGCGCAACAAATTTGTGGCGGCGCATAGACCAGCTCAAAAAAGCAGACGTCATTATGATCATCACCAATGCACGACATCGGTATTCATGGCTGATGCTGCGCTGCCAAAAAAACCATGATTTATTTGAAAGCCTCATTGTAAAAGAAAGAATAAAAACGGACGAGGATAGGCCTGAGTGCTACTACAATCGTTCCGAGGTTCCTACACGTCCAGACACTTATTAGGGCAATCTGGATAGAAACTGACAACAAAACTCCACAGAAACCAACTAGAAGCCATATCTTGCGGTGTCTCCAACCAGACGCAGTGAACATCACGCGCTCCTCGTCCCGGAATGAGAATAGCATCGACAAACCTCAGATTTTGTGTAACTTCTTTCTTACCCCCGTGCTAATTCAAAGGATTTTCATCTCTTTGTTTCCACCGCTCCGAGGCAGACACGAAGAACAGCACTCTCTTCGGAAAACGAGAGAGGGAAATACGCAACACATGGCCTCATCAACACAGCTTCTGGTGCCATACACATTTTTTAATACAAGTGTCCGTTGTTCAACCTAAAGCTCGCTTTTCAACAGCCTTGAGACTAGTCTGCCGACACCAGTCCACACGAGCTGTGGTCCTGAGACAACTGCTGTTGAAGGTCTGAAGGCGTTTTAGTTCCGCTGCTGGAACAGGACAAGTTTCATAGTCATACAACCAAGCAGCACGCACTCTAGCCCGATACACACGTCCCTTGAGATTTAAGGATACACTACTCTGCCGCTATAGGTGTCTCAAATTAGCAAACGCGACCCGAGCCTTTCAGATTCGTGCATATATTTCATCTATCACACTACAATCAGAACTAATGCAACTTCAAAGAATCGTAAAAAGCTCTACAAAGTTGAGTGCCTCTCTTTGGATTGTAAGTGGCGTGTTCAGTGCCTGCATGTCTTGCAGCCTAAGCTCACAATTTATGATTGCAAAATGCATACCACAGGGCTGGATCTTTTCGTTTAATTACTCCAAAAACATCTGCGCTTTCTCTTCCCCTTTAAAAACGAGGATGATGCTGTCTGCATATTCTAGATCGACAAGTTTTTAGTCAGCAGCTATCTGAACCGCAAAGTTTTGAAGACCCCATAAGGTTCATCTCATTGTTAAATTGATCGAAAATTTAAATGTGAATGGGGAAAATTGAACACATTTGTCGGACCCCACTTAGCGTACGAAAGCTTCTAGAGAGTTCACCGTATACTGTTACCAGGAAGTCTGATAATACAAAGAGCTTATTATGTTAAGAAAATTCCGGGGTATTTCTCGATGGGATAGCTTGATAAGGAAACCGGACCGGTTGGCCAAATTGAATGCGCCTTAAATGTCCAGGAATACTAAAATTGCAGGTCGTTTGTACGTTCGAGGTTGTTTTGTCGAAGTTTTGGTCGACGCAAGCCATACCAGATAAAATACTGCTTGCTGCTCTTAACGACGAAGCATTGACGCCAACATCCCGTTACGACCGGTGTCAAACTGATCCTCGTGTGATTACCACACCCACTGCGAGCCTTTTTTTGAAAATAAGCCCTACTAGGGATTCCATCTAGTTTTTTCGGACACTATCCTTTTCCAGAATGCAGGTAAACAGCCCAGACAAGCCACGAATGAGGCTTTTACCCCCACATTTGAACGATGAGTCTGGAAGTTCATTTGCGCCAGGAACTCGCTGGCCCAGGTAGTCATAGGCTTCCTAGACCGTGATGGGTTCTATGTTCACCGTTCAAGGTTTTACGTCAGCTGCGAAATCCATATGGTTGGAAGCTGTCGGCCACGATAACTAGTGTTCAAATTATTCAATCTAACACTCGAGGGTTCTTTTCTAATCAAGATGGTTGCTCCATTTCGACTCTTAATGGCTTCCCTCACAATTGGTTTCAAAGGACCGGTCGCACGGACCAACTAAAGTAACCTTTGAACATTCCCGGATTTCTGAGCCTATTTATTCCGTTTGGCCTCCCCTGTTTATCTGAAGTTACGGCTGGCTTGTGAGGCTACTTGTAGTTTACGTTCGATAGAAAGTTCAGATGATTTGCGGCTTAGAATCTACGAGAATATCCAGCACTTAAGAACGATAAGCTTTTCAACATAACGAAAGAATGACACCGCTAAATAAGCGGTGGATATCAACGGAAGTCCGTAAACACAAAAGAAAAGAGAATACCTCTGACAAGCTTTAAATTTACCCACAACTTCCGTGTTCATGACTTGCATGGAAAGCCACAAGAAGAATGTAAACAAATGATAATGGTGATTGGACGAAACTGGTAGATGATAGTACATTTCACACAACCTGCACCAAGGACAATAAAAGTTACCTAAGCTTTCAAGTGTCAGAAATGGGAAAGCTGTGAGAAGATTTAATGATCACAGACAATTAAGAGGATGTAGAAAACACCATACGAAGCTACCAATTGGGCGTGAAGTCCGGTGAACTGCGCTGTGATACCATAACAATTGGGACGCTGATGGTATCGTCTGTGTGACACTCCGCAAGAAGTGTGGAATTACTCCAGATCCAATTGGAATGCATCTGGCTTTGTTCAAGGCGCATGCACGTGGTGAAGCATCGACGCTGACTTGCCACTAGAATGGGTATTCTGATTGGAAAGACTTAGTAGACTGAGGCACGGGGTTGGTGGAGCCACTGCAAAAATATAAATTCCGTTGAATGCTTGATGCCTACGGATCCATCCACTTAACATCTGTGACCATTTGACGCTAGATGAAATAAGAAAAATACTTTTGGCACCCAGTAATACTCCCGCGTTGCTCATAACTGGATTGTATGTAGGCGCGTCAGATATTGAATCCAAAACCTAATATCAGTGCAGCAGACGTGGCGCTATTTTAAGAAACACTGAAAATAGTCTATACTCTGCTTTCAGACTTATGCATAACATCCAGCCGTATTGATCACACCTAAACAGGCTGACGTAAGAGTTGCAACACTCAAGTGGCTTTGAATATTCTTCCCCTTCACTATGTCCTGTATAAGGGCGAGTTAATCACACGGCTGATCAACTGCTCGTGTCCGAACGTTTAAGTATGCATTCTACTAGCTGGAAGTTGATGCATTCGGAACTTCCTGGAGTTTCGTGAGATGCACACTGCTGATGATTCTTAATAAGGATAAAAAATAGAGTACTGTGATTTTTGGCTTTTAATAATGCATTGGCTTTACTTAAAGGTTAAAATCTTAATGAAAAGCGCACCTCCTAACCACAAAACCTGAACGTTCCTTTGCAATAAATTGCAAGAAATGATACTGATTGATATTCAGGATGGATAGTAATTGAAGTCGTAGCATGTGTCTTTTCACAAAGGCATGGAAAAGCCGCACACATGGTATGCCCTATTGTACCAGTAAGTAGGTATGGTTTCTACTAGTTCATGTAATTTAAGATGTTTGATGGCGTACAGGTTACAATTCATCTGGAGTACATCATAAGTGCGATTACTTCTACCACTCTATTAAATGTCCAACATGCAGATCCAAAGAAGACTGCCGGTCTCTATATTGGGCAGAGAAGGCATCCTAATTTACCTGACTTTCTCCTGATGGACCACTGATATCTGGACGACAAAAATCTCTCACCGAATTGCTTCACGAGAAATTTGAGCTTCGTTGTCTTTAACTTTTGATCTTTTTACGGGGTAAAACATATAATTTACCACTAACCCCCCAGGGTAATCTGCCATTGTTTTTTCATCAACACGGTTTCTGTCAAATTTTCTGAAGATATTCCCAATACTACATAGTGTATGAACTTTTAGCTTGCCACTGACCATGTAGTTGCAGTCAAGGTTGTTATCGGTGCCATACTTGTATCGAAAGTTTTTATCAACCAGTAGGACACTATCTGAGGCGTTTATATGGAATCATGTAGTATTCTCGCTGCACCATGTCCTGGCAACATGAAAAAATTATTGAAAAATTGCAAATAGTCTGCCTTCGGAATTTATTCCGACCGACACTGCCATGGAAACCACACTGTTAAAAAGAATGCAAGTAAAGGAGATTTTAGGCAACAATAGAGAGAAGTCGTAATCAAACACGTTTGTGTTTATTTTGAAAGAAGAGTTATTAACATCATCATCATCATCGTCGACAGCATGACATCAGTGTTCAATACCTATGCTCCGCTGCCGTACGAGTGATTAACACAGAAGCACTTAAGCAAAAATAGCCAAAATGAAAACGTCAGTGTTATTGTTGAGATAAAATTAGTTAGGACAACAGTTTGTCTACAATGGAAATAGTAAAGTATGAAACCGGATACCAAAAACGTTCTCACTGTTGATTTTGAATGCAGCTCGAGACATACATATGTTTCTTATTTTTATGATTTTAGTCACTGAGAATCGCTTCCCTAATGGTATGATCTTGATGAAGCGTGTTTACGACTCAGGTAAACTAAATCTATTCTACCAACTGGTAGTGGTTGTATATTCACCCAAGCTGCTCAGGTGATCTCCGAAGACTCTCGCTGAGACGTCGACTGGCCAATACATGTTTGCTGTCTCTCTGTTTCATTCACTATATCGGTTTTCATGGAGTCTGACATTTTAAGGAACAAAACCTTACACACTTAGCTCTACCTCAGGTAAATCCATCTACTTCAGTAAACTCGCAGGTGATGTAGACCCCTTCTTAAAACGCCATCCTCCTCCGAAAGCTCCACGATTATAGTGCTTGAGGTGGCCTATTTAGCTGACTTGCTACCTACTGGGCATTGCAGGCAACTATGGTTCGATTGCACCACTGCTACTTTTTTACGGACTTTCTAGCATTGATGCTTCTCGTGGGTCATTTCTTTTACTGTTTTTTTTACCAAGTTTCTAGAAATAATAAGAATATTTAGGCTGAATCTGTCAGGAAGGCTAGATTCCAAAAAAATAGTCCCAGAAATCCCCAAACCTACTCAGACAATCAAACCTCATCAAAATCGCAGTAGGGGAGCTCTCAAGCATGCAAGCCAGAAAGGACAGCTTCCGATCAGCCAATCAATTCAGAAACGTCCCACAAGTGTTTAGGCATGTCAAAGAAGCACGACAGACGGTGATAAGTGTTCAGGTATCTCACAGAAGCACGTTCGGTGATAATGGGTGTTCACCAAACGCCGACGAGATAGCCTAGATCAATGTCAAAAGTGTCCTTTTAATACCGTGAGGCCTCTCGTAACTTCAGCACTCGGTTGATTGCAATAAAGCTGTTGTGCTACTTGATGAAGTGTCATTTTCGGACACCAAGGTACTGGAGCGGGGACAGCAATTAGAAGCGCGTCAGTTCTATTATATTGAAAAAAACAAAACTTCCACAAGCAATCAAGTGCTATTGAGGAACCTAGATAATCCTGCTTGGGTTCTACCTGTACACAAATTTAGAAATAATAAATTATACTAAACTAAGTGAGCGCTTAGCTTCATTTAGATTGTTACGGTATAATATCAACAAATGTGTGACGGAGTTACATCTATGCATTATATTGGAGTGATCATCGAGCCATCACTCTGCAAGGGACATACAGGCGAACAAACAACACGGTGACTATTGGGGCTCCTGTGCTGCGCGCTTGAATGTTTTGAATCTCCTTCTTTAAACATTAGCCTGATGTTGCCTTCACTGCATAGCTCTCACTTCCTGCCATACTGGAAAACTAGATCCGTTTATCAGCAGTGCACAAATTGGGCCATCATCCATAACTTTTTGCTGTCACTCCCTTATTTCCCCTATCCCCGGCAGACAGCGGATGGATCCATTGCACTTTAACACGGTTTGTGAGCTAAAAACTGAGCTGAACACGTGAAAAGTTTTCACACTTATGTCCTAACATACTGCAGTCCTCGGCCACATGGTACTCAGCACCTGTTCTTGGTTCAAGGTAACTCATCGTTTCTGTGATGTTAGGGAAGACTTTTATCACTGGGGGCTGGTAAGACTATTTTTCACTCTTTTTTCAGAGAGTATTTGTCATTTATTTTCAATTTAAACAATTTCTGAATACCTTCATCCGCAGTTGCAGACACCTAGCAACCATTCCCACCTACACAAAGTCAATCAGTCACTCGTTTAAACTCTTTGACCAAAGCTGACTTGGTACTGAGGTTTCCGATGTGTTAGCAAGGAGCAGTTTATACAATGCAACTCGGGAAGTTAAGCAAGGATAGTATCTCAAACATTTCAGGTTTTAGGCGGCATGGAATAACCCGGCCAAGGGTTCAGTAGCACGACAAGCAAATTCATTCAAGAGCAGAGTCTAACGGTGTTGCAAATTAACACCAAACTTTTGTTTAACGAATAAAACTAGGTCGGGTTTGTGACTAAACGACAGAGCCATTACACCGACAAAGACTTGAATGGGCCTAGGAATCAATGAGGCAGTAATTATATCCAAAGGCTGCAACGCGTTCGTGTGCAACCAGGTGGACATTATCGGGGTAAAACGTTACGCATAACGCCACATGGACACTAATAGACAGAGTCTATACTACAGTTGGAACTCCTGACGGGTTGAGTAGACTGACTGGAAGCGGGTTTCATTCGAGAAGGTAAGACAATTATTTTTTGCAGTCTCTTAGACGAGTTCAAACGAACTGGAAACGTCTGAAATTGTTTCTCAAGAAATAGCGTACTGTCCAATAAACGCATTACTGGTGTCCTCATTGCACTTGATGACACATTTTACACGTTTGAAGATGGCCAGTACCAACGGATTGTCAGTTCCCTGCGTACAATGAAAAAACAGTGTGTGTAGTACAGCTAACTAGATTATTTGAGGGTGGACACTATCTCTTTTCTCAGACTTCTCACAGAAGCAGAAAATTCGTCTAGATGAGCCGCTAACGACAGATGATTATCTTAATTTTCGGGTAAAAAGTGTGTTGCGCTTAAAGTTTAAACGCAACGGTTTTCGTTATTTCTAGTGTTTGGTAAATGAACCCAAAAAAGTTTGATTAACAGATGTAGTGTTTCGCGTGATATCTACTATTCAATGGGAGCGACGAGGCATAAATATCAATGTTACAATATAAGGGGTTTATTCAAACAAAAAAATTGGTAGCAGGGATCATAAACACGCCCTAGACGAACCACTGGGCACCTCATGAAACAGAACGCATGGCAGATGAAGAAAACTGCGGGACATTCACACTGCCTACACACAAGAGCAACGGAAAGTGTATGAAGCTTAACTGAATGATTGAATGGAAAATGAGTTCAATAATTTCTCTCCTGTGCCATTCAACGTCCTAAACGTCCCTTTATTGTCTTCGATCAAGCGGCAAGTGGCGATTTATGGCTGACATGCTTCCCCAGTGAGCCCAGTGCAGACCTTCCATAAACGCGACGAGATACTCGATGCAAGCCTTGAAGTATTTACCCATACGGCAAAACATTACAGGATCGACGTAAGAACGTCCTTAGGAGTGGAGTAAATTGGATGCCACTGGAACTTCCAAAATTAACTGGTGAGGTCTTGAGGGGCTATTTATGCTACCATTACTATTCAGGTGCATTTCGTACTATCTGCACTTGTCCAACAGTCTCAGACTGCGAGGAACAGTGAGAATGGGAAAACAAATACGAAAAGTGCAGCGGATTTTTTGCAACTTTTGGGTGTGTAAAATGCGCAGGCGTTCAACGAATGACGCCAAATGATATCCTCAAGTCGACTGTAGTGACGTGACATTCAAGCGACAAACGGAGCGGTCCAAAATACGTGATTTCTGATTAGGTTTTCCTTCAAGTTTAGTGCCCACACTGTTTTTTCTAAAAGTCAACTAATTTCCCGTTTTCTTCACTTCTTTTCGTATTGGGAGAAGGATTCTGTGCTAACTCGGGTGAGCGAAGTCATACGCGTTCTTTCTGCACTAACAGAAATGCGCGTCACATAATGAGAAAGGCTTGAACTTTGGGTTTGAAGCCGTCTGAGGTCAGGGACTTACACATACAACTTGCAACCTCAGTCCGTACGAATACAACAAACCACTGGCCAACAGTATACTATCAAGAAACACGGACTTTAAAATGCCGGTAAGCGTAGTAAACATGTTTGCCAATTTGACGACTGACTTACATGGCAGGCCGAAGGTCGACAGATTCAAAATGACATTCAACAAACACCCCTGCTCGATTCTTTAACCTGAAACAGTTATTCAGCGTTTGATAATGCCTATTTCCGTAATCTCTTACAGCTCTCGTTGAACTGAGGAAGAGAGATGACCCAGACTGACTGTCTTTGCTCCCAATAAAATGGGACTGAAATCCGAAAAAAATAGCTGGGGGAAATCCAAAAGCTTTCTTTCATTGGTTACATTGACGGCTGAACTTCCTGAAACAAGGTAAGTGGACACGTATACTGAAGGAGAGTCAACTGGCGACAGTTTTACTCCTGCTGTCCTAATTTATCTCACTGACTGTTTTTGCTACCCACTACTACCTGGAGGTGGTTCACCTTAGGAATACCGCGTCGTGTTTGTGTCGCTAGTTAAAGGATGACATGGATTAAGCCCATGTATTGGCTTTAACGACAGTCATCCTTGGTGATTTTCCTATACGGGTCCTTGGCCCAGAGGACTATTATAAATGGGGTTTTAACGAAGTTGTTTTGCTCACTGCTCTAACCAAGGAGTATTGTAGGCACAAACTGGTAGAAAAATTTCCTATGTCCTGATAGTTATGGAGTTCACGCAGTCGTAAATTAGCAATAGATTATTGTGGCCCCTCGGGTAGCTCAGGCTGCAGACGTTAGCCTTGTATCAATGGCCGTATCAGAGTGCCACCTTTCGCTTAATGGCCTTGTTGCTGATTAACGAACCTGTTGTGATGGTGCTAAATTTGCTGCACACGAAAAAGACACGACCTGGTCCATTCACTGGCCAGTCAGTTCATCGCGATCAGCAACAGTTCTGCCATTGTATTGGATTAAGTGGTATACAAACCTGTCAAGATGTAAGGTCGGTGAGCAAACTTGCGGAGTTCTGTTGCCAGCCAGCGGTCGGTCCGACAATTTTGGCACTAGAGTGTGCAGTGGAGCTGCGTATATATATATATATATATATAATGTGGTCGGAATAGCAAACCACAATGTTAACCTGGCAGTCGAACATACGGAATCAGATTTTTCCAGTACCCATTGGAGTGGCCTACAAGATATTGTTACGTTTAACAAGCCACGCGAAAGGTCAAGAGATGTTAGGCGTTCATAAACCTGTCCTAGTATAGATATAGACAACTTACTGTAGTAGTTGTGGACACAATGACTAAAACTGACATGAGTTGTTTAGGGTACACTATCTGGCGGCGCCCCCGCTAAATTGAGAATAATTAAGTGCTGATTACATTCTGTCCTTGTTGACTGTCGCACAACGTTGCCCGACAAAACTTGCACATCGGACGCTGGTCTGAACACTTATGCAGGCTGGCATTGTAGTGAAGAAGTGCATAGCCTACTTGTTTTTGCTTATGATTTCTTTTTATAAAATGCGGCTTACGAATTTCTTCCTTCCATTCGCCCACAGTACTTTTCGTGTGGAATAATTGTGCGCACACTATATCATCATGCGGGGTCTGACAGATCTCCTTACCCGATGCAACAGACTGCCAATATTGAACAATTTTAGGACGGCATCCACGCAATCATCCCATAATTTTGACTGCGTAATCGTCGGTGGTGGGATTGTTGGACTCGCTACCGCCAGGGAACTCATAATGCGGTATCCGAAATGGAAGATGGCCGTACTTGAGAAAGAGAAGGAGCTCAGTCTACACCAGTCAAAAAACAACAGCGGAGTTATACACGCTGGGATTTATTATGTGCCCGGATCGCTCAAGGCTAAACTGTGCGTAGAGGGCATGAAACGATCGTACACTTATATCGAAAAGAAAGGGATTCCACACAAGAAATCAGGAAAGTTGATTGTTGCGACAGAAAATTATGAGGTCAGCGAGTTGCGAAAATTGTTTGAGCGTGCTACGCTCAACAATGTCCCAGGTGCAAAACTAATAAACGGGAGTCAGATTAGTGAGTTGGAACCGAATTGCGTTGGACTAGAGGCAATATACTCTCCTGAAACCGGAATTGTTGATTGGAGAACGGTGGCTTTGTCATTTGCAAAAGATTTTGAAAACCTTGGAGGTCTTATTATGATAAAATTTGAGGCGGCTCATTTTGAAGAGGCGCATCAAAATACAGATTACCCATTGCGGATTCGTCCATCTGATACAACACAGTGTGACTTACCTTCTGTTCAGACGAAATATGCTATCTGCTGTGGTGGACTACAGTCTGACCGTTTGGCAGAAAGAACGGGCTGCTCGCCGTCCCCCAAAATCATTCCATTCAGAGGAGACTACCTCAGGCTTCGAGATGAAGTGTCTGATCTCGTTAAAACGAATATTTATCCTGTTCCAAATCCCAGGTTCCCTTTCCTTGGTGTACACTTTACACCGCGCATTGATGGCACTGTTTGGTTGGGTCCGAATGCTATTCTCTCACTCGACAGAGAAGGCTACGGCTTCTATGATTTTAATGCGAAGGATACCCTCGATTCCTTAACGTACTCTGGCTTCTGGAAGCTCGCAACGAAGGGGATGCCCTCGATTCCTTAACATACTCTGGCTTCTGGAAGCTCGCAACGAAGTATATAACCTTTGGCACAAATGAAATAATTGACAATATATTCATTAGACGACAAGTCCACAAACTTCAGCGCTTTGTACCAAAGCTCAAAGTTACTGACGTTATCCGTGGACCCTCCGGAATAAGAGCTCAAGCCTTGAACCCAGATGGTATGTTGGTGGACGATTTTGTGATACAGCGTGGTGAAACAGGAATTAGTAAAAGAGTTATGCACGTGCGCAACGCTCCTTCACCAGCAGCTACCTCTTCGTTGGCCATTGCTCGAAGCTTGGCCGACGAAGCAAGGGAGCTTTTTGAATTTCCAGAGCCAGCGCAAAGAGACTCTGTATGAATCGTTATCCTCCCAGTGGGGAGAATATGCATATCCTGAAAGGCTGGTGAATCATGATTTACAAAACAGACTCTAAAGTCCTACCGAGAAAACCTGATATTTGCATTACGGCAACTAGTTTGTTTTTGTATGCTAAACTTACGTACTCCACTCACATGCACCCACGAATTTTGAAAGATCATCAGAGGATCTATTTAGTTTGCTTTTCACATTCTAGATATGTTAGTTTTTTTTACATATAACCCTCTCGGCATTTGTGTATTTTTGATCGGTCGGAGGGAGAAGAGATACAATCTTGTAAAGGCCCTCTTTCGATTAATTTGGTTTCTCAAGTAACTCTTTGGAAATGTTCACTGGGATCACAAATTAAATAACTTGCGCTGACTGAATATATCAGTGCTACCTTTGGAGTCGATGAAGCTGATGTTTAAAATGAAACCTGAACTAAAAACCCTTCAGTATGTGGGATAAACAACAATATAAAATGTTACATGTTATGTAATACCTAGGCATGAAATGCCATAAGCCCTCTTCCGTCTGTATGAATTCTGTTTGTGTCCGCGAAGCTCCACAGCGTGCGTTCGTGAGCAGTTGATACCTGTGGAACTAGACGTCTGCAACTTGAAGTCCATCTACTTTAGTTTACGTTGGGTGCTGTTTTTTGTTCATTTCCTCAAAGTGTTTCCTAACAAGGGATTTTTAGACCTTGGTTCCCAGCAACGTACAGTTTCGCTGCTCGCGACGTAGTGTTAAACAGTCTGCATAGTCGTCTTCCTACCGTAAGAGGCTCACACTGTAGGACAAGTCTCTAATCGAACGAAGCAAGGTAGTGTTAAGACAATTCAAGTTGACTGTCCTTTTTGGCGGCATGAGTTACCCCGGGTTTTTCCACCTAGAACTAACGGAGATCAAACCAACAGAAACATTCCATTTTAACGTTTGATGTGTTTTGAAGCTAATGGATTTTCAAAAACCTTGCCTTGCTAGCCATGCGCATAGTTAGTTTCGATCATCCGCACCATCGGTGACGCTTATTCAAAAGCTGCTGGTATACCGAAAGAGTCTATTTGCATTTTTTTTTCAAACTGAGTGGTGTCTTGTTGGAGAGATGACAAGCTAAACGATGGATTTCCCAACATAGCTTATGCAGTCTTTTTGCAGAAACTCAGAATGTACACCATTTATAGGTGTTTAATTCATCATCACCATTATCATCATCATTAACAGTGTGACATCAGTGTTCAACACCAATGCTTCGCTGCCGTACAACCGTGATTTATTTGAAAGCCTTATTGTGAAGAAGAGAATAAAGGTGTGGAGCACGCTTAAAACCGGTTAGAACCCCGCCCCTCTTGGAAGCGCACCCTCTCCTCAGTTGCACAAGATTTTCCGGTTATTCGAGAGAAAAATCGTGCCCACAATATGATAGGCTTTGAGGCAAAATTAAATCGCCCACCGTATATCATTTCAGGCATATTTGTATGGGGCTAGTCAAATAACTGTTTGTTATTCCAACTGATTCATCTGGGCTGTTCTCCGATTAATGGGGTCACGATACACGATACCAATTTACTGGAATTTCCTTTTTTGTTGATGACTTCCACCTATCATTGGGCTCACCCTGGCACTTTAATTTCGTGTGACGTCCTACTTCATGTTTTATATTAATGACTAGGTAGTGCGGCTTGGTCTAATTTGCTGATTACCTGAAATTTCTGTTCAGATTAAAACAACGAGCTGAGGGTGGCCTGACATGGAACACTTTATCAGCTAGTATCTGACGAACACTAATAGATTCTTTAGAACGGAGAATGAAATTAAATAGATTGTTTCGCTAAAATCAAGCCCCATCATCCTAAATGTTACCGTTTTTTCTTCAAAGACACCTCACCTCACCAAACACACACTAGAATAGTGCACCTTTTGAGCTCGTTGACGTCACTCTGGCTTGAAGACGGACAGCAGTTTACTGCCAATGAGAATGATGAGTTGTGCCGTCAGAAGGCACAACTCCAAAATTCGTTTTTTTTAAAAACGATCTTAAATTGCCAAATTTTTGTTGTCTGTACCTCTGTCCGCTGCGAGAGGACTTGGTCGCATTTGAACGGCGGTTCTAACAAGCAGTAGAGAATGATGTAAACTTAACTTTCCAGGTTTGCAAGTTTGCATAGCACTAAAGTCACTGTCTGTAATTTCCCTGGATTTTTCTTGTCCTTTGTGATGTTTACCTTGCCTTTCCCTACTATCAGAACGCGCCCGTATCATGAATTCATCAGGAACGTTGCTCTCAGAATCGTAAAGTGTTGTTCTCCAAAAAGTTCATCAGGTCCTTCTGAAGTAACACTCACAGTGTCACAATTCTTGATGCGGGTTTGAAATATGCTGTTGCTAGTGGACCACTCTATCACCAAACACTACTCATAACCATAACCACTTATGATATACTGGTACCCTGCTTCAAGGCCTAGGAATATTTAGTCGTCCAGGTATCGAGTACACCCTCTCCCGTGACCCAAAGAGAACAGGCGCGTTAGATTGCAGATAACTACCTGTAATTTGTCAACCGGTGAGAAAATTCAGACAGCCATAGTATAAACACATTCCACCGGTGTACGCGCATCTGCCAAACGACTTGCAAATATTATATTTGGGTATCCAAGACGAAAAATTACTTCAAACAGCGGCAATTTCTTTTTTATTTCATGTAGTACTTCCACTCCCCATAAAGTCACTGAGCAAGATATGGAACAGCATCCGGCTAGATTTTCTACTTCCTACTTGCACGCTTTTGGCTCCTCGATCCCTAGTTTAGTTAGTTATGCATCAGTTACTAGTTTTAATGAAAGCTAATTTGTATGCTAATAATAGTAAAGTTTGTGCCAACTACTAAACAGCTAAACTCTAGTGATGAGCGGTCGGGACCTGACACAAAAAATTCGTTAATTGGGAAACCGAACAAGAATATGTCGTTTGCACACATCAGCACAGGGAAGCAGCAAGATGTCATCGACACGATTGGCCCAAGTTCCTTTGTGACTGATAGCCAACACAAAACCAATAGCGAATTTGGGTAGGCCGTCCGAATAGGATGTGATATCACTGCGTGCCATTTTGAGTAAAGGTTTCACCTATCCATTTATCCGTCCTATGAGTAGCGGTCCGGAAGGCATGAAGATCCCACTGCACTCAGTTCTCATAGTATAAAGGCATGAAGATCCCACTGCACTCAGTTCGACCGAAGGGACAATCGCTTCGCATTGCTAACTGGTAACTTATCCCCCCACCGATTTTGTCCCAGCAGAAGGCTGGGATGGTAAAGTTGACAGTTAGTGTCAATGTAGGAGTACTTAGTTGACTGTTTTGACTCCCATTACGACAACGATGGTAATCAGCCATCTTAGGACAGCACATATTAGCTGGCTAGTGGCAGTGGACCTGTTTACTGAGCTTCGAAGTTTGCTGGCTTTACCAAAATAGTGTGAGAATGTAACCACTACCATTTATAGGCATAAGTTTCTTGCGTAGTGACACAACGATGATGAACTAACATTCATACAAGACCACCTTGGTTGGTCAGTTTACATATTTCCACAGATTTGTCCCATGGCTGTGTGGGGGGAATGTAAAGTGCTGTGTATTATCCCGGATAAATGACATCTACATCCCAAATACCTTAGTAACAGAAGTAGATCTGTTGAAGACAGTTCTTGGGGAAAATGACCACCCAGGGTACTTTATCTGGAAGCACTTACTTTGGGAAAGCTGTCTTGCTCGAAATCGTGGTTTGAAGGAATAGCTATATCCGTCCTAATCAAACGAATTGAAGTTCTCGTTTTAGTAGTTAGAAGACTCTGCTCATCACGAACAAGAAGTTCCTGGTTGCCCAATTGAGCGTACCGTCAAACAATTCCTTTCATTAGCGAAATACTCTCATTTGCAAACAAATTTGGTTTTGCGAGAGACTCACCTGGAACCCAGCTGAATCTCTCGTTTGTGATGTTTCTAGGCAACTGAATGTGCTGCACCAGGCCGCCTCATGTTTCAGTTGGTACGATATTCGAGGTGTCGCGATACATGTATATACGTAATGCACTGCATCACAAACGAGATATTCAACTGAGTTCCAGATGAGTCTCTCGTAAAACCAAAGTTGTTCGCAAATGAGAGTATTTCGAGTAATTTGGTTTCAAGTAGAACATAAGGTTGACGGAAACTCTGGGACTGCGCCTATTTCTTTCATTATTCGAATCATGAAAACTGGAGCGTTTCTACAGTTCACTTCATCAGTCTTATGTTGCCTCACTAACAGCTCTGTTGTACCGTACTTACGATGTGTGGCTAAACGTCTGTTCAAACAGATTTCTGAACCCAGCCTGGTGAATCTACACAAGAGCACTGAGAAAATGGTTGACATCTGAGTATGTTGTTCAAAATATGTGCTAAATGGGTTGTTTGGGCGCGTTTTTAACTAACTGTCAGTGGTAGCTAAGAGTGAGTTGTTATTTTCGGATCTTTTCTACCTTTTCACTGTCGACAGATCCTGGAAAAAAGGCAATTTACTTGCTTGTCATATTGCAAGGAGTCCCGTATCTGGTATTTGAAGCACCGAATATGAAGTTGCAATAGATAACGTAGTTACCAGCATCCTCCGTTCTCCGAGGATGAAAAACCTAGATGAGCAATGTGGGTAATTGAAAGGCATCAGCCGTTCGTCGACACCTATCGAGAAACTTCGGGTGTAAAAACTTGGCAGTTTACCGTAAAACAGTGGAAATCGTTACGGATATGTGTCTGCGAAATTCCATAAGCCTCAATTATCTTTTGATAGTTCGATATCTGTTCAGTTCAGCTCCATTTTGTTCCTTTACGGAAATACCACAAAATACTTTTCGTCACCTAATCCTCCATCATATCGGATACTAGTGAAAGTGAACAGCTCTGACGTTTCTGTATATTGTTTACCACGATATCATCGCTTAGACAGCCTCCGACTACGAAAAACCATTAGGATACAGGTGTAAGCTCTGCAAATACTCGTTGCATTTCGTCGCACGCGGTTTATCTGTTGACCTCTCACAGAAACACGAAATGAATGATCCGGTCGTTTTGAACTGTGTAGCAGGTAAGTTCACAGGGTCTGGTGTTTGCACCACTCGTACGCTGAAAACAATTGAGCGGGATGTTTGACAGCGCAATGCCGTAGCGAAAATGGGGCCTGGCCATCAATCATCTTCGGTCACTGCATTTCGAATGAACTGTTCTTACCGGCGACTGAACATGTGAGCTGTTTGCATCACCAGTATAACTTGGGTCAAGTCGCAGAGCATGGGATTATTACACATGATGTTGCCAGTAATTGCAGCCACCTCGAAGACTTCAAAGCAAACTGCATTCGTTATGTTTACAAACTCACAATAGCCAAGTGTGAATTCGTAGCACCAGCAACTTGGGTGTCTTATTGATGGACACGAAAAAGAAAGGCTGGGAACTACATTACACGGTGTTTTGAAAATAACTGCACAGTCATCTAACTGCACCAGCTTGCCGAAGTTAAATGCATTCCAGCTGCCAACTTCGTGACTGCCTTCAGCTGAACGGTCAGTAATGGAATTGTCAACGGTTTGACGATACCTTTGCCCACAGCACCTGTCCAGAATTCCGTATGAATCACCATCTATTCCAAGTACAGCGCTCCAAGGCACAGAGGATTTAAGTCGAAATACCGCTGTCTGTCCGATACTGAACCATCAAAGGTCAGGTTTAATCGAACCTATTCAGTTTACCTGTCGAGGGTATGCAGAAGCATCCGAACTTAAAGGTTATTTATCATTTGGATGCGATGAATGATTTTTTTGTACTAGGTCCTTGGAGTGAGGGTTTGTAGTAACCATTTGCTCTGACGACTGCCTTGACCAGCTTTCGTTCATTCGATGACTAATCAGGACTGAAAATTTCAACAGCTAGTTTCGTTTTATGTCAAATGGGGACAAAAAGAAATTACGAATAATGTATGGTTTTCGTAACTGTCCTTGGTCTAAATTTTCACGATTTTAAATGACAATGTATGGTAATAAGGTGAGTTTCATGTTGTAAACAAAATTTCACCTACAGAGAGGATGAAAGAGTCAAAAGACTGTCCGGCAAAACGGATCACGTCACTGTAAATGTGAGGATGCTACTGAAGTAATCGATCTATGGTTTACGTGATCCATTCCCTTTGGTCCCGTTTTCCCGTAGACCCGTGTGGGTGACCCGAAACACTCTTGACTGATGCACACTTCCAGATAATTCCACGGTATTTTAGTCTGCTGATAACCACGTAATCCGAACTTTGTTTATCGTGCTTTGTGGCCCGATTACTTCTAAGAGAGTCTTCAATCACTGTGAATTTTCAAAGTGGCCGAGCAAAGTGGTATTCCAGTCCAATCTTGTGTTCAGCTTCTCAGTCAATGAGCCATAACATTCGGGCCAAGAACGGCAACTATGGGTATACGGAACTTAATAACTCATCAGATGATTATGTTTGGCGTACAGCTTACTAGGAAACTGTTATTCATACAGTTTAGATATCGGATTAACACAGGATTTGACGTTTGCCAAGGAGAATTTTAGTCCGAAAGTGAAAGCATTTTTATACTGTCTAACAGAACACGTTCGGTTGTTACTATTTGTGGCACCCGTGTTGAGACCCAGATGGCATTGCGTTTCAGAAGCTTCACTTCATTCACTTACTGTTGGAGAACAATATTCAAACTATATATCCAAGTTTTCCTACGCAAAACCTTATGAGTTCACTTTTGCTCGTGGCGTTTTATGTCTCTTGAGGGGGGGACCAATACACTGGACCTGGAGATAAGTTCGCCAAAGCCTGGAATGCGACGGTACAGCTCTGTAACCAGTGGGAAATTTTTTTATGTAGCCTGGTCTCCACCGTACAATTCTGTCACGGAGTGCTGTTGGTGATCACTACGCCTACGTGCTGAAGAACTATCCCACATTACAGTTACTTTCTGCTCTAATCTAGTTTCTCAATGAAATTTAGGATAACCAACCACCACGGTTACTTACCCTTTATAGCTAACCTTCAGAAGTCATTACTACGGATTAATCGTATTGCAATTTTGCCCTTGTGTAATCTGTGCACCTGTTCGAACAGATCACACCAAATTGCGATCGAAGCGCAGCCTATGGGAGACATATTTAACAAACTCAAAGCATGTAAGAGTTCTCCGGTTATGGAGTAACTTAGTCGTCATATTGGCCTGGCGGATCCGGCTTACAGTAGCATGGATTGTATTCAGAATTAGATATATCTCTTTATCAGGTATTAGGTATTTTTACGCTGAAGTCGTGTCAGAGCCTCCATCACTTAAGCGGTCGACTCACTGAGGCATAATGCTATAAAATTTTATCGATCTGCTAGACAATACACTGTTGTGTTCGGCAGGTTAGCAACATATGAAGATTTACAATCTCGCACATTTGTGACCTCTAGTATCACGTGAGGTTTCTCAGGAATACTCAAGGATACACCGTGAATCCATCCCAAAAACAACCGTCACACAATTCAGATGTAAAGCTTGAAAACGGGTTGCTTAAAGCATTGTTCTTTGGACAGAAATTTTGCCGTGCGTAGTAAACCCGATCAACTTGAACTACAACTCGGCTTGAAGACCCAGTTGATCAAGCTAACAAGCTTGTTCCAGCGTCCAGTGACATTATATTTAATCGGACCAGATTTGATCCGGACTTGTTTTAACTACAAACAAAGCACAAGGTTTTATGAGCATCCGTTAAAACCAAGCACATTCAAGTTTTGAGAAACCTCCGTAATGCAGCATATTATCTTTAGTTGACCGAACAAAAGGTCAGACAAAACGAGCTATATTAATTAACTATCTGGGTTACAGACTGATGAGACTAGATTTACTCGCACAAACGAGAAGAGTGCAGCCGCAACCCTGAAGACATTAAAGGAAAGCAGTTATATCAAGAAAACAGTACGACTGCTTGCAATCAACGGATACCAACACCCGTCGCTTGTACGGCCTCCGGAGAATTCATAAACCTGGCTGCAATCACCGGCGTATATTTGACATGACCATATCTCCCTTACAGTGTATCTGTCGCCGATTGGAAAACAACTCGGGCACTTGGCATTCAACTTCACCGACAACCACTCAGGACCAGAAAATGTTACCTCTTGATGTCCTGTCCTTTTACCAGTGTTCATTCAATCGAGAGGTGATTACAACTGCATCTTTATAAAACTATCCGGCTTTATCTCATCCACTCGGATATCAGATTTAAAGGATTGCTTTTACGCTGAATGTTCGCTATACAGTCTTTAATCAGTGTGATCACTTATAGGAGAGGCAACTGGTTTTCCACTGGGACTGATTTTAGCCGGGTTGTAACTCTTAAGGTCAATTAACCCCAGTGGATGCATAGATACCCTTCCATAAATGCTATGGGGCTATGTCTACCACTCATTATCTCCACAATACAGTCGAAGAGCTACTTCGGGATTTTAGGTAACTATGGCGCTGAGCTTTACCGCGAAATTGAAGACTGATGGTTCTCCCTTTTGGAGTGGGTAGGCTTCAGAGACGAGAATACTCGAAAGCCACTTGGTTTGACTAGTGTGTACGCTGCTGGATAGCTGGTTGGTTGATTTACTACTGAGCTCGCGTTCTGCGAACTATCGAAAAATCAATGAGGGACGAGAGCTGCGTGGGCGAACAAGTGATAAAACTTGACCCAGCAAGTAACATGTGAGCAAAATAGCATGGGCACGGCCATCTGTTGACAGCCGATAGTTGCCATCAAAAGTGAACACACACAAGCTGTTCAGACGATCAGTACTCTTAGCCATCCCCGAAACGGCTAATGCAGCAGTTTCTACAGTTTCATTGGTATGAAAAAACAAAGAAACATGATCAAGTGTTCGGCCAACAGAGCTCGAAAAATCTGCACCGACGACGCCAGATGCATGTCTGCGCCTTATTTCAAAAGCACTGATGGAAACTCCTGGTGCGACACGAGACGGCTAAACAATAATGCGAAATCACGCAGCCAATAAGCAGAAAAGAATCCTGTACATATTTGATAGTTACGCGTCAGCTGACAACTGTTCTCAAGAGGTTACTTAATACCTCACAACGAAGAGCATGAATGCCCAGCACTGACTTGAAGGACATTGTGTCCGTCCACGACTCATCGATGTGTATCCCTTTGTTTGTGGGTTCCGCATACTATGTGAGGCATGCGACACGGTATCTGCCCCTGAGAACTGCTGAGGGCATGCCATCTTGCAAGCGTTCTGATAAATGAAACCACGTGGCCGATGAGACTGCTACCTACGAGGTCCATACTAGACACAGGATTATCCAGCCGTATGACACATCAAGAAATCGTTCCGGGACCGTTCGACAAAATGCTCCCAAACAGCCGAAGTAATTGCAATTCGACTACGACAACCGATTCTTTGTGCACAAAAGTGCATATGCAACTGCTGTCCTGCCAGCGATAACCAACTTCCAGGTCAAAGGAACACTAATACTGAGCCACGAGTGGTCCCCTATACTATTTATGTGTACTTAGCTATCGAGACCATGTCCAAGTCATGTTTAAAAAAAATCTCATTTGCCTTGTGAAGTGCTCTTCGTACAATAGTACTTCTATTTCCATAAATGGTAAGTGTTTTTTGTGGCAAAAAATCATCTTCATCTGCACTTTCTCATGTACCTTACCTACTACGTCCGATTAAGGCGGAATGCACATTGAAGAGTCTCAGCACTGCAGCCAAACATGTGTGGCCAACAGGACGCCTGTGTTTTGCTTCGGGTTTGTTGGTAGCACTAAGCAAGTTGAGGTCAAATTACAATAATATTCTGGTTGTTTATACGGTGAAGCACATTTGAATCTGACCTCTGGGGTGCATACACGCAGCGGTCTGTACACTGCAGGCTTCATATTCCAATGAACATAAACATACTTGTTGACGGATTTGTTGTAGAAGAAATGACAGTACATCAGCTGCAACATGACGAAGTGGTTATCCTTACTGAAGCACCTTCGCCACGTCGACCAGTAAGGCAGAACATGGACGTTTCCAGGATTCCGACGAGCTTGTTCACACCTCACGCCTGAATATGCACTCAGATGAGAGTGGCTTATCTCTCGAGGTAATAGGATCAGGGTGACCTGTAGCAAACTCCGGTTGTCACTAGAAGAGACACCAAATATGTGGTCATGTGAAGTTAATCACGGGGTTGTAAAACCGGGGAGGGGGTGCTCTATCTCCTATAAGAGCGAGTTAATAGTATCCATCCTGCAAATGAAGTTAGTATATGCTGAAAAGCCGAGGAGCAGCTGTTTCATTCTCGTTGGGAATCATCAGTAGTGCGCATCTCATGAACCTCTAGAGGAATTCAAACTGCTAACCTCGTGGCCAATAGTTGAAGACTATACCCTTGGCCACGGGTGACTGATCAACAGAAGAGAATATTCTGTTACAGTGCGATTCGAGGACCAGAGATGATAACTCGACGATCACTGACCATCCATGCTTCAGAAGCCGTGGTTACATGTGGCGTTAACACAGCTGTAAAATGGTTGAAGGTTTTCCATTTACGATGAACAATCAGTTTGCAGTTCATTAACGGAGAATGAGCTGAGATACTATGACTATGGAGAACAGGTAACAGGAGATCACTTTAGCATCGATTGCATCAATCATCTTTCTGATGCACTCGACTCATCCTAACAGAGACGGTACCATCAGGACAGATTATGATTCCCTGTAGCTTACACCCCTGCAAACTAGTCTTCATACGAACTCCTGCCATCGTCTGACGCCATTCAGCCGCGAGCCCAATGGAGTTCTTGCACTGAAATAGTATGAATTTATTACTTATCTACTCCGATCTGATTCCACCATGAGTAAATTATACGAAGTCAAGGTTTCCTCATGGCGGAATCTTCGTTCCAGTAATACCGGCTTGAATCTGCAAGTACAGGGGAGTGCAAGTCCAGAACGGAACTAGAAAAGAAACCGTGGACAAGAGAAACGTCAGCTCGAAGATCGATAAACAAGCAACAAGACAAGAACGTTTTCGAAGAAAAAACAGTTGCGAAAGCAGCAACAAC
This sequence comes from Clonorchis sinensis, assembly GCA_003604175.2. NCBI lineage: Eukaryota > Metazoa > Platyhelminthes > Trematoda > Opisthorchiida > Opisthorchiidae > Clonorchis > Clonorchis sinensis. The sequence continues at coordinate 145,143,225 of CM030369.1, read as the reverse complement.
TGGCAATCTACCAGTGGAAAGTAAACGGAAAGACAACAGCAATCATCAAGGTTCGAAAAAACTGACATCGCCATTGGAACCGGGGAGACCAAGACGACAATCACTGCTTTGCAAACGAGATTCCAGGCGAGATCGGAATTGCTCTCGGTGAAAGTTGAAGAACATCACATCTCTTACAGTTTTCATCCAATATTCGTGAAACGAGTGGAAAGTGAAGCCTACATGGGTACACAAGAATGAGAGATGAAGAATCATAACAAACATCAACTGAGACTACTAAATCTAAAAATCCGTTATAAATAGAAATTCGGCAAAGACATTTGTAGGCGTGTGAAGCGCTTAACTGGCCGTAACTGACGCTAGTGTATTGGATGTTCATGTATTACACCATCGTCCAGCGAAAAGCATGAAAGACAAAATACAATATCATATGAAGTCTATGTCTAAGACACTTGCTAAAATCACTTAGCTACGGCTGAGGGAAGATGCTGAAGCCAGTTGAGAAACATATGGATCCAGCGAAATACACCCATTTGCAAACCAGTTTGGTTTTGCGGGAGACTCACCTGGAACCCAGCTGAATCTCTCGTTTATGATGTTTTTAAGCAACTGAATGTGCTGCACCAGGCCGCCTTATGTTCCAGTTGGACTGAGCCTACCTGATGAGCCTCAAGAAGGGCGAAAGCGGTTATGGACTGTCGAAGAACTTTCAGCAACCTCACGAGTAGTGTAGTACGTCTATACATACGGATCCATTTTCGTAGATTTGGGTACGGAAAACAACGCTCTCCTCGTCAGGCAGTAACTCGGTATGCGTGACACATGGCCCAATCATTTTAGCTTGGAATGTTGGATCCATTCTTTGAGTTATGCATGGTCTGCTTCACCGAAAACCCGTTTCCTGGTCATCGCATTACGAATTTGCTGGTTCTAGACCTGAAGATGTCTGATATCATACGCCCGAAATTACCGTCTCGCAGTCGTACAGTAACATAACATGCATTGTAGTCTGATGCATGTGCCCTTTGAGACCCAGTGATATGCCTTTTTGATGTATGAACTAGCGTAAATCGGAAAACGTATTTACTATCTTCGAGATTCGTGAGTTTATTTCGTCTGTTATGTTACCGTTAGAACTGATACAACTTTCAAGGTACATCTACTGTCCCACAACTTACAGTTCTTCTTTTTGTGCTCTTAGAAACATGGTTAGAGACTGTACTCCCCGCAAAACGACATTGTGGATGTGAAGTGTGTGCTGAAGGGTTGGATGATCTTGGTCAGACTTTCTGGTAGCGCTTCGGTTCCTGCTTTTTTACGAACAATGCTATCTGCGCATTTCTGAGAGATCTGAGCACCGGGGTTTCGGAGAACCTTCGAAGTTCGTCTCCTTATCTCATCAATTAAACTTAAATTAAATCAAACTTGAACGAAAGTTAAACAACGGCATTTACATCGGACACCACTGCCTGTAGAGAGCTTTTTGAAGGGCTCCATATGCACTCCCATATACAAAGTGTGTGATATTCACAAACGTTTAGGGCATACCCTGTCCGAATCGAATACATCCTTGAAGTCAGGGAACACCAATACTGTATGGCACCTATACGAATACCATTACTCTAACTACCGACGGAGTACGAAGATGTAGTTCACACAACTCCGACCCGGCCGGAATCCTGTTTGCCTAATCAGATCCCAACTTCGTATTTTCTCGTTAGAGATGCAAAGAGTCCAGTTACGATGGCAATCAAGCTAATACATCTGTGTTTACCATATTCAGTACGAGCGTCTTTTTTAACTGAGTGGTACGACCCACTCACTTCAGTTGGCTAGGACGGCCTCTTTCACCCAGATAGAAGCGAATAGGTTGGACAAGCAGTGGCAGATGATGTAACCTTCGTATGTAAACGGAGCGGGTCAAGGTTCATCAGGACCAGTTGCTTGGTGGAGCTTGGAAGAGCGAATAGCGTATTTGCGAAGAGGTCGGACGTTCCAAGTTCATTGTTGAGGACCCTGTTGTGGGAATCCCAATGAACAATAAGCAATGACTGACTGAGTTGTTGTTCATAGTGTCCAGCGCAACGATTCAGGTGTTCTTTTTTTAGAGATGAGCGAGTCATTTTCGCCACTGACCGTTTCGCTCAAAGAAAACCTCTCTGGGTCTGTAACATTTGGAATAATTTTCGCACCTCCTCAGAGTTTATCGTCTCGTTTATGTGTATAACTTTCTATACCTACCAAACTTCTCGATCCACGTGGGTGCTCTTTTTCACCTGACGTTGAGTTGTGTCGTACTGTCAACCGGCAGTAATACATTTCCGAGCATCACGCAAGGTTGTGCTAGAGATCTCGTTCTTAAACGCAGTTAGTTGCGCTGACCATAAGAACATTTCCTTATAGGGTTGCGGACAGATTGTCCAAAAAGGACTTCATTGGGTGATTTTGATCTACTTCACAAGAGTTTCTTCATGATCAAGTGAGTGAATATGGGAAGGAGAACGAATGTGTAAGAAAATAAGGGAGGCGCTAACAGTAGCCTGTTTTCGCTTACCCGCCCTGCAGTTGTCCAATTCATGGCACTGTGGGCTGGGCTATTGCCAGCATGTCTAGACAAGGGAATGACTAAGATCCACAACCAAGGCCTTTGGCTCAAAAGCCGAACCTCACCACAATGGTGGTTGCTGTGAGACCGCCAGAACAGTCTATATATTTAAGCGGCAATTTACCACATACGCTTTATCTCCCAGCGTGAACGACCAGTCTGATATGAGAGGCTGCGTCACATGTACATTCCCCAGTGTAGCTCAGTGAGCTATGGATGTGCACAAACGGTCACACTGTGGTAGAGCCCCAATCCCTTCGTCCTTGCTTCAGATGAAGTCGGTAACAGGATATCAAACGATTCAAGGAAAGAAAAGTACAGTCAAGTAAAACAAAGGACGATACATGACCGCAGATTACACGAACGCGTAAAACACAACAATGCTGCAGTTTCACTATGCCCCACCATTAAGCTTGGTCTGAAAGACGGAGCTGTGTGGCACTATCGTTGTTGTACGCTCAAAAAAGGTTAGCTGGAGCTTTTTCCCAGAATGCTGTCGGATAGGGCACATGAGAAATTAGGTGTGTCCGTATTTCGGAGTAACCCGCATTTTGAGGAAGACGGACGTTGTGTGACAGAGCAACGTGTATTTGGTACACGTTGTTGCTGAGTCGGATCCTTTCACTCGATTTTGTTGCTACCGAAAAATCTGGTCGAGGTATTTATCCTAAATTTGTGACACCACCTAATAAGCTATCGATGATAAGCCATATGGACGGCTGAAAAATAAATGGTGCAGTTCGGTGCATTTGAACGCATCGAGTTAAACGGCGGCCTAAAGGTGACACAGGTTTCAGGAAACGAGTGGACACATGATGACTTAGAAACCGAAGAAAACGTTCGGAACGTGCAACAAGGCCGATCAAAACCCGTCGGCTAAGTTCAGAAGTGGAACTGACTGAATTTCTGTATGCTTAGGCTCATCTGGGGTAGCTGATCGATGGAGTTAGCTTTGCGGCAAATGGATGAATCGGCCTCCCAGCTGTTTTATACTACCACTGCTCACAGAGGGCAATCAGTGGCCAGATCCACGCAGATTGGAATACAATTCAGATTTCCAAAACGAACAACATATGCCAGGTTAAAAAACATGAAGAAGGCAAACTTTCAGTTGTAAAATCCTTTCGATGCCTAGCTACGAAACGACCCAAAGAAAGCACGAGGAATGAGACACTGTCAAGCTACCCAAGCCTATACAAGCGCAGCTGAGATGCAGAGGTTGGTTTCGAATCCGGGACCTTTCGATCAGTAAGTTCAATCCTTAACCACTGAGCTATCTTGGGCTCAGGTTAAGAGAAAACCGTCCGTTTCCTGACTTGCCGGTGAGGATTCAGGTTCTCAGCTACCTTTCAACAGGGCAGTGACATTCGAGTCATGGAATTTAAGCAGGTGCATGTTCGCAAAGGTCATTTTCGATCGGTCGACAGACCATGCTCAAGGGTGTTCATGCTTACATCTGGCACTCCAATATTTCGGCTTGTTGCCTAGAGATGACAACAGCTTGAATGGGAAGGTAACACTGGGCTGCACGACGACAAACCATACTGTGACAAGGATCGTACTTTTCGGTTGCAACATACAGAGGATTCACTATGATATGCTCCAGAGACCGCTGGGTTGACTAACATGAGAAAGTTGCAGCAGGCTCTCGGGAAATACGCTACTTAGAGTACAAGACTAAATACCATCTTAGCCCATATTACACCATTCTCCTTAAGGTGCATCACCGGTATCCCAGTAGAGATGGGCCTCATCCCACCTACCTATTTGGCCCTTCACAAGTATTTCCAATTCGTCCAACATATAGACAGTACCATGCGTCTGGGCGAAATGTACCAGCTTTCACGAGCAGTCTCGTTTCACGTATACAGATCAAACCAGCTGTCACTATGGTTACTTTGAATTTAGAGGTAGAAAAGGGTTACAACACTGGTGGTAACGAAAGGCATTAATGTGAAATCGCCAAAACGACTTCTGTTCAACAACCAGTCGCTACAAGCTGATTGAAAAATTAGCCTTTCAAGTGAAAGGACATGACCTCGACCAGACTGTAGGCTTAGAAATGGGAGCAATCAGGTGGTTTTAAGTTTTAGTGCAGCCATGGTGGAGAACTTACAGAATAACTTGTGGAAGTCTTCCAAACTGCACTGATCCGCTGTATTATAGAACTGATTCTTCAACTGCCCTTTCTCCAAAAAGACGTACAGCATTTCTGTTACGTTTATGGCTAAAATTGCAAAAGGATACCTTAATTTTCAAGGGAAGAAAGGTAGCGGTTATTAAACGTACCAGTGTTGTGGATGATTAGAAGGGGGAAGAAAGTTAGCGGCTATGAAACGTACCAGTGTTGTGGATGATTAGAAGCACTCAACAGACTGCGGGCCAATTTCGTATGATGGTTGCTAAAATACCTATGAAAGAAAAAAGCGGAAATGAGCATGAATAATTTAAGATCCCGACTCTGCTGGAAACAAAGGTCAAATGTCTCTGGAAGCTTACACCATGTTTTTCAAAGAAAGGATACCCATCCCACGAAAGTCAGTGTTTGGATTATCTGTTTGAAAACCTATCAAACTCCATCGCCTTGATGGCGGATCAGCGTTCTGTTCTACAGGAGCTAAGTCGTTCCAAAGCTGAACGAAAGAATTATGGGTTGTAGTGACAGGAGACTTCAAACCTGCGTGAGGAGAAGCTGGTGTGCGATGTTGTCTGGGTCGAAGGCTGTAGATTTCAGTGCATTTGTTTCGGTCACAAGCCGCTCGTAAGCATGTATTTGTTTCAAAGAATAAATGAACTCTGACGAGAACCTAGGAGGGATTTCGTCAAACGTGCCTCAGAGAACCCATACATTGGGAGGGAAGAGATGTCCACATTTTTAATCCGCGCAAGTTCACTGGCGCGGGAGGTATAATCGAAGTGAATTGTCCATGGTAATGCGTTTCTAAGCGGGTCGCACTTTGATCGCCGCATTGATTGCTCTAGAAAAAAGTCGTACTGGTGATGGAAACAAACCGATCGCAAAGGTGCGCATGGCCCCTCTGGGGTAGGCTAGGATGAGCCGATGCAATTCGCACTTTCCAGTTGCTCGTCTCAAGACAAACTTGATCGCCGGTCGCAAGTACCACTCATAAAATCCCCAGATTAGGGTGATGAAGAAGTGCATCATTTTCGGGGGGCAACCTGGAAGACAAAAAGCAAGATGCAGTCAATCAAACATACTCTCCTTCTAGTGGATACGGTATTGAGCGGCTCACTTTGAATGGACTCTTGTGCAAGCAAAAAACGTAACCAGTTGGATATCAACCACTAACTGTGATCGAAAATTAACCCGACTTTCAAAAATTAGAGGAAGCTGAAAATTGCAACGAAAGTTTGAGTTAGGTCGTTCTGTGAAGGGACAAGATCCTCATGACAAAGCAGAAATACACATAAGTTTCGGGACGACAAATCGAGCGCGTCGAAACCTTCCATCTGCAAAGTTCCGTTTCAGCTTCATGAGACAACCACCATTGGCACACGGGAGAGGTCCGGAGGATATTATCTCCAGCATTTCTAGAACCACGTGACCGAACACATCAGTCTATGGCGTAAATAGGCCGGAAAGAAAAAATTCTAGATAGACCATTTTAGGGTTAGAACAATAACGAACTAAAAGGCTCGAGCTCCCTATTCCCAATGAGAAATTTATCAGATGGCACTCTAGGGAAAAAACAAATCCATCTGCGAGACTAGTCAAGTGTGGACAACATTTGCAACACTGGAATGGGCCCCGTATTATTCGAGGATGAAATCAGCCCTTCCCGGAAAGAATGTTGCACCCAAGAGATTAGATGTAAGATGCATCAGCAGTCAATAAATGATGCAGCTACCGTTATCACGCACTTCGTCTGCGCCTGGAAGAGTAAATATCGTTCCGGCACGCATAAGTGAACATGAGTGTGTATTCATCAGATTGCACACAAGGTCTGGAAATGTATGATTCATGTGGATGACCTGACAGAAAGGTAGATGGAGAAGGGGAGGGACACCATTTCCACAAATCCTACCTGGGATGGGCAGATAAAATGCAAACAGGAGGCTAATAGGTCATTATCCGGGCTATACTTAGGTTGCATTTTCTGACATGGAGAATGGGACAGAAATGGTCCAGGTCATCAAATTTGATGGTAAAACTCGCGATAATAAGACAAGCATACAGATTAAAAAGTGGTAGAAACCTGTCCAAAGACCTACAGTGTGACGTCGCATGGAAACGTTTCTTGCTCTATACGAGCGAATCAAAAACGTTTCGCGCTGAAGGCAACGATTTACAACGGAACTAATGACAGGATGATTTATTCGTTCCATAGCAGCCCGAAAACTGGGACGGGCAGCAGCCAGTGCAGTGCAGCCAACAGATGCAAATAATGCTGGACTAGGGCACGTCTGTCAGCATCCCTAATTTTTGACTTGTCCTATTCTCGAGTAAGCGTGCAGTAAGATCACCAGGGTTCCCGTAATACTGATGTACTGCTATATTAGTCTGCTGTAGTTTTCACAGGGAACATAGTCCCGTAAGAGGCTGTCGAAGAGCTTTTAGGAACTTCATTAGTAGTTTCCCATAAGAAGCTGTTCTCAAAACTTTAGATCATACATAGAAATAAACCAAACGAGTAGTTCATCTAAAGCAGGCGATGCGAAAGTTTACAAAAGATATTCGGCAGATATGGATAATTGCCTTGTATGAAGGTAAGACTACCACCTCATTGGTCTTGACCTTTTACATGGTCAAACCTCAGCTAGTAGGCGACGGGAAACCGGTCGGTTCATCTCTGTGGCCAACGAGCTCGTGCATCACACAGAAACACCCTAGAAATCCGGCTTCGCTGTGATCCCACATTACGTAAGGAAATAACGGTTCCAGGACGAACAAGCATCAGTACACATCCGATTCCTGAAGATCGCTTACGACTATCTTTTCGCCAAAAGAGATATTAGCAGCTGACTCAAAAAGCCAGAAAACTGACCCAAATCCAGAAACTCAGACAAGCATGGTCTGCCAATTGTCATGAAGGGCGGACTAAGACCAATGATCAGTCGGAGAACACGCCAAACTGACGAGGTAGAACATGTAACGTTTTGCTGAAGAGCTTTCATCAAATGCATAATTAGTATCGTACCAAGGAAGAACTTCGACATCTTGAACACCAGCCCAAGTGAAACAAGAAAAGGTCTTGGTGATTGAGTATCGAAAACGGAAGTTTCGTTCGGGTCACACGTTAACACCACCTTAATCTACGAATCAGTGCTCCAGTCCGCACGGACAAACAGTACTGCAGACGCTCGAAGTTAATGCGCGTACAAGATTGGAATTTTCATTTCGAAAATTGATGATCTTGGTTCCCCTAGTTGATAATGAAGCAAAGTAATTGGAGAGTAATTCCTCCAAAGACATTATTTCCCCAGATGGTTCTCAACGACCGTCTTTGTCAGCCCTCAGGAGAGGCAAGATGACTTTTTTCTGAGAAGGATAATGGCCTGACAATTTTGGAATGCCAAAAATCGATGAGCCCTTGTAGAATTATTGGAATGAGGTCGGGATTCAGTAGTATATAGCAGCCCCGAGCTCCGTGAATGACAGTTACAGTCACCGAGGATCTGTCCGATAAGCGCTTGAGTAAATGAAGAAAATTTTCCACCCGAGGACAAAATAATTTGCTTAATGTTAATCGTTATGCTAGCAGTCAGAGCCAGCTAATCGGCCATCCTATTTCACAGCTGTAACGAGCGATAGTTGTAAACCACTACTTTCAGGTGATAGCAAGGAGCATATTAATGCCCTCATTTGAAGTCAAGTTCCTGGAGAGCTCGATACGGCACTAACCATCGGCCAAAATCTATGCCCGATCACTCAGGAAGAAAAAGTAACTATCCCCTTTCACAGCGTGGCCTTCTTGGAAGAGCTCCAATACACTGAAATGAGATTCGTTTCTGAGGCACCACAAGCTTATTTGGCCGTCGTTGACTAGTTTCCATTGTGATGAGAAACAGCACAACCGTATGGGTTACCTGGTCAGACATGTATCGCAATCAAGTATATCCAAGAAACTAACACTGGCTACAGGGGGTGTGCCTACACACAAACAACGTTTATTGCCAAATGTAACCTTAAGACAAAGCAGTTGATTGAAAGTACACGTGTTACGGCAATTTAAGTGTCTCAGGGCACTGAAGAACTGCGGCCACCGAATTCATTCGTGAGCGGAGATACACAAGGACGGTGTCTTTCATGATGATCCAAACATGGATATTTGGACAGCAAATGAAAACAGCATTTAAGCGAGCAGATCAATCGTGGTAAATGATCAAAAATACACCTCAGTGCCTACTTTCTGTCCAATTTCACTTTACTATCTCCTTTGAAAAATGTCGCTCCGATGCATGTGCAACCCAAGCTACGATGTTGGAAAGATGTTAGAGTCTCTAAGTAACCTACACACAGTCTCCTCGTAAACTTTGGTTGTTCTCACAAGATGGCTGAAGGGTGGCCCTGAAGTACATGGTGCGCGGCTTGACAGCAAAGGAGTGGAGCGCGTTATCAACTGTAACAGGAACATTAGTTGCCATGTTTCAATAATCAATGACATCTTCGACCAACGCATTTTCCCTTCTGGTCCCCTTCAAACAGTTCCACAAGATTATGTTACCGCACTGTCCAGTGACTCACAAGCAAAAGTGTTCTGGGTCTCGTACGAGTGGCGTTAATTCAAAATTGCATGAAAAGCGTTGTTCCTATGGTAAATACATGAGTAGTATTCATGATGCAAAGCTTTATCTGTATCATCAAGGGCACTATGATTAGAAGACAGTTGAAAAACATTTCAGGCCACTGGACGGAGATGTCAGAATGTGGTTTTGACAAAAGACTGCCACTGCATTGAACATGGTGGAGAACGAATTATGTGGATATTTCATAGGTGTTCATAGGTTGCATGCAGTTCAATGTTACCACCAAAATAGCAATCGGTGCTGGTGTAACCACAAAAACAGGACTGGAAACGACAAAGCAAACCGCTGAACATTAACCCATGATTTAACTAGGTATTTTGCAGAACATGAATATATCAGTTAGAAAATTGATATATTTGTTTGCCTCTGGAGGTCCAAAAAATAGCGTACAAAAAGACAGCTGAGAACAGGTTAGAAAAAATGGTAAAGACGAGGTCAATCGGGTGCATAACTGGATTCGGGTAGGCACCGCATCGATCGTAGGCTCTGATGTACCCAGTTGGCGGAGACCACGTGACAGCCCTAGAATGCGAGAGGAAGAGAAACAACGCGAGTGTATCTGGAAGGACCAGTGGCAGAATGAGGATAAACAGATTTTTTCCAAGGCATGGTTACATATGGGACGAATCGTATCAAACGATGAGAGTAACACTGTTAGTTTGTAGGTTTCCAACCCACTTAAGTAATCTGGCAACTGTATATGAGGGTATAAAGACAAAAATTTCGGAGACCCTCTAAGAAAATACACCATGTGTCCTGCCCGGTGCACAAATCGGCCAAAGGTCTGAAGTTGTAAGATGTGTGCCGAAAACATCCGTTGAGTGTTGAGACAGGAAAGCAAGGAGAAAAAGTTATTTTCCCATGTTGTTCATATTCAGAAACCACGTGTCACTTTGAGTTGTGCTCAACCACCGATAAGTGTTCAGAAACAGAGAGATGGAGGCACCAGAGCAGGTACACTCACTTATGAACGCCTGTTCCGCTGTCAAAACTCCGGTACACCATCCACGCCTCGCTTTTGATATAACTTAGAGACAGAAGAAAACTGCATAAATCAAACCCTCTTACGATGTTAACTGCTAAGGGGAAAACGACTTGAAAGTGGCTAAAAAAACTAGCTGAAAACGGTCAGTAGGGAGTGGAATATGAATGAACGACAAGGCTTCAATAGAACATACCTGGGCTACATCCAATTCTGAAAACCTTCCGCAGATCGGAGTGACTGCTATCACATGCGTCACGCGGGAGTCCACCAGGGGGAGAACTTCGCCGTCATTAGTGCACAGGACAACATGACTTGTTAAGGATTGCCTGTCTCCACATGGCAAACAGTGAACATGGTATCAGGTGATAATGGGTCATTGAAAAAAGTGATACATTCCACAAGGTTAATCTACAAAGATCAATCCCCACATACAGGTTGCAACAATAGATGCGTCGGAAATGTAATGGCGTGTGGGTGAAGAACACTTTGTAACAAAACTTAGTGACCTAGACTAGTGTTCATTTGTTAGGTTCACGTATGTGACAAGGTTTTGTTTGCAGTCACGCCATTTCTTAGCTGAAATACTCGCCAAGTGGCACCAAACAAAAACGAAGCATGTGGGTATCATTTTCATAACACTAGTTTCTACCTCTGGGGTTTAGTTTTAGCTGAAGCCCGGTGGAAATTCATGCGCGGTGAAAGCCTGTTTGGACAAGGAGCACTGAAGATTGGATGCGATGGCATCTAGTCCCAAGACCAAGCTATTCCCTTTCCTCTAAGGTGACCTACCCGGACCCTTGGGCCACTAAGAAACATCTACTCCTATATACGTAATGCACTACTCATAAGGTTGCTGAAAATTCTTCGACAGCCCATGACCGGTTTCGCCCTGATGAAGCCCCAAGGGAGAAACCGGTCGTGGGCTGTCGAAGAATTTTCAGCAATGCAGTGCATGCGCTACATCATGTATCGCGATATCTCGAATATCGTAGCAACCGGAACATGAGGCGGCCTGGTGCAGCACATTCAGTTGCCTGGACACATCACAAACGGGAGATTCAGCTGGGTTCCAGGTGACTCTCTCAAAACCAAATTGATTTGCAAATGAGTGTATTTATCAAAATCTATTCATAATAACTGTAATATCCGTACTACAGTTAGAGCTGAAGGAATTTATAATCTTCGACGGTGGACTTATTGTATACTCATTTTTCTGTGAAATAAGACGTGGCAGCTGGAAAACCGACAGAAGGAAGAAAATAGTAGTTCCGAGCTCATCAAAAACAACGCTGCAGATAACTGAGACGCATGGTAATTTGAAGAAATGTGATCATGAGTGGCAGGACAGACTGATTGAGTCTGTATACATGCGAGCGAAAAACAACACTCGAAGACAGACTAACCGTGTTTAAGGTGGAACCGGACAATAAATGTACAAAAAGGATATGCAACGATGAGTCGCTTCAATTTCGCTGCTTCATTTTGAGCAGGAGCGGCGGATTCCCAGACTGATTGAGTCTGTATACATGCGAGCGAAAAACAACACTCGAAGACAGACTAACCGTGTTTAAGGTGGAACCGGACAATAAATGTACAAAAAGGATATGCAACGATGAGTCGCTTCAATTTCGCTGCTTCATTTTGAGCAGGAGCGGCGGATTCCTCAACAGAGTTGTCGTCCAACCACAGATAGAAAACTTTGCCAGTGAATAAATTTTTCAGATGACGGGATAGGTGCGCTGAAATAAAACAACGGATAAAAGTATTCTACTCGAACCAGTGATTGATTTGTAAGGTTGTAGCATGAGTTTCAGAGTTCATTTGAGTCCAGCAATGCACAAGCCAGCGAAACGTTCTAAAACTGAATGACTGGGTTGATTTAATTTGTAAAGTGATTCGCTTTCAGAAACGACACCATAGAACACCCGAGCAAAAATGACGCAGTGCTGTCAGGTTCCAGATAGTGAACCTTGGGTCACGCGTAGGTTAGACGATCCCGGATAGCAAAAGACACAGTTGGGTCCAAAAACTTGACGTACTATTTAAAAACAAATTCGTGTGACAAACCTCCACTTTTCACTTTTGTCGGGACAACGACACGTGTCCGCGTCCAGTAAGTGACACAGAGCAGTTTCGAAATCCGCACACCAGATGACGGTCAGCAGTGGCATACCAGTGAAGCGAGTTGCCAGTCTTCCTATTCCAGATCAGTCTCACGATTTCGATTAGTCGCGCACCAACGTCGGTGCCGTAGGATAAGTCAGAACAAGTCAAAAGGACGGTGGATGAACGCAGATGGATGAACAAGTATACTAAGGTGGTGGATTGACAGTAACTTCCAGAGTTGACTTTCACACTGAATTACGCGACTAGCTCTGCACACAATAGATGATGCCACGTTCGGCTTGCACTGAGCCACAAGCTCAACCAATTGTAAGTCTCGGACAAGGTACAAGGGAGGGGATGATACAAGAGAGTAAATAGGCAGTGTAGTCCCGCTGATAAGCAAGCCCAGCTGGTGGTGTCAAATCAGCTGGGGGAAACCACACAGCGGAGACCCACAGCTTATGGCAAGAGTGGACTGGTGGGCCAGACAATGCGTAAGACCCACTCAGCGCTAACTTCTGCTAGCCAATAGTCGGCTTGGTTTGCAAACTGGCGGTCACAGAAAGTCACCTCTGGAATCGTTCTAAGCTCAGCGTCCCGGAATGTCCAGGCTTTTTTGCAGACATAAATAAGAACAGTTTAGGAATTGAACTGTATCTTGTTCAACTCAGGTAGGCTAGAGGCTTATGCTACTACTGAGCCGAATGTAGACAACACGCTCACGGCATCCTGTAGTTAGCTGTGGTTTGACTAGATTCAGTCTACATGATGACGATCATTGAAACTCAGTTCTGGCGCCATCGCAGACTCAGCGCAGCGAAGTGCTTAGTACCTACGGCATTTTGGCTTGTTTTCACCTACACGGTGATGGCCACTAGAAGTCATGTCTAGCACTGCCGCAGTTTTAGTTATCCGATAACCTATGAAAGCTAAGAGACGTCGGAAAAACAATTTGTCCAATGATGCTTCGTCGATGAATCAGTGTCCACTGACCGTCAAGCAGTCCAATCTGACGAGCGCTGACAAGGCGGTAGTCGCTGCAGATCCAGCGGCTTTGTTTCCTGAGAATACCCTTGCACCTTGCACGTTTCAGCTCTCTGGCCTGAAACCGTTGGTTGTTAAAATGGCAAACTCCAGTTCGCACCGTTTTCCCATACCATCCTGTTTTGTGCTTCGATTTCCTATTCTGCGAGATCCGCATTGGTAAAAAAAAGATCGTCCGGCTGTAACATCCTTTCGGTGCCTAGCTACCATGCCACCCGAAGGAAGTACGAGGGCTGGGATACTGCTAGGTTGCCCAAGCCTAGACAAGGGAAGTCGAGAGGCAGAGGTCGGGTTCGAACCACAGACCTTCCGCTCTAACCGCTGAGGCATCTTGCCTTTCCGCATAATAGCTTTCCAACTTTTGACTAACGTATCCTGACATCGACACTTTCGTCTGACATGGTTCCTTTCCTTAATATTCAGTTGATTTTATATAAGCTGTTCGCTTCCATTCACCAAACAGATCTTAGCCACTGCAAACGATCGAACATGACCTCCATTCGATAACGTGTACGTCGGAGAACCTCTGGTTCTGAGACCCTGTTCCTGTGAAAGTATTGGATGTTCTGTCGATACAAGGTTAGCGTTTCGATCTTGTAAAAAAGAACACACAAGACCATAGCCTTCTGGACGTGCAGTTTAGTCTCTGACGCCAGAAGCCACACTAGTCTTCGCAACCCGGATGTCAACAGACAGTGTGTCACCGAGATAGCAGGACCGTGTACAGTAGCACACATACTCAGCTTCAGTCTTGATACAAGGAGTGTAGGAGACTACACTTGACGCAGGTCGGTGCACAATGAAATTCTATAATTAGAGGTGACATAAATGCTAAACAAAGCAGCAACATTCGCAAACTTTTCAGCTCGGTATTGCAACTCATCGAGCGTATGTCAACATGAGACACCGTCGGTCGCAAGCTCCAGAATGCGGACCTTGAACCTGTGGACGAAAACCCCCGCACTAAAACCCCTAATATTAAGAAGATGCATATACTGCTGATATTTGAACTGAATACCAGCATCGTCGTCCACAAAGGCCGCTTCCAAGACCATTAGTTACGGACTGAAGAGAGCAAGAACAGTGGAGGCCTCGGATTAGATTCACAAATTTCACAGATTTACAGAAAACTATCCTATATATCACTCGGCTGATGAAGTCAAATGCTCTTGTGAAGTCTATGCAGAAGGCGTACAACTGCAGTAAACATCAGGCCCATAGAGATTGGACCACGGAGTAAATCACGTGGCGAATGTATGCTTCGATTGCTTCAACAACTTATTGGTTGAGTATCACTCGTGTTAAAACGTTGGCAGCACAGGTCAGCAGGCTGACGCCCCCATAGTTGTCAGGTGAAGTTTTACATCACCCTTTACGTTAGATGGTGGTATGATTAGGCTCTTTCTGCTAGTCTATGGTGACGGCCCGAAGTGCGTTATCGGAAATCAGGTTGCCTTACTTGACGCCTTCTGTTAAACTTTTTCTCCAGCTACCCTCCATTCCGTAGTTGCATTTTCGCTTGTCGTATGCTTTCGACATTCGAGGTAAGATCCAGGGATGATTTCATTTCACTCTAAGGCAGTATGTCCACATCAGTTCACTCGACGCTCGCTTGTCGGTTCAAAAGTTTGTTGAAATGCTTGCATCAAATGTATATTGCTTATGCAGGTGAAATCTGTTTCAGTCCTGTGTTGGGACGGTTTGATACCTGACTGGATCTTTGGTATGTTGGTTGTTGTCGTCAAACCAGTCAGAGGGTCAGAGGGGAGTTACACGATCAGTTCAACTACTGTCGTCAACAAGTAGTATCCCAAGTTGTGTTACGCTTTGGTCAGAGGGCTGGATGGATTGAAGACTGCCAGTCCAGCGTGCAGTTGATGATAGTACATCAGGATGATTTTCGAATATATCAGGATTTCCACTTAAAAGTTCATGTGTTCGTTGGTGTAACTGACAGTGTGGCATGAAGATTTGCATACTAGATTTCACGCGGACAAACTGTCGGTCTGTTCAGCAGTTGGCTCCCCGTACTACTCGTGCCATGCACATTCCTCGAAGGTCTCAGTGACGAAAGACGGTGTAATTGAGTAGACGGGAGTGGTCGCTGCGTTGGTGTACTTTTAGCAATGTGGTGCTCTTTGAGGCCAAACCTGGTCATAGTGATGCCAAGGGAGTAGAGAGCGCTGTTTGGAGACGCGAGCTACTCGGACTGACCGAACACCATGTCGAATGTACGGACGTATGGTGACCCAGGTGAGAACAAGAAGACAGGTACTAACTGGTCAGAACATGGGCCAGTTAGAGTCACCTTGTAGAAGTAACCACGAAATCATCAGCCTTCCATTGTCTGTAATCAGCTTAGCTTAGCAGCATACAGTGAAGGACGAGGGCGTACTGGGGTGTATACGGGGGTCAATGCAGTCTCTCATATCAGGTTGGTCGATGTTTGGAGGTCTGACTAACCAGTCTCCTGGCCCTCCAGGTTGGGGGTTGGAACGTGTGACGACTTCTGTAAAAACAGCAACGCACCTGCATTTCCCACCAAACACCGCTCTTACTTTCACACTGAACTCGCCTGACATTAATATGTGCTGTGTATCAGAAACAAGAATTCAAGATACAAGCACAGTGGTTGAGCTAACCTCTCCATCACTCCCCACTCACTTCCAGCTGCGCATCTCTGGCGATCCAGAGGCTGCAGCAGCAGGATGTGCGGGGGTTGGTATCGTCCTAATTAAACAAGCGGAAGGATCCTTGCCTCACTGGATACCCGTTGATAGTCGCCTCTGTGCGGTTAATCTGGTAATGAAACATTCTTACGAGCTGATCGTTGTCTGTTTGTCGTGTTTGCTTGCATCCCAACTGACTGTAGCTCTGACGCCATCAGAGGCAAGTTTTATGACGGCTTCCAAAAATATAGCTCTCCAAAAGTTTCTGTACACTAAGTGGTATCTGTCAGGTGTTCTCTCCATTCCTATTTAATTGCGTGATCGATAAAATAATGGGACGAACGCTGGGAGGTCTTCAAAACGCTGGTGTTCAGGTAGACGCTAACGAAAAACTTGTCGATCTGGACTATACAGACAACGTTATCATCTTCGAAGAGAAGCCGCAGGGGTTTTTGGATGAACTGACCAAGGTCACTCTGTCCTTTGGCATGCATTTTGCACCCACAAGGTCATGCTTCTGGACACAGTTTATGAACATGACATTTACAATCCAGGGAGAGGCACTCAATATTGTGGAGCGATTCACGTGTCTTGGAAGCTATGTTGGTTCCGACATACGATGTCAATGCACGAATCTTCAAGGCTCGGGTCGCGTTTTCTGAACTGAGACAACTATGGCGTCAAAGCGGCATATTCCTAAATCTCAAGGGACGTGTATACTAGGCTAAAGTGTGGGCTGTTTTGTTGTGGCTGTGAGACTTGGGCTGTTCGAGCAGCGGAACTGAGATGTCTTCAAGTGTTGGACAATCGTCGTCTCAGGACCGTAACTCGTGTGGGTTGGTGTCTGAGAATCCATAACAAGGAAATTAGAAAGCGAGTTGAAGAATGTGTTCAGCACCAGATGCTGCGTATGCCGGACCATCGTTCGCCGAAGAGGGCACTGTTTTTCGTGCCCAATGTAGAGTGGCAAAAGCCAACTTCTGATCTGGCCGGAGTGTGTGAAAGAGATTGCGAAAAGTCTTGTGCTGTCGGTGGTACTCGCCTTTCAGGATGGGGACTGCACCTGGTTGGAGACGCTGTATGGTATGGCAGCTAATCCATGACAATGGCGGTCTTGATGTCAGTTACTATCCAGATTGCCTGAATAAGTGTATCTGAATGATTGGGGTAGGCTAGCATCAAGTGCTTTCCGCGTCCAATCTATTCCTTTGGTCACAACAAGTCTTCCAAATAAATCACGGTTGCATGGCACCGAAGCACCAGTGATGTTATGGTGTCGATGACGACGACGACGACGTCACCAGTTCGCGTCCATTCAGCAAAAAAAACAAGGATGTAATTCATGCACAACGAAAGTATGCTGTTGATAACAAATCTCACGAAGAAATCTGTTTCACGTCAGTGGACGTCAGTAAGGAATGAACAACCGCAGATTCGTTCCGTTTCGCTGGACTCCGTTCGCTAGCTGCGTTTTCCCATAGAATGAAACGGGGGGGGGGAGAATATCAAGTAATATTCTTTTAGTGGTTTGCGCAGAATGTGACGATAGTAACGGTGAACAACTTGTCGAATCGAAAAACATCCATACAAATCCACAGTTTCGGCTTGCAGATGAACCTTCAAAAAACGTTAGCAGTACGGATAAGGTGAGCTGCTCCTACCGGAAATTGAAGTTGTGACAAATTGTGTGAAACGAATCGAGAAAGTTTATCTGAAACGACAATAGATTGACGCGGGTTTCATTGTGAAAAGAACTAAATCCGTTTTAGCCGGTTCCGTGGGTATCTGCTCTATGGGAAAGCCATCGGATACGGAAAGGTTCTATCCCATGAAGAGTCGGATTAAAACCTAAATAGCTGAGATGTCAGTAAGCTGACAGATAACATCGCACCAATATTCAGTGAACATTGGCTGGAGAATACTGAGGCATAACTAAGTAGCGGATATGACTGAACAAATAACTATTTGTGGTCAGATGACTCTTAATTGTGCCCTGGCAGCAACAAGAAATCTAGCGCTGTGTTCCGACGCAAGAATTTCAGAGGGAAACGAGTAGACGGAAGGAATCACCAGTGTATAGCGCTGCAAAAGGGATAGGATAGAGATGCGATCCGTTGCTGGCAGGTGTTGTGTTAAGTATACTTTAACTACTGTAAAGATTAAGTAATCAAAAAGAAACGACTTTACTAACCCGTATGTAGAAACCGTGCTACATCATACAATCTTCCATGCCTAAAACTATCCATTCATCTTCAGAAAAGAAGACCCCACACTGCAAACGGAATGGTATCTGCTCTCTTTATTCCTCTACGCTGATGTATATTTACAACCCCTGCTTCCGTTAGTTCTAAAAGCTAGACATCGGGGATGGTTGAACGAGGCGTACCGATTTGAATGCAAACCGACCCATTCGGTTTCTATCTATTATCACACTCATTACTAAAAAATGGCCTTGGGAAATGCCTACTAGTGTAATGGTGTACACTGCTGATGAAGCATGCGAGTATTGTTTGGCGAAGTGTCGAAGCGCCGTCGCTGCGTTCATTGGAAGGCTGATACGGGAATTATTGAGTCGCTCCGTAGTGTTTGTTCATTACCGTTTAACATGCAAAGAACGTCTACGAAAATTCAAGAGGACGCTTGAGAAATGTACGTTCGTATCTATTAGCTCGTCACGTTTTAGTTCGTGTCGGTCAATAAGCAACCCTGCAGCCGAGGGCGCTGTTTCTTTCACTAGTGGTGACAAGTGGATCATATAGGTTGACGTTATTAAATCTTGTTATATGACCATGTTTGCGAAATTCAGATGATATTGGATAACGAATAAAGCTTATCTGAGTGGACGGGTCAACAAAAACACTATTGCTCGGGTCAGACTGCCTTGAACTTAAGCATAAGGTTATTAGATGTGTCAGAGTTAACCCGTAAATGAGTCCAATTACAACTTTCAAATCTACGGATGGTCGGAATTTGCAGGTGAGCTGCTGCATAGCTAGATTAGAAGGTAGCAGCATCCTTCCTCCTCAAACCAGTGATTTTACTACCGCTCAGGGCGCCTATTCATAGGATCGGTTCTAAGCATTGCCATGAGGTCTCGTGCAGATTTCGAACGAGGGGCTCCATCAGAAGAAGTCGGTTTCTTAGTTGGGTGGTGCACCTCTGTATATTGCACAAATACGTGCAAACCACGAGGCTATGGGACGGTATTCAGAGAGCCTTTAACAGAGTCCTCATCCACTTGCCAGAAACACGCGGACGTTTCTTCACGTTTCCAACGTTGATCATCTCCGAGTGATCAGATCTGCGAATGCTCTCACCCGGTTGGGCCTACCTGTGGAATGGGTTGCTACAGTGTAGTCACTGTCGCAGAAGGAAACATAGATGAAGATGAATAACCACAGACAACTCATCTTTTGAATGGCAGCCAAATAAGACCGTTGATCCACGGGGGGACTAAAACAGGAGTGTAATCTAATCCACAACCTTACCAACAGGGTACTCAAGAGCGTATGCATGTTAAGGTGAGAAGACATTCAATGAGGTACTCTTAAAGTGGGCGCTTGAAAGAAAAAGACCGAAAATTCTAAGAAATACACAATGAACGTGTCAACCACAACCGAGGCGGAACTGATTACAGGCTTGGCTTGGTTCGTCATTCATATGCGATAGTCTGCATTTCTGAGAAGCTGATCTTCCAATTTATTCATAATAGCCGAGTAAAAAGGAATGTATATGATGTTAAACTTCTTTCAAAGCATGAAATCATCAGTGTGATTGAGAAACCGTTGTCTTCAAAGATGTGCTACCACTTATGAAGGTGCAGCATTGGGTGCCGGGCCAGTACAAAACAGAATCATTTAGGTTACGAAACTATAAAAAAACGAAGAAAAACATCTATTTAGTCTCCATCGGCCCACCTGGTGTTTTTGCCTGTTGTAAACCCACCCAGAGTAGTCTATGAACTGTTACAGCTTCATAGAAATAATCATTCAATGATCCAAGTAGTGTGAACACCTTTAGAAGACGCACCTTGCTTGCGAGCAGGTTCGGTGGATTTGGGTTCATCCGACAGTAGATCGTCCACTGAGCGTTTCGCGGACGTTTTAGCTACAAAATGAAGTGGACGCGAGGAAAAGATGAGCTCCCAAAGTAACATTCATCGATACAGAGTGGGGAAGACTGAATCGAGTTGACAAGCTAACCAGAACTATTGCAACCAAACGGAGGAAGCCACTATTATTGGATATGCCTCGTGCTACTGATGGCTTATGAGTAGTGTGAATGGTTTGTTTTACATAACTGCACGCGTGGGATTCGGGCGGAGCCGAACTACAAAAAAACATGTGCTTACATGAACTGGGAATGGCTGTAACGGGTGCATCTGCCTGACGACGATAGTAATATCTGGATAACCCAAGGAAGTCAAGGATTTCAAAGCAAGTCAGATTTTCTAGGACAGTAACGCAGTCACTGATGGAACAACCGTACAAAGCATGAAGGATACACGTAGACATTGGTGTGGGATCGTTCCACTAAATGCTTCCGAAGAAGACGTTCCACGGTGTACCATTGGAACGCATGTGTTCCTTGGCCGATTCGTGGAAGGTGAACGGAGCCTAAAGAATATAATTAAAAAAAACAGAGATTCAGGCGAGAATGATTCACAGCATTAGAATGTGGCGGCCACAAGCGCTTGAGTTGAACAAGGGAGACACGGATACTGAATGCACTGTGGCACGAAGTAAGACTATTTTATTGGACGAATTCTTTCGGTGGAAAGTGGGACGGAAATTAGTTTACCCCCGAATGAGATGAATGAAGACTACAAACGGTGATACAGCAAAAGCTGGGTGACTGAATTCACCACCATGCGAACACACGGAACGAAGTTTAATGAATGCCTGTGCCTAGTGCATCAATATCTTGAGTGTCGATAGCTACACCACCGCAGAGGCCATACAAACAAATTAGTTTATTAAACTAAAGAAAATAACAACAAGGTGAAGGAGCAAATGAGCCGGGTGCTAGTAGAGAACCCATACTCACCCAGACAATCTGAATGGAATGTGACACCGATAGCATAGCTGACTTTGATTCGGTGCTAGGTCGGTTGAAACATATAGAATTCAGACTTGTATTCGCCTTCATTTTCTCCCATAAACTCACGCTTTGTGCAGATTTAGGGTTTTGACCCCTTTCATTTAGCACAGACAAACGACAATGTTCCTGGTGGGCGTACACTGTTAATCAAAGGAATTCCCACATGCTGTTCACAATTAGTACACTCAGGCAAGTGAATTGTGCGCTTCAACCGCTATTTGAATACCCACCTGGTTGTTTGATTTAACCTGTAAACTCCGTGAAGTCTTTCTGTTGCTTTCCCACACCAGATAGCTCGTACAGGGCTTAAAGCATGACGAATAAATCCCTCACAGGCTTCGACCAATCTCTCCAACCTGGCTTATCATGCGGCTTCGCATCGTGCCACCAAGTTGAACTTTTCCATTCGAAGTCACGTGGTAGCAGAACGCCTGATGGCGATAGGCAGACTGTATCCATGCGTGCTGCGAAGTGTAAAAACCACATTAACCGATCCTCCAAACAGTGACATCAACTGAGCTCGAGTATCCATAGATTAGCTCCATCGCTGACTTATATCAATGAAGTTTGAGTGCCTCAATCACATATCCAGCATCTCCATTTGCTGCACTACTAGGATGTCTTTTTAAGAACTCGTTAGGTGAAATTTTGGTAACGATCTATTCTATACCTATGACAAAAGCACAGTTGATGCGTCCAAGTCTCCCCGGCTCAGGAGTACTTCGAACATTTGGACACAGGAGCGGAGTAATGAAGTAGTGTTTAATACTCACACCGCATGCATTTAGCTTTACACTGGAATGGTCTTCAGCTTCCACGTGACCTTATGTTGTGAAGTGCAGTTGGGTAGCAAAACGAGAAATTAAGTAATAAGTTGACTTAGGACAACGTTTCAAGGTCCATGATATAGACGTATGACTTGTTCAACCTGAAGGCGTCGCAGAGGGTTTTTTAGCGAAGTACTTGGATAAAACAAACGACCGGATACATACTGAACTCGTGAGAATGCGCAACCTAGTGCCATGTGGATTCTGAGGGTGAACAGCCCATGTGCTTCTTCCTAGTGGATGGTATATCTGAGGAAAAAGACAGTCTGATTTAGCCAAGCAAGGGCTAGTCTAGAGGCTGGGCAATAAGCATCTATGCAAAACAAAGAAAGACCAAACCCTCCTACAAAATGTCACATACAGTGTCCCAGGGCACGACAAGCCATCCCAAGGGCATTGAGACTCCGTTCCAATGAGTCTATGTGCAGATCTGGTGGACTCCCGCTCGTCTGGCTGCGACGGGAGTGCTGCTGTGCAATCAGAAGGCCACAGAAGTTCACTGGGAACGGAAATCGTAGGGTTTCACGATCTCGTAGAAGCAGGACATCACTGAAGGTCTGGAGGCGGGAAACAACGAAGAGCGATTGCCTAAGTGGTTCTGTCTGGGAAAGATAACTTACAAGTGAATCATTCCCGAGTACTACCTGAGCGCTACAACGACACTTTACAAGTAATGAGAGTTTGGAGTTCGACAATTTTACACCACTGTGTAGGCCACGGCTCCCGACTAACCGGAAGTTCTAAAAGTAAAACAGTAGAGTTGAATACCTAAGAATCTGGTTATCAAGGCTATATGAACGATAAATGAGTTCACGATCGAGAACGCCGGTCGAGAGAAACCAAACATGGACATGTTATGACTGGTCTGAGATTCGAGTTTGGACTCCATTAGAAAGGATCAGTTCGGTGATTCACCTTACAACTATGGTTGCCACCCCATTATTTCGTTCCAGTTTACGTTGCCTTCAGTCTGCGTGAAATCTGACCTCTGCTCGTCAGTGTACAAAAAGACAAGGGCGATTGTGGTAATATGTATCCAAATATGGACGCATGACATGCATTCTCAGCGGAGAATGAGTAATGCCGGGCACTTAAGTCAACATGGATAATTCCGGATTGAAGCAAGCCGTGTGTAAAATAAACTACGACGAACATGGAAGTCGGTATTCAAGGTTAGCGATCCTAACACCAAGGATTCAGAGCCAATTTGTCAAGAGCACGGCTATCAGGATCAGCGACAGCACAGGTGACGTGTGGGTATCTGGTTAATAGATAGGGTCTGGAACAATTTGTGAAAAGCTGTATGAATTTGGCACTTAAAAAAGCTTACCATGTTCGCAGTTGAATCACTGTTTGTGTTGGCATCTCGATGGAACACTGGAATCATATGACAATCTCCCATATTAAGGTCATCCATTTCGCCAGCCAATTCGTATAGTTCACGGGGCTTCGTACTCTGCTTTTGCAACGCCGCGAAGAAGCCACCACGTGCCCAACCGCCACTATCGTCTGCATCGGTGTTGTGGGGAATCAAAGTTTTTAAAACCTTTAGTAACCATAACAATAACTTAGCTTAAAATAATGTTTCCGTGAGTGACCAATCAGAGGAGAGAAACCTATCAACTGGACACATCGATATTTTAACTTTCACTAAGCGCAGTTAGCCCTGGTTATTTGATGTTTGTACTCAATCATTAGGAATGGTGAATTAAGCTCTCGAGGTCTACGACGCTATATTCAATACAATCAGTGTAAGGAGGGAGGCATGTTTTCGCCTAATCACCATGCTGTATGTGGCAAGGAAAGCGACCCGGTTGATAAGACTATGCCACAGCCGGTGTTGCATGAAAATATTTTTAGTTATAACGTTCTAGGTTACATGCGGGCTGGGATACTGTTGGAAGGCTCACGCCCAGATAGAATCCTGGCTGCAATGCACCGAGTGGATGCCGTCAATCTACCATAATAGCACAAGTTTTCTAAGGAACAAGTCGCTGTGCCGGTCCAAACTCCCAACATGGAGGACCCCAATCCTCTATTTAACTGAGAAACTCTGAGGGCGTCCAAGTGAACGCAAAATGCTACATCGGTCCAGTCTCTGTGCATCAAGTAATACAGAGTACCCTCCTACTGAAGCCACACACAGCTACCAGTTTTGGGGGTACAACAACAGGCTGCGGAAACATCACCTGTAAGTGTGATATGACGTGATACAAAGCAAAAAATATTGAGGTTCGGTTCATTACCCTTCGATGGTCATAGTGGTCAATTTTAGTACAAACCAGCAAGTATCGATGTCGTCCCACAAAAGAACTACGAGTTGAGCGGTACTGCCTACCAAGGTCATTAGTAAAACTGCCATTTTGTCTGCCACCGTACCGGATTAGCGAGGATTTATAGCCCTACTTACATGAGGTTCCTCAGAAATAACGAAACACTTGTTTCAGCATTTTACTGAGATGTGGACATCCGCCGTCTAAGGTTCTACCGAACAAGCAACTGCTCATAAAATCCAACTTCCTGCTTTAAAACGTTGACACTGGAAAGCTTCATGGCGAATGACATTTTACATAAAGAAGATCGTATGCTCGCTACATAAACACAGGTGAGACCAGCTCAGCCGTATCGGGTGAGGGCACCTTCGGGCTACTGACAGAGACAGTTTGAGTCAGGTATATGGACGCCCTTAAAAACTGCTCTGGAACAAAGTGATCATTGGAGAGACACTATATTCCTTCGCACGGATGCCAGGGACTTTATAGATAGGAACGAACTCTAATTTGATTCGTTGTGGTAAATAAAATGATAGAAATGATGTGAAAACACTCAAAAAAGTGAATGTGCACTTCGTAAACTAAACGAACAGTTTTTTTTAATGACAAAGTCAAAACACAGCGTAGTGGAATAGGTTGTTGTTACAACAACCTATTCCACCACATGGCGCTCAATCTTTTTAACACGCTTTGAGCTGATTTCAGCCCGGAACTCCTGAACAAACAGTACTTCAATGCGTCTAACAATAGATAAACATACCAACACTGAAACAGACGATCGCTGGTTTCCGGTAAGACGAAAAGTTTTCTTCAAAGTTTGTCAAAGGTTCCGAAGCATCCCCAAAAACGTAATGAATGGTCACTGCAGTCTCGGGTTCCTCATTCAGATTGGCTTCATCCTCGACTAGAATAGCGTCCAAAGCTGTGCCAGTTTCGGGGTTCTCCTGGTCTTCAGAGACAGGCTCCCTAAAGACACTCATTGAGAAATAACCAGCAGATTTCCATAAGGCTTTCCTATAAGAGAACAGCAGGCGGCAATGTTAGTTCGGCGTAGCTGAAGCGGTTTACGGACACAACAGAGGACCTCGGGCATCTATCACCGGATCGTCCGTTCGCAATGACCAAAAGCAAAATATGGTAATCATTCCAAGAGAGATCTTTCCGAATACAAACCAATCGCACGGAGAAGCAAAAACATGGTCCCCGGTCAATCATAAGTGAAACCGCCTGAGAAGTCACCCTTAGGAGAGGTAACTAACGTTCTTCCTGTAGTATACCCCTTCGACGAATTACTGCACGTACCCAAAATACGATACAAAACTTCCGAATAAGTCTTAAACGAAACTAAACTGGTAGTCTCTTAATGCCAGGTTTCCAGCTACTTACTAAATAATACTAGATATGAGGGAAGAAGCATTTTTAAGTTGAGCCATACTGCGGAGTATCAGACAAATAAGACGTCACAAACAATATTCAAATTTGGCGTGATGAGTTGCAGAGTTTATCTCTATGCATGTGTTGTGGCTTCTACGTGCGTTTACTTAAGTTCATTCAAAAAGCTTGTTCTCTAACAGGAGAACCTTTGTTGCCTGCGACGTTCTCCTGCATAAAAACCTGCGCACCATCTCAAACCACAAATGGGCGCCTGAGAGCAAGGGTTGTAAGCGGAGAATAGCAGTACCACCATAAGTGAAGTGACCAGTTGGTTGACAGTGTATAACTCAGGGAAATTCGAACCCGGAGTATCCTGGAAAGGTGTCTGAATGAACCAGCGAAACAGCGGTGTGGTTAATTTATACCTGCATAAGGCATAGTCAAATTCATCTACTTCCCAGAAAAGATGAACCAGTTGGTGTTCTTATGGGGTGAAGCTCAGATATGCAGCTTCCGAGTATCCTTGGTACCCACAGAAACAGATGAATCGGCAGAGTATTCGCGACAGGGACTACTCGACATTAAGCAAGAACAATTACTCATGATGTGAGTACCAGAGGTTGTTGCACGTCAAGAGAAAAGTTGACCCATCAAAATAGCAGCAATTGAAGTAAAGCCACCATATTAATGCTGTAGGAGGAATATATCAGCCTAAATGACCTCGACTATGAATTCCTATACAACTTGTAATCCGCACACATGAGAAGCATCAGAAAACTGCGTTCTACGGACCTCAACTCACTAACCAGAGCAAATTAATCAAATTGGGCTTCACGGATTACGGGAATATAGAAACTTGCACACTGCGACAAAGGTCAATATCTGATAGAGTTCGGATCACAAAATAGGAGGATTATAGAGGATTCATACTGGAGCGATGGCAGGATCGGTTATCGTGGACATCTGAGGTTAGATCAAAGAACGGATGGCCTCGAAGCTTCATCACATACCAAAGATTCGCAGTATTAAAGATTGTGTCTCCAGAGGTACATGTGAGGGATGAAACAGAATAGGTCCAGAATTGCCCAAGTTTACTTACCCAAAAATGAGTCAGACAGTTTTTTGTACCCACTTCTACCACGGAAATGGAAAGATTTTTCAGTGGAAAAAGGTGTTTTGTGACCGATTCGCAGACCTAAGTAGGGTTCCTAGGGTGGCTGTTATCTACTAGGTATGGTAACAGAGAACTGACAACATCAGTACCCGTCCAGTTACCTAGTTTTCTCTAAAGCATAGGTTGCTTCGCTCAGGAAAAGGTCTCTAAGCAGAGATAAAAAAGGTGACGGTCTACAGTAACTTTTGAATGTGTGGAACACGAGACCAATAAATACTCACTTTTTCTCCAACTTTCTCTCGGCACGCTTGGCAGCAGCTTCCGCTGCCTTTTGTAACCGAAGTTCAGCAGCCTCTTCAGCCTTGGTAACAGTAAAACGAAAGACAGAAAAATTGCACCTTGAATTAGACTGTGCTAATGCACACAAGGAAGCAGTAGACAAACAGACACAGTGTTGGAGAAATATTCGGTTTAAGTCGAATGCTTTTGTTGGACAGCAGCCACAAGAGGCGCGAGGCATGAATCACTTTCCGCACGCTCAAAGATTACGCTGATAATAGGGGCGGTTAGTTATTCAGCACCAGAACGATGGACTAAATGGAATAGGAAAGGTAGTGTTGAGATGTTTGAAGGATTGAAATCATTAAGTCTCCTTAATTTATTGAACCAGGATGGTCGAGGGGCAAGTTGTGGGCTATCTTCCGATTATCCTGACAACATAAAAAGCGATGAGTTGACGTTGAGTGATTAGAAACTTTGATGGAACGAGGACTGGGATAGCTACACACGCAGAAATCCAGAGCTGCATTTCATGACAAACAGGTGGGTAGTAAATGAAGAAAGTTCACAGCCATGGATGGCACTTAGATGCAGACTGTGTATCATACGGCTGAGTGTAATAAGAGTTCGTTACATATGGAGATCCGAGATCTGCTAAGATGAAGCCTATGGTGAAATTCGAATTTCCATGAATAAAAAGAATGCTCAGGGGCACGAACACAAACGTTACCTAGAAGGAAGAACACGATTTCCGATGCTGCCTGCGTGCAAGAGCAAACCTCCCCGAAAGGAATATTTAGAAGTTCAGTGGGGGCTGGAAAATGAGTCAGCCGGCTATGTGATTCAATGTTTCAATTACACACAGGAAAAAACTAAGCTCTAGCTGCTTGGACGTTTCATGACAATTGGTAACACCTCTGTCATCCCATTTAAAACAGTTTTAGTATACAGGATTTGACAGGATTAAATGCGTTTTTTGCCGAACAGCCCATTGCTGAAGTCTGGCAGCGAGCGAACCAAGATCGCAGCAAAAGATGATAGTATTCGTAGCATAGCAAAGGTTGTCAGATGGACGAAAGTATGGACGAGTGCTTAATAAAATAACTGATAAGATTTCGAAAGGGTAAAGTTACGCGTATTACGGTCAATGAAATCGACCTTTTTCTTTTTCTCCGCAAGCTCTTCGGGCGTGAGTTGTTTCTGGCCGACCTTTGGGCGCTTCTCGAAGGGCAGTGAACTTGGAGGAACAGGACCCTGACTACGTATACGGTATCCCTCAGCCACGACAGCGGCTTCCTGTTCTTGATGCAGTTCTTCATCATGAGCTAAGGAACCAAAAGTCATGGGGGAAAAGAATATACTGGCACTCTACTTGCTGCAGCCATAGATAGACGGCGGTGCAGATAGCTGGATTAACCAAAAAGTTCTACATTGTGGGATCCAAAATGGTCTTTAAGACCGGTTCCATTGTGACTGTGGTTTTCCGGCTGAAACTACAAGTAGGCATAAAGGCCGAAAAATAGATGTACTTGCACGACGTTCATGCTGAAACTGCAATGACAGCTCTCGAATGGATAACTGTGATCAAGAGAGAACATGCATTCAATTCCCTGAGTGAGCAAGAAATCGAACGATAACTCATTTGAGTTGTTAAATCATATTTTTGCACAAAGAAACAAGCGAACCGTGTTCAAATGACACTGTTCGGAGATGCAGTAGATAGAATGCATCCTTAGGATCGTTGAACTAAGAATGCAGATCGTGGCTGCAAAAATATGTGGAACTTACCCCCACTAAGTCAACTTAAGCGAAAGGATAATACAGGAACTAAGGAGACCACTGACTGATTCGAATTGTCAGTGGCTAGGGTGTGAATTTCCCGCAAAATGACTTGCATGTTGCAGTTAGTCATACAGACCGAGCGCTCCGAAGATCTACAACATTAAGGATACCAACCATAAGATGAGATTTTTACGAAAGCATTGCTCACAACCACTGCGTCCCAGTACTACAACTTGGTAAATCATCCATGAGATTAGGTTCCTCTCAAAAAAACCTATATCCACTTTCCGAGATGTTGATCAGTAACTATCGAGAGTCTCAAGGGTTAAGTTTTCTCACACGAAAGGGACCATGGGTTTAGTTAAATGACATCCATAAACAGCGTTGGAGTGAGGCAGCTACGATCATCTGAATAGGCCAGCATATAGATATTACGGTGCGGATGTGACTGGTACATTTTGAACTGTAGCAGTTAAACTGTTTACTCTTTAAGTGGCGCCATGAACAAAACGGAAGGAAACGAGCACAGACACTGCAAATGGTATTCCCACATTGGATGTTTGTATGCATTGGATTACAGTAAGTCCCACAAGACACTCTTCCAAAGAGAAGCCAGTCACCGGTATATACAACATTCCACATCAGCGAACTATGAACCCCTCTCGGGGTTCATTGGAATTTCGGGGGAAAGGTTACCAGTCAAAAGCGGTACAAACAGATAAGTGAGAAGTAACAGGTCCAAAAATTATAAACATGACAACAGTGTAAAACAGAGTAACCTGGCAACAATAAACCGAATGGATTTAAGGATACATGATGTAAACGAACGAAGGAGAGACATGAACATAGCTCATTTCGCTTTATACCTGTAAGAAAGATATCAAATCCGAATATCAGTGTTAGATGAGAAGCAAAATTTACTGGAATATTTATCTAGCTAATATAGGGACGGCGTATTTGACTTGGATCACTCCGGTTAAAACGCTCTCTGATGAGACAGCCTGTAAAACAGCGGGTAGAATGAAGCTCGAACTCTGTGGTGACAGAGTAGCTGCTGAAAATGAGAACCAACTTGATGGTAACATCAGTGGTGAATACAAATAGCAGATGACGAGAAACCATGACCAGGGAGTTTTCAAACATTGTCATCAAGCAGGGTTAACGCACCTTCTTTCAGTTGCGCAACGGCTTCCAAGTCAGCTTCCGAAACTTTGCATTGATACGGAGTCTCGGTGAGAAGTACCCAGTCCGACTGTTTATTCGAGTTGAGTTTTGCTTCGACCGGCAGAAGTGGCAACCAGTGCCAAGTATCCGGATCAGTTTCCCCCAAAATTTCGGCAAAGTTCAGGTCTGGTTTGTCTGACAAGCTCGAGATATCTTCTACTTCCTTTAGATTCATATTATCCAGGAGTCGGGCCAAACCGAATTTAAGTACAGTTGCTAGCTAAAAACAAACACAATAACAGGCCTAAGTCAATGTTGTCATGATATCTTGGAGATGAAACTGTATTGTAGGTCAAGCAGAATTGAGGCACGTACTTCTTCGGGGCTAGGTGTATCAACTTCATCACCTTTCACTGCCATTTCACCGGATCCTAAAACACGGGCAGTAAGTTTCAGTTTGACGTCAGCACGAGAAAGAATGGCCTCTTCGACTGTATCCCGACCAACTAGACGAATGACGCGAACCGGTCTGAAATAAGAGGATAGAAACAGATTAGCAAAACGAGGTACAAAGTACTGCTTGATGGGAAACAGGTGTTTGCTTTGTGGAGGAAAGAAGATCGCGGTGTGAGGTTCGATCATTCAAAATAAATAAAATACAATGCAGAAGTTGAGGGCAAGTTATCAACATGAAATGCGTATGAATTCCCATTTTCAGCACCGCCCAGCGCCAACTTATCAATGGCACCCCTTTACGTCTAGACAACTTGGCAGTGTTTCAGCCTAGAAGACGCGTGGTACTTTTATTTAGAAAGCTGGAAAATTCGTCCTGTCGTCAAACGGAAAACCAGAAAAACACCTTAATCCTCAAGCAATCATCAGCTCGGCAAAGTTATTTCATCTAGAATTCGAGCACAGCTGATATCGCGTTCAAAAGAGTCCATTTTCCCGACCGACTTATGCACCAAGAGAAATGGTAGCATTAACTCAGGGAAGCGCATGAAAAGATGAGTTGAATTGAACATAGATTAGATGTGATTATCCTGAGCCGATTAATTGGCTCAGGTTCACTCAGGTGGAGCAATAAGATCCAACTCAACCGATTAGGAAGGCGTATTGGATAACTTACTTCGTCTGTCCAATGCGATGTGCCCGGGCGGCTGCTTGGATGTCATTTTGTGGATTGAAGTCACTATCAATAAAAATGACAGTATCTGCAGCGACTAGATTCAGGCCCTGTCCGCCTGGAAAATAAGAGAGAAAAGGCGACCGAATTGGAGAAATTACCAGAAATCACCAGAAGCCAGCCACTTGTGCGAAAAACGGAACATCTCGGTCACTTAAGCTGTTGGGTTCCGAAATACTGCGCACAAATATGAACTAAGCTGGAAAATCAAACTCATGCAGACGAAACAAACTCCTTTTTGTTTTACGTAATGTACTACTCATAAGGTTGCTGAAAATTCTTCGGCAGCCCACGACCGGTTTTGCCCTTCTTGGGGCTCATCAGGTAGGCGCAATCCCCGAGCTTCCGTCAACCTTATGTTTTTTCATTAGAAGTTTCATCTAAGGAGCGATTTGAAACACTGCTCAATCCATTTTTAGACCCTTAATCCGTATCGCTACGGTGACACGTTCTAACCAAAGGAACTGAGTCCAACATAGGCAAGAACAGTTCGCTGAAACAGCGCGATAGTTTACTGGAACGAGTGACAGTCGATCAACTGGATGATCGACTAGAAAATATGGATAAATTGCACCACACGATTAGTGATGTATCTATCCTGTTTTTTTTATGAGCGGCAGCAATTCAGGACACCACTGGGATCAAAACAGTCTCCTTTGGGAAAAAAGTTGCCATAAAGTTAGATAGAACCGTGAAGGCCAGCGTTGACAGAAAAATCATGACGAACCTGCTTTCGTACTCAGAAGGAATACGAATGTCTCATTGCTCCTGTTGAAACAATTGACAGCGCTAACTCGATCTTCACCACGCACTGAACCATCCAAACGTTCGTAGGAGTAGTCTAAAAGGGAACAAGAGGAAGACGTCCGAGATTAGTGGGAAAACGGTGATAACAGGAGTAGAGCAAACGATAGAGTGAAAGTACGCGTTTGTGCCCAAGTGAAAAATCACAGTTTTGCATAATTACGTTAACACAGAAAGTATAACAAGAAAGTTATAACAATGGGTTGGTAGCCTTGCGCGAGTGCCAAGCCGAGGTAATGTCGACCTATATGCCGGACTGACATGCTACGAGAACGCTCATTGCTAGATGGACTGAAAAAGTGAGTCATCTATTGTGATCTTTGAGTAAGTGCTAGGTTTCTTTGAAAAACAGATATCCCATCAACCGCTACATCATCAAAAGAGAATAAAGCAACGCAAGGTGCGACGGTGGATAGAAAAGAATTGAAACGAACAGAAATTCGGAATCTGAGGAAGCTTCGTCCAATCTGACAGATTTTGCGAAATTCAAGCATCACATCATTTGCCAGAGAGAGAGAGCATATTAGGTCATAGAGCATATAAGATTTGATGGATACGAGGCTGGAACCACGATGTTTTTCGCATGAGGTTCTTGTGCCCTTTTTAGAGATTTGGATCACAGACGAAAAACTCCACTTCACTAGCATTCTGTTTTCCTCCCAAATGTTCCGCGGTAGGTTGGTCAGACAATTCACTAGGGTTTTCCCAACTTTCTTGAGAAGTACGGGGTGCAGACCATTCGGGACGGCCACATTGTCACGTTTGCAAAATGATAACTTACGCTGGATTTCTGTTGCTGACGGCTAGTTGGTGGCGATGTTCCATTCTGGATCGTTAGGTTCTTCCATGGATTGTGTTCAACCCGTCGCTTAAGACGACGATTCTGCGAGTGAACTGCCGTTCCAGATTGCTTCTTCTTGTGTCTCCTTCTGGCCGGTTGAGCGAATCAGCTGAAAAAGGGCATGCCTGGTGACTGCAGCCAAAGCATTCTCCATCTCCTGGGTCTTTTGAATCCACCAGTGTTCTCTGTCATTCTTCAGGCTCATGATTAACCGGCGTTTGAGGGACCTGCGTGTGACATCATGGCCGCTAGCTCCTGGTGTAGCTTTTCGAATAGCAATAAAATCAGCTGATCTCGACGATATCCAGTGCTCATTTGATCCAGTCGCTTGGCTTGGACATAGAGTCCTAAAAGTTGAGCACATGGCTTCCTTAACTAGCTTCCGTTCAAGCTCCAAGCAATCATAGCCATCAGCATGACTATGCGTTTCCAGTAGCTTTCCAGTCGAGCCAGCTCGATACTTTTGAGCTAGTGAAACTCGTCGAACTTGGTGAACGGAGTTGCTCTGTCCGGGCACGCGTAGCGCCTATGAAAAACGCAGTGATAACCCAGCCCGCACGATGGCATGATCGGAGTCAAGATGCGTACCCCAGAAGGAAACATAATCTCTAACCGAGGCTCTCCGTTGGTAACTGATAGCTACACAGTCCAACCGAGTCCATGATTAGCTTGTAGTTGGTGGCCTCCAAATAACTCAGTGAACAAACCGATGTAGCTAATCGCCAAAAACAGAGCGTGCGAGGAGATATTCTCGAGGAACGGACTCTGAAATTTGCTTTAAAACGTAGCTGTTGCTACCTAACGACTCTCCCTGATAGTCGAGGGGGGTCGGAAATAAACTGACGACTCGCGGCTTGAAAACTTAGCTTCCTTTCGAAAAACCGTCATGTTTAATTAAGGTGTGTTTCGAAACCGTGCTTGAAGCACTCAGTTACATAGTTGTTCACCTACGTAAGGTTCTTTAAGTCTCCTCAAATCCTCGTTCCCATCGGACATATATATGGATGAAGAGCACGCCCCGAACATTTAGTACTCAGAACATAAAATACGCACTGTGCGAAAGTGTTCGAAGGCCAGTTTGGTACTATAGCATACAAAAGCAATTTGTATTGGAGAGGAGGGTCGTAAAGAAGGGAGGGGGTATTGTAAGCGGACAACTGAAGCTGGCTCAGCAAATCCGATCGGCGTGAGCCGAAAGTCTCGACTGGACAGCAATGGAAATACCAACAAATAATCGTGAAAAAAATGACATTTATAGTGGCAAAGTAATTATGAAGGTAAGAGGGGAAACACAGGACAAGCGACTAGGATAAAACTGATGACCATAAGTAGCTAAAATATTGCACTTCACAATAAATTCACTCCTGAGATTCCACAAAGTAGTTGCGGTCGACTCGAAGTAGAATGTTTATTTCCAGAAGTTCGGAAAGTAAGCACAAAGTAAGCATATGTGTGTAAGCATAAAGTTCAGTAGGAGATGAACGAACCTTTGAGAGTCAGATAATCCTGCACAATGTCCAACATGCGTGTCATTTGAGAAAAGATCAGGACTTTGTGAACAGGTCCAACATGCCGAGTTGACTCTTGACGCTGATCGAACGGATTGTACAGATAGTCCAATAGTAGGTCCAGCAGCACTAGTTTGCTACTGGCAAGAATCAAATGATCCCCCAATTCGAACGGTTCCGGCTCAACACCTACGGGAGGGGAGAGAGGAAAAAGCAGGCCGTTGTGAAGACATTTGGGGAATTAAGAGCCCCTAAGACCAGCTTGTAAGCGGGAAAATCATTATGTCTTCATAGGGGAGGAAGTGCGGTTTGGCTCAGGACAGTGGGTACAACAGACATATTTCGTCCTGTAGCATGAAGGCAATATTCTTCTCAGTGAAACATACCAACCACTTTTGTCGGCCCCATGTCATTCAGTGTCCAGCTGGCTGGTTAAGAGATAAGCACAAATGGAAGGTGCAAAAAAACTTATCAAACCACAAAACCTCAATGGAATCCGTGCATAGCGCTTAATGGAGGATAAAACATAATTCATCTAGGGAGGGGCGCTTCTAGTATATTGGGATTCATCCTGAATATTTCGACCAAGTGGACAATCTATGGATATCTTTCCTTCATGAGGCCAGTCGTTTCCGAGGGGACCTCGTTCAATTTTTGTCACTTAGTTTTCAGTTATCTTTAGGTTTCAATCTTCTCCAGGCTCGTGAAACTGTATCGAAATAGCGGACCGCTCCGCGATCGCAGGGCCCTGAAAGGAAAACAGTAGCCGTACGTAGTTACACACCTCTGGCTTGAAAATGCGATGAGCTTAGTGATTTTGGCGTCACTGAGCTAGTCTGAAATCCACACAAATAAGGATATGAGAAAGAGGCGTAAGCATACACGCCGGTGAACGGTTGTGTTTCAC
Source organism: Clonorchis sinensis (assembly GCA_003604175.2). NCBI lineage: Eukaryota > Metazoa > Platyhelminthes > Trematoda > Opisthorchiida > Opisthorchiidae > Clonorchis > Clonorchis sinensis. The sequence continues at coordinate 145,107,889 of CM030369.1, read as the reverse complement.
TAGACAGTCGAAGGCGGACGCTTTTGGTTGGGGAAAAATGAGCATTACCGAATTTATCTACACACAGTGACAATGCAACTTGACTATGAAACGGACGCCTAGCTGTCAAGTTATCATCCTTGTCTCCGAGAATGACAATCTGAAGGGTTACTAGATACCTTGATAAACTCTGATAACTAGTTAATGGCTAAAACTGTTATACAGCACCATCGTCATTGTCATTGGCAGAAAACGCAGTTAAGAGCACCGATGCTTCATTGCATCTTGGGCTTCAGTTCTCAAAACCGGAAACTTTTTGAGTTAATACATGAGAATTATTTAAAGGTGAAATGGAGACGTTTAGATAAGTGCATGAATACCAAAGATTTCTCCGTTCGCTTGCAAGTAATCAGGTAAATTTCCATTTTCCCGTTTGATATTTCGATGTAACCTTTGAAGCAGTCCAAAATCAAAGCAAGTTTATGATGATGACTTCGGTGAGTACAGACCTGAACGAAATTTCTAAACATTAAGTACGGTTCTTACTACATCTAGTGCTTTGAAGAGATATCTTCATGACGCATCGGATGTGTAAGCAGGAGCTGGGGGGGGGGAACTCATCTCAGCCTCCCATTGATGTTTTCTAACCGGAGCACAATCACCTTGCCGAATGAATGGGAAACCGGTACCAGGCGAATTCACACTTATTTACAATGTTTTGCAATATCCAAGGTGCCTTTACCTGATTCGCAGTGAATACCAAAATGCAGGTTGAAACAATCAAATCATACATAACTTGATTTCTTGCCAATATAAGACAGCGTAACTTGGGTGTGGCTACCATATATGATCAGACATTTGTGATAATTGTGCGCAAGTGGTTTGATGGGAACTAAGAACCGTACTTGAATTGATTGCTTGGGTGCTAGTTAGATCGAACAGTTTTGCATTGGATTCAAAGAGGAACAGTCTTTCCAGGATACAATTCTTTGTCGTCAGTCAAACACACGACACAAAATTAGGTCTTGAGGGGATTTCGGTCAATTTCAATGGACTAATGTGTAGACATACAGACAACATCACGATGGGAAGACCAGCGCGAATGCTTTCAATATGCTGGACACATCCAACTATCAAGAGTCAACGAATACCCTATCCGATTTGTTAAACAACATATGGGCCGAAATCTGTCCAACCATATGCAGATATCCAGCAGTAATTTGCAGCCAGTAGCCAGTTTCATGTACAGGTCTGGTACGCTAGATCCCGTCAATAAAGTACCATCTGACTAATACGTATGGAAAACAACTTATAGTGACATACTGTATGGGGAAAAGATCCCGTTCCTATGGGCAGGCGCACTGACTGCGTTTGTACGATTCAGCACTCACTTTGTCTAGGGTTCTGTATTGGACAAGATCAGTTTACCTCAGTTTATCACCCACAAACCATGCGCCAAATGAACATTAGTTCAGCTACTATGGTACCGGTCATCGAGAAATGGAAGACCATGGAAGGCGTAGCCACAAATTGGATGCGACGAGCGAATCAGTTAATTGGTGTTGAATCACTGTAGCTCAGATGAAGCTGAAATTCGGCAGCTAAAAATTTAAGATAACAGCTTTGACGCAGTGACGCCGCCAAATGCATGTGATGTCATGAATGCACAGATAGCGACTCTAAATAAAAAAACACCCAGCCATTACACATCTAAGGGTAGTACAGAGCGCAGTAATGCACCAAGTTTTCATCCTTCTCCACCAGTCAAACTCCAGAGATCGAATTCCGGTTCTGACGAAACAACTCAATGCCCGATAATGTGTTTCTGGTCTGAGATTGGACAACAGTGAGTGTTAATAAACGATCAAACGGTACAGTGTAGGAAAGCCTCAGAGTCATGGAGCCAACGTTGTTTGCGATGATGTTGGTTGGACGCAACGGGGCACCGATCTGACGGATAAAGTTTGTTTTTCAACGATCAGGAATACCAAAGAGGCTCTTGACGCAACGGGGCACCGATCTGACGGATACAGTTTGTTTTTCAACGATCAGGAATACCAACACAGCTACACTAGGTAAATTTTAAGGGTCAAGCATGCATGTTCTTTGTAAAACAGTGCCCCCATCCGACCACATCACTCTCGTTTGAACAGTTGTCCTCCTGTCCTGGCGTAATTATTCTGGTGAGTCCACACCAAAGGGTGGGGGGAGGAAGCACTGGACTCGAGTTCCTCTCTTATTATAGCTCATCAGCAGCGCATATCCAACGGCCGTGACGGGGGTTATTTATAATGAGCAACTACCCTAGGAAATACCGATACACAAACAAAGACTGACTGACTGCAACAAGCTGTGTGAGAACTTACCGTCGAACAGGTATGGGTGATCGACACACTTCCGCAGTTGCAACAACAGATTAGTCACCCGATAGGTTGGAACTTTCGTTCGCGGGGCACCGAGTTCCGTACTAACAACAGAGGTCAGTACATCTGGAACGAAGGGAAAAAAGAAAATGACCAATTACCGGCACGAGAATCAATTGAAGAAAACATATTTCCCCATGCTGCAACAGAGTTTTATTTCTCTAATTCCTCCTGTCTCAGGCTAACTCCAGCAGGTAATAATCTACTGAACGGTATGATAGTGAAGTTTCCTCTTCGCCCCCAAAAAGCACGCAGGTCTCTGTTGGTAATCTTATTGAGCAAACTATTTGCGGACCTATAATCGTGGACATCATCAACCATCATCATCATCATCAAAGACAGCAACATCAGTGTTGACACTGATGAGGGAGGAGACCTATTGCTGGCCTATGTCAAGCATTCAGATGTGCCTACACCTCCAACCGTTCAATCAGACAATCTGGAAAGAAATTGACAGCATGAACGCCACTGACATCGACTAGCCGCCATTTCTTGCAACGTCTCCAGCCAAGCACAGGCGGGGTCACGGGGACCCCAACCTGGAAGGCGTACAACACCAACAACACATAACTCTTCGTGATCTCTTTCACGCCTTTCTACCAAGTCGTGCGTGGACAAGGAAACCAGAATGTCGGTCTGGTGGATCACAAGGCCAGGCAAACGTAGAATTCTCTTCCGAAAGCGGGTATGAGCGGTCACTACTACTATAACACGTGTTGATCGACGCAAGAGTTGAGACAAGAATACGGATTTTTAGGCACATCATCATTCACCGGAAACCAAAGCTAAGTCTACTGGACAAATTTACACTGAGAAGCTACTCTTGACAGCGATCATCGTTCGGTACTGATAGGTCCGTATTTCGAACGTTTTTGTTGTTCCCCTCTAGATTTGGGCAATACAACAACAGCACGTGAGATTGCGTGGCAGCTATGCAGAAGAACTGTCACCGCTGAAACGAAGTGAGGATATTACGAGCGCATTCTCTCCTTAGAATATATTCGAAACATTGTTATTCAATAAGGACCCTACCTCATTAAAGTGTACAAAAACTGTCCTTCTTAGTGTTGACTCTCTATACAAACACTATCAGTAACTGTGATCATCTTCTTCGCGGCCCACAAATTCAACGTTCTGAAAGTAGGCAAAACTGATCAACCTTTATAAGTTCGATTCATGGACAACGGGCGTAAAAACAAAGGCATAGTGACCACAGGTGAAAAATTTGACTCAACTAACCTGCATTACGGGTCAGTAGGGCCCGATAGATTTTCGTCTGCAGCGGCGTTAGGGAATGATATATTAGCAAATCCAATCGCGGTGGTAAATCCAATAGGACTTGCTGTTTGGTACGCCGGAGAAGGAACGGACGCAAAAGGTTTCCCATCTGCATATCTCGGACAGCTTGCTCTTTGGATTGAAAAAATAAGAATGGTGTTCTAGGACGCAATATGCAGTAAATGAAACAATAATCGTTCAGCTGTAACACTTTCGGTGCCTAGTTGCCATACCACCCTGAGGAAGTACGAGGGATGGGATACCGCCAGGTTGCCCAAGCTTAGATACAGGTCGACATGCAGAGGTCGGGTTCGAACCACGAACCTTCACGTCAGTAAATTCACGCTCTAACCACTGAGCCATCTCACTATCTCGGGATATGTAGAGCTTACACTGGATGTACGATTCGCAAAGTGAAACACACATGGGGGACGGTTACGAGTTGAAGGGAAGGGTAAGGTAGGGGTGCATGAAGCAGCAATTAGAAAGGGTGGGAAAACCACAAATGTATTCCAAATCTCCTAACAGGTTGATACAGGTCGATGAGAATAAAACAGTTGAATTTCTAGGCGCTGGGAGATACTCACAGCGTAAGCAGACCCATAGCGAAATGCGGATGTGTAGGATATTCAATTGAGGTTTCGTGAAACGAATTTGTGCCGAAAAGGCGAGAAGCACGGTGTAACTGTTCCATCCTTATTGGGAATCATCAGCTGTGCGTATCCCACAAAACTCGAGGAAGTCTCAAACTCACGACTTCATGGATAAGTCTGAACACTAGGGCATTTGGCTACGAGCAGCTGATCAGCAGTGTGATTAACTTGCGTTTAAACAGAATACAGTGCCACTCACCTGTCGATTACAGATACCATATTATGTGATCACATGTTGACTGGCCTCTCGAGTGATAAATTCTCAGATGGAAGCTGCACTCGCCTTGTGAGAGAAGAATTCCACAGAACGTTCTGTTCCGTTTTCCAGCTCTCAAACCTTTCTTCGAATTACAACGGTTCAAGCTGCAAAGACTACGTCCACTGATGATAAGGAGAACAATGGAACGGAAGGAGATTTGTCCATTGAGGACAAATGGTTTTGTTTGTCCGATGTGGTGTGAAGTGGTAGCAATGCAGTGAAAGCGGTGGTTTGATGCAACATCACCACTGACTGCATGACACAGTCAAAAATTCCAGGGTTACCAACCATTGGTTTGTCCCACCCCGCAGTCCCTATGTGGGGAGACCGTAGTTGCCAACACAACCCAGTTGACTGGTGCTTCGTTGCGAAGTCATGAACTGACAATCCCTGGGTGGTCTCTGTCCGATACAAGGTTGGGTAAAAAGAGCTCTACGCGGCTAACTGTCCTCTGTGGGAAGTGCATGGCCTAACAACGCAACTTACGGAGTGTGACCAGCTAATACATCGAGGGAGAATGAGCTTCCCGAAAATCACATGGCACACCTCAGCATTAATTATCTGGTGCTCCCACCAGACCCCCACAATGCTTCGGAGGTATCGATGGTCAAACACAGAGGGTCTTCGAAGATCTTCAACATCCACAAAGTAGGCCAGATCGGCCCGCAGCATTGCGTACTCCACCCTTGACAGTCAAGCTGAAGTCACATCGGCGACACATATGTCGGAGATAAGCGAACACTACTCTGACCTACTCAATTCGGGAAATGATTCGGTCTTTCGCCAGTCCGCCTGGACCTATGCAGCTGCCCAGATGGACGTATTTATCCATGATATCGATCGACTCACCTCCAAGCATGAGGCTTGGGTTTGGTCCCACTCAATCTTGGAGCATCACCTTACAGTTTACAAGCGCGAAGCGCATACTGAACCGTGCAGAAGAATTATTCCGGTTAAGACAGCTCGCATTTATAAAAAGCTTGAATGTAGAAGGGCAATATCTCCAGTATACTCAATGTCTGTGAGCGAACGCCCCGGGACTATTTAGATCCCCGGGATGCTAAAACCAGGTGAAGAAAACTCAAGGAACATATCGACGATGAAGTTGAGGAGAAAGGGCGACAGAGAACATACCTGCATGATGCCAGTGAATGTGGTGAACTCAGCAGGTAATTTAACATAGACAAAAACGCGTCCACGGGAGAAGGTATATACAGCCCTTATAACAGGCAACTTAGAAGGAGCACCCTTCATCCTCAAACATTGCCACAGTTTCTGACGAGGAAGGAAGTCAAAAGTAGATTTGAGATCGATAAAGACGATATTCGTTGGTCATCGGAAGGAGTGTCATATAGTGAAGACACGATCGACGATACACTGGGCAGGGCGAAACCCAGCTTGATTCCGGGAAATCTGGCCCTCCTGATGACGGATCCGTCTGCGTGGGATGATAAGAAAGCATTGGAAGCTAAAGCCACTAGGTTGGTGCCCTGGTGGTTTCCATACGATGTTTTTGTACCCTTTTTGAATATGGGAATAACCATCGAGGCGCTCCGTTCTACTGGGAGTTTTCCCTCATTCTAGATATTTGGAGCAAGGTCGTTATGTTAGCTAGGACGGACTCGTCTGAAGAGTGCTGGATGCAAACCACTTCCCGGACATTTGCGATCCACCAGCACTCTATCTAGCCTTGGACTATTCATTATTCAGCAGGCCATCAGTCGATTGAGGCTGGTATAGTTTTACTAGATTCAACCAGAGCTGATAAACGTGACGAGACCCATTGTCTATTCGGGGGTGCAAGCGACCTTAGACAAAAAGACTTGGCTTCTGGAAAGGCTTCTTTCACTCTTCCCCAACGATCATCCAAATCACCACAAAAACCACCGTACCCGTCGAGTTCTGGAAGCTTCTCAATTACCTCAAATCAATATGAACGATACATATCCCGCGACTACCCCCTTCCACTCGAGGGAATGGGGAGTAGGACAAAGCTGTCTGACTTCTGATTCATCTGCGCACAGCAGGTACCTTCTGAGCAGCACCAAAAACTTTAATTTTAAAATTATTTCAACCGTACTGAGCAATGCGTCGGCTGTCACGGTGAACCCTCGGGCGGCCGAAGCGTGCAGTTTTAGAGACTACGTTTTCTAACCTATCCTTTCTTGGGGGAAGGCAGCATCACCGCTTCCATAGGTATGGGCATACCGGTCACCTCATGGAAATGACTTCACACTTATCGGGGAAGACAGCACGGTTTCATCTTCAGGCCACCTCGCAATACGATTTACGACAGTACGGAGACCTGTTGTTATTCGTGAGACAGCTCAATGCTGGCCTTCTTTGTAAGGTGGAACTTTAGGAACTGAGTTCCAGTCAGTGTAGCCCTCAGGATCGTTGAAGCACTGAAGTGCGAGTTAATCAATGCTGACCGTTCGTGGCCGAACAATCAAGTGTTCAGACTACTGACTGTGAGGTCACGGGTTTGAAACTCTCTGTAGTTTCGTGAGGCACGCCCTGTTCATGATTCCCAATAAGCATGATCAGCTGGACAATACTTCTCGGGTTTTTAGCATAGACTAGTTTCACTTGCAGAAAGAAACCTCCATTGAAAATTTCCAAATCACTTCAAACTACCAATGATTAGTAGTGCAGTCGCTAGAAAGAAAGCCGATACAGACGTTGTGAAGCAAAGCAGTGAAACACAAAGCACCTACCAGTTGGATCTAGTGTCCCAAAATAGTTTACGAAGTCCACACGTAAACTTTTCGGAAAATGGGAGGGGCTGACAAAATGCAGCAGACTGTACAACTCCGTTAAATTATTCTGAACAGGAGTACCGGTCAGAATGAAGCGGAGCTTTCGGCATGTCTGTCAAGGAAAAACAGAATGAAACCAAATAAGTTCTGAGGAGAAAAAAGTGCTTGGTATAACGCAGTACTTATGGTTGCTGAAAACCCTTCGAATACCCACTACCGGTTTCGTCCTTTTGGAGCTCTTCAGGTAAGTGTAGCCCCCAAAGACTAAAAGGGCTCTCTCGTGTATACTTTTCAACAGAATATACCACTCAAAGGCCGCCTCAAGAATTAGTTAGCAAGACATTTGAGATATCGACGCATATTTTCTAAGCATAACATACTACTTCCAACCAAATTCGGTCAATAGTAGAAACACGAGATTCAGATGAGTCACATTAACGTTATCTGCGAACGAGTATATTTCGTCAAAAAGCAGTTCTTTCGAATAGGGTGGTGGTCAAAAAATTCGAAAAAGACGAAGCGATCAAATAAGGGGACTAATATCAGTTGTAAACCAGTTAGCACCAAGCAGGAAAAAGTAGTTTGAAAAGTTAATCATCCTTATTAAAAGCGATAAGTGGTTTGCTTGGCTATGACGGAAGTTAGTGTTGTCCATTACTTCATGTTCCAGTACACTTCAACGAATCAGCCAGCCTCGCGGATAGCTCGTCAGAATGTCGTGAAAATTACCGGCAACCTTACATGGCGGATAATGTCCTCAGTGTCACACAACTTTCGTTCGAAGGGAACTTCAGGACTTTCACAACAAGGTCCGAACTGTAGAATAACGAAAAAGAGTGGGGAGATGTTGAATGGAACCTTTGAAATTGGACCGCAAGTTGAGTTCACCCACTAATCCAGCCGGGCTTTTTCAGCTGTTTGTTGTGCAAATTTTTAGGCTTACGGTTTTTGGTCAGCTTAACGTAATTTAGTCTATCCGTCAAAGTGGCGTACTAAGTTGGGTTGTCCGTCACCAAAAAGGAACTTCTTGCAGTCATACATGAAAGCAAATATTAGATAGGAAGAATTATTGTAGACGTACAAGTGCATCCTATGGAGGCCCACTTACCATACATTACTGAATAGTTCGAAACCTTAATCAGGGCCAGTAAGCCGCTGAATATCCGTCAAATCGTGCAACTCACAAGTCGCTTGGAACTCGTAATTTTAAAAGTAACCAAATTCACATCAGCAGTTTCAGTTGAAATGCATGTAGGGAAAAACGTCAGTTTTCGATAATAAGTTACTGGGTCACCAACCAAAAGAGTTGGCATAAATGAGGCCCGATTGCAAACATGTCGGTAAACCTATAGTTAGCTAACCTCACGCCTAGATTTCTTGTAGGTGAGGCTACACATTAACTAAGGCCCACTAAGACAGGTCGCGCGGACTTGGATCAAAACTTTCACCGGAAGGAATGTGTCTGGTCCGAAAATTAGACGTTTAATGCGGGCCAACCATCCTTAAAGTCTTAAGGGGGAATCGTTCCAACACTAAACAAAACCACGGCCTAATTGAACGAAACGAACAATAAGCAGACTCACCTCGGATAACACCCTATAAAGCAGAGAATCCGAATTTTTCAGTCGATGTCCCTCGTCAACAACGAGAATATCCCAAGACACCGTTTCTAAGAAGAGTTGATCATTTATGCAAAGCTGAAGGAAATCGCTTGATTTCACGCGAAATACCTTACCTCGTAAGTGGTCAAGAGAATCGGAGAGGGGTTTACTTTGAACGCAGAACGCTTCTCTTCACGAACATTTTGGTCACCAGAATAGATGAGGAAGCCTATTGATGGGAAGAACCTGTCACAACGTGATTAATACCAACACGAATAACAGCTACCTATTACCTCTTCAGTTCATTGATCCAATTATCCATTACCGACAGCGGGCACACCAACAAGACTGAACTATGAGGTTTACGACGAAAGTAGACCGAAAGAAATGCTATGACCTAGTTCATCACTCAGTTGTACTTCCTCAGAGCGCTCACCTGACATGTTTTCCCCAACCCCATCTCATCGCACAATATAGCCCCACGGTTTTGTAAAGAACAGCTAGCCAACCACGAAACACCAGAGAGTTGATAATCTCTAAGGGTAATATTGCGGATACCAAACTGGCGCAAATTTTCCGAAGTAATATCACCTGCTGCATTCACGTCGATGGCACATGCAGAGTCAATGGCTTCTTGAAGCAGCATTATTCAACGGCAAGTCGGGTAGGCTTACAAGGAGCTGAAAACGAATACCAAGCAAAAAAGCGATTTAACAATTAGTTTAAATGAGTTCCATATGGCAGCATCTAGTCCATTATTCAGGCCTTTGGAAAAGTCTATAAGACCGTATGTCAGTTGCACCTGAATGTAGCAAGCCTACTAAGAGCAATATATTAGCTACGGAGAGCAGGAAATAAACTATAGGCTGACGGTATAAGGAAAACTCACAAAATATTGTTGGGCTACTGTCGTACATCCTGAGGGTGGGCATAAAAATGGACAACACCGATATTAATAGGTGAGTTGCTTGCGAAAGGAAGTACGGAGAGCTAAAAAGATGGACGCCTCAAGCAGGCGCTCTACGATGGAAAATTAGGAACGTCACAGGTTGCGCTGAACGATAAACCATAGCAGGTTTGTTTCTCAGACAAAAATGACCAGACTTGTGCTGCACACTCCAATGGGCCATTAATATAGACAATTCATGCTGTCGTTTGACGTTCGTTCATTCCAACCAAACGTTGATGTTAGTCTGTTCGGATCACAAAATACTACACAATATTACAACTACGCAATCCCAGAAAATGACAGCAATCATCATCATCAGAGACAGCAACGTCAGTGTTGACACTGATACTTCACTGCTGCAAAACATCGGTAAATAGCAGAAACCTCACAGCCGGGACCGACCACGTATCATCTTTTGAAGCTTGCACTCAGGTACACCGGAACCGCTCGAACACTAACCAGGAAAATGGGAAGATTCCAAAGTATTCATTTTGATGAGAGTTCTGTGTCCTGGCTTTTGCAGACCTGGGTAGCTCTAGTTAGGTTTAATTCAGTTTACCACCTACAACCACGTACCAAGGGTACGTTTGTTTCATCTGCTACAGATATGGTCACCGAAAAATTGGAGAAAAGAGATAAAGCCAATCAGTGGAAGTCATAACCAAATCAACTGGTTGATTTTGAACCAGTGTAACTATCTCATGAAGCTCGAGATAGCTCGTGAGACGAGAAACTGCGCACTGAAGGTGATAAATTTGATGAAGACACGCCACTGACCACGAAACTGAGCCATGTCTGTCATTGGTGAGTTGGCGCCACAGGTGGGCAAAAGCTATCCTGGCCTACCCGATCCGAAAAGTGGTCTCGTCTCTAATCAGTCTGCCGGAATTTGCTTGCCGTATAACCACAGAGGATCGGAGATCTGAAGTGGGCACACGCAGGCGACCAACATAGCTGTCAAGAACGAAAAGACTAAGCGGTGCCTCTAACCGACAAGGCACGAACCGTGTCGGGTCCATGTAACAGGTGATACGATGGGTTTCAGCCATGTTTAGAAAGATTAGCGGGAAAACCTCCAGTCACGACAAGAGTGCCCGCTTAAGTTGCTCACAAAATCATCTGACTGTTCTGTTGATTGTCTTGTGGTAACCCGTCGAACGAACTCAAGTAATTAGTAGGCTGTCGAAAGCGGATTCGAAAAGGGACTAGTAACTTTTGGTTACTGAGCAACCGAGATGCGCCACCCTCCGCTCTACGAAAGCTCACGAGGCCATCGTGGAGCAAAAGCCCGGTAACCAGATGGTTTCCGGCCAGCTGAGAGGCCTTGGTTTGGCCTCGTACATTTATAACTACTTTGTGAAAGACGGGTGGGAATATCAACAGTACCGATCTCATGACAATTACCACAGGCAACTCTATCACTTTCATTGAGTATTTGTAGCAACAGTGAAGTGTCCCGGTCTTTCGGAACACGTTTAAGTTTCCACAAGGAAATAGCCTCTGAAGTGGTGTGAGAAGACCCAATCTTGGACCATTTTATTCGAAGGCTTTTCTGTTCTTCAGTCGTTTAATATCCGGTTTACTTGGCTCTTGACAGTTGACTTCATATGGTTTTGAGGTTGGACTCATGGAAAGGGTGTGAGGTGAAGTTTGGTTTAGCAGTCGCTTATGGTAAACTGTCTCCTGCTTCATCTAGTTGTGGTTCAGGAACCATTCCTTTGCACTACTCGGCTGATGCTGTTCAATCCAGAATTTCTTCGACACGAAGCATTTGAGGGGGGTTGCATGATATCCCTGCACCATCGGCGACAAAGCTTGTCAAGATAAGTTCTTCGACATGACGCATTTGAGGGGGGTTGCATGATATCCCTACACCATCGGCGACAAAGCTTGTCAAGATAACAAACATCCAAAGCTGATTACGCGTCTCATGTCATACCCGATTGTGTGACGCCATTTATGCTTGCAGACGGTGGTCGTTCTCCGGGGCGTGGTAACGTCTTGATGAGACCGGTTTCCATTGCATTTTCGAATTAGGAAATTTTCTCAAAAGTCCAGTCTTTAATACGCGGTTGCACATACCTCGGCTGGTTCAGTGGCTTGTTGTGTGGAGGTCCCCAGCGCGACCGGTCGGTCGTTTACTTGGACCTACTGGCTGTCTGAGAGGGTAAAGCTGTTGGCGTCCAATATGACATATACAACATTTCTGAGTAACTGTTGCTCTTACAGGTGGCTTAGTGGTGTAAGTTTAATGTGTTGTGAAGGAGATTTTCGCTTGGCCTGTAGGTGGAGTATGAGCCTGTCTCATAGTGTAGCTTGCACTTCGTGCGTTTCCAGAATCACCAGTACTATAATCGATGAGGACCACTGTGCGCACGCCAGAATACTGCCTATCCGGAATGCTGTGCGTCGTCGTTTGAGAACCACGCCAGTGAGTTTTTATGGAGTGATGAGAAGGGATACTGCTACGAACGAGCTGATCAACAAAGGCTAAGTTTATGGGTCTGTCACTACTTTCAAAGCGTTCTCTCAATCCTCAATGGAATGAATTCGTTGGCAAAGGGATAATGGAGAGAATAACGAGCATGTGAAATAGAAAGAAGGAAGGTGTCACCAGCAACCAATTTTCCTCATCCGCCCTGTTGTGTACAGCAAGTAAGGCAACCCGGTTGATGGCGTTACGAGACGGTCGATCTGGTATGTGATTTTTCGTAAATGTGAAATTCATGGTTATACGTGGGTTAGTATAATGCCATGATGCTCCGTATAGAAAAAAAGCGATCAGGGTCCCGAACCAAAGCCTTCGGCTCAAAACGCAACCGCAAGGCGGCGGTGGTTTGCATAAGACTGTAATTAGTCCAAATCTTTAAGCACCAATCCGCCCAATTCCTCCCAACCCCTGACCTGAGGGATCAGGAGACTGTTAGCTAGGCCTTTACCTAATGATTAGCCTGATAAGAGAGTCTATGTGGATGTCACACGGGTACTCCCCAGTATAGATCAATGTGTTATGGAGGTACTCGGACCGTCACACAGGGGTAAAGTTATATCAGTTTATGAGGTCTAGTCTCTTCGTGACGGTGGAAGAAGCGCAATGTCGCGTTGCGGGAAGTAAAATCCCTAAACATGCCTCCAAGAATTAAAGGAGTGACACTAGAAACGATGGAACACTATACTTATCTCTGAAGTTGGACTGGCTCTCACAGTATGGTGATAAATGAAGGCAACACACGAATCTCGGCCAGAATTGCTTTTAATAACCTGTACCACCAGGTTTCACAGGACGTGTATCCAACAATCGTGCGGGTCATGTTGTTGCGCGGCTGTGAAACACTGCCACTATGGAGAGGAGATCTGAGATATCTTCAGGTCTTTGAATATCTATGTCTCAGAACTATGGCTGGAATCAGCGGACTCGTAATGAGGCTATCCGGAAACGGGATCCCTGGTGAAGTAGAAAGTATTTCACTCAAGAAATGAATCCAGCACTGCAAGCTAAGGTGGCTTGGCGATGTATTACGTATGCCAGCTGAACAGTGTTATTTTCCATACCCAGTTAGGGGTGACGGAAGCCCAGGGGTGGACAGAATGAAATTGTAGAAGGGCGTTGTTCGTACCAGTCGCCTCCCAGGCTCACGTGACCCTCTCTGTGCTTGAAAGATGTGGCAGCTAACCGAAGTGAATGGAATTTATGTTGTTACTTTCTACCCAGATTGTCAATGTGTTCGTGTAGGCACGTTTAACACTTGTGATAGGCTGACCCTAGGTCCCCCCATCTGTTGCACTTTCCTTCTTTCCAATATAAAGTTTTGTTAACACAAATAAACATGGTTGCGCAGTGACAAAGCGCCTGTGTTTTCCATTGGTGTTGCTATCAATGATGATGATGGCGACCTATGAAGTTGTAAACGCCCCTGGTGTGCCGAGCGACATTAAGTGTAAGACAGTTATACCGTATTCCCAGCGACCTCAGGCTGGACCGGCCTGCTTCCCGCGGTCCAGCAAGTAAGACTATTAAGTCATGGCTTTCAGAGGAGCCCCACGATCTGTCACCCAAGAGATCAAACTTTTGAATCGAATGCTTGGGGAGGGGTCCCCGGCCAAAACCCCTCATTCTCCGACTGCCTTAGGTGTCAGACCATGAAACTAAAGGCTCAAACCAACCTATTCGGACTGGGTAACTGGGAACTACCATTTGTCCTTAGAGTTCTTTATTCACTGTACAAACAAACGCTGCTTGATCAGTTGGCTGACTTATGCAACCCACCGCCCGTTAACAACAAGCAGAGTAACGGTTTGGTGAATTCGCGAGATCCTTTATACATAAGAATCTCCATCGTCCCCATTGGCCAGTAGGCGATGCTAGCCCAGGACATATACACACTTCAAGTTGATGTAGCCTCGACTGAGAAACACCCATAAAGACTCAACCGTGGTCCTGCATCATAGACCAACTAGGACGAACTTAGCTTTTTCATATTTTACTGTCTGGTGATCCGGAAGCGATGACTCGAGGAACATACGGCACAGGAGTTGCACCCAACCACAAAGGAGGACGCAAGTTGCTGCATTAGATTTCAGCGAACAGTGGTCATTGTGCCGTCCGGTTATCGAGCTTAATCAAGCTCAGTGCCAATCCGCATAAAAACCGGTGCCCGTTTGCTATGTCAAACTATGGCCCAGCAGACAGCAGTTCTGAAGCTGGGAAGGTGACTTTCTACCGAGATCGATCCGGACTCATCCGTCAAACAAACAGCAATGACACTAATTCTTGAGCGTGATGTGAAACTCCCTCTGGGATCACATCTGGATGATCTATTCCTAGTCAATGTTTGATGCGCAGAAAACAGAGAGCAACTCCTGCTTCTGACCAGCACTAATCTCCAACACAAAACGCCCGCGTCATGTAATCTGGAGACAATTAAGTGCAAATCGACCGAAAATTCAATTAGGCCATTTGACCACCAGCCACCGATGGAGAGCCACGAGTTCAGATCACCGTCCCTTTTGAGGCACACAACATGATCCCGATACGCCGGCGTGCGAGCGCTTCTGACGACTCGCTTTCCCTCAGATCACCGTAGAACAGCGGGAGGCGCATCAGTCAATCTATCAATCAGTCAAACTATCATAGCTCGGCAGTTTCAAGCTGAGATAGCTCAACTAATGTGTGTAAGAAGCGACACTGTATGGGTAATGGGCACGTGGATGAAGAATGGCGACATGAAAAAGGAATGTGCTAGAAGCGTTCAAAGCTGCCTGTCCGACATCCACGTTACGGTCACGTGACCTATGGATACCATTGACGTCACAAGTCCTGACTGATGTTAAGAGGCCCATACCAGTAGCCAATCAGTACGGCGGCGCATGCTAATTCATCAAGTTCCAAACAGCAAAGCCGAAGGAAAGACCAGTGGCTCTGATGGAAAACTAATACTATTGATTGTCCCTGGTCGAAGGTACAATTCTGCGGTGCGCACTATATTGTTACATAGGTCAGAGATCTAGCAGCTGCGAGCTGACTGTGTTATGAAACTATTTGTGCTTGGCCATTGGTAACTCCGGTGGGAACATTGGAGCAGTTACGCTGATGCACGCTGAACGGTTTCCTGAGGAAACAACTTGCCATGCTTTTGCTTCTCCCGATGGATAGGGGGCCTATTCAAAGTGAGATCCTGTCCTTTGTTAGGGGTTTCTTCCACCATCGGTGTGTTGGCACCAGTATCCATCGCTGGTGTCTTGGTGTCGTTAATAATGACGATCGGCGAACAAAACCGTGGCGAATTTAACCACCGTGCAATATGTGCCCAGGTCACGGCTGATGACGATGGTGAAGGAAGTAGTCAGAATGGCCGAACAGCACGTCGATTGGACGGATACGTCACGGATCTGCTGACGGCAAAGGGGGCGTGCCCTTATTGGCCAGAATATGGACCTATCAAAATCGAGAGTTTTTTGTTGGACGATTTCATACCCGACACAAGGAATCTAGCTAGGTTTTGTGGAAAATCTTGTAACCGCTTCATAATCACAGTTGTAAAAATCCACCTTTGTCTCCTCTAAACGCTGTCTAACGATACCGTGCCTTTAGGCTCACCAAACGGTGCGGAAGAACCGCTCGAGGGACACGGATTCACGGATAGATACACAGGAGCGAGGCTTTTGCCAGAATTTCCCGGGTCGGTTTTGTTCTTGTCGTTCAGCGGCTGTCGTTCACTTGAAAGGCACAAGTGAAAAAAGGGTGTAGCACTGCTCCTTAAGTTCTCAGCGCGGGGGCAGTATGCTTGCCAGCGCGAGGACTCGCGTAAATAAGTGTCTAATAGTGCTTTGAACTGAGTTCTAGAGGGAGCTTGGACGACCGTCTGAGGAAGGTTATTCCACGCAGCAGCTACCCGATATGAGAAAAAAGTTTGCCTAATGAAGGTGTGCACTCTGAGCTTAAAAAACTTCCTACCATGTCCCCGCCGTGTGTTTGCTGGATCAACGGTGAAAAACCTGTTGGCCAAGCCTTGTTCAAACGGGGCGTAAGTAAGAATTAAGTCCGCTCGGAGGCGATGATACTCTAAGGAAAAGAGCTCAAGCACCGCAAGACGCGTTTCGTAGTCCGTGGACTTGAGACCGGCAACCATTTTCGTAGCAGCTCGCTGGAAACGCTCAATGGGGATTACGTCTTTCGTGCGTCCTGAGTAGACAACCGGGTTGGCATATTCAAGGGGCGGCCTGACATAGGCCCCATGGAGTATTTGGAAGTCCGTGCGAGTAATACGAGAGGAGCTGCGCCGAATCATCCGTAGAACTAAATCTGACGTATACAAAACAAAAGAGAGACGGCTGTGTAGTGCCACAAAGCTTGCTATCTGCGCATCTGAGAGGATCGCGCATCTGGTGGGTATCTTGAATATTAGTACTTTGCTAGGCAACAGAATGTATTACTGCAACTATCCCTAGGTAAAACGGACGGGTGCAGGACTTCGACAGGTTGACTAGAGGATTCGCAGCTCCAGTGAATATCAGTTGACTGTTGTGATTCCCACACCCGATAAGATATGTTTCTCATGAGTCTCACGGGACTGCATGAAAGATGTATTCTCCGCAGTGAAGGGAGGACGGAGGTTCTTGGACCATCTTAGGTGAATGAAAGTACTAGTCAACTTAAAGTAAGGGGTAGACTTGAAGTCTTCCAGCTGCCGAAGGCCCATGTTTCACGTGGCGATGTACGTACGTTGTGCATTTCGGGGAAACAACACAAACGTTGCGAATGCTGGCACTACTTTTGCACCCATTGCTCCCACAGGATGGAAGATCTAGGCCTGAAAGATGTGCCCCTCATACACGCAACAGAAGACGAGCTGGCGGATGGTCGGCCGAAAGCAGACATACTACTGAAACATCATGCATCCTTCTTGCGCAGCAGTGGCCAACCAGTCCCCGACCTTCTATCCGCAATACAGTATCATTAAGTAGACGTCCAGTGTTATCTATCAGTGAAGCGATCCTCTGGTACTTGAGCAAACTTGAGACGAGTCCATAGAAAACAGTTTAGCGTCCATCGACAACCAGCAGAGGACTACATAACCCAGGCCTTTAACGGACGATTTTTGTGATCCTATTTAATGGTCTACGCCTCCGTCATGAGCATCAGCATTATCAGAGCAATATATCATTAATAAGTGCTAACTCTCAGCTGCCACTTAACCACATTAGAACTGCTACAAGGTTGACAAGTCGAAAATAAATAATAAAGACGCGCTTATGGAACTGATTCGACATCCTTTAAGAAGCTCTTCAACATGAAATCATCATATAACGATGGCCGGAATTCTGGTAGGCAGCTCAGCAATGAAATGACGTCATTAACTCTACTGGGTTCAGTCGTGCGGGGTTTCTAATCGCGCGAACAAGGAAACCCCGAAGACCCAATTAAGTGAGCGAGGGTATCCCACAGCGCTCAGTCTGACAGGATTCGTATTCAGTTCTTGTTGCCGATTTACTACTTTTCGCTGCGGAGATTTCCCCATCACCATCTCGGGATGGGGAAACCGTATTTTCCCTGTAAGACAGTAGTTCGGCGAGCAATGTGCATGCCAAACTACCAATCCTGTGCAGTTTACCTACTGCTCTACTGTTTCTGATACATAATGAAACATTCAGTAACGCTCCGCTTCATTGCAAAACGCATCAGCCAGCCGACTCGGAACATACCAGGAAGCCCGGTCTTTCAAAGTTTCGAGTGGTCTACTGTCTCCGCACCGTAGGTGTCAAATTGAGCAGCCTTTACTAGGCAGCTTTACAGTTGTCTTGCACACATGCTTCTCTAACCGCCGTAAAGTCAATGTGAGACGTCACGAACAACGGAATTGTGCGATCACTGCTGCCGTCTCAAAAGTATACGTATCATTTTCTTTCATCATTTATGGCTTGCGCAGCGACTCAGACGAACAAAACGGTTGAAGAGCCACAGTTCCTTTCTCTGACTTTTGAGGGTTGAGCCTGTCCGACCCGGCAGCCAAATGACGTTCCAAGGGGAAAGGCACATTACAGCTTCATTGACGGGGGGAGGATCGGCACCTGCAGAACCTGGCTTGAATTGATTAAATCGAATGGAAGACCTGGGTACAGAAGCCGAAACCCAACTAGGCTGATGTTGAACACGTACTGTTGAGCAGTTCAGACGCCGACTGCATTATACGTTTGTTTATAAATAATCTTCAACAGACTTCGTTGGGGCCATTCTGGTGTTTCGCCTCGGGTTGTTGATCCCACCATTCCTGTATGTAGGCACACCTATTCACTTGAGTTGAATACTAACAGACAGTTGGGCTGAATTGTGTGGCTGTTCTTAGAGGTTGCAATGTTCTGTATCAAGAATTAAGATATCGTTCTGGAGTTTGGCGATCGGTGTGTGTGCACTTGAAAACACCGCGCGCCGGGTTTTCACTGTCGCGTGTGGCGGTCATTACCTGTTCCAATTTGAGGCCATTGTCTTCTGAGCCAATACATTATGGGTTTCAGCAACTCTGCTAAATTGGAAGCTTAGGAAGCCTTATTACCGCCTCTTAAGTGCATCATGCGGAGCAAGGAAACAATTCCCATTGATAAAGAGCAACGTTAAAAATGAATTATGCAGTCCAGGGTCACCGAATTTCGAGCACTGAGTTTGACTAGCATTTAGCATCGGTTGCGTGTCCATTTTTCTGCATGGCTGCTCGGCAATGCGGAACACCGAAAAACAGGCGGGCGTTCAATGTGCCTAAAGCAAGTATCCTGGAGAGGTAACTGGTGGTCTGCGATCAACACTGGTTTGGAGCTAATATATTAGTCCAACTCTAAGATCCAGGCGGTTAAGGCTCTCACAAGATGGTTGGATCTATTGGACTCTACGCAGTTAGTATTTAGCAGGTGTTGATAACAAACGGATGAGGGTAGTATATGCTGTATTGCAAACTGGTTCCGTGAATAACTGGTTTAATAAACATCATGAATTGGGCTGCAAACTGGTTCCGTGAACAACTGGTTTAATAAACATCATGAATTGGGCAGAATATATAAGAAACAGTAGGGCGGTCGGTAGGAGCAGAAAGGGAGGCACCGAGGCAGCAGGGTTTCCTGGAAGCTATAACGGGTAATGAAAAAACGATATATAAACCTTAGGATACTGGGAGTCACACTGAATAGATAAGCCGTACATAAATATAATGGTGGAGAAGGAGCGGTACGTTTGAGAAGTAGGTAAAAGCACCTGGAAAGCGTGTATTGAATGCATTTAACACAAATAAAAAACCTGCAGTCCTTAGATAACAGTGTGACGAAGGGGAACGACCTTGTGTCAAATCGGAATGTTAACTTGGAATCACATCGAAAAAATCTCAGAATACTCCATCAGCCTAAACGCAGTACGAACGCAGAAAAAATACGTTGTATTGCTATTCGAAATGGCCTGGTAAACAGTACACACATCTGACGTCGTGAGGGCCCGGTTTCGGCAGTTTGATGGTCCGCATTCCCGTTGGGGCAGCACCCAAAATGAAGAAGAATACGGAAAAAGGGGACAAAGTTTCAACATTAGTGACTAAAATTTAGGTAAACCTTGGGCATGGGCTGAAACACGAGGAACGAGCAACAGTAGAGAAAAACAGTTTTATAATGTGCAGGCGTAAATCACGCCATCCATGAGAATTCAGCTCAGCTAGGAAGAATACCTAGTGAATGTGGCTGATTCGAAAAACAAAACAATACTAAGCTAAAAAGAGTACGTTCCAACAGCCGATCTCTAAGACCAGGAGACTGCTTTTCAGGCCACTATCCATTGTCTAACTTGGGTAAAAAGATCATATGAACGCACCATAGTTATTCTCCGGTAGAGCTCCGTAGGTTCCTGAGATGAGAAAACCATCACAGCACGGTAAAGTTCTGACAGTTTTCAGAGATCTGGCATTTGGTGTATGCAGGCGGCCATAAAACTTTTACAACAGAACGCAAGGAGATCAAGTGGGAACTAAACCCTGGGAACCTTGCACAAATTGCCCGTTTTGTATGGATCGCCGGTCACTCGTTCCGGATGCTGCGCTTCAACCGGCAGAAATGACAAATTCCATTTGCTTCATCATATTCGTAGACAGTTTTTGAGCGGGGTGCACATGGATCAGGACTGCGCAGTCACAGCCTTTTCGGAGACGCAGCAATGCTTCCCTTTATGTCTTTGAAATCGACCTCTCCAGTGACATAGTAATGTGAGATAAATCTTTTTCCGCTTACTTTGCCATATTTCTTGGTGAACATATAATGACCAAATGGACGATAATCATTGTAAGTTGTACAATATTACAGCTAATATGAACAATGTGGACTGGGAATGACGTCTCTTTCAGGTGAACGACGAAGGCCGAAATGCGCACTTATATACCGCGTATAAATGACTCAGCATATCATTCAGGTGTATGTTTGGCTGCTCACAATCCAGACAATGCCATTTTCGTGGACACGGACCCGACCACCAAATAAAGACAACCGCCACCAGTACCCACAACCAGTTCCTTTAAAAACCCTGCTACATCTAGCCTGAAACTTTTTTTTAGAACTTTACACTTCTAAAACGCTGAAAATTTAGTGTTAGCGCGAGCATCCGCATAAAAAACAGGACCAGTTCTTAGACAACTTACTGAAATGACGTGAATTTTGGTAACACCGCTTGTTCAAGTGTCTGTCCGGTTCAACTTCTAACACGTTGGTTTTGAAAGGTTTGGCAGAACTGTTGTTTACTCTTCAGATCCATAGCACTTAAAGTAAATAAATTTGTATCAGTCCGCAGTACTCACGGTCGCGCTTTACACGAATAATCTCTTAGGGTACCTGGGAAGGTGTATTTGTCGTTGAAAAAACGCCTCACCCTGTTTTTACAGGGCTGGTCTAGCAATGTAATAAAGCTTCACAAGGTTGGCAAATTTAAGTCTGTTGCCACAAGTGACTTCCGATTCTGTCAACATTTATCTGAATATAGTTTCAGCTCACGGCATTAAACTGACGTCGTTTCCTCCAGTCTATCTGAATATAGTTTCAGCTCGCGGCATTAAACTGACGTCGTTTCCTCCAGCTGGAACATAGACGCGGTAGTTAAAATGCCACTAATAAGCCGTGCCCCCTACCACATTTTTGTTGCATTTTTATGGAGGTCCAATATCTCCTACGAGTGAACCGGTTTTACCTACTAACTATTTACAACGCGCTGTGGGTCCGGCACTATTTCGACGGTTAGGTCTATAGCTCAACTATGGTTAGATGTTTGTCGGACATTCTTCAGATTCAGAGAGTACGCCAACTTTTATTGCCAGCATGCAATCAGCGGTAATCAGCGTGTCCGCGTGCTTTATTGTCTTGGCATCAAACTGAAAGTTGTTGGGTGACTTACACTTCCACAAGCACCGAACTGCAGAATAAACAATGAAACATGTTAGGGAAGGAAAGGCTGCGTTGCTCCATACAAGGGAAAAGGCCAGTTTTATAGAATTGAGCTGCTGAAGCTTAGAATAGTTTGACTTTGCACCCTGTCTACAGGCCTTAAGCGTGTAGCCACTGAGCCAGAAAGTATCACTAATACACGTTCATCCTATTTTTAGGAAACGACATATCTCAATTACTTAGGTTCAATTAGGCTTCCAATTTGCTGAGGTGCTTCATCTACACCTTACGTCCATTCCAGACCTGATCTTAATGTGGTTTTCCCACTTCCCATTACAAGCCTAACTTACATGCTTTCACGTGCATATTCCTCCTTTACCAATGCTTTACGTCCCGGTCACGCGTGTTTTTATTACCGTCTGTACTGGTTTCAGTCTAGAGCTAACACCTCGTATTCAGTGTGTCTGAACCCTCTCAACGGTTATCAACACGCTACTGGCAGAGTACGAAGTGTCTAATTCCTCCCCGATGGCGGAATTTCCAATCCAATTCTGGTCCTCCATGAAAATCGCGCACCTCCCACCGGTGAATCCAGCCACCTTCTCAGCAAAATATATACGTCGCAGTTCTGAAAAATCGTACTCCATACAAAGGACTCACCTAAGTTTGATAGCACATAAACATGCAATGAACACATATACATATAAGAAATTGCTGTCCGGCCGCTGATGACAGGGTTTGCTTACAAATTTACTATAAATCGCTGCGAAAATAGACCTAGAACTAATTGATGGTGAGTTTGCGGTATTGAATGAAGGAATGTACGTGGATAGAAGGCCTTATTAAAGAAAAAATATAAGTAAAGAGGCCCTGTAGGTCATTCGTTCGAAACTATGGAGCAAGGTCCAGACATAGCGCATTGAAAACTGGATTTAATGCGGAAAACAACTTATTTCTGCCTGATTGAACTCTTTGTGTACAAGCGACTGCAGTAATGGCCTACCCTACTGCAAGCTTTCCTGCGGCCTTTCTATAAACAGTCTGGCTACTTTCTCAGATCGATCCACATAAAATCCGAGCCTTTGTAAGTTCTATTTACTTGAGCGGCTTAGAATGTGTCACTTATTGACTCATTTTATTGAGTGACCATTAGAAACGTGCACCTTTATGCGAGTTATTTAAAATTGCTGTGTAGCAGCATTTATTATTAGCAGAAACTTAAACAACTGAGACCGGGCCAAGGACCTGGGCCCAGCTTGACATGCTCTAATTCGGAGGAGTATAAATTCTCGCGCGTTTCGATTGTCCACAGGTGTATAGTTCATTTTACTGACTGGGATAAAACAAACCAGGTCCTTATTTAGTTCTTCGTGGATGTTTACAAAATCCACAACTCTGACAACCTTCGTTAGTGGGCTGTTCTCAAAGTTTAACGGCATCTGAAAATCTTGGTCGCCATTGCGATTTCAGTTGCTATTACCACTCTGGTGGCGCGTTCAACCGTATGAGATTTTAAGACTGCTTATCTGGCAATTAAAAGAATGAAGCATGAAACCTATACGCTGATCCACATCAGTTGCTTAATTTTAATGCCTTAAGTTCCGAAAAGCCGTAGGCAACGGATGGTTTGATTTTCCGCAAGACTGAAAACAAGAAGGACGGTCAAACTGCTCACAAAACGTTTAGCACCCAAAAACCACATCTTCGTTTGCTTCCTTGCCGAAACTTTGGGTCCTGCCACAATGCCAACCCACACTTTAAAAATGGCAAAAATGGCTACTTTGCACAGAATGTCATTCCTGTGTTTGAATCCCAGTAAAGACGTCGTCGGATGAATGTTTTTGGATGCTACATTCCAACGTTTTGTACCCACGAAGCACCGGTGGGTTTGTAGATGAAACCTGGAAGATTATTGCATCTCACTGTTTTAGGACATGCAAAATTAAAATGTAATTGCACAGCTACGCCTGAAGGTTTTGCACCTGCAGGTCCTGGAATCCGGGCAATTTGACAAGCCTTCAGTTTCCAACCCAACACAATTTTGCTTTTCTTCAATCCACCGCCGATGGCTGCCCGGTTTCAATACTCCGAACGTTGAAGGATTGCGTAGCCTATTTGGTCGCGGCCGGATATCCCAAACATCAGCACAGTAGTTTAACTTCTCGGCTGGTGGGAATCATATCGTGTTTGTAATGATTAAGGAATAAAGGCTGTCTACGGTGCGCATGAGAAGAATGTTTTCCGTCAAACAAGCAGAACCCAGTGGTGAGATGAACAGAGCGGAAAACAAAATTTAAGGGAGTTGAAAATAGTCGAATGGAGCAAACTCGAATAGAATTTTCGGGCCCCCACATAAAGCGGTAACCACTGACGAATTGGCCGAACGCTTTATTATGTAGCCAGCTGTTTTGAAGTGAAAAGTCCCATGCTTTGCATCATCGATTTCTCTGTTCTTTTTCAGCAGTACTTCATACTTTATATCCGTAAGTAATGAAAATTTCTCACGGCGACGCGCTCTGTATCCTGACTGTATGGCGTGTTGCTTTTATGTTTTAGAGTTTTTTCGTATAGTGCGCTGTATATATTTGGGCAAAACACATTCAGAATTGTTGCGGCATTCCTACTCTGCTGATCGCTTAATCTGATCCGTCAGACAAAATAGAATGTCTTCAAAACGCACTCCATGTGGAAGTTTGTCGTCCGAGTTATTAGCACCGTCACTAGCACCGAGAAATGTCACAGTATATCATCCAAACCATTGAGGTACAAGTGGAACACAAGGTTTGCAATCAAAGACAAATTTTTACTCTCAGCCAAAATGGGAATTTATTCTAAGACTAGGAGTTTAACTTCGAAAAATCCAAGAAAAAAAGTTTGGGTAGAATACGTGACGTATTTTGGAAAACCAAATATAGTAACACGTGAAGTCCTAAGCCAAGTATCAAGAAGTCATGAGGTCCCTCTGAAAGGTGCAGTGTTGCACTTGCAAAAGCATATTTGCAATCCAACTGCCAAGCTCGGCGAACAGACCAACAATCAATTAAAAAGGGGAGTTGGGCTTCGAACATGAGGAATTGCGAATTTGTGCAAGTGTGAAAAAAGTGTAAAGAAAAAAATGACAAAGAACTCTGAATTGGCAAAAACGTGCGCGCAGGCCGAGCCTTAGATGCACACCAAGAATTTTTCTGAAACCGTAGTTCGGAGGAGGGAAATTTTAAAATAAATTTTTGGCATTGGATAGTAGTTATTGGTCCCTTAAAATCTCTCCATGTGGCCGCAAGTTTGTTGGAATTTGTTTAAACATACTCGAGGTCCACCATGGACACAAGGTTCCTGTTTTAATGGCTTCCACATTTGTGGAAGAGGCGGTTCCTTCACGTGGTTTCTTTTGTATTGCATTTGGAAACAACCTCAAAACGACATGGACAAAAATTACGCCCCTTATGTCGGCGCGAACTCAAAATTGAGGAGCCTTTCACGACCTGTATAGAAAAGGGTCTTCTATCGTTGTGGCAGGCGTCTTGCCAAACAGGGCCAATGAATTCGTCACAGCTAGTGAGGTTTTGTTTTTATGATTTGTGCAAAACGGAGGTAGTCATTTATCTCCAAACAGATCGGTCAGCAAAGAGGTGACCCAACGGTTACATCAACTTTCTTTTGGACAAACAATGATGCATCCGTTGATTGCAGTAGCCTCGACGATTTTGAGAATACATGAGTTTTGATGGCTGAACAGGATGACGGACGCTGTGTCCAACTTGGCTACTCGTGGCCAAAAGGTATTTGCCAACTTGACACAACCCTCCTCTGTTACCTTGTTTGTAACATGCATCCGATTTACCTTCGTTGACAGTTCAATCTGTAGTCGTGCGACTAACCCTCGCTATGGAGAGACCACGAAAAAACTTTATTTTCTTTCGATTGGTACTATAAAATGTATTCAGCTTCGTGGGGTGCCATTTCAAGGAACAGGGTTCGAATCCAACACCGGTACCTTCAAATAAATTGCTGGCGCTGTCCAGATAGTCTCATACAAGTTGTTTCAGAAATTAGGATGTTAAAACATTTTTTGAATGGAATAACCCATGGAGATAATCGATCGGATAGCTTGTGCTATATTAAAGAGACCGACTTCAAAAGCCGCTGCTTCCAGGCCTAACGCGGGCAATCAATCGGGAAACGTTTTGCCGAATAACTCATTCTGTGAACAGCCAGTTGGAAGGCATCATTCTAGCCCTAAAGGAAACAAGGAAGTGCCTAAATTGTGACGAGGATTAGTTGTTTTTCATGGTACTTCAATGGGGTGGACCTGAGGTATCAAACGATTAGCGATGAAAACCTTGCTTAATATGTTGTTGACTGTCGTTTCTTATTGTTCGTTAACCTGTCTGACTGTATGAACCTTGACTTGATTCCTGCGATCGACGCTGCGTTTGAGAACGTTCCATCAAGGCCTCATCAGCACGCGACCTGATGTGTCGCAAAAGGAACGATAGTCCTCGTATGGCCAAGCTTTTCGGGACCCCGCTGTCTGTCTTGTTTAACCATACGGAGCTAATGTAATCTGTTCATGCTCACATATACTTGCCATCTTTTCTAACCATTTGCGCGACGTTAATGCGTTACCTGATCGATACTAATTATCTGCCTTTCCTACTTTTTCACGTGCATTCAAGGTGTATTGGTTCTGATGGTGGTGTGACAGATGAGGAGAATGCACGAATCTCCAAGGCTCGGGTCGCGTCGTTTGAGAATTTAAAGCACCTGTGGCGTCAAATTGGTGTATCTCTCAATACCGAGGAATGTGCATATCACGCTGCAGTGCGAGCTGTTTTGTTGTACGGCTGTGTGACTTGGCCTGTTCGAGCAGCGGAACTAAAACGCCTTTAGGTGTTTGACAACGGTGGTCTCAACCGTAGCTCTGCGTTATGTAGGCATGATTTTTGAAGTGAAGATGGATTGCAATACTTCGGCACAAACGATTATTTAGATGAAGCCGAAACATAAATGACTGGCATGGAATAGAACCCCAGAATAGCCTGAACAAGCGGGCGGCTTCCAACATATGTACCTGAGATGTGGAAGCTTATTTATATAAAATCGGATTCTGAAAATTACAAACGCAAGCACGTAAGCTGATCAGTTTCCCAGAAAGTGGCCCCTAGCTGACGAGACTGCTATTGCGGCTGAGTATGTGATGGCTATGAATCGATTCTATTAATCTACGTGGTATTGGCATCGGGAAGCAGAAGTGGAGCGAAGTTGGGTTTAAGTGCTCTAAATGAGCGGATTTGACATCAAGTACCCGCTCACTCATTAGGTCTTCGTTATGGCTGCATCCATGGGTGCACGTTTGGCGACGTGCGTTGCCCTTGGATCCTAGGTCACAAGTCTATACCACTTGGTCTTACGACTGACAAGTGTACACATTTTTTAGCTTTAACCTCGCTGCCCCCAGTAATGCATATGATTCTTGAATCCCGCTACTAAATAATCGATGTACACATGGCTCCCTCATTAACACCACTGGGATCAGTTGAGCGAGTAGTGGGTTTACTATGTAACAGTAAGACTCCAGCTTCAGCGTGGACACGGATCTGGGCTGTCAACAACAGTACATACCAAGCTCTTGATGAGTTAGCCACTACAACTTTGGTAAATTATGTCTTAAATGACATCGCTCAAGATGTGTATGTGTCGTAATTGATTATAGATTGTCCCTTTAGAAACCCTGTCTAGATAAAGTGGCTTCCTGAAACAGAACTGGATGCACCATAAATTGTCTGTACCAATGCAACCAAAAAATAGAAAATAATTTGTTAAAGGGGGTTGTGTATATTTTAGGCGTAGGGTTGGCAAACGGACGGCATGTACAGATACGAAGGACCGGCGTTGGTCGTTGCATTAGTCTATTATTTACGGTTGGGAGCTTACAGTTATGAGCATCTGTACGGGCCCGGCATTTACTATAAGTGGCCATGGTGTATTTTGACAAGTTTGTACGTAATGGAAGCTGCGCTCCATGGGAAAATGTGCTGTGACGAAGTTCGCTGAACAAAATAATCTCAGTTGTGAACTCTGGGGAGCACAAAGCGAAAAACGTCAGTGGTCGATTTTGCTGGGTGGAATTTGCACTAGAATTTCTATAGATTTTATTTCATTCGTAAAGAGCACCGAAGAACAGCAAAATGTGGTAAAGTGCGATTTCGTGTCTTATCTCTCGTAAACCGGTAACAAAATGCGAATTAGTGATGGTCCATGACCTTGAAATTTCGCTTACTTAAACAAAATGCTGCGAGCAAAATATCGTCGAAAAGTGCGAACGGATTAGATTAATTCCACTTAAAGGCCACAACTTCGAAACCCATATAGTTTGAACAGCAAAATGTGGTAAAGTGCGATTTCGTGTCTTATCTCTCGTAAACCGGTAACAAAATGCGAATTAGTGATGGTCCATGACCTTGAAATTTCGCTTACTTAAACAAAATGCTGCGAGCAAAATATCGTCGAAAAGTGCGAACGGATTAGATTAATTCCACTTAAAGGCCACAACTTCGAAACCCATATAGTTTCGGGTAGAATGATTTGAGTGTACTTCTAGTATGCGGTATGTCCCATTGGGAAAGCTTGGCATGTTCGAAGGAGGTGCGCATTGGGGTGTTGTTGCGGACTGAAAAAATTCGCTGGCGCGCATCCTTTCAGACACAAAACATTAAATACATATCTGGTCCGGAATGCAGATAAAGAGCTGTGCACGGCTCAGATTTTACAAGTTCCGTCGGTCTGAAAAGAACATCGGCTGGGGTTGCTGCTCTCTATTTAATGTGCCAACTGATTCTTCCTGGGCAGTTTATATGGCTCAGAATTTTAGCCCAACCATAGGAGGTCCTGTGCATGAGGATCTGGTTAAAGTTCAGTTCTTTCATGCGAGTTCGTCCGTGATAATGACAATTTTTTGAGGCTTTGTTTCTTTGGCTCGAAGTTAGGCTAGGTGGGTCGGCAGCGGACACTTCCTTGTTCCTACAACCAACTTCGCTTAATTTGTCTAGTTCATCCGTGCTCACAAGATCACGCGCCTCCTTTGTTCCGCAAACACTCAGCTCACGTGACGAAACCCTGTCCCGCTTGGAACCTACTCCGACAACAAGCCAGTTCCCGTCTTATGCACGTCGGAATTATTCTAGGTATTTTACGCATGTCAAACCAGCATATATGGGAAGATACGACACAGTTATCACACACATGTTCGGGCGCGTGCAGGAGGCAGGGGGTCAACCAAACTCTTCAAGTTCACGGACACTTACGTAACACGTGTAGCATCTACACTGCGGAGAAAACACATTCCCGCCGTCTGGACTCTCACCCAGGAACTCTCACAAAACGATAGGTTCCTCTTCTTATTCACTCCACATAGCTCATGCATTTATTTCATGCACGGTGCAGCTCGATATTGTGAGCTACTGTCAACCATAGCAAAAACTTTTACCGGTGCATATACCTTCTGGGTTATAGTATGGCTATCATAAACTGTGCCCTAATAGGTCGTTGGTCTGAGAGTAAAAATGTGAACAGCCATGTAAAGCTGCCACTATTGGAGCATGATTGGCCACGTCATATAATGTCCTTCTACGCAAAATTATTTCTTTCTTCTTCACCACATTCTGTCGACTACGTTACTGAAGTTAGCAGCACGGACACATTATGAAAAGTACGCTTTTTACCAAAGTTCTCCCTTTGAATGGCCCTCGACAACCGTCATGAAAATCGCCGCGCCGGTCAGACCGAAAATCGTGGATTTTCCTCTCGATAACCACCGTAGAACGCCTTCGGACCAAAAGACAGGCTATATGGATGTCAATCCCTGCAAACGGATAGCCCATGTAGAACTCTACCTCAACCATGCTTCTAGAGCTCACTTAATAACGACACTAGTCGCACGTATTCACTCGGCGTGTCACTTTCTATTGTCACCTGAGCGCTTGTGCAGTTTGCTGTGTTCGTTTTACTGCCAGCAAAACCAACTGGACCAAAGATGACCCGACTGAGTGCGGTTGACGACGCACATAGTGTCTTTCTGGCTGCGGTACGCTGTTAATCACCTGGCGTGAGTCGGTGCATGAGTTCCAATCAGAAAAGACATCTTTCCAGACGCGCTTCGATGGAACTTGATGTCTTACAGACGGGCCAGCAACGGAGTGACCCTTGCGACGGCAAGTTTGGTCCCACAGGGTCGACCTGTGTGTTTCAAAATGCGTTGGATAATCCATGCTGAAGGATTCAATAGTTAGACTGAAAGTTCTCGTACTTCTCTTTGATGGTCCATTGATTGGGTTGAACTTCAGTTCTGTTGGGGTGTGCTTCCAGCCTGATGATACACTTCAAGGGATTCTAAAGTTGAGTCTGGTCCATTGTCAAAAAGGGCAAAGCGTAGTACAAAGCCAAATGCGCAATGGAAAAACCCTAAGAATGCTGCTGGGTCTTCCGCAAAATTCGAGTTCACGTTAACAATCAATGCAGGAGATGGCTTCAGTTGAGTGCCCGATGATGTCGTTCGCCAGATCCTCGTAAGTCTAGGAAATATGGGCCCGGAATCCGTCCGCTCGGTAGCTCCAAGCAGTTCAAACACAGTTTACTTTCCGTTGACACATGATGCTCTTCTTCATGAGGTGCAGCCTGGAATGTGGCACAAGCTAATAAGGAGTGGTGAGCCATACATATGGGAAAATTCAAGACGTCAGATGCAACTGGATTAATGTATAAACCAGGAAGTTTTGTGCGTTGGTTAAGACGGTCGTTACTTCAACTGGACACGTGACGATCCCTGCTGGCTAGCTGTTCGTTAGCCTTTGTTGCAGCTGACAATCCTCCCTCAAGAAACTGAACCAACCAGCGAAAGAACGGCTCTGTCCGTTCGCGTAAAATATCTCCGGCTATCTTCGTCCATTCACGTTATGGATGCCTAGGCCTGCGCATAACGATCCTATTTGGTTTCGCTGAACAATTCAGACGGGCAGTGTAACTCACCTGTATGAAGGCGAACTTAGAGCTACTCATCTTGAGTATCAGTTTCCTTGGAGCGTCGGTTCCTCAGCAGCCACGGTACTTCCGAATACTATACTGTTACTGAAGCTTTCAGCTGTGTCGTAGGACCATCCAAATTTGTTTTGAAGGATATTCATTGCTTTTAAGAACTTACCGTTCTGTGGTAGCAATGCAAAAACCAATACATTTACCTTAGCTTCAGCGTTGCTATAATGGATTGGGTACATCAGCCATTGGGTATCCTCCCCATCTCTGTCGATAATGTTGCATTCGATGCTCCCCGTAAACTTTCAAAAATTATTTAGAGCTCCATCGAATTTATCCGTTTATATTTTCGTCAAGGCCGCAGTTGTTATGAGTGATTGTGGGGATTTTTTGCCGCAAATAAATAGTTTCCTCAGGGTGTCAGCACACAGTTTCATGGCGTTACCGTCCGTTTCTAGTTCACCTTCGAGTGGGCATTTCTGGTAAGCTTCTAGACGTAGATTATCCAGCGGATTTGCTTAGATTCCAAAGTTTTTTTTACTAATTCTCAGTTCTTGCAGACTTCTGCTAATTCTTCTAAAACATTTCGCTAAAATTCGGCATCTAATTGCCAAGCAATGCATGCTAGACTTAACGCCACTAGCCTCACTGAACTTTGGTGAGCGACAACACTGTGAGGCAAGTGGGGGACTAGAAATAGGGTGTGTGTGGGATTCAGATGAATGAAACTAGCGCCAAAAACTTCTTTCACAGGGGGCAGATGCATGTTGGCGTTACCGGTGGATTTTCCTCCGAGATTATACATCTTTATTTCAGAAAACCGTCTTATGGGGATCCACGGGAAGCTTACTTAAGTGATGTGGTACTATAAGTACAAAACTACCCATCCACAATGGGTAAAAGCTTCAAACACTGGGATTTCCGCCTAAATGGTAGATTTTCAAGTGTAGGGAAATCCAAAAGGAAATGGCAAAGAAGTCGGGATTAGCAACCAAAGTGCTCACAGCACGTAGTAACGCAAATGGTCAAGTGGCGTGCGTAAAATGTTCTTTGAAAGTGGCTCGACACGTCAAGGGGCAAAAGTCCACTAGAGGTTGCGAGTGGATACCGAATCTGTAAGATAGAGTCGGAAACCAATGGCTGCAAGCAAGAAAAGGGTCAAGCTAACATGATGGATGTATACTTACCGAAGGGTCCCCATCAAAGAGATGCATGAATGCTATATCAAGCATGCAGTAAATTTGATCCCACGTCATTTCCAGGAAACCCGTTTTTTAGGTGCACTGAAGACGGTTTAATGTCCCCCAAAGCCGGCAACACCGGTGACTCAATCGAACACTCTCAGCAGTCTAAAGATCGAAGGCACCAGTTCGGAGAGCTTTTGCGAATTCTCTTCAAACTACGTGCAGAGACCACCCCAGTGAACCAACGCTGACCTTCGAGGGAAGGTTGTGATCCTTTAAAGAGAGGCGGATCAGGGTATTTCTTATGGAAGGTCTCAAAAAATGTGAGTGAGAACGGTTTATTACAACTCTAGTTGCCTCACATTACAGAAACTCTCCGTAAAATGCATTGTTTTTATAGGGGTTTAGCGCCTAGACAAGGAAATTTATTAGCTGGTGTATCACTGCGAAGCACATAAAGGACCGGTTTGTGTTTGTTATTAGCTGGTGTACCACCGCGAAGCACATAAAGGACCGGTTTGTGTTTTGCCGGATCTCTTCCGTGGCCTGGCCAGTGCAACGTTGTGCGAAAGCCGGATCGCTAATACGCGTACCTACAGGTTATCGCATTCCACTCTAACCTTTGCCTAAACTGCCTAAAGTGGTTGATATATACACTTATGGACGCACGAAGTTTGCAAAATTTTATTTAAACCTCGGATTATTTTGTCTGTCCAAAGTTTGCTCGCTTGTCCATTTAGCTGAAAGTTGGTTGCAAAGATCATGTCGTAATCGATATGCCAATTCCGCATTGCGTAATAAACCCATTGTTACTTAGAGTAGTTTCGCCAACATCAAGTTCCTTCAGAACCTGAGAGCGGACCACTTGTGCCAGAAGAAATGAGTGTGTACGAATGTCTAGTTTGACGAGTTAAGTGTGAAGGAGTATTTCAATGCACTTTGGACAAATCCAGATCATATCAGCAGGGGAAAACAAAGAAAAGTCCGCATTCTGCGAGTAATCTTGCCCATGCGAGCTTTGAACTGCCTCTGAGTCCAAAATATATCTATATTCAAGGATCTTTTTTATTGTTCATTCAGCAAACCAGCAAGTAAAATTTGCTTGTTTGTGGGCAACTTTCTGGTGCATTTTAGGCCGGCAAAATGATACGGAAAAACGTCAGCCTCGGCGTTTGAGTGGATCCATGCTGTTGGTCGCAGGAGTAAATCAATATCACACGACCTGCTTCCATTCAAAACTTCCTCAGCTTCAGTGGGAAAACCGAGAAAAAATTCAGATAGGGCAAACAAAGAGTGCAGCTGCTGAGTTTATCAGCTTCCTTGGTCTCTTTCCAACATTGTGCGCTTTGGAGTAACCGCCCACTGGTCACCGATTTTTATTAGACCCGTCGACGCATTGAGACGTCCTGTGCCCACGGGATGTATTTTACTTTCGATCATCAATGACCGTTCAAAACTTGTTTCTCACGCAGCTCCTTTGTTTCATGCACAAGAATCTATGGCAATTCAGCCACACAAACGAAGGCGAGCGAGCGGATATACATAGGAGCAAGATACCTTACAATCCACAGCGGGGTTGACGACGACTTCAGAGATCTTGACGCAAATGTTCCGAGTGGGTGAAGAATTCTTGTTCATACAGGCCATGTCTCTGTGTTTCTGGCAGGAAATC
The DNA here is from genome assembly GCA_003604175.2 of Clonorchis sinensis. Taxonomy (NCBI): domain Eukaryota; kingdom Metazoa; phylum Platyhelminthes; class Trematoda; order Opisthorchiida; family Opisthorchiidae; genus Clonorchis; species Clonorchis sinensis. Next base: position 145,074,210 of record CM030369.1, on the reverse strand, counting down.
AGTGGTTCTTAAGAACAAATTGCGTGTTTTTAGACGCAGTTGTGTGATTACGCGGGCGAAATGAATCAGTAAAATTCTACTACAAAACGGCTTCCCTACAAAAGATTCATAGCTCTAGCCGTGATGGTTACCCTCAACGGAGCTGCATTGATAGCTCCGATCGGTTAATACTAAAATACCAGGATCCGGTGGGTGCGAGAAGAATTAGCTGACCTTGGGAGTGCTTGTATCTCCACAGAGATCCAAAATTGATTTGGTTAGACCTCAGTAAACAGGAGGGCCGACTTCACTCTATTAACGGAATACCTGTGTGCGAACACCTGAGATCAAGCAACCATGTGATACTTTTCTACTGTGACTCAAAACGACTCGAAAAATGGTTGCAGTGTCACCGATAGTTTACCGGATAACAACGGTATTACATAGCGGACCACGACAAGCTTGCTTCAACAAGGTCAAAAGAGCTGTCATGCAATGCTTCCCCTGCTGAGGTCCTTGGTGAAATTCTCTGGAGTTCAGTTATGTCAATGATATTCTCCGCTCATTTTGAAACCACTGATAAGGAAAAAAACATGTCACACAACCAATTATTGCCGTTGTTGACACTGATCCCGGGTTTTGGTAGGACCTCTGTCAACGGTTTTACAAGGCAAAGTGGCTTGGCTTGACACCGCAGGAACACAAGCAGTTGAAACTGTTACGGGAAGAAGACTGAATTCGGCAACTGGGAGCGATCTGCCAAATGAGTCCAGACGAAGAAGCAATCTACGAAAGCACACTGCTTTCATGTGTGTTTCTCGTGGAAATTTAAAACTCCCCACAAATCCCATGATCCTCGATGAAATATATTATCCAGAACATTGTACCACCTAAAAACAATTAAATAGATTATCCAGAACATTGTACCACCTAAAAACATTTGTAAAATGCCACTCAGCCCGTGACAAGACAGTACAGCTTTACCTGCTGTCTTGTGAGAGCTAATTGCATATCTCAAACTTCCACACCAGAGGCTTTCACAGGAAAGCGGAAGGATGTAGACACCACATGAATTCACCTCGCTACAAGCGAATTTATGTATCAGCAAATGAAATTCTTGCAGTAGTGCAAGTATAAATCTCCTATTTCTATACAGCTACCAGTACACTACAATAAATTCCACAAACTTAAGCAAACGGTAGCTGCTTAAGGTCAATAAAAAACCCTACGCGGAAAGCCTGGGCAGATGCCTCAATCCTGTGTATCCATGGTGAACATGAGAAGTTCAGCTTTTGCTTTGCCTCCTCGTTTTTTCAGGATCAGTTTAGCCATCAAGGTATCTCTTTGAGACCTTTGGGGGCCGCTTGCTACCATCAAAATTATTGCTTTCGGTGGAAACCCCGAGAGGCTTGTTTTCTCAGAAAACGGCACACTGAGTTCTGTGAGTAACCCCGATTTGGTGGTCTACTTAACCGTGATTGCTTCAGGTTTTGCTTTTGCACTCACTCCTAGCTCGTCCGTGCTCAGTGTGACCAACTCGATGTACGCCGGTTTCATGGCCTCAACCCTGGGCCACGACGATGACGACCTTATTATCAGTCAGACTGGCCGTTTTTGACGGTGCTTGACTAGATACCGGTAGTTTCCTACCTTTAAGAAAACCATCGTCTCTGGGTGATCTTCCCAAGGCTGTCGTGAACGGTGTCGTGGGAGATGACTTATTGCTGATTTCAGAACTTTTACAACGGTCTCTTGTCATGGTCTGCTAATGTATCTGATTGATTAGTGAATTTATCTGCATGTTCAGACCCGGCTGACCCGAGTCATGTTGTAACTCATTTCGTGGGTGTAGAATTCACTCTCTCCTCCTGAAAAAATAGATGAATATAACTCCATATATGAGAGTTGTTCCGTGCTTGGTAGTTAGCCCTTACGAAAGTGTCACTGTTGTTAGTAACCAATAGGTCTGTTATGGCTGAGTAGAAGCTACAATCCGGAGCCGTGGTCAGTTCCATAAGTATGTGTCTAAGGAAACAAGAACCCACAAGCCCCATCGGATTGACTGAACGTTTGGTGTAAACGTAATATCTTTGAGGCTGGGCCTGTTACACGCTTGCTTTCCGAAACAACGTGACCTAGTTTTCGCGTCTCCAGAAGGTGATCCCGGAATACAAGCTCAATATTCAGAAAGGCTGTATGAATACTTAGGGACCACTCCAAGTTTCTCCGTGCGGCAGCTGTACGGGCAGGAGTGAAGAAAAGCACAAAAGTCTGTTTGTTTCCCTTTCCGCGTAACTTACTTGCGTCAAGTGGCTTTTATTCGAATTTCATGAGAGAAGCACCATAGAGCGGTTTCGTCAGTTTTGATGACATAGTCGTTTTGGACAACGAGTCACAAACGATCGTCTTGGATTCTCTTGTGGATTTGCCTACTAGTGCCGTGAACGATTTTGCTGTGACGGAAACAGTGGGCACAAACAAATAACAAGCAATGGTGCATCAGTTGTGCACAGTAGGCTGACAGACTTGGGAAACTAAATATTCGCCTAAAGAATGGTAGCTAAATGGAGCAACTAGTGCACGGTTTAAAGCTGTAAAATTTGGTACCACTTACACAGAGTTTTGGGCTTATTACGCCCGTTCTCAGTCGGAATGTTGATAGTGTTGTCTGCAAAAATGTATACTTCCGACGGCACCGAAAACCACAGTAACGCAGACGGTCAAATGCGGCTATCGCAAAGCCAATCATCGCTAATCATAACTCAACCTCTTTCATATAGTTCTTTACATACTGAATACGTATATTTATACATATGAGAGCATTTGCTTTGCTCTCTTGGAAATGCTGTTGATTTGCACGTAAACTGGGTTTATTGCCAAAGGGAGGACAGCGCCGTGCGTAAAATAAACTCTCTCTATCCACATAAGCAGCGAGCTCAAAAAAGTCTAGAGCTTTGTCTCATCTGGTAAACCTATTGAGCTCCTTGAGTTTAATTTCCAAGTTGCATAAAGTAAGCTAAATGAAGAGTATGCACAATTCACTGAAGGTTTTTGAAATGGGGCCAGACGACGCAAAATTCACCCTAAGGTCTAATCTCCCTTTTATTGTCAAATAGTACGCGCATCATCACCAGCTCACCGTGTTGGGGACTTCTCAAAAGCAAAGTGAGTCTTCGGCGTCTGAAGGCCAGTACTGTGGTTTCTTGGCCATTCAAGGAAGTGGGAAAGATCATGCTCCGCGTATCTTCCAAACCATCTGACCAACGAAATCTCAACCAATATCGATGATATTTCTTTGCAGGTTACTAGACATCACCATTTAGCAACATGTGTATTTTTAACAAATAAGGCACGTAAATTTACTTCCTGGTTGTCTTATCATTAAGGTATTTGTTGACTACAAATGATGCTGCTCACCATAACAACAACAAGATAATTCCAGCACTGCATCGTGCCTTGGCTAGTTCCAATATCCAAGCTGGTGCAAACGACTGACCGTGTTTCCACCCAGACATCTACACATGTTTAAGTGAACTGTTTTCAACATTTTAGAATTTCACAACCATTGTTGTGATACCACATCAAAGCAAATTGTAAATCTTTGGCTCTTAGACATGTATTTCAAAGAAAAAGTTGTGGTTCAGACAGAAGAAAAAACCGTGGTCTTATTCAAAAGTCAGGCTTGAGTTTCAACGCAGTTCTACAGGTCACACAAATTTTTGTGGTTCTACGTTTTCTTTTTCGGCCTTAGTTGAACGTTACACAAAGGTTACCGAATAGTAGGATAACCGGATCACGAAAAACCATATTTGTTTTACCTTGGCGCAAAATAGAGGCTGTTACTTATCCGAGTGGGTCACCATCCAGGAAGCCTTCAATTTTTACCACTCCGACTCAAAATTTGTGAAAGGAATGTATGAATGTAATAACACAGAGAATAAAAAGTTGGTAATTAGATTAGAAATAAAAGCAAACGGATGATTTTAAGCGCTCTACTGAACTAAAAGCCCAGAACTTAGAAAAAACAAAAGACGTTTGTTTTGATGAACTGATTATTTCTGACCACAAACCCTTTTGGCCGTGATAGAATTCCATATCCTTGTGGTATGTTTGTGAAACCCCATCAGAAGAGCCACACTAAGAAGATCACCAAGACGAGAGATTGCGTACCATGTGATCCTAGCACTGAAACTGTCAACAGTCTGTGGGCTGTTCTAGCAAACTGAGGTTATTCTTGGACACATGGGTTTTGCTGAAGCTAAGGGATTTTCATATGGGTGGTCCTGGTGGCTGCCGTGGAATAGTCAAACCCAAAAGTTATAGAAGTTAATGGCCATCGATTCGGCTGATACATGCGGCTGAGCTAAAGTTTCTGCATGAAGTTTTGTATGCCGCGAATGGCCTATAGGGGATATTTTACATTGAGAACCTAGCACCTTGCTGAGGAACAAAGGTTTGCTCAAACTGCTGCTGTTTTACATAAGAAACTCAAGTTATCTGACTGTATTTGTTGCGAAGTTCCTGAGATATTTCCGGAAATTTGATCATTGAGCAAAAATGAATTTGCATTCAGTAGATAGCCGTTTAGAAGTTAAATATTTCAATTAAATATCACAATAGGAGATAAAGAGATCATGTGACCTAAGATGTACAGGTGGGTAACAACACCATGTGCTCACTCATCACAACAACTTAGAAGACAGCATATTGAACGGTTAATTTGGTGTCAGTTGGTCTAACACGAATTTAAAATAGTAACCAACTGGTTAAACATAGCCAAGAGAAAGTCAAATATGTACGCTATGGAATCCGCTTTTACTCTCGTTTGTTCACTGCCGTGCCATTCGTTCATTGGACAGTAGTCGTCTATGGTCATTCGTAGCCGGCTTCTGTGTATTGTGTGACACCCAGTTCAACCTTCGGTCTATTTGGCGTCGCTTTGTGGGATAGAATGATCCCAGAGTCCCGAAGTTGACCACTTTAGGCTGAATCTGATACAGATCGTTTTGGCAGACTGCTGGCGCACTGCCAAACAAGGCCTGTCTTTCAAAATGTGTAGTAGATCTCTGTTGGTTGATCAACTTGCAAGGGTATCCATGAGAATCTCGGTAGCACGGGTTTCCCTTGAGAGAATATTGGCCTAAGGACAACTTAGGTTTGAGAAGCCTCATGAAGCGTTGGAGCTTTGCACCCACAGAAAAGCAGTTTCAGAAGTAGTGTTGGTGTTTTAAATAAATCATTCTTGAACTGACAGGAAAACATTCTTTAAGGTCTGCACTCAGGTCAGTTCACAAGTATTGTTTACTTGTCCACCAAGACGTTTCAGATTTTTGGACCAGTGTGCCTCTCAAACAGTTAAACTAGGATAAGTGGAACAACAACAAGCTTTGTTTTGAGTGGAGTGACACACCCAGGGATTGCTGTAAGTCACCGGTCACACTGCGTGTCACTTTTTGCGTTTCACATATGGTCGGTTTTCAGGTAATCTTGTATGTTCTGTTGGCGACCAGTGATGTGTCGGTTACGTGCTCTTTAATTTTTCTCTGTGATAAAATAAGGCCAAGGATTTGAGACCTACTCTCGAAGATTGTTGGCTAATGCTCGTCTTTTTCCGACATAATAGGGGTGCTATTCATGCTCAGCTAGGAAGTGTCTGGTACACCGATGGTCATTGAATCAATGGAGCCGAGCAAAGTGACATTCACAGCAGGCTGAGGAAGTTCTTCGAATGTGGGACGAATACCATGGTCTCCTGACTTCCCCCTCCAAGTGCTCACTGTAGCGTCTTAATTTGAGTAAATCAGCATTCGGTGGTCTATCGCGATATCCTGTATTGTAGTGCTGGAAATCCGCAAGCATCAGTGAAATGTCCTCAGGGCTGCGGTGATAACTTTGGTTACAGACAATCAATTAGCTTCACCCGCCAAAGTTCGTTGTTACCAGTATCTACTACGCTGGGGCTGTTTTGTGCACCACATTCAACAGCGTCGGGTTTACTCGATCTCACTCTGGGATTTCACGGAATCCAGCAAGGCCGAAGACAACAGCCAAAATAACGATGCAGTTTCCAGCGAGACATCTCAATCGAAGTGATGTTGATACAAAGTTGTTGCAAACTTTGGTAGAAAGTGATCAGTCAGCCAGGTCAACATCATCACCAAATGCTGACATGTAAGTTTGAATTAATAGTGGTGCACGAAACGTCCAGTTACAATAGGCGGTCAGCCTACGATAGGTTAGGGTGCAAAAAAATTCTAAATTTATTAACCTGGCCTAAGACGAACGAAAAGTTTGTCAAAATAACTGATACCTCAGCTAAACCGCCACATACGAACAGACGTGGGCAGTGAACAATCGATGCTGAATGGAAGGGTGGAAACTAAGCCTAAACGTCTGGGATCGATTCTATCATATTCACAATAGGAGCTCATGCACAATAGCACTTTTTGATGGACAGCGACTTTTATCTGTGAACTCCAAGTCCTTTTAAGATGGTTTTGAACCATTTAGGAATACGTGTCTGGCCATTCTTAAGTAGAAAACACTTGTACCGAAATTCTGTCTTTTTCGATCGTTTCCCATTACTTAATACTGGCAAGAATAGGGAGAAGTCACGTGACACATTGAGTCACGTAATACATGTCGGTTAAAATAATAACTCAAGTGACAATTCATGGTTCGTGACTAGAAAATGGTGGTCAAGTGTTTGTGCGTGGCAATTTCGTGACTACAGGCTGGGATACAAAGTTCAGTCACAGTAACCCAGCAGTGATTAACATCTGCTGCTGAACCGGTTTCGAGGTTTTTGTTGGAACGAGGTGAACAATCATGAGCGCACTTTCTCCGTTCAGGTTAGTCTACATGTTATCGACTAGTAAGTTGTTGTCCATACTGTAATTCGAAAAGTTTCTGGACATAATACAGCTTATATGTACAGGTTACGGCACCAACTATAGACATTAGTTGATTGAAATAATCTTGCAAGCGAGAATCTTTTACCACGGACAGGTAGGGTACTAGGTAACATTATTCGTACAGTTAAAGGCTACAGGTTATTTTATGTATCGAAGTGATCTTTAGGCATTTTTAAAAGCCAGTTTCCCTTATGAAACGAAAGCTCCGTCTTCCAAGAAGCAAGCCCCTCTGGAGGAACTGCCCGATCAATGGAAGTTCGGAGCATAAATCGATTTCCAAGGAGCAAAAAGACGTTCCTGAACTTTTGTCACAGAAAACATAATCTCCATTTATATACGTAATGCATTACTCATAACGTTGCTGAAAATTCGTCGTCAGCAACCTTATGAGTAGTGCATTACGTATATACATGTATCGCGATATCTCGAATATCGTATCAACTGGAACATGAGGCGGCCTGGTGCAGCACATTCAGTTGCCTGGAAACATCACAAACGGGGGATTCAGCTGGGTTCCAGGCGAGTCTCTCGCAAAACCAAATTGATTCGCAAATGAGTGTATTTATCAAACTCAACATTGATCGCCTTAATGTGAACTTGTCAGAGAAATCGTACCATCAGCAACATCCCATAAAGTGGAAGGCGTAAACATGCGTGCATCCTCAGTTCAGACAGTCCGCCCAGACGAAGCAATCAAGTTGTATTCTCATTGATCAAGTCTGTAGTCAGTCTAGCCGGACGGATATCTCCTTCTTGTATGCATACGAAGCGTCGTGAAGTGTCTTACCAAAAAAAGATCTGGCGATCGGATGGATTGGTTCGGTTCGCCAGAATCGGCAACTGGCTTGTAGAATTTTCGCCACTATTCGAGGCTAAATCCCCGCCCACCAAATGACTCACTGAGGATGCCTTCTCGAATGGTGATAAAACCTTTACGGGTCAGTTATCCACCTTAGCGGAGAGACTAACGGCTAACTGATCAAAGTCAAGCACCTGAATAACACCCTCCCAACATTTTTCTAACTGAGTTATGCTGTTGATCTGCTTGGTGTACAGTACGTTTTTACTCATATTTATGTAAGCAAACGTCAGGAATGTCACCTTGCCATTATCTGAGTTCAGTCCTCTTCTTGTACAACCAAGTAGTTCTAACAAATTTACTCCCTTCAGGTTTTCGATCATACTGAGTGCAAGGTAACCTTTGACTCAGCCTTGTCCTGCACGAAGTGTCTCTATCCGGAGGCTGTGAGTAATCGACAACACTACTAGGTGGCAGGATAAACAAGTTTCCGTCCAGCAGCTGTCATTGCGATATACAAAACCAAAGTTATACCAGACCGCGATATCTGGAATATCGCACCAGTTGACTTTTGAGGTGACCTTGTTCAACACATTCAGCTGAGGAACATCGTAAGCAGAAGTTTCAGCTTGGATTCATTAGAGCCTGTCTTTAAAACCAAATTGATTTGCAAATGAGCGTATTTTACGGGTTCTTTGCCACACTATTCCTTCATTTTCACCCATCTAATCCTCCATACTCCACTGAGACCTTTCTCTCAATTCTCCACTACCGAACCAAATATTGTTTCTGTGGTTAAGTGCTTTGCTTTGACCAGTGCATCTTATGTCCACGAATAGTGATCCAACACGCGGAACGTAAGTCGGAAGTTTCAATCAGCCACTACGGCGTTTTAAAGGATATCAGAAAACATCTACGTGAAGCATAATTACGTAGCGCCTGGAAAACAAAGAAGCAGATGAACCGAAAGTTACAATGACCCGGCCATCATAAACTGACTTCGTAATTCAAATATTCTTTTTGAATGTGACGGATACCGGCCGGACTATCAAATACTTAAATATTGAAGAATGTGAATAGAGGCTTTGGCCCACGAGCGGTGTGGCATACGTCCGTGGTAAACTTCACGCGTTTCACCCAGGTATTGAGTCAACAAGATCTTTTTTACAGCTCATAGAAGCTATAATACTTTGTTTTGCCAAAAATTATAACAATGTAACTTGAAGAAATGGTGAATAAAATGAGTATAAGGTAGAGATAAGGTACCCCACGAGATACAACACTATTTAAGCCAACAATATGGAATGTACTGCCTCATGCTGTTCTGATCCGCCGAGTCGCGCGTTTGCCTGATTTCGAATTTCGCGGCTCACGTATCTAATCATGAACCATCGGCATTTCCGTTCTCCCTCAATGCACTTACTATCTATAATAATTCATTATTAAGCGTATTGGGACTGAATAACTTCGAATTAAAGTTTACTGACCCATTTACACGGCTCACTTTCTCACGTAGAGTAGAAAGAATCAGAATTTTCGATCGTTCTGGGTATAAAACAGCATGAATAACAGATTCAATCAACAGGCCGTTCCATCCGGTTCGTCATATTATAACTAAAATATGTGACATAGGATGTAAACTAGCCCGGGGGCTTCAAATGCGTGGTCTCGCTGTTTTCATCTCACGAACCAGTGTTCAAAGTGTAACATGAATTGGGTTGCATCATTTAGGGTCACTTACAGCTTTATTTTTATTTAGTAGTGATGAGTTTCATGGGTTGCGCCCATTAATAGTTACCGTTTGGTCTACAGCACAGATAAAAGTAAGGGGTTAAAAAGATTAAGCACCATGTGGGGTAGAAATCCTTGAGAGAGGTCGCCCACGGCAACCGAAACCTCGGAGTACAACAACCTACTCCACTACGCTGTGTTCTAACCTTATAGCTGAAACAAATTCCATAAAACTAAGGTGCATCAAAAGAACTGGAAAAGGAGAGAAGGTACCATTATTAGAGAAACAGAATAGTTTGTTAGAAATCTGGTAAAAGTTTCAGAAATGAATCAAAAAGCAACAAAAGCGAACATACTTGCCAAAAATTGGTAACATCATAAAAATTTTCACCGACATTATTTGCAAAAATAGCTCATTTCAAGTTTCTAGAGCATGGTCCAAGTGTTTGAATCCGAAAGCATGATAGGTCAAGAGACAGACGGTCAGTTAACGACCAACCATCTAAGAACGTTGTTCAACGGGATTGGGAGAGAGAGGACAACCTGGTCCAGTCATGTGGTGCATGCGCCAGCGGATTTACTCAGCTAGCAAGCAGTAAATGCTTAACATACCAACAAGCCCCGAAAGTTCCGTGCCACTGTTTTACTGCACCATGCCTACAGAGGGAAAATTATTAAAGCAGTCAAACACCCCGGGAAGATTGCAGCCTGGCCAATTCGGGACATCATGCACCTCCCGGCCAGTAAATTCGCGCTCTAATCACTTGAGCCATCTCGCCCCACCTACAGTACTGATGCTCAAAATAAATTCTCAAGTCTTCCTCTTTACAAACATTTTGAAAGTGTTGGTTTTAACTAGGTGTCTAGAAGTGAAACCTAACAGCTGCATACTTTCTCTTATAAACGCGCGCAAATAGGAAAATAAATAGAGACCACCTAGTTACCTCCTTCCGCTTGTGTAGCTCTTGGGATTCATAGACAGTCTGAATGCCTTAAATCGACTCAAGTCTTCAGTAAAATTATTTTGACGTTCAGTATCCACTCCCCCTCTCTTCCCCAATTTAGAGAATGCATCAATATGCAGTTAACCATGGATGTAAAAATTGTTGGTCGTTGAGTTCTAATGACAGAAATTACAGACTGCACAAATAAGCCACTTGAACAGGATTGGAACCGATCCCCATTGCAATCGTATTGGCTGTCTTGCACCTTCAAAGTATACCTGCTGACTGAGAGTGAACTAATGCTTAATCTTGTCTGACGGAAACCAAGTTGGGTAACTCAGAACTTTTCAAAATGGTCAATCTATTCAGCGTAGCTAATTCATCGGCTCGTGATAAGGTTTTGTCTCTAACCCAGTGAAGGTATTAAAAAAATCGGATCAAATATAAAACGTCCAGACATTTGGGCTAGGCCCTTTCAGTTGAACCATGCAATCACGACCTGAATTCAGTCGGTAACCTAGAGTGATAGCTGACAAGTTGGACCGGTAGGTTCCACCAGAAATGATCTTGACTGTTTCAGGTGGAAATAAACCTCTAGTTGCCCTTCTTTCTTAACAGGATACACGTCGTAAGTTTTCTTAAGCCTTTTCAGCAGCTCATCGATGGTTTTCTCCTTCTGACGGTCTCTCATGCAAAGTAGTTGGCGAGATTCTATCCTACTTATTCCAAAACGCCAAATTGTGCGCAACTGAGAAATTACACTCATTTGCGAATGTCGTCGCTGGCAACGAGAAAGCAAAGGGACACTCCTGTTCATGACGCTTTACAATCGCCACACAAAGATCACCTCGTTTTACAGTCGGCCCGATATTTGTGTTTTGTCAAAAAAATACACCGCGCTATCTCAAATGTCGCACCAACTGAAAGATGGAGCGGTCCCTGGGTGGTACATTCATTTGAAGGGTAGCCTAGACGAGAGATCCAGCTGATTTTCCACTTATCATCAACTTATTTCTCTAAGAAAATCTCTATTCCTTGCAAGGCGAAGCCACCAAGTTCAGTAAAGCTGTTCCAGGTGCACTCCTCATCTCACGACTCTTGAAGAGGTTGGATGCCGGTTGAGAACTGGTGTGACGGAATTGTCATGGATAGTTTGCAGATTAAAATACAACTTATTTGTTGGCGGCTTCACCCATCCTAACTTTTCATTCTTCAACCCCGTTTTTATCGGTACAAAAACTGCCTTTGAGCTTAGCTGTAAAACCAACAATTTTCAAAGGAGCTAAACGCTGTCGCTTTATCGTCTGTCAAGAGGGGCTGCCGAAACGGTTCATTTTTCTAATCACAGGTACGCGTAGTCATATAGGCAACAAAGCATCAGGGTTAACTTAGAAGTTTTAACCATAATGTGACTACATAGAATGTAGTTTCTGTAAAAGGACACTTGCGAAATCAAGGTTTGACTTGAGTCGAGTTGTTTAGTTGACAATTCGGCACCTTCTGGCACAGCTCGCATACAGGACAAGAAGAAAATGAGTGGAGACAAGCCGAGCAACCCGAGAGCCTCGTCCATGTCACTGGTTGTCAGCGTGGTCAGTTGGCTAAATGACAAATTCATGCACACCGACTCTAAATGACTTGGATGTTACTAACAAATGAAGGAATGCATTGGACTCAAATTTCTCCAGTTCTATTTTTGTCTCAGAAACTGCAAGGGTATCGTCGGAAGCGGATGAATGAAATTAAAAACCAAAACCGAGGTTTCCTCCTAGGAAAGGCCTTACTTGCCGTAGTGTTCAGATTTGAACGAGTTCGAGGGTCTCCTGGACTTTAATGTGGCAATCTGGACACAGCATTTCGTGTGAGATTACACAGATGTGAAACTTTCCACCAATAATTTCGCTGACGGCTGAGTTTGACAATACACATGAACGATCTACAACTCTACCAGAGAAGTCGAAAGATGGTGATTAGTTCAAGACTTGGTAGTATATTATTCTGATAAAAAACAGCAACACACCTGGTCAGCTGCACCAGTGACCTTACCGCTGGACATTAAGATGGGATATGATTCAGTGACCACTCGATACACGTCTACTCTTGCCAGAATAAGTTAGGCTGATTGTGTGTGGTATGACACGATAGGCCATCTTCTGTATTAAAAAAAATTACAAAAAAGGTTGATGAAAACAGAACAGCCTATAACAAGTTTGGCTTATGCTGGAGCACATCAGGTAGGCCTAGTTCTCGACTTTCCGTCAACATTATTTTCTAACTGGACCCAAACGGTACGAAATCTACAATATACACCTATCCGCATAAGGACCTGGTTTTAACTGAATCTCAGCTGAATCTCTAACATGTGATATTGGTCAACTAGATATTTTGCATAAAGGCTACCTCATGCTTTAATCGGTACGATATTCGAAATATCACAGTATATTTTCTAGAAGAAACAGTGATCTTAAGGTTACTGGAAACGCCTTGACAACCCATGAACCGTTTTAACCTTATTTGCGCTCATCAAGTGGACGCAATCCCCGAGGTTTCGTCAACCTTATGTTCTGCTTGAACACATTTCGAATAAAATACGCCAAACAGCCCAATTTACACATTCATTTGGCATTAACCGAAGCATTAGACGAGTTTTGTACAGCATAGGAACTGTAAAAATACCACAAACGAAAGTGTCTGCTGGGATTCAACTGAATTATCTTTTAAGACCAGATTACTTTATAGATATGTGTACTTTGCGAACACCTTCCTCGGTCTGCACTTGATCAACGATCTTGAGAGAACGAGACCTGTGTGCAAAATCTTTAGTTTGAAAGGAGTTACTGCCAGGTTGGACGAATTTATTTATCCGTGCAGGCTTGTAGTGAGTTCACGACATTTTTCTCGTACTGTGATTACCTTAATTTGACCAGTATATGCCAGTGAATTCCTGACCATTTTGCTGTTAAGTCTCGCTTTCACACTCTGTAAAACGTGTCTTGTGACATTTTCTGAGTAACCTTGGACTAAAGGTGTTGAAATTATACGGGCTATCAAACGAGACAGCAGTTTCTACCGGCCCCAATTTGACCTCCATCGATTTCCGCAATGCGCGTAAAACTAGAGAAACACAAAACACGCAGTGAAAAAAATAAATCTTAGTTTCAATATCCAATAGCCTGGCCACTGAAGAAAAACGATTTACGATGGTATGAGTATTACACCTATTCAGCTAACTGTCCAATGAAAATGAAAGCAGATGGTTAATTCGGTAGGATCCTGTCATTCAATGTGTCATTTTTCACGTATGCGTCCTTACATAGAACTTGGTAGCCAGCAAGGGGCTCCATTCATTTGTGTCTGTAGATTGTATAACACAGCGCGACAACCAGAATTGTCTTCAATATGTGATGAGTGTGTGTAGCAAATGTAGGACGTACTTACTGGTTCCACCCCACAGAAATCACTGTGCAGTTTTACCGGTTTCGTGTGATCTACTGCATTTTTTCTTTAGAATTCTTAATTCCGCCAAATATATTTCCCAGTAGACTTACCTTTCCTGACTTGACACAAAAGATATGTATTAGAAAAACTGTAACACCGTACAGTATCAGATTTACGGCTCTTCAGTCAAAACGAACACATTCAACTACACCCAGCATCGTTGCTGACGGATAGGTTATGAGTCACTTTGATAACCGAAAAAATTTAGAAGACCTCACACTCCGTTTCGGCTATCAGTGTACGCCATGCCGAATCAAATAATGCAAAAAGATAAAATGTACGAGTCAAACAGTCTGAAAAATGTGTTCGCCTTTGTGGGAACCTGTCTTAGCAGTAGTACCAGCAACCGCTCCGTTATAAAACAATTCCAAGGCATACGTGCGCTTCCTGTCTCCCACAAAGGCCGACTCATAATTTTACACCTCATAGTTCTCCTCAATCACACCTGACTTCCCAGCTTGCCAAGTCCTCTCAATCAAACTGAATACAGATGAATATGGATTAGGTCTCAGCATTGTGACTGACCCGTTCCTAATCCACACCTGAAAATAGACTGTCAGTTCTACTGCTATTCTTCTCGTTGTACAACAGTATATCACGACGGTGTCTAAACATTTGTAGCTTTTGTGGTTATCGACTATTGTTTAGGTAGCGGTTGACCTGTTTGCCGAGCTTGACATTTGGTTTGTGAACGGGTCACCACCATGCAAGGTGACATCCTCAATAGGACCGTTATTCAAAATAGATCGATCTGGCCATATAAGGGAAGTGTAACACGCAAAATTTAAAATCGTTCGTAGGACCAAAATCGCCAAATTTATCAGGATAGTCTCACAAAGTGGCTAGTTTTCTTTTACGTTTGAATAAAACAGTCGCCTTCTGGAGATAATGAGTAAAAGATGAGGAAAAATTACTCCCCAGTAAAATGGTGAGTGAGAATCAATATAACGAGGCGGTTTCCGTTCTAGAAGAAAGTAAACTATTTATGAGAAAGATTTTGCTTGCGTATATTCGTAATGTACTATTCATAAGGTTGCTGAAAATTCTTAAACAACCCACTACCGGTTTCGCCCTTCTTGGGGCTCATCAGGTAGGTGCGGTCCCCGAGTTTTCGTCAAAAACAATTTAGTGGTCCCATAAAATGACTAAAGGTTACCTGTGTGAGAGACACGTAGGCAAAATTAGCGAAATACACTCATTTGCAAACAAATTTGGTTTTTGCGAGAGACTGACC
This sequence comes from Clonorchis sinensis, assembly GCA_003604175.2. NCBI lineage: Eukaryota > Metazoa > Platyhelminthes > Trematoda > Opisthorchiida > Opisthorchiidae > Clonorchis > Clonorchis sinensis. The sequence continues at coordinate 145,059,111 of CM030369.1, read as the reverse complement.
TAGAAGCCAGCTGAATCTTTCGTTTGTGATGTTTCCATGTAAGTCTCTCGCAAAAACCAAATTTGTTTGCAAATGAGTGTATTTCGCTAATTTTGCCTACGTGTCTCTCACACAGGTAACCTTTAGTCATTTTATGGGACCACTAAATTGTTTTTCGTTTAGCTGCCAGTTAACTGCAAATCGTCAGTAGCTGTGAATTCATATCGATTCATGTTGACATTATCAAACATCATCCAACTGTCCGCGAAGCCCGAGATTTGGAGGCAAACTGTTCAAGCACTGATCGTTCAATTTGAAAAAAAATATATTTTCCAGATCAGTGGAATTGGAAGCACATTTCTTGAAAAATAATGGGTGCAAAAGTTCAAATTTTCACAAAACTAGGTGTGTCTGAATGAAAAATGCAATTGCATTCTCCTCTGTTGACAAATCGGCTTCAACCACATTCAAGATTTTCAACAATCCCCATCGGTCGGAGACTGTAGAGGATGAATTCCATGATATATTGCATACTTGGTTTGACGTAGTGAAACGTGGCCGCCTCATCGCTCAGGACACACTAGATTGGGGGACAATAGAGAAACCAATGTTATTTGGAAATGAGCAAATGTTTCTGATTATGAGACTTCCGAAAGGGGTGTAACAGTACTATGGTCAGAAAACTCCTGATGTTTTGCTTGGAACGTATGAAGTTATCGGAACCGAAATTGACGTCCACAGTAGTTGAAACCATCAAATAAAACGATAAATCTGCTTGTCGGTCATATCAGTCTACACTATAGTTGGTTGATTGAAGTACGACCGATTCTTTCAATCGCTTGGAACCTGCTTATGCCTTCGGGTTTTGTTTCGAAAAGAAGTATCAAGTTTAAAAGTAAATCAGTTTGTTTTTTAACGGAAGACTCGACTGAATCTTTCGTTTATGTTATTCGTCAACTGAATGTGCTGCATGAAACCCGCCTCATGTTTCATTTGGTACGATATTCGAGATATTGCAGTACATTTTCGTAAAGAAAACTACTCACAAAATTGCTAAAAACTCTTTGACAGCCCACGACAGGTTTCGCCCTTCTTGGGGCTCATCATGTAGGCGCGGTCCCCGAGTTTCCGTCAACACTATGTTTTACTTAAATCCGAATTGGACTGATTTCGACGAATGCACTCGTTTGAAAATCGACTTGATTTTCACGGGAGACTCAACTGAATCTCTCGTTTTCTGAATATATGTTTGGTTCTTTGATAGCCTAATTTCGTCTCAAATCGGTGAATCCTAAATGAAACGTGCCTAGTTTTGCCACTCAATCCTTTGCAGATAAACTGCCAACAGACTTCGTGTAAGTCTGTAATTAGCGATTTTGTCTGATTGCTTATCAGTTGAAGATCACTCACGTCCTCTTATTGATTTGCCAAAAATATCATCGCTGGAAAGTCTGCCGTTTGGTGCATACAAACACAAGTTTCTGACTATGTTCTGCAGCAGCTCCATACCAGTATAGATGTTGTGAAACCATTACTTTTCACTCATAAGTTTGAGTAAACTGTGTACGGGCTTAAAAATTTCTTGCAGTCAACTTTAACTACACCAAATCATCACTTGGTTCGCTGGCCGGCTCAGGTGTGTAGAAGACGCTTTTTTGCGTGTTACATCACTTCTTAGTTCAACTTTAAATGGAAGGAAAATGATTTACTATCTTCATTATCCAATGAATCAAGTCATGGATGCTGGTCCATCGTGAAACGACCTTTTCGAACCTTCGTTTGTTATTGTTCACCTTAATTTTTGACATTCATGGGCGTTTGTCACTAGTCCGCACGCACGTCTGTGTAACACGGAATTATTTATAGTAGAACATGTCAAAGAAATTAAAGAGAAGTTAAGTCGTCAACATGTTGGGCAACGTCAACACCAAGAAAATCCGGGTCCAATGAGCAAAAACCTGTTCACGTCCGGAAGGTTTTCTGCCAGAATCAATAGCTTTTGCAATGTTTTTTTCGCTTACCTAAAGAAGTAATTTATTCAGAATGAATGGCTTAGTTTGATTCCTTTGGATGGTACTCCTGAAGGGTGGAAATCGCTCAGATTTAACGACGTATAAGCTTACTTCTAATCCGAGAATTTCAAACTAAATAATCATTGTACTCATGCCTATTTAAATTGTTAGCCTATGGTAAGTTGGCGTCAAGAGATTGCTTAAAGTGGCAGATATATAACAACCAACAGAATATTGAAGAGGATAACCTACGGTAGTCGAATCTGAACAACAACTATGGAAGTGGAGATAAGATTTCAACATAAGAGCAGAGATCAGAAAACTTAAAAAGAGACGTTCGACTACCCTACCAGTGAAAGATCGAGACCACAAATGTGCAAGTTTCATGCGCAAATTCTCGATATGTGTGTAGCTGAGTGTTCTCGTCCTGTGCATGCTGATCACGGGCAAGTCACTACAGTGAGGTCACGTGACTGCGTACTGCAATGTATTAAACTCCAATAAATAGCGCATGTGATGAGACCGTGTAAGGAGTAACGACGTCACTGATTCATCTGAGCAAACCTGTTGCTATGACCCCGAGGCATTCAGCGAGAACACGGCTCTCTCTCTTGACAAAAACTGCGTTCTTCCTGAAATCAGCGCTATATATTGGTACGGATGCTAATGCACAAAGTGATTGGACACTGACTGCATGGGTATTTGCTTACACAAATCTCTCAGCTCGGCCAACAGCAATGATCTCTGCACTGTGTTCACTCATTATTCTCATTTTTCCAATAAGTCTCTCTTGAACGCTTGTTGTTCATTCTAAGCACCGCCAGCTTCAGTGTATTATACTCAGCTTCAGTAACACTCTCATCGTCCCTCCCACTGTCCATTTCATTTTCATTTACATTTTAAACCGAAATGCTGCTATCGAAATCTCCGGCATATTTACTATCTCGGAAGATAGAAGGAGCTTCCATCTGAGAAGTGGTCACTTCAGGACCTAGTCAACAGGCGATGTGGTTTCCACAACTGAAGGATGAGTGGGGCTATATCCTGTCTAAGTGCGGGTTAAAGAAATTGCTAATCGGCGGCTTGTGGTCAAACGATTAAATGTTCAAATTGCTACCTAGGAGGTTGCGGGTTCAAAACTCTCTGGAGTTTTGTGAGGTGCGCATTGGTGGTGACTCCCAATAAGGATGAAACAGCTAAACAGTGCTTTTCGGCTTTTCAGCATAAATTGTCTTCCCTCACAGGACAAAATCACACTCAAAGATTTACTCTCATTCCCTGACGAAAAGCAGCGCCCTTATGGGAGTCGGGACTAATGTGGGATATTTAACCTACCTCTATTCATTGATTGCCGTTTATGACGTTCTTAGATGAGGAGCAATAAACTCTATGTATTAGATGTGAAAAAAGACGCCACTCAGAAATCAAAATCTTACCGAATTGATAGGATCTAAGCAGATGCATTGAGCCGGATGGGGCTAAAATCTCAGGCTTATTGCGAAGATATTATCTCGTGTCTTCCGCTGAGTAAGCCGAAAGCCCATCGAACCTGGCCTAGGTTAGAAAGATCCAACTTCGAACTACGTTGTTTTCTTTGATTGGGTCCAAGGTGAGTTAGATAGTATTCCTTTGGAAGTATACTTAATTAGTTTGAAAAAAGCGCGACAAAAGTCGTCCTAATAAGGTTGGTCGGTTGATCCGAGTGACAAGCTGATTACTTAGTTTGAAGCTGGCAGTGAGCCATATTTAATGAGCACCGAATGGAGTGGGAAAAATCAGTAAACCTAAACTTGTGAAGCAAGAAAAGAAGAGTTGACCTTTTCTACAGGGGATTTTAATGGTTACGTGGTGCTCACGAAAGGGTAAAAGTTAAAACGTTAAATCATCACTTTAGCCGGCGTCACCAGAGGACCACATTAAAGGAACTGGATGGCATAGTTCATGCCTATTTCGGGTTGAAAAGCTCAACACCGACATGTCTCAAAGCCATTCCGGTTGGCCCTTGATGAAAACTTGGTGGTGTGCTTAGAAACTGATTATTTTTGCTCTTGGAAGGTCTGACATAGGTTCCGTCACAATTATGTGGCTTGATAATGTGCAAAGCACGCACATCTTTGTCTGTAAATAAACTACCAAGCTCTAGGACTTATTTGGATGGTTGCGAGCAACTTTTGGTCATGTAACTCATACTGTATCACAATAGCAAATTATCATCGATCCACATCGATCGTGTGGAAATCTCACCTACTGAACTACAGGCGTAACGATTTAGTGTTTCACCATACTTATTACTGTGATACTATTATTTATCAAACGCAATATTCTGCCTACGGATTGCACACTAGCAGATATCATAAGTTACTTCAAGAACACGACGACAGGCTTTGGGAGCTAGCTGAATCCATGCCTCGTAATTGGACTTTCCTTATGTGCTTAAAAGCCTAAAAAGCCAATTATTCTAAATAAGCGGGACTAAAAGCCTACGATTGAGTTATGTCTATAATTCACTGTTATTGGGAAGCCAAATGAAAACACTTTTTTTATCGTTTATTCGAAATTTGAGAGTGTTTCATGGAGGCAGCAGGCAACGTCGCAGCAGGCGATCAAATAACTGATTAAAGGGCACCAACTCAAGTACCTGTATTCCGTAGTACCAGTCCTCCGGAAGCTAACTGATTAATTTACTGAAGAGTTTTTGAACATGTCAAGCAAATCTTGAACTTATGTTTTTTAGGCTTACGAGACCGTGAAGCACTTTCGGAGTTTCGAGGAAGGAAATTCTATTCTGATTATATTTTTGAGGGATCTTAATTCAACTTAAGGATGAATCCTTTTGAATCGGGCAAAGCTTTCCTGGATGATGAAGTCACCTCGTGGTAAATTTGCTAAGGATGCTCTTAAATATGAACGATATACTATAGAATCACGCATAAAGCTTTCATACGAACACAGGCTTGTTAGCCCTTTGGAAGGAATATCTTGGTTCCATACGGTATTATTTCGTTTTATGATAGCACACGTATGTCTGGACAGTAAGAATAATTTTTGTGAGAGGTGAATCGTGATTTACTGGCCTCACTATTTTACCGCAATAGTATCATTCCAGATCAATGCATGGAAATAGGCGATGAGGAAGGCCTTCTGATTAGATGAGTAAATCCTCGAAATGTAACCTTACTTTTGCCTCGTAGTGAGCCATCGTTTTTACAGGAAATACTCCGGTGTTCACAAGTCTCTGAAAGATTGTCATTCTTCCCATGAAGCAAATGTTGTGAGCACCTTAAATAAGTGTTTTTGAATTTAAGCATGGAGGTGGGGGGCTTATATTTAGCCCCGTGAGTGTTTGGTTGCTCATTTTGAAAAAAGTCTCAAGCATGTTGACTTGTCACTAGAGAAAACTTTCCAAGAGCCTGAAGTTTTAAACTAGCGAACTAAGTAGCGTATGGAAGAAAGGTCCACGCTGACTTAGAACAGAAATCAAGAGCTCATGCATTTGTCACTGAGCGCACTACAGGAGCAATAGCTTTGAAAGAAATGAGTTAGTTTTCGGAGAAACCTTTTTGGATGGTAGATCAACAAGGATGCCATATTTTTGTGTTAGTTGTTAGGCGTGGTTTGTCGTTACACCCAGAACAGTTCACAAGAACGTGGATAAGGGGACCGATCCGGCAGTGAGGTGAAGTTTTCAAGCACTTGATTTCCACATTAACCAAACTAACTGAGGAAAGAAAAATATCCACAGTCGTCTTTGTCAGTGGGGCGTAACGGAAAACGTTTGCTGTTAAGGAAAAACTGTATAACCCAAATGACGAGTGATGACCAAACGTAGTCAGGGCAAATGTACTCACCATGGATTTTTCCACAAAGGGAAATTCAACATTAGTTTTCTGTGGCAGCCAACGTGGAATATTTAATATAGTGACGCCCAAGAGGTCTCCTAGAGACAACCAGTTGAAAACTTCCTTGGAGTTTTGGTCGAAATGTCGATATATTTTAACACCGACTGCTTGGCCACACCTACCTGAAGTTTAGATAGAGTACAGGTGAGTTTGTCAAACCCAAATGTTGTTGGCTGTTTCATGGGCAGTTCTACAAGCAACAAAATAAGTACAATTTGAGAAGCACATTTGCTGTTTTGGTCTTTTAATCTTTCTACAGAATTTACCATCGGCTTTTTTTTAAAAACGTACTACATGGACTCTTTCGTCAGACTGTCAAACTACCTATGGAATATATGTTGTCTGCTCTGTTCGGTCGTCTGACAGAGTTTCCTGTAGTAAGGCATCATTGAATGTACCAGCAAGTACAGGAAGTTTCCTGCTGGATGGTTCTTCACTTCGTCTGAGTGCAGTTTATTGTCCACTCACTAAAGAACGGTTCCATCCAGGTTTCAAAGTGGAAGCTTGCAGATTCAGACCTCTCTGGAAGTAGCTAAGAACAAACTGCTGGCAGTTCCTGACAAAAATGGCGCATACTGAATAACGTTATTTCAATATGTTGATCAACAAGGGTACTTTTAGCGATTACGAACAAAACGTGTAGGTAAAAACTGACTTGCACTACATAGGCAGTTTCACTGAATATACGCTTTTGAACTATCGTAGTTCCCCATCTATGAGCCGGACAGCCTGGAAATAAGATATCCTGAGGAGAAACAAAAGTTCAGCGAATAAAGCAGTACGGAGCTGGTCGTTATTATGTCTAAGTAATAATTTCTTACATTGCCTTATCCACAGCTGTTCTGATAAAGGAACAGACCACGGATTTCCCCATCAACTTCAACCACATGACATTTTTCTGCCACAGAAGTAGAATCACAAAGTAAGAGATTGTCCATTGTGATTTTATCTCCCGCGGGGCTCATTTTCGCGCTCCACGTGAGCGATCTGGACCGCCCGGATCACAGAACATTACAGTCCTCAATTTGTGGGTTCACCAGTTAAGGCGATCTGCAAACTTACATGTTTCTTATAGTCAAGCAGAGGGCCTTGGTCATCTTGTGCTTCAAATGTGAATCTCGAAAGATCCGACAGTTGCCGCAAATATGTGGTTTAGCTAATAGTTGGGGATTTCCGCCTCACGCCGTAAAAATTTACGATAGGTCAATGATTTCTCGGCGACCAGAACTAGTACCCACTTCGCTTTGCAATCGGTTTGTTTTTCATTGACTTTTTTCTTATCCACATATTCTGCAGTCCCTTTAGTCCAAACTGCTAGGTAGATTGATCGGCTTCAAATACTTGTGGGTGCCCCTACAGAAAACACAACTCATCAGAAAGTCAGCGTCACCAGTGGTCGTGGGTTTCCACCACCAATGGATAAATCCGTTAGCGTTGCGCAGGCCCATTGCAATGCAACGCGACAAGATTGTTGGAGCACCTTGCACATTCACTTCGCGGGATCTTTGACCATATTCTATATTAGGTTAGTGAATAGTTAATCTCAGACATATATGCTAAAAATATTGCTGGAGAGGTAAATGGGACCGATGAACGTAAGCAAAAATGACTTCCCTTCGAAACGTTGTGTAAAAAATAATGGAGAAGCAATAATACCAACCAAACTTATTGTATTTATATCGTTCATTTCCAAAGTTGGTCAACGTCAGAGGGGTTGATTCAGCTCCAAAAAATCCGAGTTTCCCGCGGTCCAACGCCAACAGTAAAATTTCCCTCTTTCAAAGTGTACTTGGTACACTACTGCCTCATAGTGGGCAAAACCTGGCTCCAGTTTCTCCTACTGGGCAAGACATTTGCCTTGCTCCAAAATTGGTTGATTTGGCACTTTACTCCTGCGACGCTTAGACATTTTCCAGGCTTTTGGACAGTTTATATTTACGTAAACACGCAACTGTTCTAGATGCACTGTCAGTGCTTTTTCCGTCAATCTAGTTATTGTCTCAAAGCCGTTCCTTCAAGAAATATTCTCCATGAAGCTGCATTGAGACCAATTGCCTATAGATATTCATGTCTATAAAAGCTGAGGACATCAAAAAATTATACCTCTTCCAAGGACATATTTAAAACAAATGACTAAAGGGTAGCGAAGGGCAACGAGGTACGCACCGGTATGAGACACGGCGATTTAGTCCATTCACTATGTGGTGGGTGATTATGATGATGGCCATTGGTGTTCGAGGGGTCAAACTTTCGATCCTTCGCATGGTCAACCTATTAAGAATCCCATTACATCGAAAGGCTAAACTTTCAAAGCTGTGAACTTCCCTTCTGGAGTGTACCTTTGACAGATGGACACTAATAGTACGACGAGACCACCCGTAATAGTCTGTATGATACAAGTTCTTTGAAGAGTTATGCGTGTCCAACCTGGACGAAAAAGTTCACTACTAGCTAATTACACTCAATTGCACACCAGTGTGGCTTTTTCGGGAGACCCGCATGCATCGGTATTTTATGATGTCCTTAAGGGACTAAATGCGCTGTACCGGGCCGCCTCATGTTTCAGTTGGTACGATGGGCTAGAATCACGCAGTCCTCAAGTCTTCACCAGCTTAATATTCTAACAAATTAAACAAGAGTTGGCCTGATGCAGCACATACAGTTGAAGAGGAACTTCCCACACCGAGAATATCATTTGGGTCTTCCGTGGAAAACCAATTGGTCTGCACATGACTGCAATTTGGATTCAGATAGAATATAAAGTTGATAGAAACTCGGAGAATGCGCCTAGCTTCGCTATGTATACATGTGTTCACAAGTATGGCAAAGCAGATGATGTGCTCAGAATGCGCAAAAGATTGTCACCTCCTGGGAACAAATCTGGGATATAGTTGATTTACTTACATCCACAACACATATTATCGTGGTTCGAAGATCGTTTCTTGTTGCATTTCAACAAACGGACGCAACATATATGAATGGTCACTTGAGAACAAGTACTATGATGCTAAAACCGATGTCTGAATTGTTTTAAAACGCCCGTGCCACGCTGAGACTGCTCAACTTCACATCACGTGATTCAGAACGTTTTGAACATTGCTCATAGGATAAAATGTCATAAACAACAATGACGTAAGCGCACAGCCTCTGATGCATCGAACAATGACGCTGAACTCACTAATTTTCACGTCTTCTTTGTCTTCGTCAAACGTAGGACAGTAACGGTTTTTGTCGATGGCTTCTTCCACCAATTTCCGTAGTGCTGCACGAGAGACTACATAGCCTGCTCCACCGGAGAAGTAGCCACCTTGTGTATTGGACTTGAGAGAAGAACAGAAACATGACCTGGTCAACAGTAAAAATTTTAGATTCGCTCGGCCTATCTAAACGTATTCATTACCGGCAACATAATAGAACTGAAGAAAAATGGATCCAACAAAAGGCTTTAGGTAGCACTTCTCCTTAGCCCAAAACTTGAATATTACCTCACAAAAGGAGATCAACTCAAAGAAAGATTGTTAAACTCTATTTGTGCGCTAATTCTCTTTGCGAGCTTCTTCTAATCACCATGCCTGGACATGGTAGGAGGTTCCCATAGGTTTCTTTCATCTCGAACCGAATCCTTGTTACACATACTTTCAGTTACACATTTGGGGCAGGTGTTTGTTTCATTCGCTTACACATTGAACAAAGCAATGCGATAGAAATGAGAGAGAAAAGATGTACTGTTCTTTTAATTCAGATGAATTGTGACTTTCGCCATCCCGTTGTCCGTCAACACATTGAAAGAGCCAGCCATGTTTGAGAAGTTAAACATCAGGATATGTGATACAAGGTGAGGTTAAATACACCATCTGATCGAAAGAAGTATGCTTGCTGGAAAATTTTAACTAGCTCTTGGAGTGAAATTGCGACCCAGAGATGTAGATACTTAGTTGGCTGAGATGACCTCTGTTTCTACTGAGACTGTTGCTGGATCCACAACTTTGCGTCCAGAAGAAACTTGTGCGACCTTTGAACTTGAACTGGCCTGCGAAAAATCCGGTCCCACAAGCCTGTCTGACATTGACGTCACTCAACTGATTCTTTGACCCACTGACCTACCCCTCATTCAACCCCCTTCCTTTGATTCCTGTAAAGTGTATGTACTCCCGCTTTTCAACCTTTTTTTCACGTGATTTCTGGTAATATATAAATTTGTGATGTATTAGCCAAGGGGAACAATCACAGAAAACAAGCTTTGTTCGCTACCTTCATTGCTGCATGTTCGTCGTCAGGAATAATGCTACCTATGAAGTTTCGGTGGATGCATTTCATTTGAACTGGAGAGACATGCAGTTATACTATTTTGACCGACGAAAGCTAGCCATCACTGAAGGTAATCGGTAGCGAAGAGGGACATAACTAGGGCGTTCGCATGCGGCTGACTGATCTAGCAATCACAAGCATGCCCAAATTTCTGGGTCACATCTCCGCTGTTTTCATAAACTCGGGCAACTAGATCAGGAAGTTAGGATGGGGCAAGTTGGCGAACCGAAACGCACGGATCAGGCATTCTATCGTTTATACTTTATCCCATTCTGCTAATTCCGTTTATTTGGACAATTCTAGGTCAAATGTGTTCCGGTCTTTTGAGATTACCGGGCGATGAGGAAAGTTAGTTCCTTAGACTACAAATTAATTGTTGCATTTGGTTTGTCTACCCACCTGCGAATTATCGCAAAACTGAGCACGTGTTGGAATGCCTAGAAGCACCAGTCAGTTTAGTTTAGACCGACTATATTTGCGTTCGATTTTCAGGAACTGACAGCGGAGGTTTGTGCTAACGTCTTCAAATTAGATGAGCCGCCTCATACATCGTTACCAATTTCCAATTTTCGCCTAATGTTAGCGGAATTTCGAGCACGACTCTCCACACAAAGTCTAGTCTTGGAACCAATGTTACAGGAGGATTTGGAATAAGCGGAGCTTAACAACTGGAATTCGATTCAGGTCCAGTTCACAGACAATAATTTCCATAGTTGGCCGTCTTGTCTAGTATCTCAGGCTCTAGGCTCCGTAGATCAGACTTCTGGCCGCTACGTCTTTGATGTTTACAAGTAGTCAGGAGGTTGGAATTTTCAGTCAAGTTTAACTTTTGCAATCGGAGTCAGTCTATTTTGAACAGCCGGTAGAGAACGTGTGGCTGTTCTAATTCTCTCGACTACCTAGACAGTAGACATCATGTGGACCTCTTATACAATAGAACAAGTAGCCTTCTGGTCGAATGTTGATCCCTGAGTCGTTCGGTCACGACTAGCTGATCAGCGGTGCAGTTAGACAGGATTACACAGGATACCATATCGCCATTCCAGTAAAAACTAACTCGTACATGAGGGACTTCTGAGAGAAGTGTCCGTCCGACATATGGGATTTTTTTCCTTTCTGGGCAGATGACTAATAGTCTTCAGCTCCCACACTTTTTTCGACCGGCCCATTCGTTTTACCGGTTTGATTTTTAGAAAGCGCTTCAATTTTTGTGTGACCGATTTGGTTCTGTTGAGAGGAAATCTACTTTGTCATTTTTCGTTTATTGTGTTCCCTAATTTAGTTTATTCTCTAGATGAAAAATGTTAAAAGTTCTTATTCATGCAGTTCTTGCCAAAGTCAGCAGTAAGAGGTCTCATAACTGAGTTACGAGGCGGCTTGTTACTCGATGATTGAACGTTGCTCTTAAAGGTCTAGGACCAATAAATTGGAGTGTATGTACACCTCAAAAACTTGCATCATCAGCCCGCTTGGTTGTCTCGGCTAAAGGGGACTTTAAACCAAAAACTGAGCTAAAGAATTACGAACCTACGTTTATATATCACGCTGGTTGCGAACGCTACATAGGAAAACTGGTGTATTATTTTTAATCTGCACTTTTGTGTGGTTATTTGGGTGTCCTCGCACGAGTATTTTCTTGTGAATTAGTCCCCTTTTTTGACCACAACTCACTGATATAGAAGTGCTCGGGTCAGTGATTAGACACTATTATAGGACCGATGCGGAAAGTGTACAATCAGTGAGCAAACGGACTCTGTGCTGCTGTCAGGTGACGTTTATCTTTAGTCCAAGCAAGACACCAGGTCCACTTGCTATACAAACCTGTTTGTTACCATGACTACGATTTTGGCTATTTATGCATGTACGGGTGACGATATGTGTCCTAAAATCCGCTGTTTTCTCGCATCCTGGATTAGGGGACGTTTGCATTCAGGGACACACAGGTTACTTTGATCGGAAGTGAAGGTCAACAGAAAAGTGCGAGACAGCATACTGTTTAGGGACTGTACGAGTTTGCTGCGCCATCAAAAAATTATGCAAGACAATTAAAACGTTGACTTTAGAAAATTCCCACCGATTCACAATGAAAATACTGCTTCCTGATAAGTAAATGCAATACTGCAGAGGGTTTGTAGATCACGGTTAAGAAGTCACCTTATGGTGGGTCTGACTTAAACGGGATCACCTTACCTGATACCAGAATCCCATCAAAAACGGATCATCTGGTGAATACTGTTCAAGGACTAGCAGGAAATTCTCCATAACAACGTAAGTGTCGTCGTCAGCTTTGAAAAAGAAATCGTACTGGTCCACATACTGGTAGATTCGCTTTAGGATGTTGCGCATTTTGCTCCACAAATGATCACGTGTTTCAGGTTGCGTTAGATTGAGCTCTGTCGAAAAGAAAACGGTATGTCACTTGATATTAGTATGATCGGTTTCATGTTGATGGGATGAGTTTCTGCTGAGGTGATTTTCGTCATCTTGGTCCAAGGGCCCTTTGGACTCAAAAACAAACGTCGTTCGCTGCTAAGTGAATAATCTTGCTGAATGTACGTGCTAATGAGTTTCTTACAAGACAAAAAACAGCTTAAAACATTCAGTGATTGAATGTCAAGAAAGCCGCTATAAAATCAATAAAGTGTGCAGCACATGTTCCCGCCAACTTTTCAAAACAATTGTTCATTAAAAACGGTGGGGGAAAACTCTACGGAAATTGGCAAAAGTCGGTTTCTTCTTGCCTGTGGTCCATCCTAGAAACATCAGTATGAACGGAAATGGGTTTGGATGTCACGCTTACACTCGGACAACAAAAAATCCGAAAAATAAAGACGACGGTCTGTATGGATTGACACAAAACGGACTGATGTCATGCTTCTAGGCGTGGATCTGGTTAATCTAGTCAGCTATGTGGGTTGTATGATTATGATATGGTTGTATTTTCTGACGACGTCTCTGAAGAAGTTTAACCTCCACAAAAACAGAACGTAACGGTCAAATGTCACTGTCTAGCGATTTGCGAGAACGTGTTTAACTTTGGTTTCGGAAAGGTTTGGTAACAATCGGTAGATTAACTTTGGTTAACTTTGGTTTGCCTTCAAAGAATACTAACTGAAAAAAATTGGTTAAGGGTAAGACAGTATGAGGTGATTCAAGTCATGGTAGCGCACAGTCCTGATGAGAAAACGCATGCATGCTATCTGTGTCGTAATCTAGGTTACTTTCTTATTTTAGTTTCTCGTTCGCATGCTCAAATCTTGCTTAGCCTGTTTCGGACAAACTGATTCAGTTACTGTCTTCCGCCACAAATGGTCCTTTCAGGTGGGTTGTGCAATCGGTGCTTCTTTGGTCTCGTATATTGGTGCGGCATTAGAAGGGCCGTATCAGTGGCTCCTAAAATTTCAGTCGCTACAGAATTCGTTTTGATTAGATTTTCTCTAAGGTATGTTTTAGCGAGGGGCTAAACTTACTAGCTGATATTTTGCTCTATTTCTTAGCTTTGAGAGCTTTGCCTACGACGCTGAAGGATTATCTACCGGTCATTTTCATTAGAACGATGGATTACTGGTGAACAAAGGTGATTCGGGGGACCCGGTTCTAAATGGTTCCTAACATAACACGAAAGTTATATTGTAGTTGATGTGAAGCTTTACTACGGACAGTTCGGTCACTGAAATTTACTTGAAATAGACAAACTCAGCTGCACTGGCCTAATGAAGGGCGCAATTATTCGATTTTGTGTAACAATCAACAGGCTCCTGGTGCTTCTACTTCAGGTTGGAGACCTCTCTAGTCGTAAGAGTTCATGGTGATGGATTGCCAAATATTCATAATCTGAAGCCTTGAGAACACAACCACTGCCAGCGTCATTAGTGAAAATGAAGTGTAGAATGTTGTTTTCATCACCGTCCGTCCTGTTGACTCTTCCTAACCCCAACGACCATTGAAACAAGGTGCTTGGGAAGCAAAAGGCTAAAGATGTTGTTCAAATGAAGGCCGTGAATTTCCATAAATTATGATTTCCTGTTTGAAAATGTGTATAAAACGCGTGGACTGCAGCAGGCCGTCAACTCAGATCTGATGTACCTCATTAACAGAGCTCTACATTCGTCCCTTCACACCAGACAGTCTGTACTGTTGAACTGGAGTCCTAAAGGTAACATAAAGTACTCTTAGTTTTCTCCTCGTGTGTCAGATAAGTGCCCTGTTCCATTTGGTGATATAGAGCAACCACAAAAGTGAAATCGTAAGCATTGTTGACCATGAAATTGGTGCAACTTGGACTGTTGCGGACATGGGTTATTTACTTATAAATTGTCGCCGGTTTTGCACTCATATTCATGAATGCCCTTCACTCAACGAGTCCTCTAAAAGGAACATTTTTAGGTACATTAAGTCCTTAAAGCCACACAAAAACACTCCGGCTGATGAAGCATATGATTTTACCCTCAAGCAAAGCAACACATTAATAATAGTTTTTTCGTGAACAACTCAGATGATGATCAGGTGATGGTCTGACACCATCGGGGACTGTTATGGCCCGCATGCACAGGCTTCCAGAGACGCACAAGTAAGGTCGTATACTGCGTCCCATATCCTACATGACGAGTCTTCTATTGCCGTTCTTAATTGTGTGGTTGAATCCGTGCGCGACCACAGTCTTCAGTATATGTTCTAGTTTTTTCACTGTATTCGAAACATCAGCCTTAGTAATGGAGAGATGTGTTTTCCTTGACCATCATACTCCAATACGAAACGCTTGATTTCATCTGCTGGCTTATAAACCCGCAAGTAAATAGTATCCTCCCCCTACTGCTCTCAGATTTTGAGCAGCTATCTCTATTATGCACAATGGACAGAGTTTTTGATCCACACCTTTGTCCTCGAAAGAATGATAGAGTATCAGTGGGATGTTCATTTGGTCCTCTTTCAGCTTATTTTTGTGAGGGATATTGGACGCGATACTTTCAGCCTCGTAGGCGAACAACTCCCACTTAACAGATGCTATGTTGATGATATTCCTATAACCTTCAAATAAGCTACAACTGCTATGCAGGAGTCGATTTGCTCTTTTAACTGGGCCGATTCACTTCGGAGAGTAAAATCAAGCATGGGTTTCACTTTCCTGATGTGGCATTAACTAGGAAATCAGTCGATATTCTCCAGAAATGGATAAACTGAAGGTCGATGTTGTCAACCCAGTACACGGACTCACACAGTTTCATGGATGTATAATACAAATGCACGTGATCAAGTGTCTGTCTAAACATTTATACGGGTGACACATGATGTATAATACAAATGCACGTGATCAAGCGTCTGTCTAAACATTTATACGGGTGACACAAATGAAGACAAACTAGTTTCCATTTCACGGACTCTAGAATAAAAAAAGCCCTAATAGAGTCCTACAAAGATGTCTTAGACAATCCAGTACAAAATGAAGAAGCGGGATTCCATGACTGCCAGCTTGCTTCAGACTAACTGTCACACGCAGCCTAGTTTTTGGAACAATAACACAAACTGTGAACGTTTCTCTAAACATAGCATTTTGTGCCATATGGCCTAATATTTACCTCAGTGCACAAAACCAACGTCGGATAAGGTCGGATAAGGTACAGATTCACAACGTTTCTTCTGTTATCAGCTCTTTTGGTTACGAATGTTGTGCAAACTATCTGGACCGTATTAATCGAAACCGGTCTGGTAGAATGGCTTAGCATTTGCCAATTTGTAGCTATTTCCGCATAATCAGAGAGAGGCCAACAAGGATCGCGGTTTATTTAGTGGATTCGAATCACCTTGTCTACCCGTCCGAATCGTTCAGGTAATTTATCTAGTGTCAGCCGGTCACTCTGAGGTTATCCGCGAGGGCCTACTGCAGCGGTTGAGGTGACTGCCAATAAATTACGCCAGATCTCTTGAGTCATCGAAAAAATCACTTGCAAGCACCACTGTTGTCTTGAAAACCAGTCAGTACTTTCCGTCTATTTCCAAGTAACTGACTAACTAAACACGTATTTCGACATATTTAAATAGCAAGTTTTCACCCCATGTATCAAAATTTACTCATGTTTGAAGCTGTGTTTGCCAGCTGCTATTGTATGGAAAAAATGTTCGCAAAACACGGGAAAATGAACGTTTCCTGAACACTCCACCTAGTCAGTAGTCATCAGCCTTGTGAGTAGTTTCCTTTGTGAAAATATACTGCGTTATCTCGAATATCGTACCAGCTGAAACATGAGGCGGTCTGAGTGCAGCACATTTAGTTGAAGAACACTATAAACGAGAGATTCACTCGAGTCTTCCGTGAAAACCAAAGTGATTTGCAAATGAGTGTGTTTGTCGTAGACTGGATGCTCCTTCTCCGTGTCCAGTGGAGCCCGGAAATTCATGTTAGGTCTGGTCTTTCAAGAAATGCGTTCAGACAAGAACTGGCTAAAGGTGAACCTGTACCATGCTCTTAAGCAGTGCAACTATTCGTATGTATTGAGATTAGCCGTTCCTGCCATTCGTCTGTTCGACTACAAAGTAAAGAGACACGTCCTATATCAGCAACTGGTAGGTGTGGAAAACTAGCGCAACCTCGAAAAAAGCAAGATAACAGCGAATAGTGTTCTCCGTATATTCCGTGGAATATGGTTTCCTTAGCCTTCAAGAATTCATTTATTCTGATTATGCACCCTCGTTTAAATAGTACAAATTAAGAAACGCATTGTCAAACAATCTTTTCGTGTGCATTATTTAAATTTGTGTCTTTTTTCAGAAGTTTTTAAATCCCCGTCAATCCTACATTGATTTTGCTCATGATTACAACCAACCATGAACAAAGCACACCGACGATAACCTAATTACCTAATTAAGTTGCACGCTTTGTAATAAAGCGGTGAACAGTAGAACTGAATGAAGCAGGATCAGAACACACAATTTCCAAACGGCTAGAAAAGTATCACACGTAAGTTGTTCACTTTTTTGTACATTTTTGTTGACACCTTGTCTTTACCACTTAAGGTGAAATCGTCAATGAACAAGCGCTTAATAAGGCGTTATATTTCAACAGTGTACCCTTGTTCAGAGGCTAAATAGTATTGAGACCAAGCGTATATAATGTCAACTGTTCAAAAGACCTATAATTTCACCGATTTGTTATAGAGACAGCTGATCATATAATAAAGTCTGAGACAAGCAGACAGCTGAAACAAGCGGTGTTGGTATTGATTAAAAATCGAAAGTGCAACGAAGGTAACCCATGATTACATTTGAGTTGATGCTAATATATTGAAAGGAACGCTTCACTCAGCCAGGGCTCTTATAGCTGGCTTTATCAAGAAGCTCTAGCTTGGAGGCAGAAGCTTATGTATTCTGTTGCTCTAAAAGACCTAAAGATAACCTTTTGCATCTTTTACATAATGGGACAAGATGTGTACACAGTTTTCAGGACAGGGCAGGCAGCCAGTTCGTAGGCGTCCATACAGAATTTTGGACCGGAAACGTCGGCATGACAGTTCGCGATGTTAAACATTACGCTACATGCGTCTCTTTAATCCTGTATGACACTTGGGCGTAGTGAGACACTTTTTCCCCGAAACTGATTGCTCCTTTCGAAGCCACCTGGTTTCTATGCGTTTTGCAATAAAGTTTCCCAGATTTTCCGAAGTTAAATAATTTCCCCAAGGATCATCCTTATCAGAACACTGGTCAGTGTAGGATCATTTCAGTTTGGAAGTACCGCATCAACCCCATAAACGATTTTTTGTACGACTCTGTTCTGTATTCTTTAATGCACTGGTTTAAGGAGGCCCGCTGAAAATGGGAATGCCTAAATAAATCTTGATTTTATCACACGTGCACAAGAAATGTGCAGCCTTTTGAATCCGCGCATAACACAATTGAACCCATTTATGGTTAGGATGCACAAGTGCACTAGAAATGCGCAACCTTTTGAATCCGCGCATAACAAAATTGAACCCATTTATGGTTAGGATGCACAAACACCATACTATTACCTTATGTGTGTCAGTAGTTGTTACACTAAGAGGTGAGAGAGATTACGTCAAACATAGTTCTGTTTATAGGAAGAAGACCACGGTTGTCATGGCAAGTTTGACCAACAACGGTATGAAAAGTCCTCTTGACTGTCCGAACCATGCGTGTTTCTCTAGAAGTAAAAAGTACAACCATCCACATTGCCTTTGTCATCCAGCGTATTCAATCCATACAGACTTATTTTAACGAAATGCCTTTACGGAATAAAGTACGCACAGCTGAACGTTGCCATGAAGACGTGATCGGATACGACTCAGTAATACCAGTATTTTCCACTGTAAAAAGATATTTATGAGCCAAGACATGTTTCTACACCTAATTTCCTGAAATTTTGAGCCTTGCTTGTGATACCCTTACTAAGAACCAAAATTTTTAAGACGATCAAAATACAGCCTAGACAAATCAGGTTTAAAGTGCAAAATCCCTAATTTCAAAAAAACAGAATTTCAGAAGCAAAGTAAACTGCAAAGCTCAAAAACTACTGACATAAAGATCAGTAAGTTGGCGCAAAGTTTACCCACAAAACTTAATTAACTTGGCAACACATAGGGGAATCCAGAATCTTTTCGTTGATTTAGGGTAGTTTACTTTTTTAACAATTGATCAGGTGAGTAATCTGTAGCATCAGGATATTTTTTAGAAATTTTTTGATGACAATTTATTTCGACTTTTGCCTTTACGTACATTTTGGTCACCACTTAATTAGAATTTCTTAAGCCGATACTACTGATCGGTGTGATGAGCCTGGTATAGTTTAAGACAGTATTAACCATTTTGATCACTGCGCTAATCAAAAGATGATTAACAGCGGCGATAAAGTCTCGCGGAAGAAGAACTCCCATGTGCAAAGTTTGTTAGGGGAGACTTGACAGTGAGTCCACGTCAGGTTCAATGTGAGCTGCATGCCTACCTGCAGCTAGTTTGAAGGATAAAACCTTCCAATTATACAACATATTTCTAGAAACCTGTTCCTTGTATCTTACCACATTTATGCCTTGAGTTTACTTTATAGAAACCTATTGATTGCATCTTGCTTTTCAGACACACACTCGCAAAACGTTTGGGAGAGAGATGCTCCATAATTTGTCATACTTTCATTTTGTCAAGTTGGAGTTATTGGTTAATTGGTTCTACCTTAGTTAACTTCGAAAGACCAAGTTTTTGAAGATTGGTTTTCAAGTGTCCATTTGCGTAAGGCAAGCAGACAGAGAGCTTTATGGTAACTCTTTCTTAAATTTTAAACAATTTCACATTATCTGTTTTGACAAGATCAATTGAATAAATCAAATGAAATAAGTCGGTCGTGGAAGTATCCGAAAAAACTGTGCTGACACATTTGTTTTGCGACCATAACAATGAGATCAGTTCTGACCTACAGCCCTGCTTTTCCAACTAGGCGGCTGACTCGTTGGGTGTATTCCGTCGATTTTGCGGCTTTCCACAACCGCGGCTTAGCCACGTCAATCTAAACTAATGGAGGAACGTTTTAGGGTCTTCGTACTAACGGCTCACCGTTGTTTTTACTCGTGGCTCATAAACTCCGAAGTCGACCTAGTCGGATTTGAAGCATCTCCGTAAGCAAGGTTTAAAACCGTTCACTGTGTTAGTTTGACATCAAAATCTCCGTCTGTTTGAGTTCCATAAATCACCTCGTGTGTACAGAAAAAACTGAAGCGCGCTCTAGGACCCATCTACACGCCGCCACCCCAGCGGCTATGTGCACATATTTTGCCATTTGTGAATTATTTTTATGTGGCTCACCGTACACTAATTGCCTGTTTCAGGAATTCAGCTAACAATTATCATCAAAATGCTTTCAGACTGAGATTTTATTCTCCGTACTGTTTTGTTCGAAGAAATCATAGAAATTAAGTGTTGCAAAATGCTCGGAATATTGTAAAAGAGGTAATTGTCATTATAAATTTGTTTAGCGAGCAGTCCGGACTATGAAAATGGCAGTGCGGTGAGGAAATACCGTTACGATACAATCAAGGCGACCTTGATTGCGTTCGCGATCGTTTTGTTCCTTCGTGGAAGTGAGTAATCAGAATTACCAGTAACAAAGAAGCATTCATCGTGAGTAGCATGTAAACCTATCTCCTACTGTCCAGTCAGGGTTGCAAAGTAACTCTCTACCCTTGTATAGATTCCACTCTAACTAAGCAGCGATAGGTCCTACGAAATCCAGCCACTGCGAACTCCTGTTACTTTCCTTTGGTCATGCTGGATACACATATCAAACACGATCATCCTCCATAAACTTTCTCCGTGAACTAATATCACTTTTCCAACGCGGCCTCTAAGTGATGTAACACACAAAAATTTGGGCCGCTTCTGTGGGTGGGCAGTGTTGAAAACAGGAAAGTCCTCACTCCTCAGAGAGTACAGCATTGCCGAACCAAGGCTGTAACCTTAAGGTAATGATGGGGCTTCAGTGCTGCAAAGGTCCTGCAGGCTAGACTGGTGGGAACTCAGTTCCTAACGTTTCAAACATGCAGGAGGGCAAATGGGAGCAGCCCGACGAAGAACAACGAGTCTCCGTGCTGCGAGAGGTGATCTGGAGGTACTGTACTCTGCGATGGTAGAATGAAGGCAGTAAGATGTATTCTTCAGGCGACCAGCATATCAATGTTTATGGAAGCAGGAGGAAAGACAGGTTAGAAAACGTAGGCCCGAAAAACAGCACACTCCGAGCACCCAGTAGTCGACCTTAACCACCGGCACATTGTTCGATACGGTGAAATAATTTTAAACTCGAAGTTTCTGGTGCTGATCAAAAGACCCATATTGTGCGCAACCGTATCAAGAGTGAGACAATAGTGCCTTGGTCCCTATGTGCTCTGGCGAGGCCGGACCCCTGCAAACAGGCGGGTCGGACGATTGAATCATTTGTTCCTGGAAGGATCCCTCAGGGAAACCCTTACGACCGCAGCCTTGTGTTTCAGACTTCTGAATCAAAGGCTCGTGTTGGGTAGCTCAATCAAACCCCTTTCTTTGCTCTGGGCAACCAGGAAACAACTTTCGCACTTAAAGATCTCTGTGGAGAAATTTTTGTGTAAACAGCCTCGGAAACTAGTAGTCTTTATCTGACTAAATAATGAATATCTTCAGATAGAAATGCACTTGGAATCTCCTGGAGTGTTTACTAACTAATCTACTCAAATTCAGCAAAGTTTCAGCTTCAGTTTTTTCAACTCACACACTGTGAATCGAAGAGTGATGGTCCAGCTGATACATCTTCGTTCACCAAGGATAAAAGGAATAACGGAACGAGAGTCACGCAGTGGAGGTGGTGACCCATTGACGCTTATCAACGTCGAATGGTTCTGCTTGTCCGGTGTGACAGACATTGAGAGCTATGCACTGAAGGCAATGGCTTTGGTGCAAGACCGCCATTGGCTGCGAGCCACGTGCATATCTGACTCATCCCGCGGTTTCCAGCCCAGAAGACGGCACTTAGCAACGTGGCTAAGTTAACTGGTAAGGGACTTCATGCTTTGTTGTCAGGTCATAGACTGAGCACCACACGATGGTCTCCATCCGACACAAGGCTGGGTGAAGAGGGCTCCACTACACAAGCTCAAGAAGCTACGAGCCTAAACGGCGTAACTGTGAAATGTGACACTCCGATCTATTGAGGTGAGTGAAATTGTTCAAAAACAATCCAACGTACTTCAGCATTACGATGTGGTGATCCCACTAGACAATCGCATTGCGGCTTCCAAGTTTAACAAACAATATACGACCGGTTCACCTCCAAGCATGAGGTTTGAGTTTGATCTCACTCAATCTTACAACAGCATGCTGAACTTTACAAAGCACATCCCAAGCTGTGCAGCAGAATTAGTTAGGTTATCTAAAATGATTTGCATATCCAAAGGATCTGACGAAAGACGAGCAAGATCGTCGGCTCACACAGTCTGACTGAAAGAACGCCCCAGGAGTGTTCCGATCCTCGAGATGTATGGGGCAGGTAAGGAGGATTCAAGTAGTAAATATGTTGAGAATTTAAAAAGAAAGGTCGACATAGGATCTCTGCCTGACCATCGAATGTCGTGAACTCAGAAGAAAATTTGCCGTAGCCACTTATGCAACCAAAAGAGGAGGCACATGAATCCTTCACAGGAGACAGGGATTTAGAAGGGCATCCTTCCTCGCCAGACATTGACACAGTTTTTGATGGTCAGCGCAGTCAGCAGCAAATTTGAGATCGAAAAATACAAGAATTTCCGGTCTCTGAAATATCTGGCGCAGTTCTAAAACTTCCACCACTGTGAAGGTAAGATAGATGCAACCCCGGTCAAGGTAAAACCCAGCGTTTTTCTGCGAATTTGGTCCTCCTGTGTAGGATATCACGAGAGAAAACCTTGCAAGCTACAGCCACTAGGCTAATTCTTGACCGCTTTCTTCAAAATGTTATTGCATGGGAGTCACTATTGATGTGTTCCATTCTACTGGAATTTCTTTCCTTTCCAAAAACTCTCCAGTAGGGTCTTTATCTTAGCCATGACAGACTCGTCGCTTTCTTGGCAGAGTGCAGGGTGCAAACCGTCTGGGCCTCACGTTTCATTGCGCTGAAGCAATGATATTGCACATTGGATTTCCATCAATGATTGCGGAATGATGCCGTCATCTTCCTCGGGTCCAGCTTATACCTCAAGGGGGAGCTAGCTAAAATGCCCATCAAAATGTTCGGCACATTGCTCAAGACGACGTTCCTGGGGAGTAGAATGTGGTTCTATTCTTTTCAGAGATCGTTTGATCCACCAATCTTGGACCAAGTGCTTTGACTTCCTGGAACAGGATGCGATTGTTCTCCGTTGCAAAAGGCTTTCCGTTTTCCAGGCTTTTGCGATCCTTCAGCGTTCTTTCAATCCTTGGGCTCTTTGTTATTTGGTTAGCTTCTTTCGAAATCTGAGACCCCGGACAATAACAACACAATACAATACTTAATCTTGAGACGCCAAACGTATTGATCTGGCCATGAAACCACTAACACACTCATGATGTCTTGATTTGCTCTAATTTGAAAGCCTTTTGTATACTGGCAACACGTTAGGTACATTTTTTTATAAGTCTGAACGTTTAATGTCAGCAGTTCACGCGTATTTAGTAACTACTGGTCATGTGAATGGCGTCAGCTAAGTTTGAGACTGCAGTGTTTGGCGGGGTTCGAGATGTTTAAACATTTGAAGAACGGCTTTACCTAAATGAAGCGCAATTCTAAACTCATTTCAGTGTGATGATATATTGTGTCCGGCGAGTTCATGCAACTTCTGAAATTCCCTAGAGTAACGAAAACATTATCATAAATTCAAACAACCTCAGGCACGAAAATTGTTGGAAACTTAAATTTAAGAGTCCATAGATGTCGGTAAATTGTTGGATACTAAAAAACTGCGATACTCTGACTCTAAATTTTGAATTGAAGTCTTCAAAGGTAGTACTGCTGGAAATATTAGCGACGCGCTTGGCAAGATGTCTTGTTATTGTTTTTTAGACGCACACGGTTTTATCCAGGTTGATTGATAAAGTGTTTGATATAACGGTAACAGGGAAAGAATTCAACTCAGCTCAGCTCAGATGATTTCGGCTTGATTGTTGACAAAAGATATTCAGACAAAAGATTGACGAATGATTAATTAGTGGCACATGGGTCGCAACCAAGAAAGCACTTACTCAGTATCGGTATCACAGGGTCCTCGAGCGTGCTGGTATAAAAATGTGTGGTGCATTTGCGCGCCCAGGTTTTGTGCGTGTGCCATGCTTTTTTTCTGTAATTTTTTGGATATGTATTGATATAGCACAGAACACGAATGTCCCGTTTCCGGAGAAAACGTGACTGAGAGACATCTGTGGAATGGCAAGGCGTTGATTAAACAGACGGTTTACAACTCACCTATCTGAAGTTCTGGAACGTTCACAGCCTTGTATGCTTTGTTGCGAGCGGCGTTTATAGGAGGAACAGGTCCGAGTAGGTGGGTCACTTTGATAAATAAAAGGCCAGCAATGGCACCAAAGACGAGAAAAGTGCCTGAGCGGACTACATTTATTCGCATGCCTTTAAATCACTTCTTCTTGATAAGTCTGACAGGTCAAATTGTCGGCTGTGATATAATAAAATGAAGTAACCGCCGGGTTAAAATTTATTGAGAGCTCGATTAGAAACTTTTGAAACAAACCATGTTCAACTGATGAAAATCTTGAGGAATCGAAATTTTAACTTCACCATTGGTGATAGGACCAAATGCCTCATGTTTGCACAGAGGCAATGAATCATTTTTGATTGGTCCTACTGGGTAAGTTCGGTCACGTTGGAAGGCTGGTTGTCCGATGGGGGAAACTATGCTGTAGCAGCACGGAATAGTGTTTCTCCCGCAACTGCTGGCCTCACAGCCAGACTATTTATTCAGAAGAGAATACTCACAACTCAAACATCTAATGCTACTTTATGAAAACTAATCTCAGTGGCGAACGACGGCGTTGATACAACGAAGATGAACAAAGTGATTCACCAATCGAATGCACTCAGTGCAGTAAATTATGTGTTGGTAAACCAATAGGGCACTATGTATGCAAATGAAAGAATACAATGCGTCCACTATAAGCCATGAATAGCTATCCTTTATTTCCATATATAAGAACGAAGTAAAGCAAAGTACAGCTTGGAAACTTAAAAATCACGGCACGTTGATAAGCGAGATACGGTAAACCACGGTACAGCATGGTACACCATGGAGCATTCGATCAGTTTGCTGGTAGAATTAGGTTTATTGTCTGCAGCACTAATGCAAAGGAGCAAATCTTTAACCGAAATGCGCAACATAAGCTGAAAATGGGAATAACACAATGGCAAACAAGAACCGCCTTTGGGCCAGAACAACAAGAGTCACAGAGATGTCAAAGACGGAACACTCTAAAGCGCATCAACCAATGGAAGAAAGCGAGGGGGATTGAGCAAAGCTTTCACACGGTCACGGACCAGAACGGACTAGACACACCAACAAAACCTGTCATAACAGAAAGTCAGCTCCGAGACAAAAGGATGTGTATTACCACAACAAATCTACTACGAAAAGCACATCTAATCATAAACTGGTACTTCCCGCACCACAACAACACGTTGATGACGTCACATTCGTAGTTGAGGCAGAGTGTGATATCAAATTTCGCGGATTGCCGATAAAGAAACAAAGCCCTGCGAAGCGCGGTTTAAAAAATTCTCCTAAATAAGGTCTGTGACGGGACATAACATTTCGAAAATGTAGAAATAACATATGGTTTGTGGAAGCCTCCTGGCACCACACGTTGATTGACGAAGCAACTTATGAGTGCCAGTGCAACCCTGAAAAAGACGTCAGCATCCTGAAGAAAAAACAAACATGAGAGGAACCACCCCGCTGAAAACACAAACTAGTAAACCAACATCAGAATGGAGCCAATTGTGACCTACTCCCTCATCCACTGTTATTGTCAAACAAACATGATTTCGGTGCATATGTCACACTCAAGCAAGATCGCAACAGTGATAAATCGGTCTTCAAGCCTTCGAAAGGCCAGCCTAATTGACTGAATCTACCAGGTAGTACGAACCGTTCACAGGCGGATGAGCAGACCCAATATGTGTCCCATCACATGCGAACACATCCCTGCAGGGATGGAGTGACCGTTTCTGAATCACTTCACACATATCGCCCAAATCTGAATTCCTACTGAGGCTGCGCATACACTCTCCTACCGCATCCGAAAGCTTCCTGATTCCTGATTTGGCACACAACGTCCCATAGTGCAACGTTTACTACAAAGCAGATCATCGATAGTGCTCGCGATGTGCCATCAGCGTTCAGCGGAAGAGACGCACAACGAAATGATACTTTCCGAAGTCATCGACTACGAAATGCATAGAGGTAGTAGACGGACGTCTCATCAAGATGGTTGTCTTATGCACCGACGATTTGACTTGAGTAGGACCTCGTGGTGAATGGGACACCAGGATTCTTACCAAAGTCAGGCAGATAATTGTTCACATGGAAGTCAACCAGAAAGATTAAGCCAGCCCTCCCGACGACAAAACTGGGCGGACACAAACTAACGGAATCCTACGACAATCTAATCCACTCTCACAATGTCACACCCACACGAGGACAAAGTCTAACGGCGTTTTACCAGGAAGTCAATAAGTATTGATTTCTCACCGGGGCACATTTTGCAAATTTTATGAATAGAATCAATTGCTCCTTAAAATGCCGGTTGCCCGGCACAAGAGCATTAACCCGCATATCCGATTTGCCTTATAACATACGTTTAAAACAACCTGAAACCGCTTGTTATGGCATCGTTTGTGGAAAGGCTTGGAAAACACTAAGGCAGTGGATGAAGTTTTCAACATTCTTCTGAAGTGAAGACGGAATATACCGAACTTTACCCTTGACTTCCAATTAGGACTGAGATATAAAACACGCGACTTGTCTTCTCTCTGCTCACCAATGGTACTCGTCCTTATTCAGAGTAAACATCGCCTCAGTTAGTTGTTGTATAAGAACATTTGCGCTAGTACTCTGTAATCAGATCAAATAACTGAGCCCGGGTAAGCGTGAAAGATCACGGTATAGTTTAGTAGGCAAGCTGAACAGAGATATCACATATGAACCAAGTAGATGGTCCGATTTCGATGTGGTTTGACACTAAAACTTCTTAAAATTTGTT
Organism: Clonorchis sinensis; assembly: GCA_003604175.2. Classification (NCBI taxonomy): domain Eukaryota; kingdom Metazoa; phylum Platyhelminthes; class Trematoda; order Opisthorchiida; family Opisthorchiidae; genus Clonorchis; species Clonorchis sinensis. Next base: position 145,032,161 of record CM030369.1, on the reverse strand, counting down.
TTGTTTTTCCATGTGTCCAGTGTGGTGACCTCTAGGTACGTGGTCACGTAAGCCAGAATACAGCGGTAGTTCTAGGTGATTTCATGATTGTAACAAACTGTCACAGAAACAACAATGAACTGCTAACACGTGACGCATTTTTTGCTCACGTCAGTTGATGATTTGGTATATGCCATTGTATTAACACAAGTCTGGATTCGGTACTGTGTTGTATTTGTTCTACTTGTTAGCTGAGCGTGTGTATGAGGTAAGTGAAGTCAAGATCGAAACACAAATGCAGTCCATGTAAGTGGCCGAGAAAAAATAAGCGGCAATAAACTCGGAAAGCATACAGCGTAATATGGTATCAGCCACTCCCCAAAAGAAACTTCTAAATGAGATGGGGAAGTTTTAACAAGAATATTAGGTGTTTTTGGGGAATTCGGTGGATCGACGACATTACTAGAACAGAACGGATAGGTCCCGTACGGGGATTCGTTTAACAGCAAACGCTGTTTCTTCCAGGTTTATCTCGGATTGGAGATTTTACGTTCTTAAACCTGGCAGGGCCTGTTGACTGTAGAAGTATGTATTTTAAAAAAAACCATAGTATCATGCTATGTAAACCACCACGGAGTGACCCGGCTTCTGCAGGGCCGAATGTTCGGTGCACAATTATCACGTCTCCTCCATTGGTGACTAAACGTTTATAAGTTTACTACTACGCTCGGCAAACCAGCATCCGCCAGATGGAAACCAGCCATAAGCTATTTGGTATTCTATGATAAGTAACCACCACTGTGGCCAACAGGAGTTTTTGGTGCATATTTTGCAGTTCTGCTGGATCACGCATGACGCCAGATGTGCTCGTCATAATCGGGCTGCAAGGGAACTCGCAAAACGCCTCCGTCGCCTGGGATACACCGTCTTTGAGGAGTTGAGAGCACCTACTTCGACGTCCCTCATCAAGCCGTTCGGGAGCGTCGAGCGACTTTAATAGACGTCAGCATAGTCTCGGATGGGCGCGGAGTGACTGTGTGGAATAATAAAAAGCAGAAGTATGGTGGTGATGAATTTTCGCTCGCCATAATCTCAGCCCTACGGGCAATTGGTTGTGATGTCGACTTTTTGATCCACCAACCGATGATCATCTCTTATCGAGGGATCTGCTTTCCTCAATCCGCCAAAGCTGTTATTGGACTGGGACTTTCTAAAGTCACAGTCAGTGACTTGTGTTTGCTCGCCATTGTGGGTTCTCTGCGGACGTACGACACTTTTATGCGTGGCACATGGCGTTGAATGTATATTCTTGCCATTGAATCTCACACCGGACCCAGTATGACAGACACTTTGTGCCTGATGTGCGAGTCTTGACTGTGCTAGCGCTTACCGCGCCTTGAAGATCATTCAGCATTGTTTGTCCTTTCTTCGGTTGTTAGACTTTACACGCATGTTTCCATACCAAAATTCTTACATACGTTGGGATCCATCCTATCTGACTAGAACTGTTGGTGGCATGACATGAGATATTTCTCTCTTTTATCTCATTTTCCTGTAACCCTTTCAAATTCATCGCTTGCATTCACTTTTTATGTCTGTGACCATGCTCTTCAAAAATGAACATTTAACCATCACTAACAGAAAGCATATCGAAACCTTCGTTTTTTCTGGTATTGTACGAGTATCTACATTGCTTGATTAGGCTTCAAGCAGCTTGAAATCCACTTGTACGTAGCTTAACCTCACCCTTAAAAAGCAAGTTTTTATTTTTTGCTCAAAGATGGCCGGGTTTAGGCCCGTTTTCGTGAATTACACCACTTCTCACAGAAGGCGAAGACTAACACTCGAGGTCATTAGTTATTTCTTCTGGCGTGGAACGAATACCAAGTACCGTCCTGTGGAAGAAGAGTTCCAAAACTTTGAGTTAACCGCGTAGAATTTGCGGGCAAAAAGCAATCTTATGGCCTTTTTTTACTAACATCATCTTGATGGTTTTTTATCCGCTTTTGAATTCCTATTATGGTTTTCTGTCTACAGTGGGCTTTCTCAGGCTTCCCTCCAGTGGTCTTCTTAACGTTGCGATTCTTTGCACCACCCTCTTCTTCGATCGCATTATAACTGAAGTATGTTTTGGCCAAAGTCACGGAGGAAAATATGTTAGTTACTGATATCGCTGTTTTCAAAGATAAAATTCCACCTAGACGACTAGTTTGTTCACTTTTCCTCAATAAATTTTTTTTTAAAATGATTTGATAACGGATAGGTACATTGGGAAATGTTAATTCTTGCGATCTTCTGCTGGCAGTAGTTTGCGGTCAACTACGTCCTGTTCCTTATAGGCCACCCATCTTGTTTTCCTAAAGTATATTGGCTCGGCATTTGTCACGTGGTGAAATAATTTGAGGTCAAAAGCTTTGACAATCCTTAGGGTTTCTCTCCTAAACACAAATAATTCCAACCAATTATCACAGACATAATCTAGCAACAGCAACCTATGAATCACCAAGAAATTCTAGCAGCAGAAACTGAGGCGTGGCGCATTGCAACTTGATGCAGATGATCGTACTGATTTGAGCAGTTTTTTTACTCTAGAGTAGTGATCTGTCTAATGAGTGCTGTGGCGGAACCTGAGAACATCCTTGTAAGTCCGCTTCTCCAAAAGTCTCTAATTCATACCCGTCTGGTCTGCTTGCATGCTTGTGCATGAAGTTGTTATTCAGAATCAATAAAGTAAATTAAGTCTCATTTGGAATGACATGAAAAACGGTTTTCATCAGATAAATACACAGAGGATCTGTCCAAACAAAGGGGACCATATTCAGTAGCATGTTGTGAGTCAGATCTCCGCCTTTCACCTTAATCCGGATTGCAATTCTTGTGGAATAAAAACACTTTGATATGAGGTGGAGAAAAATTGTACTACGATATCAATCGTCTTCTTCTCTCTGCAATAGTTGATAAGGTGTTTCAGATAATTCACACAATATTGTAAATCCAGTGATCTTCTGATTGATAGCCGTCTATGTATTTTTTTAAGCTCAGAGAGGCAAATCAAACAGTTCTGAATGAACTGAAACGGCGTTGTACATGAGAACGTTTTAGCACTCAAGAGCACGGTAACCGGTTGCTTCTGTTTGATTAAAACCTGATCCTGCTCTTTTTACCGGTTTTAGAGTTAACCGTGATCCATCTAAAAGCTTAATGAAAGCTCAGGAGCAAACCTGGAACATCACAATTTTTACCATTCAGCCTAGCTCAGATTCTTTGCTTGTCGCCGATTCACTCACCAGGAAGGTTTCCAAACCTGTCTGGACAACATTCAGAGTTGCATTACGTTCAGTTCCAGGTGATCGCAATTCACATGCACCATTGGATACTCATACGTTCAGTGAGACTTTTATCTCCCTATATAGTGTACGCAAATACCTGACTTTAATGAGAACGTGTCCACTAATTTCACTGAAATGTCGAAGGAGATTGTTTCAGACATTTTGGTAGTAAAAAGTGAGGGTTTGTGTTCTAGTAAGGCGCGGATCAACTCACAACCTTTGACGAAAACTCGGGCAACAAATTCACAAGAAATGAAAGTTGATCAAAACGTAATTCTCAAAAATTACATGTGACAAAGATTCCAAGCTTAGCGCGCCAAGAGATAATTCTGAAGAATGTTGTGTGGACAGTCGTCTTGCCGACATGTTTCTAAACTATGCACAATTTTCGTCAAGCAACAAGGCCATTTGTAGGAAAAAGACCGAAACAAGCATCCTGGTACTTCGGAAAAATGCACATAAGGAGGACTGAGGGTTAGTGAAGATTTTAAATCTCAGTTCTTGCGTTACAAGGATAGCCTACTTCTTCACCTTAAGGGGGAATGCTCCAGGAAACGCACGAGTTCTGGTAGTGCTTGGAGTCAACAGTTTGATTCACATTAGTTCAGGCAGCCAGGTAAAACCATTCAGATTGGCACTGGCTGGTTATATTTTCCCCGAAACTAGACGAAAATAAGCTACGTCAACTAACATTACACATAATTTCATTTAGAACGCATCAAAGCCTCAGGCTTTAATTAGGTAAACAAAAACAACGAAGTATTACGCGAAACTTACAGATAATTAGTCACTAAATGGACCATAAAGTGGCAGTTACAGCCGCAAACTGACTCTCAAACAGTTTGTCGGTAACTAAGGCGAAATGTTAATCATTCACATATCTCAATCTTGGATTCATTTTACGCCGTGATTGGTTGGTTCACCCACAAGTTATTGTGGGCTCTCCGATTGGCTGTTAGATTGTAAAGCTCACGCAATATACCTAGGGCTGCGGTTGCAGCTGATTTGTCAACCGGAGAGCGCAAAACTACAATCTGTTCTGGCAAATGGAAATAGCTTGAAATCGCTGCTGAAAACAGCATCAGAGGCCAGTTAGTAAACCAAAGCCTACTAGGCGCCTTCCAACTCTTTTAAAATGCCTCCTGTCATTACGAATGGATTTTAGAACGCCGTACCTTAGGTCTTGCACGAAGATGTTTGCGCTCAGCCTTAAAAATTCGATTCACCAAATAAACTCAACAGCAAACATCGGCAGGTAAAAAGTCTTCTGCAGATTATTGTGAGTTATTCTATATGTTTGGCGAGTACATTACTAACTACTAAATTGAGCTATGCGCAAATCTACTGAAACACAATATTCTCTCAGATCTGTCAGATGACCGTCAAACGACGCAATAAGCCGCCTTCATCTGTAGTACATGCTTTTACTTCCTTAGTATGACACACAGTAGGGGCTTGCGAGAGAAACGGAAAACTATGGTTACGCGAAATAGTTAAAATGAGATAGTCCCCTCTGACTCCCATATGAGTGGTCTTCCTAAGCCATACCAGGCACGTATAAGAAACAGGAAGGTTTCCTTGAGTTAATATACGACATTTAGAAGTTTCATTGTCTTCGAGTAACCGAAACTCATGAAGCCACGTCAGTGAACTGCGGTGGAAAACCCAAAATCACGAGGAATGCCACAATATATGTGGATTCAAATGCACACCAGAATTTTGCTTGATTGTGAGAAACAGAAGGAAACCAGACAAGTCTTCTCCACATGAATCGATGGGTGGCGGACTTATGTAGGAAGTTTACACTGTGTCAGTCCACGTGTACTATGACTTTTGTGGCCACATATACGGAATCCCCATGAAAATCTTCCGTCTGAGAATTAAAAGCACATCACGTGATAATTTAACCCCAGGTTTTCCATCCCATCCTCGAATAGATATTCATGAAAGTGCAAATTATTATCGTGAATCAACCGGAAAATATATACTCAAGCCTTCAATACATATAAAGCAACCCATACACCACTTTTTTGCTTTATCGCTCATATTACAATGAGCAGCAGTTAACAGTGAGTTTAGTATTTCACTTTGTGATCAGCGCTTGACTAAGATCATTGTTGACAGAATAATTTCAACATCCGTGAATTTTTGAATGCTGGACCTACTGGTTACTACCTGCGTGATACTTGGAAGTGTAGGTCTCGGCTTTAGTAGTACGGTGTTACAATGAAGTAAACAGATTTCAAAGTAAATGATGGATGGTTTCGCCCCTATTTTGAGGGCTCATCAGGTAGGGCAGTGTGCAGCCCATTCATTTGAGGAATATCATAAAACGAGAGATTCATTTGAGTCTCGCGTGAAGACAATTGATATGCAATTCAGTGTGTCTGCTGAGATCCGTCCAGTTTGGGTCCAAGTAAGACATAAGGTTGAAGGAAACTCGCGGACTGCTCCTACCTGATGAGCCCCGAGAAGGGCGAAACAGGTCGTGGACCGTTAAAGAATTTTCAACAGCCTTTTAAGTAGTTTCTTTTATGAAAAATAATGTGATATCTTGAGTATCGTACCAAGTGAAACGTGGGGCGGCCTTTATGTATCACAATCAGTTAAAGAATATCATAAACGGGAGATTCCTTCAGGTCTGCCGTAAAAATTCACTTGATATGTAAATGAGTGCATTTGTCTTATAGTAATCATGGTCATGCAATTGATGTCATGGTTAATTTTTTGTCGCCATTTTAGGTGTCCCGGTTATTATTTAAGGGTTGTTAATTGCCTGTCTATTGGGTTCAAACTAGCATCAAGGGCATGTAATTCATCATAAGCATGTCTATGCAACACCTAACTGTGAGTTAACCACTGCGTACGAGCATTTGTGGGCCATACAGGCCAATCCGCTTGGAAGAGCAGCCAACACTTATTAGAATTACTATTAGTATGAAGCCAGAATCTTCAGTAGACATTTGAGCGAGCTCCGATAAGCATATTAGTCCTAACGATGGCTGAAAATCTGGCTGTCCTAGGAAGCTCTTGAAAAAATCCGCAAGCTCTTCATAGTTTTCCAAGCAATAACTCTCTAGTGGTAGGGAATACAATGAAACAATCAAGAAAGCACGACTATGTTTCATGTAGCCTATGAGCTCAGATGTGATAGACGAGTTTTTCCAAGTGCGTAGCGATCCAATATCTGGGTCTTACTGCACTTTTAGCTTAAAGGGATGCGGTGATGCCACAACTTCCACACAACTCCTCAGCTTATTCGATGTTCTGGGTATTTTGTGGGAAAATTGCTTTGACGAATAGAATGTATTACGGAACTATGTATGGAACCAAGTCCTGCAAAGGTGGCTACTTAACAGGAACAAGGAAGCAAACAGCCAATGAAATGAGTACGTTTATCACCATATCGCAGTCGTTCAGTTATTGATGTATAAACAATATACGCCTGTAGTGTACCGAAATTGCCCAATCAGAAAGTTTCCTTCACCTCCTGGTGGAGTTTGAGTCACTGAAATTACATTCCTGCAATGGTATTATATGCCTTGTCGGATTATTATACGTTAGATAAAAGCCACTTTTTCGTCAGCCATAAGAAGTGAAAAAGAGTGAAAAATATTTGCAAAAAAATTTAGGAGAGGGCGGGAAATAAGATTTTTTTGTCAGACTGAATCTAGACTTTCCTATTATAATAAATAAGTGATATATTATGAACATTATAAAAACACTTCAGTTAGTTATCTACTTGAAGAATAAAAACTCTGAACACCGTTACTGAATTAATTAATTAATTAATTAATTAATTACTGAATTTTCCTTTCGATAACCATCCGAATTATGACTTTTTTCTGATGACATTTTATCTCCCATTGGGTGTCGCATTTTCTGGAAAGAACGGCTGCGGAAGCCGCCGCAACATTATAGTCGTTTTTCAAGAGATACTAAGAACAGCAAATAGTTATTTCATTTTGAACGAATTACCTGATCTAGATAAACTACTGTGGCCACATATTTTAACATCATCTCACGCCTAAACCAACCTGGTCTGGATGTTCACCAGAACAGCTGTTCGAATGCACCATTTAATATGAACAAAACCTCGCGGATATACAGCGGATATGTTTAAGGACGCGCAACCTTAGTCTTGTTCTCTTATATAGTAAATGGTTACATTGGTTATATTTTGTTCCTAATGCTCAGTTCACTTCAGGCAACCGGCAGTAACCCATAAATTTTTTGCAATACCTATTCACAAACTTGTAGACTATGGTAACGGACAAAACCATGAATAAGTTGTAGGTGTTTGCAGGGTTCGTAGAATTCACGTCCACACCACTCTGGTTTGAATAATACCTTGGTGTGGACTCACCAGAACAATTTCTTTAGGATAGGGGGAGAGCTGCTCAAACGAAAGTGATCTGAACGAGAACCACGAATCATCCAGAATAACATAACTCCACCTGTAAAAAATCATGGCTTCCGTAAATTTCAGTCCTATTCTTCTAGCCGGCTATTGCCTGTGGGTAACTGATCATTGAAACTGAGATCGTTACAATCTGCTCCGTCGTGCAGTCCAGCGAGCCCTTCTTTTTGAAATTTGGGCACACGGATATACGTTACTGATAGCATACATCTGAAGCTTGTGCCTAAAGGACTGCAAATTTCCAAAATGTTCTGAGATGAATAATGTAGAATGCAACAAATGACAAGGTCCACCAAGGATCCACAAACATTCGCAACCTTCGTTCAGGATCCGAACTCCATACTTACCCAAATATCTCTGCTGTATGTCGACGTTAGTTAAACAAAGAGGACAATAATTGCGCTGTTTAGGTAGATATTGCTGGGGCCTATAACCGTTCAGTGACGGATGGCATCATTTTAAATAGTTCCGAATTCAGTCTGTTCTTGTTACGCAACCGTCGAACTTGGGGACTCTCAAAGACACCGTTTGACAAATTAAACTTCAGGATTTTACGCAGATGCCAGAATAAGCATTTTAGTTCGCCAAGGATCCCGCTTAATTGTGCTTTGTCTCCGAGCATTTAGGAACTTTGTGCGAGCAGGTGTTCCTCTGCTTGCAACCTGATGGATATGTCGTTACAGTGAGTAGGCAATCGAAAGTGAAATCCGCAATTAGGTGCAAACCAAAGGAGCTGAAGCTCCCTATTCCAGTCTCCTACCAAAATCAATGGCTCCAAGTAACCTGATCCTTCTCCAACAACCCCCGATTTAACCAACACACTTATTCCGCCAGATTTCGGCGCTTCTGTACAACCCCCCAGAACCGAGTGTTTCACCCAAGTATTGGTTAATATTCCAGTGCGTTACACAGCCGATTTGGCCTCCATTGTGATCCAGGTTAGTAGCCTGGAATACCTTACCTCGTCTGAAAGTTAGGTGTCATACTTGTCGCTTTTGAAAAACGAAATGATGCACGTTTCAAACACGTACGTCATCATTTGTAAGACAAGATTGGCGTTAACGTTGTCTTTGATATGATCCTTTCACCCGATTTTCATGCCTTACTATGAAGGTCCTGTGCGGAATTCAGGCATATGTTTTTGTATCTGCTTACTCCATCAGATAACCAGGCTGGTCAGCCTGTTCCTTGGAAATTCAAGCTGCCCTCTGAGGAGCGCTACATTACTTCATGCTTGCAACCTGATGCTGACGCCGAATTAATTATCCAAACCCACGTCCTTAGCTCGACTGGCCTAGTAGACAAAATCTGGCCCTAAAACAAAAAAGTTTAAGTCGGCATAATCCTTGTTAATGCTGTAACAGACTAATGTCAATGGAGAACACTCATATGGTTGCTAAAAACTCTGATAAGCTAAAGAACGGTGCCACCATCCTTGACGGTCATCCGGTAGGTGCAGTCTTCGCATTCTCACTTAAACCCAAACACAAACTGTGACATACACTCACTTGCAAACTAAGTTGGTTTTCATTCGGGATTTTTCCGTAAGTAAAGCCATTCCACGCTAAAATGTAGAAAGCACTGTACGGCTGTTTCATCGTTACTGGAAATCATCGGCACTATGCTTCTCAAGAAACTCCAGGATGTTTCCAAAGTGCGACCTTCCGACTGGTAGTCTGAACACTTAAAGTTTTTGGCCAGCTAATCAGAATTGCGATACACCCGCTCTTACACAGGATAATCACACTGCTGACCAGCCGTTGGCTGCCGAATGGTTAAATAGTCACACTACTAATCGAGGAGTCCCGCGGTCGAGATTGTCTTGAGTTTCGTGAGACGCGCACTGCTGATGATTTCCAATAAGGAAGAAACAGCTTTACAACGCCTCTTGGCCTCTCAGCATAGAATGGTTTCATTTACAGGGCGAAATCTATATTGGGAACATGAGTTGGTTTTGTGCAGCAAATCCAGCTGAAGGTAGTTCAGCTGAATCTGCAGTTACAGCCAGTTTGAAGCGTAGATGAGTGTATTTCCCAAGTTGTGAAATTTATCACAAAAAATAAGGTTTATATCTGATCCCTGCTTATGTGGAAGTGAGAAATGAGCTGAAGTCTGCAGACGGAATCTGTGGAGATGCTTAGATGCCCACAGCCTGACAACTTTTTAATTTGTTACGGATCATGCGGATGAGATAAATTGTGACTTTTGTTCAATGCTGAATAACATGAATCACGCTCCAAGATGAGTTATTGAACTCAAGCTTTTCAGATCACACTTGCCACATAATGCTCACTTTCTTCCGTTTTTATTTTAACACATATTGCTTGGATAGATGTGACGAGATCTTCACTTTACATGGTAGTCTGCCAATCACAGTTACAAAATGCACGTGACATTGTCGTTCGTCTTGTGTGGGTCGAATGTAGCCTAGCAACACGTAACAAAAGCTCCAATGAATGGTTGGTGTAGGCTATCACGGATGATGACCCAAAATAGGACTTCTCACCCTTGAAAATTTCGTAAGGTACATCGTTATCGATTAAAAAGCCTAATAATGACCTCACCGAACTAAATCGGAGCTGAATTTCCGAAGCAATAGAGAGGGTAAACGACGGACAAAGCACGAGAGAACAGTGCGCTTGGCAACAAGACTTTCTTGCTTGTCTGTGACCGATTTAGCTGGTCCTTCACCTTGGTGCTATTGAAATCATGGGAAGAAGGCACACCCAAATCGCCTGTCATTCACTCGACTGGTTCAAAAAAAAACCAGGAAACGATTATTCAGTCAAAGGATTAGCTAGTTTTAGAACGTGACCTCTTGCTTTTGTTTCTGTAATGCCAACTGTTTAACAATCTCTTGGGCAAAAATGGCACAGTAGTTTTTTAAATAGGTTTTAGAGAAATATCATCAGGGAAAGTTGCTTGGGCGAAATACAACTTGGTGAATTGGTAGAGGCATAGTTCAACGCATCAAAAGCAAACATAGTCCACCTCCTGTACTCCAGCCGGAATGCCAAGTTCATTATTATTCAGGGATGACCCCCTAAATTCTCTAAGTTGCGAAGCAGAATCTGCCTGTCTGAAGTAGAACCAACCGCAGAATTAGCCCAGTTTTTTGGACGCGACGCCATGTCACCCTTTTTGATTACCTTGTTACCAACACTGGTGCACCTGTGCAGTCAAATGGTAAGATATTGGAGGCACTAGTTTTAGTGTTGCTGAAAACTCTTCGACAGACCCCGGCCGGTTTCACCCTTCTTAGGCCTCGTCATGTAAGCGCAGTCCCCGAGTTCCAGTCAATCTTGTGTTGTACTCGAACATAAACTGGATTAAATTGAGCCTTCTATCAAAACCAAATTTGTGTGTATCAACGAGATTATAAGGTATATTCTGTACAGATTCTGTCAAACAGATAAACTGAGCTGCTTATTCACTTACCTATCATAGGTTGAGTTGCACAACAAAGGTTAATTCTGCTTTCTGGAATGAGATCGATTTCAGTGTATTCTGTTGTCGGAATAGTCCTATGCAATGTCCTTTGGAATAGTTGAAGGGCAGAAAATTATTTTAAAGATTCTTCAGATTGATTAGAATCACATGCGGTGCGCGTCTCACGAGTTCTTAAAATAACCCAAACCTGCTACTTTTGTTAAAAGCTGACTGATTAGTGATGTAGTTACTCTATACTGAGACAACATATGACGCCTCTCAACCATAAATTATTTAGACAATGTAGCGTGGTTCACTGAGTGACGAGTTACCAGACAGGCTTATATGATTTACAGAATATTTTACAATGCGGAAACTTCGCAGTAAGTACACCCATGGCTAGGGCTCACGTGAGCAACGTAGCAAATAATCCACTCTACTGACATCTTTGAAGATTTCAAGAGGATTTGTATATCTGTATTTACCCACTGATCATCGGATTGCGTTTAAAGAGATTCTATTCTGTAGGTAAAAGGGACCGAAGGATTTCCTGCACTTATTTCGCCCATAGACTGGAGCATTATGACTACCAGAGCTTCTCACGTTACAACCAAACTGTCTAATCTATTGAATTTCTTGGTGAAACTCCGAAAATAGGCCACTAACTTGGAAATTCCAAAGCAATGTTTCCCAGCGGACACGATTAGATATATTACGAAGAAAGGTGGACTGATTTTTTTCGACTATCTTGGGAGGGACGGCAGCATAACCATGAACCTACTTTAGTAGAGTAGTAAAAACTTCCTTATATTTTCTACACAGAGTTTTCTTAAGAATGGTTTTCATAACAGAATTCCTTTTGTTTTTCCTACAGAAAAACGAAGCCAGTCTTGTTTTAGTGGTATTGGAAACAATAAATTCGTCTGAGCTGCCAACATTATGGCAAAATATTAGCGTCACTCCTCGTTGTGGTTTGGTTTTTGTGAGGGCTGTTTCTTACCAGACAATTAAACGCAGTCGATAAAGAGATATATAATGATTATCCGAAATCAACAGTAAGACATGGTTGCGTCAAAAGAACTCCGTAACGATCAGTGAAAACGTGGGCGTGACGCATGCTGCATACAACCAGTGCTCAGGGTGTGTGAAATTTATTTTCCGGTAGACTGGTACTGAAATTAGGAAGGCAATTGTCGACTTGTTGCACACGTACCGTCTCCGTTACCAGCAAGGTTAACAAGAGAATTTTGAGCCATTCTTCACTTAAGCCGGCGTTCGTGAATGTGAATCAATATAAGAACGTGACTATAGAGGAGAATGTTGATAGCTCAGGTAGTATAGATGGTCGTTGGCTTGTTCGCTGAGCTGGGCAATTTGATTGCAAACGTTTCATCACCAATCGAGGTGACATCATCAGTGCGTTGGTAGGGAGCGTAGTGGAGCGTAGCGATGGGTTGGTTGTTGTGCGTTGAGTAGTGTTGTGACTTCTACAACAGTACGCGAAACCATTTTTCGCAGTTGTCCTGAGTGCCATGATGTTATGATAGTTGTTTTTTATATCAGGCATAAGTGTTCAACTTGAAGGGAAACACAGAAAAATATATAGGCCTCTTTTGGACGTTCCAGACATGAAATTCATCACTTTTTAAAGCAGAAGCCGCTGAAACGTTGTTTTCAATAACTAAAACATAGCCATTTGTCACAGTAAACCACTCGAAGATGGGGACAAGTGCTTGGAATACAGAATCACTTGTAATGTTAATTTTATATTTTAATAAGCAAAACCCATTCAGAGGTAAAGTGCTTTGTGTTGGACGGTTTAACATTATTCCAAACCTTAGGTCACCTACCCAATCAAAACATTTTTTGGCTGAGATCAGAGATATTTCTGTGAGTTTATTAGGCGTTGGGTGTCAGTGCATTGTATGCACACGCTACCATTCTCACTAGTCAGAAGCACTCAGATCATGGTCATGCCTCCAAACAAACCGATATTTTACAGTTCCATAGCAGATGACACGCTTTCCCGGCGCAGAAGTACGCGCAATCAAAGTTTGTCTTTTCAGGCGGTCCAACTTTTTAGCAAAACTCAAAATATTGCTATGGATTAGCTGTTTTCTTTTTCGTGACCGCGATGTAGGCTAGCTGGTAACAGAATGAAGATATTCAGGTGCGGTGTTGTAATCCTCTATCAGTGCAAGCAGAAACCACCAGTTTATCAATAAAGGCCCAAATCCAACATCATTCTTTGTATTACTGTCGCATGATATCTCTCTAACAAGTCTAAAAAAACTGTAGTGAATTTATTAGGTCGTACATTCGTGTTAGATGATGTGCTGTTTAGAATTGAAGTCATCCAGAAAATCCCTCCATGTGCACCTACGTCAAAGAACAGAAATTCTTCAACATCATTGATCATTTAACTTTCTTGTTGAATTTCTGCAGGTATTTATTGCGATGGTAAAACACTAAATTTTTGAGACAGATTTGTTTGTACCTTTCTATGTTTCTCCAACAAAGCTGTTACCGTCTATCTCTTAAAATATTTTGTTCACAGTGATAGATCACCTTAACGGAGAAGTCGGGTTGATATTTTTAAAGAAGACATAAAACAAATGACCCTTTTTACACTGCTCTTATTATGCTGTTTGTCCCACTCTTGCATGACAACCATTAAAGGTAAAAAAGTTGGAACACGGGAATGACAGAACTTCTGGTTTGAGGATTTCCTGGGGTTCAAATTCACGAGAGACAGATTTTAGCTCTTCCAAAACAGTCACATTCGCTTTTTTACATCTTGCCGCCTAGACTAAAGAATAGATAGATTTTCTGTACCAAATGGGTGCACGAGGTCCCCAGCTTAGTACCTGTTACGTTTGAAGTATCATGCGCAGCATCACATAAAGGTTTAACCTGAGATTAAAAAAGACAAGCGGCAGAAATTCATCACAAACAATCACCTCGACTTATATTCTGTTCGACTAGCTTGGCGTTCTGGTTACAAAAATTCTGTCAATCACCAAAGTTACGTCATCATTGCGGATTGGATTGACATTGTTTAGTTGTGTAGTGGTAGGTTGGTGTAGCCTTCTAATGTGAATAACGTCGGGCTTCAACTTACGTGTTTCCTCCTTAAGAAGCAAGAGTTCCTTTTTCCTCCATTGGAAAAAAGAACGGAACATGGTCTCCCTCGGATTAGTGCACCACCCTTGTACTAAACATACTGTGCAAAATCTTTGTGTGTTTGTCTTGCAACTGACTTGCTGGCATGTATTGGAAAGAAAATTTGAAGAAAATTTGTTTTCAATCATCTTTGCTGCCAAAATACTTTAGTCCTAAAAGATACACGTCTTGGTTGTATTCGAGCACCTACTAGCGGTTTGGCCTGTGATATTTAGCAGATAAAGAATATGTCGCACCACGCTCATACATTCATCGCATCTCCACTCTTGTCGCTTCCTTAAGTTTGGTTGTTTGGGTGACGGCTTTACCTACAAGTTGTGGTAAATGTTACTCAAGGTTACCAAGTTCTTAAGCGACAAAACATGGTAGTTTAGTGCTCTGAATTTTACCATAAAGGCCGTTCATCCATATGCCTAGTAGGCATGAATTCTGTTTGCGTAGTTTGTTGAGTACCTGTTTTGCAGCTTCTTGTTTTCTTCAGATATCACAAGGTTACGTCATAACCAACACTTACTTTTCAGGTTAGAGTTATTCGAGAACGATACTTCGTTAGCGAAGTCAGTTTGGAGGAATGGGTTTTCATTAGAGATTTATAACCGAAAGTTTATAAGCGCAGGCAGTTCAACAAGTTTGTCGTAGCCGAAAAACGTCTGAGCAGCATGACATTACTTTATTGAGAATCATTCCCATTTTGTTCTTCTTCGGGACGATCATCTGGTTGCTTTGTTCAATGGGAAATGCGACAATGTGCTCAAGGGAAGCTGTTGTGACTGTGGTAATTTCGAGTGTGAAGGCGAGCAAAACAAGTGCATGGCAGTTAATCGATCCAGTTGGTAGTTGAATAAAATGAAACTTTTGAATTGCTTTAAGGAACGCGACTGGAATGGAATTCTTCCACAACCATGAAGAGAACGATCATCTGTCTGTATATCGTGTTTTAACAGGTGACTATCTCGAATTGTTTTTACACTTACTCTAGTAGTCTAGGCTTTGAGTTACATTGTTCAGTTGCCTTGTTCATATGGTTGTGTAATTCATTTTCCAGCTAACGTAAAACGTGTGAGGGACTGGGAGACATGTAATATCACCATTTCACAGACCGAAAATTTCACCGAATTTCCAAAAAATTCACAATTGTGGCAGAATAGCTTCTGTAAAAACGAACACTGCACTTTTCAGCTGTTCCACTTTGTCAACTGGCAGTTCAATCTTGGCACATGAAGAGCAGGTCAACCTAGATTTTACGTTTCTTTTCATCGGAAGTCACTCCGACTATTTTCCATGCGTTAGGCCAATTCAAGATGGGTATCTTTCCACCAAAACTGTCGTTTTCTTCGTTTTTAGGAGCATTTTCAAAGCAGCTTGTGAACGAAGAATTTTCCAACCATAATATTCCAGC
Organism: Clonorchis sinensis; assembly: GCA_003604175.2. NCBI lineage: Eukaryota > Metazoa > Platyhelminthes > Trematoda > Opisthorchiida > Opisthorchiidae > Clonorchis > Clonorchis sinensis. The sequence continues at coordinate 145,016,422 of CM030369.1, read as the reverse complement.
CAAACTTTCGCAGGAAATGTCATCCTTGGATCCTTGCGTGTACATCTTTTCCGCCACCTAAAGGTATTTATGGTGTTCCTTGCTTGACCATTGCCCTGCCTGTGAGTAAATTCCATCGTTATGATTACTACACTCTAACAGCGACATATGCATGTTCTATCATGTACCTGCATTCCAACAGCCCCAAGTCAAGAATCAAAAATTTTAGCTTTGACTATCTATTCAGATTTCTAACAACAATCGTCACTTGCTAAACCACCCAAACTGAGTAAGGTTCATCAAGGTAACGGATGTGATACCACTCAATCCATTGTGCCTGTACTAGCAGTAATAAGGCCGAGTTGAAGGTAGACACTGAGAAGAATGACGTCAAACAACACGAACAATAAAAAACGAACGATACTACTCACAAGGTTGCTGAAAGCTCTTTGAAGGCCAACGATTTGTTTTACCCTTCTCGGGGCTTATCAGGTAGCAGCAGTCCCCGAGTTTACGTCAACCTTATGTCTTATTTGGACAGAGTTCGACGAATACACTGATTTGCGCATCAACTGGATTTTCACGGAAACTAAAATCAGTCTATTTGTCTAGATCCGTACAACTTGGTTTCAAGTAAAACATGGGGTTGATGGAAACTCTGGGATTGTGCCTACCTGATGGGCTACGGGAACGGCGAGACCCGTCGTGTTGTGTTGGAGGTTTTTCCAGCAAACTTGTAAGTAGTCTTCCTTACGAAAATATGCTCCGATATCTCGGATATCGTACCAAATGAAAAGTAATGCAGCCTTTATGCAGCACATTCAGTTAGAGAATATCATAAACGAAGGCTTCAATTCAGTCTTTCGTTAAAACCCCGTTAATATGCAGACGAGTGTACTGGTCGAGAACGCGAACCAGTTTTCATTCTACATAGGCATAAAACTGAAGGAATCAGTTTCACTAGATGGCCCATCATTTATATGAAACGAGAGGGGAAGGCCAGCAAAACCCTATGCCTCTTAGGAAAAAAACCGCAATTATCAAGGAATTTGTCAAAAATCCGTTTGTAGTGGCGAAAACTTGTGCTTTGTTCATGGCAATAACTCCTACATTATAGTGTTAATTTATCAAATAAACGAACAACACCAGTTGTGTATTGTAAGGGGCTATGACGGATATTTATGTTTCCAATTTAGTCAAATTCTACACCGAAGCATCCTATTAGGTTATTCCTTTGTGGAGATTCTATGCATTCATTCAAACCAGGGTCATTCGGATTGATCAAAACGTGCCTGTCAAGTAACTTCACCTTTCTTTGCGTTTAACTAAGGATAAACCGTATGGGATTGACCAGTTTTCAAGAATTTTAACCTGTAAGCCTTGTTAATTTCATTATCAATAAACCCCAGCTTTCACCATTCCTCACTTTTATCTAAAATCTTCGGTGGTGTACGTTTTCAAGGTCATTTTTAGATACACAGTGCTCGGTAAACGCGCCGTGAATATCGATTACCTTGGTGTGCTATGATGTTAATTTATTTTGACTTTATTGACTGAGATTATTGTCATTCTAGTCTTGGTCTTATTTCTGTTTACTCGATATTTTCATGAACCTTGAACAGCAGCACCCGGGTTTTGTTTGTGACAAATATTTGTTTCCAGTACCATTTTACATGTGAAAACACTTAGTATCAATATCAGCAACCAGTCAAACTTTAGTTGTCTTCATTTCGAAAGCTATTTTGGTAATCAAAACATCTAGGGTCCAACGTTGCCGAGTAGTCGTAAGGATAAGTGATAGTTTTGACCATTCAGTTAACGAAGGGAATGGAACCCTATCAGTAGTAATAAGTGTTGCGCTATTGATGAACCTTTATGAGGAAGATACAGCTGTTATGCAAGGGACATGTGCACCATGTTAAAATACGGGCTATTCTGTTTTAGGGTTGTGAGAATCAAACTGTTGGAGCAGCACAACCGATACAATCATGTCTCGTACAACCTTTGTCCCAGAAACGTAGGTCGTGTGAGTTGGTATCGGCTTATCCGTAACGGGTCAATTAGAAAGCGAGTGTTCGGTTGTGCAACAGGGACTTCCAGCGAAAAATGTGTCCAGCACTAAAAGCTGCTCTGGTTGAACCATGTATTGCACACACCGAAACATTGTTTTTCGAAGCGAATGCTGTGCCCAATTCAGAGTGGCGGAGGTAAACATGTAGCCAACCTTGGACCTAGCAAAGGGGTATGAAAGAGATTACGAAAAGTCTGGGAGCCGTCGGTGTAACTCGTCTATCAAGATGAGGGACTCGTGATCCTCATTAGAGATGTTGCGTGATACAGCTGGCAATCAACGTTATTGGCGTTTTTTTATGTCACTTCTTATCCATGTTGCCTGAATGAGTGTATGGGCACCTCTGGATGATTGTGGAAGGCTAGTACCAAGTCCCATCCCCGTCCACAATAAGGCTTTCAAATAAATCGTCTTTGTAGGGCGGTGAAGCATCAGTGCTGAACATTGATGACGGTGATAATGATGATGATGATGATGATGATGATTGTTCAGTTCTTACTTTCGATATCCACTTGTTTTGCTCATCTGTCCCGTTCGACATTTGTGTATTCGCATGTGTGTCTGTGTACGCAGCTGACCTACCTACCTATGCGCGCTCGTGCCCCGTTTGTTGAACATGCCCTGAGTTTTTCTCATAGGTTCCGTGTGATCGCACCGCCAATCAGAATCACGAAACTGTCGTCGGAAGGGACGACCGCAACCCATACTAGTGAGCCAACAGTCCACGCAGCGTTGCTTGGTGCGCGGAAGTTGAGAGTACGGGTCAGTGACAGACCTGTGCGCATGCTAACCATACTAACGTGGACAATCGAGATTTGCTGTATAAATTTGCTTGCCCTTGTGCAAATAGTACCGTAGACTTTCGAACTCGAATTCTTCCTTTTGCTATTCAGGATTGTCGAATCTACGCGTCACTCAAAATTCCTGAATCTGTACCCTTACTGCCTAGTCAGAATGAACAAGCTTCTGGCTACTCATGAACGTGATGTTGCATTACATTGAATAACTGAGTACTAATTCACAGAGTCGTAAAATAGTTAAGTAGCTATGTAATTTGAAAAGTAGATTAAAAGTGAACGTATCCAGTGTTTTCAAAATCCCAGAATAATGATAATCGTGCTGTCCTGCGTACGAGATGCTCAACGCGTGTTGTTCTGTTAACTTTTATAAAGCTCTTCTGAGTTCACGATTGCAGTAGGCCTGAAAAACAGCGTGCATGTGCATTGCGACAACAAGTTTTATTGAATACCCATCGGATAGCACAGCTCATTAGATGTCCCGCAATGCACAGTCCTTAATTAGTGTTTAGACAGTGCAATCTTCATTTTGTGGTCTGGAATGGCTGAAATGTGATTTAAAAATTACTCATTTGCAACACTATTTATAACTTTTCCGAAGTGGGCGAAGTCAAACGGGAAAAATAAATATCTAGCGGTGTGAATGGCTAGAAATTCCGTAACACTAAAGTTTCTTCCGCGGTGTCATTGTGTCATTTCCCCTAAACCTTAAAATCGCTCTGCATACTCGCCCGAGTTCGCGGTCTGATAAACACGGATGTGTTTTTCCAACCAATAAGTTTATTTTCTATTACATGGTATCTTACTTAAGGAGAATGATGGTAAATCGGGTAGGGCAAATGGTCAATGGTTTGTTCGCCAAACAGAACAATCTGCATGCAAACGTTGCATTGCCAATCAAGATGACTTCTTCAGTGCGTTTTTGTGGAAGGAGGCGTAGCAGAGCATCAGAGTGTGTGTGGGCTGAGTGCTTGTGCATGCGTACGCTCTACTGGCCGTACCTGACCTCTCAATATGACTGGTTGGTTGATGGGCGGAAGAACTAGTTGGTGTGCTGGCTTGCATTCTGATTGGCCGAACTCCTTGTGAACTTCGAGCTCCTTCTCTGCTTCTCCCATCGGTCGACCACCTTTTTTTAGTGTGCTGCGATCCTGACCCCTCATGGTTCTACGCATCAACCCTTTCTGTAGTGCTGCCAAGAGACTTCTATCTTTTGGTTATTTATTGTGATATTTGGATGCATTTGAGTATCACGTTTGAATCACTGGTCCTTAGCACGTAGCATATCACGGATAGGGCCCAGTTCAACATGATTTTGACTGAATTCGTCGCATAGTGCCATGGTCACATTAATTCCTTTCCTTGTTTAATATTGTCGGGTGTCGATATTTCCACGTCTTTTAAGTTGAACTTGCGACCCTATTGCTCTTCATGCATAGGTATTAAGAATGTGGGCTCATGTCATCGGATTACCGAATCATGCCACTTTGTTTGTGTGTTTGGTTTTCCACCATGGAATTTGTTGCATATTCTGCACTAGTCTTGATTTATCACATTGTATTTTGCTTTTAGTGTGAAGTTTGTTCGGCCTTGAAACCGATTCCCGCAAAGTAGCGATGGTTTTATGAACCTGCAACATTCCTGCCTCACGTGTGGTTTAGAATATATTGTCGGTGTGTAGTAAGACTATCCGCGTGCCTCTTAGTTCTTCCCATCATTGTTGCTGCTATTGTCGATGAGGTCTCCTCCTCAAATCTCGCCTGATAAAATTCTCTTATGTACGCCCTACTTTGTAATATATGATGCTTTCCCCATTTCTGTACTGCTCCCGTGTGTTGCCGCTCTCTTGAATAGAGTTCCCATGCAAGTATTCCTGTTGTTCAATGCATGTTCTCCACTACAAGTCAACATTTGGTCCGTATGTGCCTTCTTCCTGTGCACAGAGGTTTTGAGGGCCCATTCACTTTCTTGTACACTAAAAAGTCCAAAATAATTGTCCAGTTTCGCTTTTCATGGGATTAAGTTTTTCGGCCCAGCGTGCATCATGCGTTGAAATTCGTTCCAGTTTGACAAGCATTGTCTGCGTATCGATTCCGTAGTTGTGGTTAAACGTTTGGAAATACAGCAAATTCCACCTTCTGCACTACCGCGAATTCTGATGTCAGATAACCTGTCGGAGCACCTTTCAACTCTTGTCTTTTTACTCAAGAGGCCAGCATCGTGTATTGACTTTACGGCTTCGTGGTTTATGTCTCAGCTGAATTACTTCGAAGCAACCCCGTGATTGTTTCTTTGGCGAACTTCTAGGTGATTGAAATTAATAGTGTGGTGACTTTGAACAAAGCACGGTTTTGCCCTTTTTCCAATAACCTCCTGTAAAAATGAACCTGCATTTTTGGTTTTGCGGTCGAATTCAGGAATCAGGCACTGCACGCCGAAAGTACCTTTTTACTGAGGATAACATTGGTAGCTTAAGTTGTATATATGGTCATTGGTCCGTTTTCTCAACCATCTGGTTTGGTTGAAACTATTTCGTCACCAGTCGGGACGAGCCTATCAGGTTGCATTTGTACAACGTGACATTCAGCTCGAGTCAACTAACGGGTTAAACAATCAAGAGAAAGGAGCTCCATAAAGGCACTTCAGCAAAAGTAATTGTGTGGAATCTAGAAGGTTTTAGTCAGAACTCACTCAAAAAGTGACCAATCGACGAGGGAAGCAAAGATCGAATTCAGAGATCACAACGAGATCGACCAATCAGAATAAAAGCTGACGGACCAACCATCAGATCCACCAATCAACCAACAATTCAGGTCCGGCCAGTAACGTGTATCTTACCACACACAAACTACCACCCAGCTCACATCACCGATGCACCACTATGTCCCGCTTTACAAAGACGTACTGTTGAAGTCAATTTGATTTGTCGTCACTCATAAACGAACCATCAACTAAGGTGTGTTGAATATTTTGTCACTATTGTCACGTAACCGAATCCGTCTGCTGTCGAGGACGGAAAAGACAGTATTTCTTTCTGCAAGTAAGCATCTTAGGATGTCACTTATAAAAGTTTGCTTGGCTCATGGGCATTATCGGGTCCGAAAACGTTCTGCGATCCAAGCATATATGTTAATGGATAAAGATGTTTGTTGGAAATAGCTAATTTATCCCGTTTAGTATCATATATAAAATGATAGTCTCTCAAGTTACTTTGTTCGCTGTAGAACCCATGGATTTCTAATGAATAATCATAGCTTAGTTATGAATAAAATTTTTATTTTGTTAGATAAAATTCAACATTGTTTCCCTCCAAATGTTCAACCGATATTTTCGTTGCAGTTCTACTTCCAATCAACACACAAATATGCAAATTTGTTAACGCAACTGCTTTGTTTTACCTCACAGAAAGACAATCTTGCAAACACTTTGGCTTTATCCCGATGAGGACAATGATGATATAAAAACCAACTGTGCTGTTTATTACACTTGTTAAATTCAACAGTGCCTTCTTTGCTGTTAAGGTCTAAAAAGACCCAAGTGTGTAATCAGAGGTGAATGCAACTTCTACACGCAGTTTGCTTAAGCCCGAAGTCGGGTTACCGTGACAGACATGCGTTGGTGTGTCATCATGCTTTTGATCGTACAGGGCTACTATAGTGGTATAATCCACAGTTGTGTAACCATGACATTCTTCCGGCTGTTAGATAAACGTGCTATTCCGCCTTAATCTCTCTGGCAATCACATAACGGCATCACAGTGACTGATGACAGGACATCATACAATACCTGATCGCATTTGAACCAATGACGCAAAAACAGAAGTCATTTGAGAGGAACAGACAAAAGATACCTACGTGTCTTACCTAATATCACTTCATCCTTAGTAACTTCAAATGTGAACAGTGTGCAAGTAGGAATAGCAATCTAGTGCTTGTTTCAAAAACTTTTACCGGTATGTTTTCACTTGTGTATGCCTCAAACTATTGGATAATATGAGCAAGAGGTATTAGCTCCTTGATTGCGGGATCGACGAAATTCAGGAGCATTTGGTAGCAAACCGGCTTTGGAGTTGCTTATTTTCCAGCTCTTACTGACAACAAATTTTGGATAGGTAGAGGGAGTTTTGCGGGTTTAACCATATCTTTCCCTAAACTACAGTGTTTTTTACTGGTGAAGTTCATGAATATGTAGCCAATCGGTTAAAATTGGCTGGGAAACGGAAAAGATGAGGCACAAACTGTGCAGTTATCAGCCACTAGACGGTGAATAACTTGACACAGTCAAACTTAGTTCAGATCTACCAAAGGACTACGGCCCCAAGGGTCTTTGTTGGAATTGGGTTCCTTTCATTTAAAAATAGCTAATCTAGACCATTTGGTATTCTTGCAAATGATAAGATCTTGTTTCATTATAGTGGGTTTTTTTGTATAACTGTTCCAGAAGCTAATTTTCAATCCGCAAACTGATACTAAACTATTAGTGGGGTGAGTTAGACGGGGGAGAAGAAGTCAGTTTTTCATACGCTCATGAGTTTTTCTGTTTGAATAGTCCAGCGTCAGTTGAGGGTGATTGAAAAATTTCCCAATAGTACCTTACTGTTCTAGGTGAACTACAGGTTTCCGATTAGTGTCTGGTCTACCTTTCCTATTCAAAATCTGTGATTTTCTAAACTGCTTACAGTTGGCTGCCTATACAATCCGATTGAAGTTTCACATGAAGCTGGGTGAGCGCGCGGGTCTATGGGGATTTACCAAGCTACATATTGTTCCCGGGTTTTGCTTTTTCTGGACACTGGCCTGGTTATGCAGGTCTCTTTGCTTTCGCCACAATTCACCGCAGTTGGTTCACCAACCTAAATTTTCAGGAATATAAACCGAGATTTTTTTCGGTAAACATATTTCCATTGTGCCCATTATGGTTGACTTGTAAAATGCGAACGGGTAGTCTCTATTATGGAGGGACATGCATGAACTGCTACTGTTCAAGCATGACCAGCTCCGACTTTCAACTTTGTAAGAGACTTCTTTGTGTATTGGGTTCTGGTTAGAGGGATGCTGTTTCCCATAAGCAGTGTGATACTGGAAGCTGAAATGTCGTTTGTTCGATATGTTGTGATCCGTGTCATAGTAGAAGAGCACTATGGACCTTGTGCGGTTTGTAATCGAACTTTTAATGTCAAAACAGCGTGGTGGAATGAGGTGTTGTGATCCAGCCTTTCGGTTGCCATGAGCAACCTTTTTCAAGGACTTCTACAGTCAATTGAATACGAGTCAAATGCAGCGTCATTTGGGTTGATTGGTGTATTCCGGTGATCAGTTGACAGTCAGGTGCGACCAGTGTGTGCGTGGGCGGGGTGTTAGCTCCGTATGCATGTACGCGTGATCGTGTAATTCGATTAGGATGTGCTGCCGTTTGTTCTTGTGTTGGCTGTGATACGTTATTGCTGGGATTCCAGTTTGACCTCCGGTCACGACGCCTACTAAGGTGTGCAGTAAGTCCAAGCCAGACAGACGGGTTGCTGGCTGCGTTAATACGGTCGACGCAGTTCGGTTGTTTTGATCTCTAGCGCCTCAGGACACGTCCTGTTCACGTGCGAATTAAATCTTTACCGCAGTAAACGTGTACCATTGAAGTTCATTCGACGACTTGACTCAAGTGCGTGGGGTGCAATGGCTGAGTCGCGCTCAAGTTTTTTTTACAACTCATGTCTTTTGTGCTCCGTGATTCGCATATGGAGTTGTCTGGCATTCTAGCCTATATATTCGGCCGGACATTCTGCACAGAGAATTAGCTAGACGTAATTCCCGCAGTGCTTCGGTTTGACGAACTCCATAAGGCTGACATCTCATATCACTAAGCTGTACTTTGACTTTAAACTTCCCATATCACACACCACACATACACTATCCAGGCCAAATTTGGTCCGGAACTTCTAAGTCTTGTGTGGTTTGCTCAAATGTATACCTTGAATGCTGGTGTACATTCTAACTAGAAATTATCTGGTGAAATTTCCCTGCAAATCCTGACAGCAACCAATATCTTTCCGTCCTGCTTGTTTTCATTTCGCTTGGTACAAAAACAATATATTCCACGCCAATAATCAAAGAGTCAGACGATAAAAAAAGCTAGTGGAGAAGCAGATAAAGAATAAAAATTTAAAAAAATAGAAAGAAATTCAGGAGAGGTGGTGACGCGTGTAAGAAATCCGTTTTAAGTCAACTCTCGTACCTTAAACCCATTACTATATATAACACGTTGGTCAGCAATCCATAAAACCTGGCGTGGCATACATTCAAAAACAAGAGCTTCAATCAAAAGAGGTCAAAAATGGTGGAGAAGCAGTCTTGGGCGATCTGGAACTTACGTTGCTTCCTGAAGGGGACTAGACAAGCTCCGAATTCAGCCATGAACGTTTTTCATTTCAAATCTAATACGATATGCGTTTGAATCTATTCGTTTTGTCACACAACTCGTGTAAATCGACTCTGTTTCCCAAAAGAATTGTAGCTTCGTTTTTATCAACCGATTTTACGCATCCTTCAAAGTGAACACCTTGCTTACAGAACACATGCGACAACTCCGTTTCGGGTGTATACCAAAGTCCAAGGCTTTTATGACTGATATGATCCAAGGAGACCCTCGACTAAATTCAAATGCACCAGTGTTTGCCTGCTTAAGTGTTTTGTTTAAAGTAAGAATACGTAGTTTGGCACTAAGCAAGTTAACCAGTGTCCACAAATGATCTCCAGAGCAAAACTCTCACCATCTTATCAACTTCATTGGGCGCAGTATGTCGTCCGGAATCCCAAAGATTTTACTGAGCATCTGAATCCTAGACCTCCGGCTGATTTCACAGATCTCTGAAGCAAATGTAACAGAACTTTCCGTTGAAAAGAAAACCGACAGTTTAGAAAGTCTATCTCGGGTGACTTGTAATCTCGCAGACCGTCGGACGTAATTCAGCAACGCTTCGTGCACTGGGTAACATGACAAACAAATAAAATCGCTCACTATGTGTAGTAAAGTGAGCTTATGAAGCGATCACATTTATACCGACAGAGTTAGCTGTACTCCAGGAGCTTTCAGGACAGTGTTTGTGGATGTTTCGTTCGTTTTTATTCAGAAATTCACACTCAGACCATGTTCTCTGTTTGTTGATGTTTTATTCAGACACATCTAGATTCATTGATTGAAAAATTCTGGGTCCCCTATCGTCTGCATTACTTGAAGTTATTTCATGAACTGAATTGCACTACACTTACTCCAACCTGTGAAATTTTCAACTTTACACGCGGTCCATAGTCAGCATCCGCGCTAGTTCTCAGTGACTGCCAGTTTTAGAAAGCCATACTAGTAATTATCGCATATGTCGTAATTTGTTCGTGGTTTTTGTATTGAGTCTACTGAAAGTCCGTTACCTTGTCATCCGTACATTTTCACGGTTGTCGGAAGACTACAGCATCATATTACCTTCACTTTGTAAATTGATACATTTTCGGCTTTACATTTGACCAATCACAAACCGTTCACCAGTTGCCCAAGGCAACAACAGACGCACGTCTCTTGTCTCTGTCAATGTCTAATATCTTTCTTTAGTGTTAAATTACTGATCGTTCTTTGTACCATTAGAAGTACTTTGAGTTTCATCTTGTAGTTATCTTTAGTTATGGTTATACCGCACTGTTGCATAGACCTTGGTCGTACAGTGCATAGGTGAAAGGCAGCTCAGCAGTAATATTTACACGTGTAGAATCGTCGCTGCGTAGAGCTCGTTTTAGACCGGTTTATTCCCGTACCAACACTGATGACCGCACTTGCGTGGAACCAACCTTTCGAAACAACTAAAATTGCTCAGGTACACGATGTTTTCAACATTCCAAACAGCTTCAGATGTAAAGTGACGATGCTGCCGGTATTCGTAGGTGAAACTGACGTGACCCCGATTGCTGTCCAGTTTAAATCACCTATAACAACTTATCACACCCATTTATGTTGCTCCATATTCTCGCACGTTTTGCTGTTAACTGCAATGCGGGAAACTCACTCCGTAGGTTTTAAAGTGAAGCGGATCTATTGAAATCACTCCATTTAATGACTTCTGTCTTAATTGTGAGGAAAACTTGAAGGCATGCTTGTACCGGAATGCTCTTCATATATATATATATATATATATATATATATATATATATATATATATATATATATATATATATATATGCACATATATGCATGTGTAAAAATAAATGTACATATAAGTATATAAGTCTCTTCTCAAGCGGTTGCGGGTCTGTGATTGCGTCTCCATTCAAAACGAAGATGGTTATCAGTTTAGCCGCTTTTAGTTTGACGGGATTCAACACTTTCTAATTTGAGCTGCTTTTAGATGCTGCATACGTTGATCCTGCATACGGTACAAATCATCCCGGGTAGCTTCCCTGTTAGAGCATGAAACATCTCAGTGACAAACGGTGGTACCCGTGCCGGTGCCCATCTTCCATTCGAAATGATATGCGCGTGATCAGCTATTAAACTACAGCGATGCCCCGCTGACGTTCGCGAAGCATATGTTCATCCACTGCTCCCATAATTCGGCGTCGTACCCTGTGTTAAACATATTTGTTGTCCTGTTCAGCGGCTTGTGTTCTTACGGTACGACACTCGCCGATGAATCGCAGATGTGCTGAAACGTCGACCTAGCCCAAGTACATGTGCGTTTTTTATCCTCTGCTGTCGGATACGCGTTCCAACTCTATCGCCGTTCGTCTAATTTGAAAAGACAGCTAAAAGCAACATCGGGGATCACGTATTAGATCACACAGTTAGCACAACATACAATTTCTGACTCAGCTAAGAAACCAGGGCAAAACATGGGCCTGTCTTTCCAAATGAACGAAGCAACACTCATTGTTCGTGGCTAGTTTAGGGGGCTTTGAAAGTTGCAGCTCCCGCCATCCGCCTAAGGTTTTTCTGTCACGATGTAATATACAAACTTGGTCAGAACGATTACCACAGTATCTAGATTTCTATAATGCGGCTTGAAATGCGTCATAGAACTGGCTTTCATCTTCAATGTATTACATGAACTTGATTACCACTGCGATCAAACACCCGGGATAGGTCACTATAACCACGAGAATGTATACTAAGCTGTGTGTAAGAAAAGTAAATACCGCAAATTCGAGATTTCAGGAAGGCTGATTTTCACAGATGGGTATCCATCGGCAGTGAATGCGGTGGGCATAAATGAGAAACCCACTCAAGCAGCGGTACTTAAATGCAAACGGATTCAGAGGACAGTTTCTCTGGCAGGGACAGTTAGGAGAAAGGACGCTTTCACTGTAGCTTTCACTGCTCAGTCTGCAACACATGCTTACCACGGTTCGTCCAGGGAAGCCACACAAGACCACATTGCATTAGTAGAAGGCTCATATTCAAGGTGAAAATAGGATAATAGAAATTTCGGGATCCATAAAAAGGGCGGGAAATTGGGGAATCGTCCCACTTCGGATAGCCTTTCTGAGGAATAAAATCAGACCAAAGAGAGAACTGATTGTGTGCCTCAGACTACAAGGTTACTATAGTGTTCAAATGGAAGTGCGGTCTGATGACTACAAGGGGAAGTTACTATATACAGTTCCAATAAAAATTACGTTAACTGCTCCGTAAGGATTGGGTAGATGGCCTGTCTAGGACGAGTAGAAGCAGGCGCTAGTTGCGAGTTGGAGAAGATGAGGTGCGGGAAAGCATATCTTCGGGCTGTCAAAAAGAAGAAGTCCAAAGGACTTCAGGGGAAGAAAATGTGGGAGGATGTTAATTAAAATAGTAGATGGACTGCATTCATTAGATGAGTGGGTCCAACCAGCGGGACGGTAAACCAAGAAGACCTTGGCACTAGAAGCAACCGAAAATTGCATCAGGTGGAATTATACTGGATGCTTCCAAAAAACAGATAAAAACCACCTGCTGTTATCAGTGGCGCTTAAAACACCAGTGGAAATGTAGAGTTAATTTGGTTAAACCAGGCCAACCCACGGTGGGGGACCTTAAGATGACTTGAAAATGTCATTCAACATGAAACAGGATTTTGTGAATGAAATGGGCCATCTCCTCATGATTTTCAGGGATGAATGTTAGACAGGTTGGGCAACGGTTATCCTAATCACGAAGATTCCAGCCATTACGTATTTTTCCGAAACCACCACACCACTGTCACTTACTTTCAGGAAAGAATAGGTCATAACTCCATTGGTCATGAATAAATCAGCTGTTAAAGCCGATCCATAAGTGACTGTCATCCACCTGATCGACACCTTGTTGGGCTGTGGCAGTTCCTAGGTCATCCAAAGGTAAATAGAGCATTCCAAAGGATAGAATCAAGGCCGGAACGGGGATGATTTAAACTTCGAGCCAATGGTTAAGGAACCAAGTTCGCTGCTTATAATGAAGCAAGAGCAAAGTGTGGAAGCTAGGAGCTTGGAGAGAGATACAAAAATTCTTGGAAGTAGATCAGGAAGGATTGTGGATACTAATAATTAACAACCAATAAGTTCCCCGTACAGTAACAGACGAATATCACTATTGCCCCAACCTTCCCATTTTACATTTCGTGCAAAATTCCAAATCTGCTATTCCTCATTTAATTCACACTACTATGCACGCTATCAGTAGTAAACTTCCATCGAAGATATGTACCGATTTCCCATTTTCATTCGTTGACTTGACCGAATTACGTCGGCGCAGCTCGATGAGGTATAGTCGTTATGGTTTCCAAAACTAGACAAACGACCGTTTCAATTGCCCCTGTCTCGGCTGAAGTATACGCACTTAACGTTGCCACCTTCTTCGTGGAAAACCCGAGCAGCCACCTGTACTGCGCCGTTCATGAACTCTTCCGCTACGTCAAGCGGTTCCAGCGAATTTCGGGTCTGCCCATTAGTTGCGAGAGGAGGTCAAGTGGATATCGTATTCCGTGTATTCTACCTCTGGATGCTATAACTTGGCAGCGGGTTTCCAATTTTCTACTAATTGACAGCACCCTTTCAACAAACTGACAAAAGTATTTTTTGTATCAGCTGTCGTAAAAGTTTGTTTGTAGCTCCCTTCGGCAAGAGACTGTGGCTGACTTGAGAACTTTCCTCCTAACTTTCCTCGAGTTTTCCGGTGCTGGTTCTCACTTCAAATGCATCATGTGTGATGGTGAGCTGGTCGTTTCAAACGCAATAAGTAGTGCGTTTTTCCTTGCATATCATTTATTATATTGCGTTCATGTAATCAGGAACATTATTAAATGGTTTTCACAAACCGGCTCTTTTATGGGTTTTTACTGTCATGAGTACACCAAATTTTTCGGAGGTATTTAGCCTCCTTGGAACTTCTTCGCCAGCCAACTTCAGAATACCACGTGGTTAAAACTATGGCATTCGCGATACATATATGGTCGAAGTCATAGATCGATGTCTGGAGGTTAGATTGTTCAATGAGCGAATTGGTCTGTGGGAAATCATATGGGTTTCACGGATAAGCTCAATGCACCCGATATGAAACCATTAAAAATACATATCGGGTGCGTCTCATCGCTACCTCCGCATTGTTGGCCATCCTGATTTGGACTGTTTATGCCGTCGACTGATGCCATACGCCACCTCAGAAATGGCAAGGGGCTTGTGTTCGACCTATCTGCTTAGGGTTTTGAGCAGCGATGTGCACACAGCCATGGTGAGGAATCGCCCACAAGAGATAGTTAGCCACACAACTCGTACCTGTTCATACAAAAAATAAATCATTTCTGGATTTCCAGAAAATATGATGGAATCAAGGTCGTTCGAGAAATTTTTCCGGCAGAAGGCTAGCTGTTGCAGTCTCTATCAACCTTTATCTAAAAGTAATTCTTGCACTCCTTTCCACTCATCCCAGGTGTGTGGACATCCAGATAGACTATTTTCGAAAATGCATATCTCATTGTTACTCATAACTTCCTACCATTCTGTATATATTCTAGGCCTGAAGCGGGCTTGACAAAACCAGGGTGTCCGCCCCCTTACTTCAAGGTTTTAAAAGAGGCCAAGAGTGTGGTTTGTACGGTTAAATTCGTCCTTATTTGATTGGTTGAAGTGTCGGATGTCGATTCTGTCAGTAAATGTTGGACTTTCTCATATTATCTATTACACAGGTACACAAGGTTTTACCTACTGTGTAGACAGCATTCACTCATGTGTCTATCCTTCAGCAAGCATAGTATGTTACCGCATCCACTTCGGTTTAGCACTGTGAGTATTAGAGTAAACACTGCCGCCAACTTTCGGCCTCTGTACCAGTCTGTGTCTAGACACCGTACATGAAGATTCGTCTGCAAGCCCTGAAAATCAGTGAATATATCCCACCTGCACCTGTTGTATTCAGTGTAGCAGACTCAAATAATTACCGTGTAGTTATGACTACTTGCACCACCCGGTTTTATGTTGATTGCGAAGAAGACTTTGGTCAACCCCTCCGCTAAAACGACGCAGAAGAAACAGAAAACGTCCACGGTTGTTTACTGAAAGGAGCTGAATAGCTGTAAAAAGTACTTAAAAAGCTCCTGCAATTCTAGATACGTGATGTGAATATGGTTCCGGAGTCTGCCTTTGTGGTCTAATTCTGTGAGGTGCAGCTGAAGTTGATTTCGCAGCTAGATAATTAAAGTTACTTTAGAAACTCATCAGAGTCCAGTGAAAATCATCTGCATTTACTTGAAGCAACAGAAGCATTGGAAAGTTTTTCACTTCTCCGACCACCGCTTTTGCTCATGAATAATGGACACGACATCACAGCGTTTCCAGGGTCTTGAGGGTAAATTTAATTTGAAACTCATTTGTAATGTGTCAGAAGATGGCCCTGTCTTGATGCCAGCTATAAGATTAATTATTGGTTACTGATAAACTTTCTGATCCTGGTAATTTACAACTGTGTGGTTCCTTCTACTGTTTCCTCCATAGTCCCGTTGTGCGCCGGATTGTTTAAAGACGTACTCTAAAACATGAACAATTGGTCAAAAATGAGCTTAACGGTCGATATCTTGGTCTGCAATGGTAAGCGCCTTTGTTGCAATCTTTCCAGAAAGTCCGTCCGCTAGGTTCTTCCATAACATATAAAGGGGTGAAACGGCATTCAACTGGTTTCTAACTGGTAACGACTCTGATTGCGTTTTCGCTAGACGGACGATGATAATCAGTTTAGCCAGACATTACCACTTTGCCTTATTTTAGTAGTTTAGGGGTTTTTTTGAACGTAAGACAAACATCGTCCACCCACTTTGTCCCCATGATTCGCCAGAAAGTTGTTCCGCGAGTAGCTGGGGAGACTTTTCCTAGCATGCATTCATGGGAATGGTCAGGCGCCAGAGCAAGCAACCTAAAGGAAATATCGAACGACTCAACGGTCCTGGCGGCAACTTATGGGATATTTGCCGACGCCGTATGTACAAGAGCAATGCGATGAATGCAGATACTTCAGTCAAGCTTGTTTGCCCTACTGCATTGCGCATTTTTCTACCAAAGGTGAATGGCCGAAAACTCAATAACCGGCCACATGGCGTGTTGTAAAAATATTTAGCGAGTTAGTGGAGAGGGAGAACAAGCCGTGATTTATTTTTGACACCAATCCCTAACAGGTTTTTTACTCAAGTAATTAGAAGACAAATAGGCGCCACGTTTACGCGGAAAAGACTATCCAGGACCATCCAAGAACACGTATGACACTGTCGTAAGTCGGTGAAATAATATGCGACTGGCAGTCACACTCACGCTGGGGCCCAAATTGCAATAACAGCGACTCTTATGGTCTTTACTGCTTGTCTATCCAAATTTATATGCATAGTTGCCCAAATGAGCGCAGTTTGATGACCACATCGAAATTCATATTTACATTCCCCCCGATGGAGGAAATGCGTGTCCCTCAAAATGTCCAACCTTCTACATTGGATGAGAAAAATGATTTCTGGCTAGAAATCCGTGACCAGAAGCAACACTAATTAATGTTGACGACAAAACCTGCAGCAATACACTGAGCAAAATTCAAATCTGGTCACGGCTTTTATCAAGATTATCACAACAACTTTTCCATGTGAACTTGACTCCTTGATAAGCCTAACTACCGCTGTGATTCTGAGGACCGTACTGCTTAGCTTATCATTCCTCAAGGTACAGCCATGCCACAAACCCCAAGGAAGTATATTCACTCTAATGACAGTTGGCTCGAGGTCAGCAGACCCATGGCGTCCAAAAATCAATGAAGCATAGGGCCTTGTCTGTTAGGGGCACATCATACTTCAAATTATTGATATTGTCAAATTGTCTGTAGTGCAGTGTAGCATATGGTGTATAGATTGCACCGTTTTTCCACCAAATTAAGGATTAGAATACGAAAACGGACCCTAACGTGAAGAGCAAACAAACGCACTTGGTAAAAGAAAATGATGTCTGGGTGGTGTATATTGTTGTAACGGGATAAATTTCTATCGTTATGTGATGAACGTGATTGATGCTCTATTCATCGCTCTATTCACTATTCGCTTGTTTTAATATCCCAACTGCTGTACACATACACCAATTTGAATACATACGTGCTACTTGTTACGCTGTTCTGAATTCTGAATTTCTAGTTCGTCTCGTTATACCGATATACGCGCTGAAATATATTACCACACATTATTTACATATATACTTCTCGGATTAGGGTGAACGATTTAGTTGGAAAGTACAATCAATGAGTACTAATCGTGATACAAAGCCTTCCGTGTGGAAGTCCCATTGGGGAAGCTCCGCCTGTTTGAACGAGGTGTGCATTACGGTGTTGTTGCGGACTAGGAAGTTTCGCTTGTGCGCATCCCTGCAAACACAACACAGTAAGTGCATATCTGGTCCGTAATGCAGAAAAAGAGCTGTGTGCGATTCAGATTTTACAGGTCTCGTCACTCTGAAAGAAACATCGACAAAGGTTGCTGCGCCCTATTTAACAAGCCCATTAATTCTCCCGGGGCAGTTTATATAGCTCAGAATTGTAGCCCAATTATGGGAGGTCTTGTGCATGGAGATTTGGGCAAACTTCAGGTTTTCTCATGCGGATTTGTGCGTGATCATGACGTTTGTGGCTTTGTTTATTTGGCTGGAGTTTGAGCTATGTGTGTCTGTAGCGGACGCATCTCTATCCATACAACCAACTTCGCTTGATCTGTCTAGTACATTCGTGCTCACTAGATCACGCGACTCCTTTGTTCCGCAAACACTCAACTCACGTGACAAGACCCTGTCCCGCTTGGAACCTACGCTGACAACAAGCCAGTTCCCGTCTTGCGCTCGTCGGAATTGTTCCATAGATTATTCCAGGAGTTACTCCTATATATAGGGAGACACGACACAGTTATCACACATATACTCGGGCGCGCGCAGGGAGCCGGAAGTCAACCAAACTCTCCAAGTTCACAGACAATTACGGAACATGTTTAGCAGCTACACTGCGGAGAAAACACGTTCCCACTGTTTGGACTTTCACCCAGGAACTCTCACAAAACGATAAGTTCCTCTTCTGATTTACTCTACCTATCGCATTGTATTTATTTTATACACGGTGCAACTCGATATTGTAAGCTACTGTCAACCATAGTTTAAACTGTTACTGGTGCATATAACTTCTGAGTTACATCATAGCTATCATAAACTGTGCCCTAATAGTTCGTTGGTCTGAGAGTAGAAATATGAACAGCCATGTGGAGCTGAGACTTTCGGGGCATGATGGGCCACGTCATCTAGTGACGTCCTACGTAAAATTATTTTTTTCCTTTTCACCACATTCTACCAGCGCGAGTACTGAAGTTAGCAGCACTCACTTATGTTTCTGATAGAAAACTGCTCACAGACGCAGGTCAGGTGACGATACATCGTGGAAGTCTTGAACAACGGCCCCAAAGTGCATACTTGTGGATAAGATGTGCAGATCTGGAAGTCGTTAATTCGTGGCCCCCTCCCCGTACGTGGCATCTTGGAGGGCTTTAGGGAATGCAATGCTGGATTTGTGTTGCGGGGTGGAGTCTGCTCACTCCACATAAGCTCAAGTACACGGCAGTACCTTTAGATAAGCCCCATTTTGAACCATTTGTTCTCGGGTTTCTGCGCTTCACTCAAACTGGCTCCTTCAATACCAGTGAAAGGAAGAAGGCCTTCGATGCGGAGTTGTTTATTTGAGAACGTCAACTGAACAGTTACAGACTATTGAACAGGGGAGCAAAACTCTCATATGCATCTCGTTTACAAAACTGAATATTCACCTTCTCCTTGAACGCGTCTTCCCGAAGTTCATCTGGATGTCCATTGACTGCTACTCAACTGCAAGCAAGTGCTACAAAGCGACTCCAGAAATTCCGTAACAGATCTCACTTTAAGAGACGCAAAGCGGATTTACGAGAAGACGTGCTACTCACATGCCTCATCAGTAGTATCCACCGTTACACACCTTCCCCTTTAAAGGTCGTCCGCATGCCACCGTTGTTCATTTACCTCCGTCAGGTCGGCTTCAGCAGCGGGTCTACTCGGCCGTTCTTCGGGTGTATCATGCCACTTACGAAGCTGCGTCCCATTTACTCTTTTCGATCCCCGACCGTCTTGAATTGTATAGACGTTCCCGGCGGTCGGTAACGACAAACGGACCTTGCCATCGACTGCCCAGCTTCCGCGACCCCAATCCACTCCTTCCAGGATTCTGATGATCCTTCCACTTGACCTTCGCGCCTATGGGGAATGATCGTGCCTTTCTACTTGCCGTTTTCTGCCTAGTCCTTGCCTGAACGGCGGTCAAGTTTTCTCGAGCTTTCCTCCTTTCTTCATCTAGCTCCTCCGGAGACAAGCGTGTTGTCGGCCACAATCCAATTTCCTGATCAACCGGAAGGCGCGGATGTCGACCGTACATCAGCATAAACGGGGACTTGCCTGTGGTTGGCTGTATGGAAGCACGATGAGCTAGCAACACCATTGGCAAGTTCACTTCCCAGTCACCTCCTTTGGCCGCCAGCCACTCCTTGATCGTTCGGTTATTACGTTCTGTTAGACCATTTGTTTGCGGGTGGTATGGTGCCGTCCTTAGCCGTCTGATACCCAGCTTCTGCAAACAATTCCTAAACTCTTCGCTCGAAGCAAGGCCCCTGATCGGTTAGGATCATTTTTGGCACCCCATGGTTGGCCACGATGTGATGCATTACCACTCCGCTGATCGTCGTTGCCCGTTGATTTGGCACGGCTGCCGCCTCGATCCACCGCGACAAGTGTTCTGTCATTATCACGATATATTGATTCCCGCTAGTTGTCACCGGAAAGGGGCCCATGACGTCAACGGACCATAACTCGCCGATTTCTGAGACAGGAATAGGTTCCATGGGATGGGTTGCCCCTGTCGTGTCCCCTTTCATCAGTTGGCACCGCTTACAGGACACCACATAATCCATCACCTCACTTCTCATCCCGGGCCAGTAGGCCCTCTGCCGAAGTAAGTCGTACGTCTTGGTGCACCCTGTGTGTGCCATCTCATGGCATTCGACGATAAGCTTCCGTCTCAAGACGCGAGGTATCACGGGCAGCACAACATCCGAATCGGTGGCGTTCCAGGAAATTATGCCAGCTTCATTCAGACTCAGCCGATCAAAGTGACTCTGGAACGTTTCCAATTCCTTGTCTCCCTCTCCGTTCTCAATGCTCCTTCCATCCAACAAAGCGGCTGCAACCTTCCGTAACACAGGATCTTGCCGTTGGAGTTGCACCAACCTTCCGGGATCCAGTTCGACGACGAGGCTATTGGCCCCAATCATGATCCTGGGGACCTCATCTTCAGCCTCTGGTCGTGACAGCCAATCAGCCAAGTGGTTCTCCTTCCCTGGCACGTGCTTGATCGTGAAGTCGTACTCTTGCAACCGGAGTGCCCAGCGCGCAAGCTTTCCGCGAGGATCTCGGGTGGTCCTGATCCACTCCAGGGGTTTGTGATCGGTTTCGACATGAAATCTTTGTCCAAGCAGATATGGCCTCCACTTATCCAGGGCCCAGACGATCGCTAAACATTCTTTCTCAATGGTCGAGTACTTCTGTTCAGCGTTAGTCAGGACACGACTGGCATATTCGATAACTCCATTCCTCTGCTTTAGGACTGCGCCGATACCGCGATCACTAGCATCCGTTGCAACGGTGAACATCTCTCCGACCCTGGGCAGTTTGAGGGTTGCTGATCCAACATCCGCGCTTTGACACGCTCGAAAGCCTCATGTGCTTCCCTGGTCCATTCAAATTTCCGATTTTGCCCGAGCAAGTCGTATAGTGGAGCAGCAATCGTGTTGAAATCCTTAACAAACCGGCTGTAGTATGCTGCTCGTCCAAGAAACTGCCGTAGAGACCGCTTTGAATTGGGAACAGCACAATCCTCGATCTTTGCCAATTTTTCTGGCAGTGGGCTAACCTCTCCGTGACCCACTTTATGCCCCAGCAGTGTCACCGAACTCCGAGCGAGCTGTGTCTTGGCTTCGTTTATCCGCAGGCCAGCCTCCCGGATCCGCTTCAATACAGCCTTTAAGTGCGCTGCGTGCTCTGGTTCCGAATTGCTGTACACCACGATATCGTCTCCGTACACGGCAACATTCTGGAGTCCCTTCGTTAAACGAAGCATCAAGCGCCGGAATGTGAATGGTGCCCCAGACAAACCAAACGGCATTCGTCTAAATTGATATTGGGTGTCCCCAACCGTAAACGCCGTTTTCTCCCGGTCCTCCGCCTTGATAGGTAGTTGCCAGTATCCGGAACGCAAGTCGAACACAGTAAAATATCGGGAATGCTGGAGGGAATCGAAAATCTCCGCAACCGAAGGCACAGCTACAACCCGATTTACGGTCAGTTCATTCAAGCGCCGGAAATCCACACAAAACCTGTATTTTCCGTTCGCTTTCCTTACAAGCACAACCGGGAGTTGTACGCACTATTGGCTTCTTCGATTATGCCATTCTTCAGCATCTCTTGAATTTGTTTATAGACCTCCTCCCGTAGATGGAGCGGCAGCGGACGGGGCCGTAAGGTCGAAAGCGTTCTGACGAGAGGGATTTCGTGTTCAATCCAAGGGCAGAAGCCAAACGGATCCTCATCGCCCGTGAACAGTTCGGAATATTCCTTGACCACGGACTGCACTGACGGTACGTTACAAGACGGAAGCTTTCGGACATGCAGATTACTTGCGGCAGTGCTTGGATAACCTTCAAGCTTGACTGCGCCATAACTTGTCACCAGCTTTCCGTGCTTTAGATCAATCACGGAATCTGTGCTCTTGAGAAAATCTGCCCCCAATATCGTCTGCTCTATGTCTGGGCTGATCAGGAACGTGTGCTGCACGGACTTGTCGCCTAAGCGTATTGAGTGCATTGACAACCCGTCAATTTGCAGTCGATATCCTCCTACTGCTCACGGCTAGCGCGCACGGTCTGCGCTCAGCTTGGTTCCCTCTGCCTCAGCGATACTCCTGCTCCTGTATCAATCAAACACAACTCTCTTCCCGTCTATCTCGATAACGGCTTGTATGGTGGCTTGTGTCAGTGCACTAATCGCAACCCACCCAGGAAAACAGGAGTACTCCAAAATTTTATTATGTACAAGTGGTCGGGTACGAGGGTTGACTTCTCCAGTGGCCAGGCATGCCACACTTGTAGCATCGGCTCGTTCGAGCGTGCCTTCGTGATTCCGTCTTGACGGCTGCAAGCTGTTCGGTAAGTTGATCCACTTTGTTCTTCAGGTCCTCCACTGTTGAATCCTGCCTGTTCTCCTGCGATTGAAACGTGGCCAGTGGTGCCTCGGCCAGCTCCGTGCCAGATGCACCAGTTGCTCCACACTCAACTGGCCAGTTGCTCTCGCCAACCGCAACTGGGCACCAAGCGCCGGCTGCACCTTCGACGAACTGGTCGGAAAGCAGCTGGTGGCGCGACGCTCCATCCAGTCCCGGCAAAGCCCGATCCAACGACTGCTGCAGGCCGGCGAAGAACACGGTCGGGTCACATCCAGGCGCCATCCTGGCCGTCTTGAACCGCCGCATAGCCTCCTGGCGGTCGGCCGTCGTGTCGAACTCCGCTGCAAGGGCTTCCTTCGCGGCGGCCCAGTCCATCTTCCGGGGGCCCCTTCTGGCCGCATCCAGGGCCGCCTTCGCCCGGCCCCTGAGGAGGGTCTTCAGCACAGCCAACTTACCCCGGTCGGTATCCAGTCCGGCAGCCTCCGCAACCTCCTCAAAGTCCTCCAGGAAGGTCCAAACATCCCCATCCTCAAAGGGTTGCGGCCACGGGATCTTCATCCTTATCCTGGTCACGGCACCAAATGAAAGGAAGAAGGCCTTCGCTGGAGTTGTTATTTGAGAACGTCAACTGAACAGTTACAGACTATTGAACAGGGGAGCAAACTCTCATATGCATCTCGTTTACAAAACTGAATATCCACCTTCTCCTTGAACGCGTCTTCCCGAAGTTTATCTGGATGTTCATTGACTGCTACTCAACTGCAAGCAAATGCTACAAAGAGACTGCACAAATTCCGTAACATATCTCGCTTTTCAAGAGACGCAAAGCAGATTTACGAGAAGACGTGCTACTCACATGCCGCATCAGTAGTATCCACCGTTACACCAGTACTATTTGGCATTCAACTTTTAAGCTTTTCTCTTGCTTGTTTATCCTAAAGGTTTTACCACCGAATGGTGACTTCAGTCCCTAGTTTCCCGGAGTAATTTTAAGGAAGTTTGCAGCTTATTTGAACATGTTTAAAACCAATCAGCCTTCTCCACACTAACCAATATCCAGCTGCTGGGTACCGCCATTGACATCTGATGTCCATGCGATGAATTCAGTTTAATGTTTTCTCAGCAGTAAAGGCATGTAAAGATGTGCAACGAAGATCCTTGTAGAATAATTCAGTTTTGCTAAGCAACCACCGGACCTTCGTAGAAAGTTAAAAAGTAGTCACCCGTTTGACGCCTAAACAAGGAAAATCAGCCTATTAAGCCAACATGATCCACATATCACTTATATCTACCCTTAACTAATAAATTGGAGTTCTTCTTACTGAGCGGTGAAATTTGTTTACGGCAGAAGACGATTGACAAATATGGATAAAAATGCCTTGGTTCACTGGTAAGCACAATATAAAACCAAGTCATAACTGATCTTCCCAGGTCCTGCGAAACTTTGGAACTGCAGTGGCTGCGGAGCCCCTTAAAGTAAATAGTCAGAGGCGTGTAAATAAAGAGGCTGTTTTGAGCTCAGCCGATTCACCAGATCTTACACTCCGGTTTCGGAAGTCTTACCTGTAGAGCGTACTAAGTGCGCAAAGAACCAGCTTGCTGTCCAACTCGATTAAGAGTTGGCACCTTGAAGGTTGTATTGGCGATAGAAAAGGACGTTTTTGGGAGCGGGGCTGCGGCGGAGATGTGAGTAGTAGATTGCATGTCATCTCACTAGGCAGCCGACTGACATGCTCTAGCTTGTATCTATAGAAGCGTTGGTGATGAGTAAGGCGGGTGATTTACTGGCGACAATGCAATAATTTGAGAGGCCTCATAGGTCCCACATCTCCCCCTGTCCGTCTCATCGCATGCAGTGAAAAAATTGCCCCAGCTGCTGCCACCATGCAAATATCAGTATGGTGTGGCGGTATGTTTTTTGTGGATTCCGTGGTTTAATGTACTAGGGCATCCCAAGGAAAACAATTGAGAGTCACGAAAGAAGCCTTTGACAAACGCTTAACCGTAAGACGCCAGCTGCCGGCGCAGTAATCCAACTTTGCCAACGAAAACTTCTCCTATCTAGCGCAACTTCCGAACTAGCAGGTCGGGAGACCAGCTTCTGTACTTTTATACACTGGTCGGTCAAGCAGAAAAACCGCGGATGCGGAATCGACAGTTAATAAATGTCGCGGTTCAGAATGGCCACACCGCTGTAGGGCCTGACTTCTTCCGGACCGGCGACCGTACGGGGATACCTTAGCCCTATTGCCTATGCCCGGGTATAGGTAGGTTCGTTCGACTTCCGTTTTCGTATTGCGTTCGTGGCTTCACTCCGCATTTTTAAACAAATATGCGTTCACCCTGCCTTATTGGATCATGAGTTGGATCAACTGAAAAAACAATGAAAAAGGAAGCCATTCACTCAGGAGTCCTTGGCTCCGAAACCCCTCCCAACCTATTCAGATTTTTAACGATAAGCTCTCTTCCCAGGCCATGCTGCGATTAACCGTACCGAAAACATTTCCAAAAGGTCCGAATCTTTGGTTCATCTTAGTTGTTTTCTTCGGCCCGATAAAGAAAAACATTGAAGATTGAGTCACAGGCTGCATTCATCACTTTTGTGACAATCGTTTCCAACTTGACAGTCGCGAAATAAGATAAAAACATTCACTCAGTGAGCGTTCATTTCGCAAATATGCATCCTCACGAGGCACATGGTCAGGCTTTCGCATTTTTCTTGGTTATAGTGTATTTTGTTATTTCGCTCATTTCTGAGCGTCCGGGTGTGTGAAATCAGTCAAACATAAAGTGTCAGTCATTTCAAGAACTTGGATGGAGGCAGTTGTAAAAACGTAGCTAACCAACTATAAGCTATTCCGCAATCATACAATTTTGGTCTTGAATTATTGTGTAACCTTGAAAATGAGTACTGTCAAACAACCTAGGAATGCCATTATCATTATTAAGATACGTTAAAATTGCAAATATGCTCAAAGTTACGAAACGCAAAACTCATTAATCATTGGTTCCAGTATAAGTCAGCTTTCAGCGTGACCATACAGTTGAATGTCGCAAATCGTGGACAGCAAAAAGCAGAGAAGGCAAACCCACGGGAACGTCGCTATTGCGGAATAAAATATTGTGACTTGTGATGGGCAAAACTCCAGAACAACAAAGCCTGGAAAGCACGAGCACCTTATTGATAAAACGTCGACCAGTTCCAACGAAAACCGAAAAGAATTGCCGTGACTGGGTGGACTCGAACGGTTGAGTCAGGACCACGGGACGAGCGAAGCGGAGGCAGCCATGGTCGAAAGGAGTAACCGTTTCCTTGGATTTTTCCTAAGGCTTCTCAATTACGGGATCTACTCAACTTGACAAACGGTTCAGAAAATATGTTTATGCATTCAGAGGCTCGTTACGCGAGCTCTGTCTCTTCTCCATAGACTGAAATTATTAGGAATTCCGCAAAATGGATTCGGAAACGGCCTCAAGAAACCCAAATACCTTACTCTAGAAAAGGCAGGGATTAACCATCCTTTAAGAAATGCTTTCCAAGAAAAATTTGCAATCGATACAAGAGTATGGACACTTCGATACCTGGATTTCTTTGTGGCACATAAGTGTCCCATGAAAACGCCCTTTCTGAGGCTCTCAATGTAAGGAAGGAGTAGGCAAGTTAGATGGAAACCACGGCAGCTATCTGAAGCCGTGGGATGATGAACCGCTTTTACTGGCTTTAAGACGTGCTTGTCTGTAAGCTGTCACTGTAGAGCTGCCCTAAGTCTGAGGTTGGATACGGCGCTCGCTCAACCGCCTCGGAGGGCCATGGTTTCAGTTGGATATCATGGCTGTAAGGATTCGTGTTTGGTCTTTCGGTGGGATATAGTTTCGGAATTTAGAGTCTCCCGGCTGCCTATAGGAGAAGGAAAAGCTGTTATTGCGTGGGTGTCACTTATGGGAGCGAGAGCAGATAGGCATTTCTTCAAAGGATGTTTGAATGGCCCAGAACTCCAGGTCATCAGCTGGATGTATTCGTGGAGAACTTGAGTATGGCATTCCGTATATTCAGAACACTTAGCTTAGATGAAGGAAGCGGGGATAAATGGAGGTGGTTGGGGGAGAATTGACCGACTCTCTCCTTGGTTCGAGGAGCCGCGCTAACCGTACTAATCGTGGCGCTCTCTTATAATTCGTTTTCCCTCTTGAGTAGCCAGTGTATGTGTGGCTGCCTCGTTGTTTCTGCTTGATGTCAGAGACTGTTTATCTCTTGCGTCGACCTCGTGGACTGTGAAGCATCCTTGCTTCCAACGTGTCTTTTCCCCCCACAATTTCTTTACAACCCCAGTGAACCCAGGTGTAATCAGTAGCCTCAAATGTTCCACTCAGTACATCCATCCATTCTCTCCCCATGTCGACCATTTGGCTTTAGGCAACACCAAAAGTATCTTTGCTTAATTAACCCCGGCAAGTGACTTACCATAACTCTTGAAGCCCGTATTCATTCTACAATTTCTTGGCAAAAGCCCGTTTTAGTTTCCTCTCCACGCAAATATGATTCCTCATCAACGTCTTGCTGTAGCCCGTACCCTAACTGAGCAATATTTCAGTTTTGCAACGGCTGTCACTTTGAGTTCGAAGCTTGCAAATCTGGTTTTGAATATTTCCCTCCAGTACTGGTTCCATCACCTGAAAGTCCGTTTCGCTGCAGTGGATGGCCCGATTCCTGACCGCGGTGGCTTGACGTTGGCAGTTTAATCGCGAACGTCTTTATATCAGACAACTTTATTTTTATATATCTGCCCCACTTCCACCCACCTCTATACGGGTCTACTGTACCGTCCATCCGAGCGCACTACTATGATCATGTTTGCCGTTATAGTGCTTCCCAGTTGCGAATGGACATTGTCAGCCTTAATGAAAACATTCTGAGCAGCATCAGAATCGGCTGCCTTGGAGCTTCAGCTGCGCACTAGACCTAGTAATGGAGATAAGTGTAGGAATAAATGAACCTTTGCTGACGAAGCAACACCCGGTCCCTTGGGGCGCAAGTGAGACTAAAGGTCCGCATTGCTTTTCCCGAGAGGCTTGATAAGACACATGGGAGAGCCCACATGCGGACAAGGTTAAACAGTATGGGTGTTCCGCGGAGAGGGAATAAAGAAAGTTTGTCCCAAAATCCGTGCCCACCGATTTGGCACCAGAAAGGTAAGTTGGGCTTGGCCTCAACGGATTTACCCGGAAAATTGTACAATGCAGGTAGAGCTGCGGTACGCTTGGGAACGGGGAATGAGACGAATTAAATCGGAGCTCCACGCCTTATCCCAGATCATCTCGACAAGCATGTGGGTAATTTCTAACCAATTCGGGACGTGTTCCCACAACGGTTTCACAAACTTTCCGAAGTAACTTGTCAGGCAGCATCGGCTATGGAGACGAAGGGCCGGAGGGCCTAGGGGCTCTGGCGGCCCTTCGCCAAACTTCTGTAACTTGACTTTTGGTTGCTTCTTTCAGGAATATGTGACCCATTAGACCGTTAATGATGATGTTTCCCAGGGGATAGCTGCAAACAATGGGCGTGTCAGCGTGGTGTACAATGAGCAAACAAACCTGGAATTAGAGAAGTATTGGTGAAGCCAAGTTTGCGAAGTCCGCGTACAAACATCTTTAGCGGGTAATTGGGGGCTGTGGTTGTTAATTTCGGAACCCATTCAGGAGAGCTGGTCGCTCGAACCTATTGGCGTGGCTCTGGATAAGGATAAAAGGACAGAACCCGGATAGTTTGGACGCGGCTCTGGCAAAGCCGAAGGTGTTACTCACCTAAGTGAATCGCTTAGCTCTGTGATCTCCTGAGGGGACTGAGCTTGCTGACGATACATCTTCCGTGTGGAGGGTGTCAGTCATGATCTGGAAAGTACCCGACCCAGGTCCTGTAGCACAGTGAAACTGCGGAGGTTGTCCACATTTCAGAGGTAGATCTAAGCAGCTTGAAATAGGAGGGGTAAGAGGAGGGCGAGCGCCAGCGTAGAAGCATTGGCTGCTTCGGCCCCTTGGAGATAGGCCATAACAGAGTAGTAGATGCCATCACTGACAGGGACAGTCTCAAGGGTACAGGAGCCGCGTGCTTACACAGCTACCTCAGGCTTGGAGTCAGTGGCCAGAGGCGCATGGAAAAGCTAGTTATAGCTGTAAGTCTCAGGAGGCTGAGATCGTCCAATACTGTTTTTGAAGGACGAGAGACAAAAACTAGACATAGGAAGAGAACAAAAAATAATCTGAGCAAAATAACGGAATGTGATGGTTGCATTCTTGGGACTGAAGAACGAAAGTGAGATTCCGGCTAGAAACGGTTAGCGTCCTAACAGGGGGTGGCCAAAGATGTAGATGTCCCTTTCAATCATGAGGTAAAAAGGCTCTCCCAACTGCCACACCGGAAACAGACAGTGTGAGGGTATATAATGGAGTGGTGGAGACAAGGGCTGGACTGGCGAAATACCGCCTCTCTGACCCAGTCCCGCGTTCATCCGCCCTGTTAATCTAGTCGAAATGCTACCATTTGGTTTTTCGCTTTTTTAAAGCTCCGCTTTCGGCGCGCTCGCAACACTGAAACTTTCGCCGAGTCTGTATCGTGCAATATCCAGTTTGTCAGTGAAAAATCTGTAGATGTCCGCGCTTATTTCGTAGTTAGTTAGAAAGAAATGTGCCTACCAAATAGAAGTCTGCCAAAACCACCGTCCGCACTTTTCAGATTGGACGGTTTATTGAGCATGTGCCGCTAGTTTTGCCAATTTAGTTTTGCGGTCCTTAAAGTGGAAAAGGCACCTTTGTCGCGTATTCAGTTGTCAAGGTACGTTGATTCGTTCGCTCATCTGCCACAAAGTACCGGTTCCTCAAACTAGTGTTGAATACAGATCTCAATCGCGTTCGACTCTGCAGCTAATAGAGGCAGTGTTCAGCGGACCGCGTGTCACGCACATCAAAAAGTGCAGCCATGAAGCCACCCCGACAGGAGGGCTCGGCTGTGTGCACTACCGGGTCCTGGTCGATGTGAGGGAAAGCGGAGTTAGAAAAGCGTGTCAGGACAGCGTGGTAAGCTGGCATGCTTAATTACTTATTTTATGAGATTCTGTGCGCCAGTGCAAATTTGCCTTTAAGGCTAGTGACGGAGTAAAATGTCATCACGATGAGAAGCATAGGGTATGTGAGCTAGCTTTGTGAGATAAGCAACAACAAATGGGGCAGAATGTTTTCAAGATGTGTTCGGTCACGTTTGTAGTCCACGGACGTGCGGAGACGTGCCTGCGTTGTAGGCTGAACCCGGGATCTGCTGAGTTAGCTTCTTCCTCCTACTTGGAACTACCCAGGCTTGGAACTACTGGGCATCAGAAGTGACCAAGACTGAGGGATCTAAAGTATATGGGGCCACCGAGCAGCTTGAGCCGTCCTAACATAAAACGTGATTACTAGCTAGCGGTTTCCACTGTGCAGTTTCGAGTTTCGTTGAAAACGTTGAAACCAAGTGCCCGGCGCCAACATTTCATATTTGGAAACTCTTCCTGCTAGAATTAGTCGGTATCTTTTCCACAGACATTAGGATAATCGAGCTTTGCCCCGAAGAGCAGTGTCGAGCAGCTGACCAAAAGGCGCCGCAGGTATCCGCCTACAGAGAAGTGTTATGGTGTGCGCAAGTGGTTTCCACTCCTGCTGCTAATGGCTAAGCTGGATCAGTGACATGTATATCTTTGTCCAGCTGTCAAAATTTTCTGCTTTGGTAGGATTCTGCACGAAAGTTGCACGCGTTGAGCCTAAATGTCCCGCTGGCACCCCAGGATCCGGTGAGCTTATTGGGCTCGGATGGAACTCTCTTAGTTGACCCAAAATGAGAGCAGCAGTGGGAGTGAAACGGGAGTTAGTCCATGTTTCCTTCCTGAACGTAGCCGGTAAACACCACTATACCACGGAGACTGGTGACACGCTGATCTGTAGTGCTTGGGAGTCGGTGAAGCTCTTTACACTACAGTTATCGCAAAACACCACAACCTCATTCTCAGTTTTCTGAGTAAAACGCTTTAGCTGAAGGCCGTAAGTGTCTTCCTTCCTACGTGCTGACGCACTGACAGTGTTGTGTGTGCAAATGTTGTTTCCATAACCAGAAATGGTCGCGTGCCACATCATACCTCGCTTGGTGTTATTATCCAGGTGACACTACTTGTTCTATAAAGGGTAGGTAGTTGAAACAGGCTATTACTGACTCCCACCCAACAGCGCACTGAAGATGTCTCCTCGAATGGTGACGACACGTTTGCAAATCAATTGCCAAGCTCGGCGAACAGATCAACATCCATCTGATCAGGTACCAATTACTGACTCCCTCCTCCATCACTTTCACATACTCCCCCTGTTCCCAGCCGTTAGGACTGAAAAGCCTATTCGCCACGCGTCGGTCTTGGCCGTGATATTTTCACATCACTCGACGATGATAGCCCCAGGTACCTTGTTAGAAGGGGACTCGCTCGGAATACCTGAACATAACCTCTACTGAATGGGCATATTGCGAACCGGCTACGGAACAACTAAAGCTATACTCTGATTGGTCAGAATGCGAGCCGTGAGTCTCGGTGTTCTTGCCCCACTATGATGGTCCCGGCTAGGCCTCGTCGAGAATTTTGTTGTCACTGTGGGTACAGATGTGGGTTCCGTTGCCTTCTAAAAGACTGTCCCAAGCCACTACACTCTTCTTCATACGATGGTGCGTAGAACAAGAGGCTAAGGACTAACGTGCAATCCATAACGCATCCCGAGATGATTTTTTTAACCTCGGGCTTTGATCAACGCCCGGTTCATTTGGCTGCTTTTGCTTTTCGCACAAATAAAGTGGAACAACAGACCGCTATTGCTCACACATCGAACTCTTTTGAAATGGATATATGTTGATTGTCGAAAACAGGAATTCAAGATCGAAGCACGTAGTCGTTTGTTTCTGAGACAGTGCTAGCTCACCTAGCTTTCAAAACTGCAACAGGACTTGAGAAAGAAAATCCAGAAATGTTTCGGCAACGCGTGGCATAGACTGTTTCACAAGATGACCGCGGATTAGTTGGCAGTAAGTGGTGTGTTTACGTTCAGATGAATTGCTTATTTATACCAGACTAGCAACAACAACTGCTCACTTTCACGTCGTTTAATATTTCAGATGTATGCAATGAACAACCGGACCAGGGTGCTTACGTTTGATCTACTTTCGTTGAATGCAGGTCCCTATCATATGAATGCGTACACTATTGTATGTCATATGCAAATATCATGTTTCTTGTAATATTTGTTCGTTCTTTCCGTGTTATCTGTACTCCTTCAGGGAGGATTCCAGATCAGCCAGGTACCAGTGATTCAATGAATAATCGTTATGTCGATCACGTTTTGAGGTATACGCGTGATTGGATACGGCCTGTCGCGGGTGTATTACTGCAGGATCAACATATCTGGCCGGTCGCACCTACTGTGTAGTTCACGAGACAGTGGTCTAACGCCGGAATTGAATGAGGCAGCGTGTGTTGTATTTGTCATGTCATCCTTAGTCTCCACATGCTGGTAGAACGCAACTGTGGTGCTATTTTGGTGATGAGGCTATCGTTGATCCTACTAAAACGTCGGGCGAGTTTCACTGACAACAGTGGGGTAACGAGGAGAGATGATTATACGGCGGTTTTGTAGTGTTTACTCAACCGAAATGTCGCGTTTGTAGGCAGTTAAATTATAGCTGATTGAATGCCCAAAGTCCTGTTTTTATGGTGGAATCCGGTTAGCAATAGGTACAATAACCGTCAAATACCCAGGTAATAAAAGAATCATGACAGCATGGGCGCCACTGACCTCGGTTAGCCGCCATAGCAGGCACGGTAAACAACAAGGTTTTTGTCAGAAGACAACTCGATATGCGTAACGACCCAACCATCTGCTTTACCTACGGAGATATGTGTTGCAACGGGATAAAGAGGAGGAGAAGAACGGATGTGTAAAACATGGGAAGCGTCAGAGGTGGACTGTTTTCGCTGACGCCCTGTTGTATGCAGCAACTGGGGCAGCCCAGCTGATGGCAGCTCGCGACGGCCGGTGTGGCATGGGATTATCTATAGATGTGTTTGTATTTGGATTGGGGTAACCGTCAGGGCGCCCAAACCCAGGCAGGAGGGCGATTATGGTCCTCAATCAAATCCTTTGGCTCAAAATCCCAACCACAAGGCAGCGTCTGTCGTTTGTCAGCTTAGATTCTTGAGGAAAAAGTTGCCACACATACTCCAACTCCGAGCATAAACGACCAGGAGACTGGTATGAAGTGTCCTATGAATGCCACGCACACTCCTCAGTACAAATCAACGGATTATGGGGGTGCACAAACCGTCACCGCAGTAAAGTCCAGTCTGCTGTTTACAGAGATTGACTGAGTGTTGTAGGTGTATGCACCTCGGATGTTTGTAGTAGACCAGACTAGGTCCACGTACTTCCATTCTTTTCTCTTCATTACAAGGCTTTATTCAAATAAATTAACATGTTCATACGGCAGTGAAGCACCAGCGTGCTAAGTGTTGCTGTCAACAAAAATAAGGATGGTGATGATGATAGGGTATCATTAACCATTGATGGTTTGAGGTCCCCACCCAGGACTCTATGGACGACGTTAGGATGTTTCAGTACCTGGTCATGGTGTCTTCCAATCATTGCTTGAGACTAGTGGAAAAATCGGATCAGTAGTGCTGAAGAAGGTCGGATAGTTTTCGGAAGAAGGAACGCCCACGATAGATAAACTGGTGACGCTACATTTTTCGCTGGCTTGATCGCGTGTCCCGCATGCCGGTCGATGAACTTCTTCGGAAAGTCCTTTTCGCGCAACCACGTGGTCGGTGGGAGCCATCCAGGGGAGGTCAAGCAATGGCTTGACAAAGAAGTAGTATAGCCGTTACCAGCGAACTTAGCTGTGCTGGTCATTGCCATCTCCTTGGATGGTGACCAAAAGGGGACGCATCAATGTTTAGGGGAAGTGACAAACATGACCCGGTCGCATGCATCTATGCTCTTGGTTTCAACACAGTTTTCCATTCTTATCTCTGTATTGTAACGTCTACCTTCACTCCCGGATTCACGCGTCAATTATATCAGCTTCGAATGCGTAACCATCTACCCCGTATCTCCCCAGGTCATCCGAGAACGCAATTGACAGCTATAACCACTGTCCAACATATACACGGTTCTTGCAGCTGAAGGAGATAGCAGTTGTCAACCCCACTTAATTTACTGGTTGGTACTTTCGTACTTAACTGCCAGATCATAGACTATCTACCTCTCGGTCGCTCCCACTCAGCACACGGCTGGACGAAAAGAGCTCTGCGAGGCAGGCAGTCTTCTGGCACACGGATTGCATGTCCTAACCAACGTAACCTATGAAGCATGTATAGCTCATTCATCGTGGTAGAGTTCCTTTTTTCCTAAAGTCGTCTGGCGTACCTCAGCGTTGCTAATCCAGTGTTCCAATAAGACCCAGCGACTGTTTTGGACACACTGACGGTCAGACACTAAACTTTCGTACCTCTTCTGCGTATAGAGACCACGTTTCTGGTGCATAAAGCAGTATGGATCGCATCCTCACAGTGTATATTCACCTCTTTACAGACAAACTGACACCATGGCGGCACTATATGTATCGGAGGCTGGCATCATGGTGATGACTAGCCGGTCCACCAGAAATTATACAACTGTCCAGGTAATCAACTTTATCTGCCACTTCAGTTGGCGGACTTACAAAGGTTATTTAAACCGACTTGTACCTTGGAATGATCTGAATCAAGGAGAGCAATATCGCCCGCACACTCCTTGTGTGTAAGCGAAAGCTGTGGGAGCATTTCGGTCTCCGAAGTTTCAGAGGCAGTAAGGGGAGTTTCAAGCAGTATGTTAATAAACTGAAGAGGAATGCTTAGAGATGGTAGCCTTCTCTTATACTACCGAACTTGGTGAACTGAGGGAAGGCTTGTTGTATACACCTGCGCGCCTACATCATCAGCGGCATCAACGTCAATGTCCAACACTGGTGATTCGCTGCCGTACGCGCCCACAGGAGTTCGCGAAGAGTTTCCCCATAAGGGATATAAACTTGGAAGGGACGTCCTTGATCGTCAAACACTGCCAAAGTTTCTCTCAGTCGATAGAGTCAAAAACAGCTTTCGGATCAAGAAGAAAGACAATGAAGGACGTTCGAAGGGGTGACAATGTTCAGGAACTTGTCTCAAGATAAAGATGGTCGATATATCCTCAACCAAACCGAAACCTAGCTTGATCCTCATGAGTTCGTCACCCCAGTAAGCGATCCATCAGCGAGAAGTAGTGCCAGACTATCAGGTTGATGCAGTGGTGGTTGTCACATGACGCTCTTGCGCTCTTGCTGAAGATTGGAATCGTTGCCAATGCGCTCCATCCACTGGTTGAATTGTGATTGCGATCAGGGAGAATCTGTCGCCGGGCCTCGCAGCAAGACCATGGTCCTGTCAGTGGTCCCATGTTTGGATGAGGTTGGCATGGTTGTGCTGCAAACGGAAGTTCCAGCTCTGGGTAGCATTGTGGATATCTGTTCGCAGTGGCCGTTAGTATCCGACATAGGACGGTCCGGCAGGCTTTCGAGGAGTCGGTTATGAAAGTTTCGTTTTATTTCAGGGTCCATTAGCTTCTCAGTGGCTAAGCGAGGTGTGCGTGGACCTAAGGGCGCAATCAAAAGTAGTAGCGCACAAATGCATGGTCGGAGTCCACGCTGGTATTCCAGAAGGAGCGGTAGGCGGTGATCGACCCCTTCCACCGGTAACTGACGGCAATCTGGTCCGTTTGGATCCATAGTTGGTTCGTTAGTGGGCAGCACGTCTACAAGCGATTTTCGCTGTTCTGGAAATTGATACTGCGAAGGGACACTGATCCGCACACATCTGGAGTAGAGGATTTTTGTTGTCCATGCGTCTCATATTCAACTCAAGACGATCACCCAGACGCGCCTCAGCAGTGCTTAGTCTACCTACCTAGCCGTTCTTGTCACCACCATAAATAAAAATAATATTGTTCGGCTGAAGCACCCTTTCGGTGCCTAGCTGCCATGCCACCCAAAGGAGGCACGAGGGCTGGGATACTGTCAGGTTGCCCAAGCCTAGACAGGGGAAGTCGAGAGGCAGAGGTCGGGTTCGAACCACGAACCTCCCGGTCAGTAAATTCGCGCTCTAACCACTTGAGCCGATATTCTCTCACAGACGTCGCCAAGCGAACCGCGCAGAGCCGACTGTCAGCCAGTATACAGTCAAGTACAGACGCTTCCATTCTGTCACTCAGTTTAGTACACGCCCTGGCATATCCAGCTGCGGCTGCCTTTGCATCTTCAGAGGTGCGCAGCAAGAACCTGGAGGAGATTGCTGGGGCAGTCAGTTCAACTACAGTACTTACTTCCTTTATTCTTGTTCCTGACAGAGCATACATCCAGCGTATTAATAAAAGCCGCCTGTTGTCCAACTTGCTTCAGTTTGTGAACATCAAAAGACAGCCATATGGGGTTTTAAAGCCGATTTCGAAGTGTTTAGTGTTGTCTCTGAAGTCGGACGCACAGTGAACAATGAGGTCAGTCCTAGTGCTGGGACCTGTAGAGAGTTCAAATTTGGGTGGAGCAGGGTAGAGGGGGGAAAACTTGAAAATGTAGTAAGGGAGGCGTCAGCAGTAGCGTGTTTTCGCTTACCCGCCCTGCTGTATGCAGCAAGTAAGGCGACCCGGCTAGTAACACCATGCGGGAGCCGATGTGGCATGATATTAATTTTAGTTGTAACTACCATGGGTGTATGTGGGTTGGAATACTGCCAGGGTGTCCACACCTGGATGGGAGAACGACTAGGGTCGCCAACCATAGCCTTGGCTCAAAAGCCTGACCGAAATGCAGCAGTGTTTGGCGGGAAACGCAAGTGAGTTGCCATCACCACATGTTCCAGCCCCCAACCTAGAGGGCCAGGGGACTGTGTTTGTCGAACCTCTAACCATTGACCAACCTGGCATGAAAGACTGTGAGTGTCGCACGGACACCACCCAGTA
This sequence comes from Clonorchis sinensis, assembly GCA_003604175.2. Taxonomy (NCBI): domain Eukaryota; kingdom Metazoa; phylum Platyhelminthes; class Trematoda; order Opisthorchiida; family Opisthorchiidae; genus Clonorchis; species Clonorchis sinensis. Next base: position 144,979,717 of record CM030369.1, on the reverse strand, counting down.
CAGCTAAACGGGTCACGGGGACACAAAACGTCAAACCTCGGTAAGATCCAGTCTGTTCTATACAGGAGGTTTCACTTTGATATATGCAGAGTTTCTCATACCAGGTTTGTTAGTAGACAGAGGTATGATAAGAACAGATTCCTGCTCCTCCGTTTGGGGGGCCTGAACAGATTCAGTGACTTGTTCTTTGAAAACTTGTATTACTGTGGTAGTCTGTCAGCACCACCACCCGCTACCTTCCGGTGGTTGGGGATCCTAATCGTCCCTTTTTCCAGCGTTGGCGTCCTTACAGTATCCCAGCCCATTAACATCAAAAGTAAAGATACTATCCTTCCACATCGGTTGTCGCGCGGTGTCATCGACCAAGTCACCCTACTTGCTGCATGCAACGGGGTTGATAAGTGAAAAGACTACTGCTGACTCCTCCCTTGTTGCAATTTCATGTATTTCCTCTTCTACTTGGTCCAACCTCAATATGAATAATCTCTCTCCAAGTCCCAGCCACAGGAATACCCTCTTTGTTTATCATTCATCAAACCCAGCTGCAGTTTCCGCGGGTCCCTCTTCAGTAATAGCCCAAAATACCTCGAATTCAGTTTTCGAACCCTGAAAGCCGATCTGCCTAGTTGCTTTTAACGTTCGCGCACTTAAGCAAGCATGACAACAGGTGGTCTTCACTCGTACGCACAACTCCGTCTGTATTGATGTGCCATGTCTGTCAGAAACAATAATGCAGAACTTAAGTGTTGTAATTGAACTGGTTGCACTCTTGCCGTCAGATTGCTTCCGGCCGCGCACATCTGGTCATACGGGCGCCGCTGCAGGTGAGTATGTCGGGGCGGGTGTCGAGCCACCAAACGGAGACATCTGTGCTTGGTGGGATACTGGTTGGTGGGTCGATCACTCTCTTCCGCTCCTTCTGGAGTACCTTCGTAAACATTGATGAGGCATTTGTCCTTTACTGCTTTTCACCGCAATACTCGTGCACGCAAAACGCGCGCTCATCGCGTAGCCTTTGAAAAGTTCGTGGACCCAAAAACTAAACAAATTCATCAGAATTGGCTCCTCCAACGTCTGCTGAATGGTCCAGTATCGGATGTCAGTGCCCACTGAAGATATATCCAGAGTCCCACGTGATGCCGGGATTTCTGTTTGCGGTACAACCCAGAAAACTTCTTCCAAGCGCTGGATCTCTTGCTGCGAGGCCCGGCGACAGATCCCTCCTGACCGCAATCACAATTCAACCAGACACACCATCCGACACCAGGCAAATCTGAATGCCCTTGCAGACCACGAAGGTTGGTGGACCCAAAAGGCCTAAGAAATAGGAAGGCAAAAAGGACTGATTCGTTCAACTGGTCCTCGGAAACGTCTTGTCAGCGAAACTATCAGGGATCAGAATGGTTTTGTGATATCCAGCAAAGAAGAACGTTTGGACCACTGGGCACAATTCGAACAACAACTCAGATGGCCACCTGCTACCTCCAATCCGAGCTGCCGGCCTTCAACAGAAAGGTGGACTGTGAACGTGGAGCCGTCTTCAACTTCAGAAGTATCCGAGTGTATATTTCTACTCAAGCGTCATCGTGCTGCTGACCCTGACAGCCTTCCACCTACTGTCTTCATGGTGATGAATTCCTCAGTCATTACCTGTCTAGCCTGTTTGTGTCTATCTGGGAGGAACCGACCGTCCCAAATAACTGGAGTGAGTCGATAATAGTGCCCATTTTCAAAAGGGGTACTCGCAGTGAATGTGGTAATCACAGAGATGTTAGTTTGACTCTCCATGTAACAAGGCTTCTGGCGTCACTGGTTCTTCGGCGTCTTACGACGGCAAGCGAATCCTTGACCCGTGAGTACCAAATGGGACTTCGACCGGGTACAGGCTGCGTCGACATCCTCACACTCCGTCAGGTGTTAGAGCAACGCTATACGCACAGACAATCCACCATCTAGGTGTTCCTTGATTTCAAGGTTGCGTTCGATCCTGTCAGCCGGTGAATGCTGTCAACCACACTTGCCCAACAGAGTGTACTCCAAACGTGTGTGAACATAATCCGGCCCCTTCAGTCACACAGTTCTGATCGTGTGCGAATATCTAGTTAGCTCTTTGCAAGCCGGCCCTAGAAACAATGAGGCGAACGCCGGTATGTCTTCGAAACTGGTGTTCGTATCGTTGCTGGTGTACGCTGATGTTGTTGGAGTGCGCAGGGGACATCCCTATAATGTGTGTAGTGTAGGCCAAGTACAAGCTCCGTTGAATAAACTAACCAACATCATGACGTCTTTCGGCATGAGCCTTACACTTCAGAACGTGTGGCATCTGTACGTGCTGCTTGCCACCGAAGGAGAATCACTGGAGAATTTCACATCGCTAGTTGTATTAGCTCTTACGGAAGCTTGTCCGATGAAGTTATTGCATGAATCTCAGGGACCCGAATCACGTTTGCTAATTCGCATTACTCCTGGCATCAACAGAGTATATCACTTTCTCAAGTGTTGAGTGTACCAGGCTACAGTAGGGGCTGTATTGTTTCATGGTTGCGAGATACTAGCCCATGCGGACCGGTGATGTGAGGCGTCCACAGTTTTTTACCACCCACACTTCAGGAGTATTGCTGATGTCGGATGGTGTCAACAAATTTGTAGAGTGGTAATTAGAAAAAGGACGTTCAGTTGTGCAGTAGGTACTTCAGCCATGGAGAACTTTCAGCGCCGTCAACTGCGATGGCTGATGAGCCAAGTACTACCCCGACCTAAAGCTGCCACCTTGACGTGGTGGTCGGGCTTGAGTGCTGCAATGATCCCGCGGGCTACACTGGCTGGAACGTCGTTCCACAAGGTGCAACCATGCCAGGAAGGCCAAAGGGGAGCAGTCAGACCAAGAGCAGCGAGACCCCGTACTACGAGTAATCGTGCTACGAGGCGGTCTGGGGGTAAAGTCGTACTGTCCTCTGCGACAGGAGTGTGAAGGCAGTAAGGTGTTTCCCCCAGGCGACCAGCATGTCCATATTTATGGAAGCAGCGATGCGTCCTTCCCCCGAGGAGGGACGGGTTAGAAAAGGTCGGCCCTAAAAACCGCACACTCCGATCGCCCAACGGTTGACCGTGACCGACGGCGCATTATCCACTACGGTCGAAATACTTTTAAAACCAAAGAGTCCGGTGCTGCTCAAAAGGCACCTGATGTGCGCAGCCGCATCAGGAATGAGACAGTAATGCCTTATTCCCTGTGCCCTCGGGTTGGACCAACCCCCTGCAGCCGAGCAGGTCAGACTATTGAGTCATCGGCTCCGAGCAGGGTCCCCAAAGAAAACCCTACTGCCCACTGCCTCGTGGGTCAGACTTCTAAGTCAGAGGCTAGGGGCAGGGTCCCTGAACAAAACCCTACATCCTCCCACTGCCTTGTGGGTCAGACTTTTGAGTCAAAGACTCAAGGTGGGGTACCTCAACCAAACCCCCTTCCTCGGCCTGGGCAACCGGGAAGTATCATCGTACTCTATGTCAAATTGGCAAACAGGCAGAGCTTGCTGAAACTCCACACAAGCAAACGTCACTGGGTCACTTGACTGTCAGTTATCTGACCGAAAGGCCCATGCCCTTGCTGCCTATTAACAGTAAACAAAATAACACCCTTCTAAATCCACGAGATCCTTTCTATATAGGAGCTTTTAACGTCCGTACTATGTCAAATTGGCAAACAGGCAGAGCTTTGAAACTTATATCCCTTAAAATTGATGTATGCTGTGTCTCCGAAACACGCATACAAGACCCAAGCGTGGTTATGCATCTCAGAACGCCAAGGATGAACTCAGCTCTTTCACATTTCTTCCTCCGTGTATCCGGTGACCCAGAAGCGATGACTCGTGGAATATATGGCGTGGGAGTTGCACTCAGCCCCAGAGCTGAACGCGCTTTGCTGGATTGGATCCCAGTGAACAGTCGGCTTTGCGCCGTCCGGTTATCCAGTTCAATCAAGCTCAATGCCTCTCGGCATAAAAGCGGTGCCTGTTTGTAGTGTCGGCTTATGCCCCAACGGACTGCAGTTCTGATGTTGAGAAGGATACCTTTTTATCGAGAACTATCGGGCTCATTCGTCAGGCAAAAGCACTGATATTGTGATCCTTGCAGGCGATCTGAATGCTCAAGTGGTCGTCTGAGCTCCTTGGAATCACATTTGGGCGGTCGATTCGGAGTCGATGCTCGCCGCACAGACAACGGAGATCGACTCCTTCAGTTGTGTGCTGACCATGAACTGTTTCTGGCAAGTACGAACTTTCAACATGCGTTCGCATCGCGTAACCTGGCGGCCACCAACTGCAAATCAACCGTGGACCCAGTTGGACCACGTGGCCATCAGCTACCGGTGGAGAGCCACAATTCAAGACTGCCGTTCCTTTTGGGGCACTCCACTTGATTCCGATCACGCCATGGTGCGTGCACGCCTGACAGTTCGCTTCCCTTCAGGCCTCGCAAACTAGAAAGAAGCATGCCAATCCATATCTTCGAAGATCGACCATAGCTCAACAGTACCGATCTGAGCTAGCCCAACAATCTCCACATGCATCAATGCGAATGTAGATGAAGCGTGGCAAAATGTGAAAGAAGCCATGTTAGCGGCGTTCAGTGCTGTCTGTCCAACCTCCCCGATTCGACCACAAAACCACTGGATATCGGCGAGGTCGCTATCCATGATTGATGCCCGGAAATCCATACCAGCAGGCAACGCGTACGACGGCGCACGCAAATCCTCTTAAACGCCAAATAGTGAAGAGTCTAAGGAAAGACCGAGAGCTCTGGTGGAAGTCGAAAGCTCGGGAGATGGAGAAGGCTTTGCTACGGGAAACAGCCGTGCCCTATATCAACTGATACGATCGACTGGTCCCAGGAAAGCAACGGTCAGCGAAACGATAAGTGAAAAAGACGGCTCATTAATTCACTCCCAAAACGTCGACTGGAAAGATGGGCCGAACACTTCGAAGAACAGTTTAGCTGGCCTTCTGCAACACAGCCTGTGGAGATAATGCATACAGGCGAGTGGAATGTAAACCTTGATCGCCCTTCGGAAGAGGAAATAAAGTACGAAATATCCGTACTAAAACGTGAGAAGGCACCAGGACCGGACGGTCTCTATCCAGCCCTCTTCAAAGAAGGCGGAGAATCCCTGGTGACCCATCTGACAAAGCTTGTTGGTGCTATATGGAACGAAGAGAAGGTGCCTGCAGAATGGGGCATGTCGACAGTTATCCTATCTTCAAAAAGGGTACGCGGACGCTGTGCGAAAACCACCGTGGCATCAGCCTGTTAGCTGTGGCATCGAAGGTGCTCTCTGGTCTTATCCTTCGAAGGTTGACTGAACACAGGGAGAGACAGATCCGTGAAAACCAAGCTGGGTTCCGTCCTGCAAGAGGATGCATCGATCATATCACCCTCCGACAGATTCTTGAACAGCGACACTGCTTCCAGCAACCAACAATGGTTGTTTCCTCGATCTGAAAGCTGCCTTTGACTCTGTAGACCGCCAGGCACTATGGCAGTGTCTGTGGAGCAAAGGTGTCCCCCATAAATTCTTGACCCTCCTTAAGGCGCTGTACGCCAACTCCCGCGGCCGTGAAGGTCAAGGGAAGCTCTCTCCTGAGTTCACCACATCAAGTGGTGTCAGGCAGGGCTGTCCTCTTTCACCTTTCCTCTTCAACTTCGTCATTGATGCGATCATGGAAGACTCACTATCAGCCTCTAATGCCTGTGGAGTCGAAGTGCTCCCAGGGCGTCCGCTCACAGATATCGAGTATGCAGACGACATAGCTCTTCTTGGATCTGACGCCGTGGTAATGCAAAGAATATTAAATAATCTAACTAATTCCGCCTCACGGTTCGGCATGCGCTTCACACCTGCAAAGTGTAAAGTGCTAGTGCAAGACTGGGTGGGCCCGAACCCTAGCCTATGCTTGCGGGTGAACCGATTGAGGTAGTAGACAAATTTGTCTACCTGGGCAGCTGTATCAGTCCCGGTGGTCTCGCGAAAGATGATATTTCCATCCGAATTGGGAAGGCCCGAGCAGCTTTTGTGAACCTGCGTCACCTGTGGCGTAGGCGTGACATCAGCTTATCCGTCAAGGGTCGAGTTTACAATGCTGCGCGCTCCGTATTACTATACGGATCAGAAACCTGGCCGCTGCGCGCCGAGGACGTCAAACGACTTTCAGTGTTTGACCACCGACTTCCGGAGCATTGCCCGAATCTGGTGGGAACACCGGATCAGCAATGCTGAAGTACGTCGAATGGTATTCGGGAGAAATAACTCACCCTCGATAGATGAACTGATCACACTGCATAGGTTGCGCTGGCTTGGCCACGTGCTCCGTATGCCAGTCGACCGACTTCCTCGAAGGGTTCTTTTCGCACAACCACGTGAAGGGTGGAAAGAGCCAGAGGCGGTCAAACAATGACTTGGCAGCGAAGTATAAAAGCCATTACCAGCAAACTCAGCTGCGCTGGTCACTGCCGTCTTCCTGGATGGGGACCCGAGACGGGCCACATCAATGGTTAGAGACATTGTCAGACATGGCCCAATCGCGCCCTCAATGGCGCTCATGCATCCAAGCTATTGCCTTCAATGCATAGCCCCCTTCCCAATTCCCCGACTTAACAGCCCACTGACAGTGGTGTATTTACGCAGCTCGCGCCTCCAATGCGCAGCTACCTACCTCACCTCCCCAAATCATCGGCGGACGAAACTGTGGCAGCTACAACCACTGTACGACAAGTACACGGTTTCACAGCTGATGATGATGATGAGCCAAGTACTACGCATTCCAGATCATTGTCTACTGAGACGAGTGTTGTTTATTGTGCCTCCTCCAGAATGGCGCAAACTGGGGGACGGCTGATGTGTTACTCGACGGAAACGCGCGAAAGAGAGTAAGAATAATGTTGGTGTTGGTGTAGTGCGCGTTCCGGGACGGGGTCCCCGTGATCCTCAATACGCTTGGATGAAGATATTCTTGGAAACAACGTCTGACCGATGTCATTGCTTTTCGATTCTTCCCATGTTGTCTGATTGATCGTCTGGAGGTTTAGACATCTTCCCTATTCTTTTCCCATGTTAACGCTTTCGAATAGATTGCTTTCGTACGGCACCAAAGCATTGATGTTCAACATTGATATTCTGTCGATGGTAATGATGATGATCAGTGGACAGACAAAAGATTGGAGACCGACAACATAGGGTGCCGATTTGGGAGTATATGGAGGGGTAAAATTTCTAACTTCGTTTTCTGTTTCACGCTTGCTGCACGCAGTTGGGCCCCTGTGTGTACGTAACTTGTAACTGACTAACTGGAAAACGTGGGTATTATCTAAATCTTTCGGCTATAGTTCTGTTACCTCTGGAATGTTTGCATCAGAATGGAACTCATTGATCGAAGGGATGGTTTTGATTGGAAATGGTTACAGTTACATCCTCTAAGGTGTTAGAGTGTCGTCGTTCACAACGTGTTAATTAGTGAAAATTACTTTGGAGCCTGTCATTACCAGTAGTAATGACATGGGAGAACGAGATTTCGTGGTTTTTTTCGGCTACAGGCTTGCTTCCCGACTGAACGGATCTTTTGTTCAGTGGAGATGTTCAACCGTAGCTGTCTTAAAACAGCTGAAGCAAATGATTAACATCACGTCCTGAGGATTGGCTATGAGATGTCAGTCTTCAGATTTTGAGCTCATCGGGGCAACCGAGAGTATAATTAAAAATCGCCAAAGGACTTGCGATCTAGTTGCCTCAAGATGGACTGGTGAATGTTGGAAGGACATATCCTGGCCTAGCTGTCAGTCGTTCGTTGCGCTGCAGCCTCACGGTAATCCCTATCCTCGGACAAAAAACTATTTTTGTTGTCTGGATGGCGCGTACGGCTCCACTCAGTTTGGCAGGTTGTGTTTTTCTATCGATTTTACCTTTTACCCAGTCAAACCGCCAGGGTTGGTGTAAGTCAGCAGTTCGATGGTTCCAATGGTTTGGCCGTCCCCCCATCCATTGTTTTGTGGGTGTCCGTTGCACACCTTACGGGATCAGAGAATGGACAGGTGTGCATCTTCTTTCATTATCCCTGACTGAGGCCCACCGAAACACGTGGCAAAAAGGAGACTCGGTAAAAGGAGACCCGCTGTTGGTGCTGCAGTTGATATCTCATGAAGAGTGCTGTTGGGATTACACGGACTGAAACTGAAGTTATATTTGTACCAACTTGGCGTTAAAATTGTATACATTTCTATCCAGCCTTTGGTCTTTCCATCTTTTCAGTCCTCATGTCGTCTTTTGAGCTCCAGATGGCTCAGTGGTTAGGGCGCGAACTTACTGACCCGAATTTCCGTGGTTCGAACCGAACCCAGGCATCTCGACTGTTCCTGTCCAAGCTTGGGCAGCCTGACAGTATCTCAGCCCTCGTGTTTCCTTCGGGTGGCATGGTAACTAGGTACCGAAGGCGTGTTACAGCTTAACATGTCGTCTTTTGGATCACCAATTTACTGAAGGTGAATTACAAGCGATTTGCGTCTCATCTTTATATTTCATAATACATATAACATTGGTATGCAGGTTACTGTGTTTCTCTCCTCATCTCAATATGTCGTCACAGCAGAACCACATCAAGCCGGCTCAGTATAGAAAAAAGATCACGGCACATCTTTTGCTACTGTTTTTTCCACAGTGTGTGGGTGTGTTTGGCTTCGTGGTGCGATCGAGGAAGGTGGTCGCCAGAAATACACCTGGTATGGTTTGAATCTTCTGAGTGAGCCGAATCTGCAATGAGATCATATAATATGGTCTGCGTATTGTAAGGTGATATAGTGTACAGTGATGCAATAACTCAACATATAATAGTATGCTACATTTTACATGTATACACATATAGCGAGACTACAACGGCTGCAATTTATACACACGCTTCGTGGTGAATGTTACAATCGTGACGCGGAGTTCGATCGCGAAAGGCTTACCACGCGGAAAGTCATTGGTGGTTTGAAGATGTAATTTAGATGCTGGTTTTTATTTATTGAAGTGTGTGGGAACTAAGAAGCTACGTTACCGAACCACTAAACCAATAGCTGTTCGATTCTTTCCGATAGGCGATACTATGATATTCGTTTATTCGATGATAGGGTACGTTTTTCCGGTACTAGATATATACCCATCACAATGCTGTATAATGAGTATTCTGCACTATTGAATGCTACATTGTCTGGCATGCAGAACCTTCCCAAACAAAACAAGATAGTTCTACTGCACATGCAATGGTTGTGATCATATCTCTTTACATTTCAGTCATGCCTTATAAATTTTCCATCGATCGAGGTGGAACATTCACCGACGTTTATGCTGAATGCCCTGACGGCAGCGTTCATGTGATGAAATTATTGTCCGAAGATCCAGGGCATTATCTCGATGCCTCTTTGGAGGCTATTCGGAGAATTATGGTACAGGTGTGTGCTCTATTCATATGGATATATATTTCTAAGGACGGTGTATTTGAATTACTACCAAATGCCCCCATAGACTGTTCTCAAATTGATTCTGTTCGAATCGGAACTACGGCCGCAACCAACGCGCTGCTTGAAAGGAAAGGTGAAACCTGTGCACTAGCAATAACTAAAGGATTTCGGGATCTATTGCAAATCGGAGATCAGTCTCGACCAAATATCTTTGACCTTGTACGGTTTTTAATAGAACGCTCTCTCATTGATACATCACTCTAGTGCATTGAGATGCCTGAGGTATTGTACAAGAATATCATTGAAATCGAGGAGCGTATTGTTTTGAAAAGCGCATCATGTCAATTGGAATTAAATGTACCGGAAGATCTCGCAGTCACTGGTGAAACAGTAAAGCTTTTTAACTCTTCTTACGAGCTTTCAGGTTTTAGTCCAGTCGCCACTAAACGTGAACAAGACCCGAGAGGATCTGCAGAAGTTGTTTGAAAGCGGGGTGAAAAGTTTGGCGATTGTACTTATGCACTCTTACCTATACCCTAAACACGAATTGATGGTAGCGGAAATCGCACGAGATATTGGTTTCTCTAACATCTCCGTCTCACACAGTGTGATGCCAATGATAAAAATAGTACCTCGAGCTTTCACGGGTAGGTTTTTCCATCATCTTCTTCTAATTGCGTCAGTTACGGCAGATGCATATCTGACCCCCTGCATACGAACTTACGTCGAAAGTTTCTCTAAAGGGTTTCGTGGTGCATTTGGTAACATGCAAGTACTTTTCATGCAGTCCGATGGTGGATTATCCCCAGCGAATGAGTAAGTTAATAGACTCCAATATGCTATTTTATAGGTAATGCACCTTTAGGCTGATTCCTCTTTCTCATATGCCTCATTGATCTGTGTCTGTCGTGGGGTCAGTATATAGGAAAGCTGGTTTGCTCGCATCACAAGCTTATAAAACTGTTTTGGGTCGTGATTTCATCCTTTAAGCCCCCAAGAGCTAACGTGTCAAATCCAGTTCACCTAGCTCAGCCAACTAATGCCGCAAAGTTGAGAAGAACTGTCAGAGGTGTTCTGAATTGATGATCACTGTCAGCCGCAGCATTTCCTTGACCGACCGGAGCAGTTGGTTCCTAACCTAAGGTGATTTGGAGCAATGTGAATAACTTTCGTTTGTATCGTATCTGAGTCTATGATTCCTTCTCCTCATGCGAGGAATCTTCTCCGAGAGAAAATAACGCGTTATTTTTAATCTGGTCCTTGTGGTCAGTTCCGTTTTGACCATTCAGCGTCACATACAGCAACATTGATGCGGAAACGCGACCATGTATATAAGTGGTCCATTGAACGATTTTCCCACGAATGCCGGATTCCTTTGAATTGTCCCGTTAGGTGCTCTCCCAGTCGGAACACAAAAACATCAGTGGTGTTACTTGGGAATGAACACTGTTCAGGCAGGTTTTTCTGACCGATATACTGAGTCTCATTTTTATGGTAGTTAGGATTTAGCAGCAAAAGCAACCAATTGGCCTTAATCAAGGCCATTATTCTGGTTTTCTTTATCCCATGTTAGGTTGTCACGGACAATTTTTCGTTCAGATCCACGTTTCCAGGGTGTTACAACTGAACGAATAGTATATTTTGTCCATCTATTTATGTTGTCGTCGGGTAATTTCCCTGTTTCGTGGCTTTTTTCATACCGTGTTTCCGGATTAATTGTGCTTCTGGTATGGCTACAAATGATAATTCCTCTTACTTCATGAATTTAGCTTTTTAGGTTCTCGCGCTATCCTCTCTGGTCCAGCTGGGGGTGTCATTGCCTACGCGAAGACATCCTTTGATGGTAAACAACCGGTGGTTGGTTTCGACATGGGAGGTAAGTGTCGCTGCGTAGAACAGCCTATTATCATCCACACTTATTCACCTTTTGCCTTGGTTTTTAGGTACTTCGACGGACGTCAGTCGTTTCGGCGGTGAACTGGAACATGTGTTTGAAAAAACGACGGCAGGTGTTAGCATTCAAGCACCGCAGTTGGATGTCAACACAGTTGCCGCTGGTGGTGGGTCTTGTCTCGCCTATAGTGGTGGTCTTTATCGGGTGTGTAATAGCAATCGCCTCCTGATGTTAATGTTCTCTAAGTCATTTTGAAAGTGGTGTATCTTACTAAGTTTGTGAATTAAGAAGTTTCTAGGTTTTCTTGTCCCAGTCATGGTATAAAGCGCTATTTTGTGGACGGTGGCTTTTGACGGCAGTCGAAATTAGCTTGGAGAGTCAGCTACTTAATCAATCCGTCAGTTCATTTTTGGACCAAGCACTGTTCTAATGCTTGTTAACTGAACTGTTCAAGAATCAGCAGAGTGATCATATCCAAGACGGTTCGGTTAGTGGCACGAACAATTAAGCTTTTCTAGACGTTCAGCCCTTATCTATGGCCCATGTGAGTTCGACCGAAGCCGACCGTACATTTGATAGACTTAATGTTACTCCGCGGTACTAGTAATGATTCCTGTGTTTAGAATCGGTATATATTCTTTTCACTTTTCACTCCTCAGCAGTTGAAAGTAATGCTGAGTGGAACACAGGTTAATCCCTGCCTTGACAGCAGGGATGGATGGACACTCTGCATCGCACAGAAGTCCGTCACTGTCCTATTGGACCAATCACTGCACGTGTTAGTGGCTCGTGCGGTTTACTTCAGGTTTTTCCATCGCCCTTCCTGTCCAATGGTTACATCCAAATTAGAAGACACCTCACACGGTCAAGCTTGGTTGTGCCATCATCCTGCTTACGTGCTCCTTAAGTGGTTCGACTCTTCAATCCATTAGGCAGGTGCACCACTTTTTATTCAAACAATGATTGGACTACAGTATACATTTTCATTAAATGATAAGCACTTATGAACGTCATGACTCGTCATGATTCTACTCAGCTGAAAGTCATTGCGGGAACAGACAATCAGATTCTTTCGAGTAAATCGGATGTAGAGAATTGATAAGACATTGTTCAAAAGTATCAAGAGACAGAGGAATTTACTACTCCCGCTCTACAGAAGACTTCAGCCACTACCCTCGGGATCACCGGGTGTCAGCAAAAGGAATGGATGACGTCAGGAACAATATGCCTTTCCAGATTGCGCACCTAGCCATTTCATCAGTGCATCCCGGGCCTTACCGAAAGACAGCATGTTCGGATTGGATACTGCAATCTCTCCTGGGCTGTTGGGTCACAGAAATAAAAGCAGCAACAAATGGGTATCACGGGACTTCTTCAGCCTAGTTCTCATTCACCTCCAAAGCGTCTAACTTGATTTTGAGGGCCGAGGGTAGATTAATCCAGTAGGTCCAGGGGCTTGGCTTTTACTGGGGCGAGATGGCTCAAGTGATTAGAGCGCGAATTTGCTGACCGACAAGTCCGTGGTTCGAACCCGACCTCTGCCTCTCGACTTCCCCTGTCTAGGCTTGGGCAACCTGGCAATATCACAGCCCTCGTGCTTCCCTCTCGGGTGGCATGGCAGCTAGGCACCGAAAGGGTGTTACATCTGAACAGTTTTTTTCTTGGTTTTCAGTGACGTTCATTTTTGAAGGACGAGAGTCAGTGAACCATGTCGATTTTCGGGCCGAAATGGCATGTAATAAATAGTGAAACCTTGAGGTTGTGGGGAGCAGAAGACATTAATTACTTAGGTTGTGAATTAAATTTTCTGTTAGGTGGGAGGCCGACATCCCAACTCAACCCCGTAAGTATTCTATGCGCTAGATGGCGCTTACTTTCTGACTGACGGTGTAGGTGGTCTACTATCTGGAAACATTAAACTCATGTCCGAGTAATAAAACAGTATGACTGAATTTGAAGTTTCTCACAACAGTGTCCGATGAAAGTAATAAGGTTGCAGAAAGCACGCGAACAACCATTCATTTGATTCACTGTACTTTTCTGGGAAGAGAAAGAATTCCAGTTACGATGGCATGACATATTACGCTTCAGTGAAGTGAATGCGACCTGTTAACTCTATTTCTCTGACCCCTGTTGAAGTTTTATTTTGGTCTCAGTCTACTCTACATACGGCCACCTCCAGTATTTGGGACGAATATACATTTTAATGCTGAAAAGTTGCTCTCACATTTTTGGTGGGATGTCGACTGCATTGGTATTTTCCCTCTTACTGTCCTACTATCCGACTTGACTTATCCGGAGAAAATTCAGGATAGCAACTTAAAAGCGGACAAGCTTATAGCCGGAAGGGGGTCATATCGTCGTAGGATGTTGGTCAGGTGACCAACTTTTTCACTCGTCTCCTGTCCTAGTCGCCCGCGGCCAAGATTAATAATGTTCGAATATATTTGAATTCGAAGAAAAGTGGATTGTTGAAACCATAAGAGTGATGGGGACATGGCTGAAAGACTAGATAATCAGATTCTAGAAGGCCACTACAGAGGTTATCCAAGAGAGAGAGAGAGAGAGCGCACTCCAATTCCGAGCCGTAATTTCAACTTTGTCGCTATAATTTTCCGAATGGACACATTCGGTTCTATTGTAGCCGCCACCCTCTAATCGGCCCTCTAGTTCACGTATTTAGCTTAACTGTCCAAGTCCCTGTAGACTTTCCTAACGCACCTGTTGGGCTGCACGAGTATGATGTAGCCAACTCCGGCGAAAAAATCGATCACAAGACCACCCGTGACTCGCTTCCGGTCGTAATATTAGATGGTTCTGGTTTTTAAGTTCTGCATTCTCTGTTGTGTATTGATTATAGCGGATGCCAAAAAAGACGACATTCCTATTAGAGGTCAGAGGTGAAGTTTGCAGTACACTTATAGGTTTACCTGTACAGCTTTTGGGCCTGTGAATGCCTGATGTAAGCACATGTAACAAACTAAACGGGTTCTTGCAGCTCGTTCACTGTCCATCATTTTTGTTCAGGCCTCCCAGCCTTATCGGTCACCATCGTCATTTAAATATAACCAATTTTACTTCACTTTCCTGAGTGATGTAGTGGGATAACTAAGTTATATTGTTTAGACTCTTTAGAAGCCCAGGGCATTTCTCCCGCGACAATTATTTGTTAACTCTGGTCTTACCATTAATGAATCAATATATTGATGTGTTTGATTACTGTTCTATATTGAGTACTCAACTAAGCAAAAAAATCATTCCTGAAGGTTGGTCCCGAATCTGCTGGAGCATACCCCGGCCCAGTGGCTTATGGGAACGTCGGTGGGAAGCTGACCATAACAGACGCAAACCTAGTGTTAGGTCGCCTTCTGCCGGCTCACTTTCCAGCAATATTCGGTCCAGAACACAACGCACCGTTGGATTTGACAGCTGCACGACAGGCATTTGTACAACTGTCTAATGATGTGAGTTTTTTCGGCTTGATCCCCGTTTTGAATTAGCTACCTTTTTGATGCGGTTTGTTCATCGCTGTCAAATGTAGCATGATACCTAACGAACACTTTTTATCCTGCGATTGATTTGATTTTATGTGAACTAACAGAGATTCTGAGCACACCATTTATTTCATTTAATTGTGCAACATCTGAAGATAATTTCTTCAACAAAAAAATTCAGTACGTTTGTGCGCGCTAATCTTGCGGAATTAAGTTTGGACATACAGTTCAACCATAATTTCATGCCTTTGAAGGGACATGCCTAACCACCTACTGCGGTACTACTAACCTGGGACCCTCAGTTCGAGTAAGGTCGGAAAAAACGTGGTACTCATCACCAAACTTGTTTTGTGCTCCTTGTGGGGGGGAGGGGGAGGACTTTCAACCAACTAAAATTGAAGTGTGAACTTATAAACCTGAAAGCGCCGTTGCCATTGTGAGCCTCAGGAAGCGCTTTCCAGGTTGTCTTCAAACTTTGTCTCCAATGTTTTATACAACAACCGTCCACGTGATAAGCCGCATACAAAAGTCCCGTAGTACAATGTACCGCAAGTCTAACTACGGTGCCTATTTAGCGAATAACCCATGGGAAATACGGATATTCCCGTCAGAGGCCCGTGATTTGATGTTCCTCCCAGCTTGATCGATTGCGAATGCTTCCCATGTTACCCCAAGACCACCATGGAATGGGATGTTTGGCTTCTCTTTGCTTGGCGATTTCCCCATAAGGATTGCACACAATGTAGTGGCCAAAAAGGGAACGCTGTTGTGGACTCCTCAGTTCATTGGCCACTTGGATTCGTCTCTCTTATTGGTTATCCTTTTGACAATCATCAATGTGTTGACGAGTTTACTTTTACTTATCTTCCAACTAATTCACAAATGTTGGTATTTTCAGATCAACGCTTATTCATCAGCTCGTGATGCGTCTGTCCCGAAGGTATCTGTCGAAGACGTGGCTCTTGGCTTCATCCGTGTTGCCAATGAGACAATGTGTAGGCCAATTCGTTCCTTAACACAGGTGAGTGGTTCCATGTATCTCCTGCTACAGTAAAACCCTGCAGTTGGAGACACACACTCAGGAAGATTTTATCAACTCCTTGTGGGCTTACCATTGCAACCCTTAAATAGTTAAGGCCACCTCATTGATTCGGTTAAGGGACATCAAACCGGGACCGACGTGACCATCCCCTTTAATGAGAAAGTCAACGCATCCGGACATCCTTCTCATGAATTCGTAAGCGAACAAGTTCATATTGCAAGCGGGGATGCATCTAACTTAGGTGTTTGAGATATGCAAATGTTCTGTATCACTGTGTTGACGTCACCATTGTGGGTGTTTTGCAGAAGAATCCGCTACCAGTGGAAGCCTGCCTTAGTTGACGAAGATGCTCCGAAACCTTTTGGGGCTACAGTAAAGCTGACTACTACTAGCTCCAGCTTCATGATGAACAACCATCGTTTGATGCATCATTATATACCGTCATTCATACTATCTGATTGCTTGGTATTAAGAACCGAGGAAGGTAGGAATACCTGTTAGTGACAAATGCTGACACTAGCATTCACCCGAATGAAGCTGACGTGGAACTTTAATAATCTTTGGAGCATTCAGGTCTGCGGAAACTGTACTTTCGCATGCAGTGTTGCCGAGTAACAACACAGTCCAATTGTTTTAAAGGTTTCAAAAGCGTTCTTAAGCAAATTTAACAATTTGGTGGTTGAACTTGGAATAAGGATTTTGCTTCATTTATGGTGTTTGAGTACGTATTCGCAATGCGTACTTGAGGATAAGGCATCCGTCACTTAGGAGTATTCGAGTTGTACACTAGAGGATTCCTAACCACATTTTTTCTCAATCGGCTTATCCGATTGAGATACCGGTACCAATGTACTGGTTGATTTCCATTGATTTCAGGAAATACTGACTCGTAGCCATACACAAATTCACGATTGTTGCGTTAGGAATGGTTTTAACTTCGTCATCCGGACTCATAGACTGCTCTACTCCACTGACTTGCATCGGGCAATTCGGTTTGTGGTTAGACAGCCTGTACAAACCTTTTGGTGTCACGTAACACTGTAATTCGCTTCCTTCAATCCCCTCAAATAAGCCCTGCCGCTATACCTAACTACCATTGTTTGATGCTGTCACAACGCTGTTTGACCATCCTACTGACGTCCTTGTTTGATAGGGCAAAGGGTACGACACGTCGAAGCACCTTCTTGCTTGCTTCGGAGGGGCCGGTGGACAGCATGCGTGTTCAATTGCACGTCTGCTCGGAATGAAGAAGGTTCACATTCATAGGTAAGTGTTTATTTCATGTGAAGTGTCATACTTACCCATCATATTCGGCTTTTGAAAACGTGGATTTTTCTCATCTCAACAATTTATTGTCTCTCCAATACCCAGGTACGCCGGCATTTTATCTGCCTATGGGTTGGCCCTCGCAGATGTCGTCCGAGAAGAACAGCTTCCGTGTCAGCTGCTTTACAAACCAGGTTCGTTCTTCGATTTTTTTTCGGACCCTCTTCTCAGCACTATAGCAACTGCTTGCATGGCGGTTCCATAAACGGGCCATTTGCCCCGACCGTCCATGTATTCGGGTCGCTTCTTCTGCAGTCCATGACTTCTTTGTTTCTAGACAGATAGTCGATAAATTATATACACAGTTCTATTTTCCCCATCGGCCCATAAAAGATAGGCGTGTCGACCTTGCTCTTCCCCTGTTGGCTATTTTCAACATTGTTTACCTCACCATCTCACTATCTCGTTCCTGTTGACGAATTTTCCGGTGGTTGCGTTGTTCAGAACTCGAGAGTAGGGCTCAGATTCAACTGTCCATGGGTGTGAACGATGCGCAGAATACTAGTCTTTGCGCTTGTTACCCGACGAGACCAAAATGTGTTTAGCTACAAGTATTATACAATGTTGAAGGCCTGCATGCCTTCTGTACAAGAAATTGTCACTGGATTGGACAATTAATACTACCGTAGGATTCTAATGGATCGCTCAAAGATCGCTGTATGCACCAACGGAATTCACTGTTTCAACCAAGACAGCAGAATTTCTGAAGACCTCATTCAGCGGCCCTGATTTTGAATGAAAGTCGACCTGTGTCGATTTCATGTATTCGATTCGTTCTTTTGTAGTAACGTTGTTTTCTGCCTCTATCTTCTTTCAGAAAACCTCCGCGCGATTGGTAATCTCATTACCAAACTCGTTAACAAGGCAACGGACCGTTTAGTTAGCGAAGGTTTCGACAGGTGAGTTAACCCCTCAAAAGAGACTCCCAAGTAGGACAGTTCCACCCAGGTTCCGTACTATTCGGCCTAAAATTGACACTTCGAACGATCACATCCTAACAAACACCACTTTACACGCCCCCACGGCAAAGACCGGGATTCGACATTCTTGCATTGAGCCAATCTGACACCAATCGAGTGTCTGGCCGATAGTATGCGGCGCTAGGTGAATAAATATCTTTGTGCAGGAAAGGTATCTTGTGTCTTTTTACATTTTGAATTATAAGCTGTATAATTGTAGTGAATTTTCAAACCTTTGCAGGTCTCGGATCGTTACTGAGGCATTTCTTCATATGCGCTACGAAGGAACCGATGGTGCGCTCATGTGCCAGGCAAACCAAGTGAACAATCACTCCGAAAAGGCGGTGCCTCCATACGGGGATTTTGAAGCGTCTTTCGTCGAACGGTATGCCTTGTTTTGTTCTCTTATAAATACTCTGGTGGTTGGAAAAAGACCACGACCATCTTTGCGAAATTTGAATAACCAGGATCTCAGCTTTCACTTTCCGAACTGTTTCGCCTGGTTCAAATAGCAAACACCAATAAGCTAGCACTTTCGATCTTTGATATAGTTATGCCGCTTTCAAATGCGACATTGATGAAGTTAGATGTTTTTCGTCGTAATTCTGCTTAGAAAAGTCCAGTTAGAAAACGCAGCAATCACCCGATGTACTCTTCCGAAGCGAGGTTATTTCTTATTGAGAGCTCACAATACTGTTCTCCATCGGCCACAGCCTACGGTGTTCCCTCTTTTGGTAGTGACCGAGTGTAATACCCGTTTTCTTAGTGGAAGCCGTAGGGACAGGGAGCTATTTGAACTCTTCTGTGACTAACCTCTTTCCTGAGGACCGCACATCAACTCGCTAACGAACGATGATTGTCCCGCATCTTACAAGGTTGTGGTCTTTTCTCACAGCTGAGACATTAGAGTCGTGGCGTTTCGAAGTTCCAAGCAGAGCCGAAAAAAATATATGGTTTGCTCCTTCCTGTCATTGCAGATTTCCGGCGTCGGTCACACCGTTTACGGGCAACTGGTCAATTGTGCGTCCAGCGCACTGCTGTGCAGCCCATGGTCAATTGCGCAGGCCTTTATGAAACGTCGAGGCATCTTGTTACTTTCAAATGAAAGTAGTCTGTTTAGAGAGGGAAACTTTTTCACCTCAGTGTTCGGCAGTCAAGCTTGCGACTGGGTATGGAAGTGATTTGGAATTCCGCTGGTTCACGAGGTTAACTGTTTTCTACTTCTCAGAATTTTGTTCCACTTATTGAAACTTTTTCAGATGGCTAGGAGACTTATATCGTTGTATCCGAAAATGGCAACTGATTCGGTAGAACAAGAGTAATCGTAAGTCATTTGTGGGCTACGGGGTTGATCAAGCGGCGCAATGTGGAACAGGGTATGTACGCGGTGTACTCGATAGGTTAGGGCCTGATATCAGCTTCTCTTGACTCAGGCGATGCGCAAGAAGAATCACGTGGGTACCAGCCAGAAAGCATGAGCAACTCTCAGTACACTTTCAAAGCTCAACTTCTATCAAAAGTCTGCTGCTTTCTCAGCTCAAACGTCGAGTTTTTTTCCAAACATCGTTGCACATGTGGCTTGCTCATATTCGCAAGAAGTTGGACAGCGAAGATACATGATTATGTGGTGTTTTTTCGATTTATCTCACTCCTCTTTGCGTACATTGTTCTAAACCAAGGTAGACTGAACAGACTTGGTATTTCTTCCGTTGTATGCATGCTGAAAAAGGCGAAATTTCTCGGTCTTAATGTGACAAACATAGACGGGCAATGTACACTGGTTATTTTCGTCGAGTTATAAAGGTTTAAGCCGCTGTCACAACAGAATTTCACTTTTTCTCATCCTTTTGTTCCAACAGTTACAAACGGGAGTTTGGTTTCACTCTTTCCAACCGAAATATTGTTGTTGATGATGTTCGCTCAGTTCAGACTATCCTTTGTTCTTATGACCAGCTATTCAACCTGGGTACATAGTCCCAAAGTAAGTATTATTGAATATTTGGTCACACTGGAACAAAAGCTTCTCTCTCAACTTCCCGTGTTTTTTCTTGCTTGACTTACTTCACCTTAGGATTCTGACGTTCATTTCATTGGTTTACAACAGTTTTGTTAAACGAATGTGACTTGTCCGACGTATCCGCACACACACACACACACACACCTGTCATCTGCCTGCTGCTCAGTGAGTACTACTCATGTTTTCACTATTCCAGTTTTCAAATACCTACTTTGATCAAGGGTTGATGCGTACTTCAGTCTATCTACTGGACAATCTCCTGGCTGGACATGAAATACACGGACCTGCGATTATTATCGCCTCTCACAGGTTGGTGCCAAAATTCCCCAAATGTTCCACCGTGTATTACGTGAACAACACTTTCCATTTATTTGTTTACGAAGTCAGTCTCACGAACAGGGCATCTGTTTAATCTCCGCTCGTATTATGAGGAATAGATGAGGCGATAAGTGGCCTAAGATTGATCGCATCCAGCATCGCCTTGAGAGAATATTCGCTTGTTTTGTCCTATCTCAGAAATCCAACTATTTTTGCTTCTTTCAGCACCATCCTTGTCGAACCGAACTGCTCAGCCTTTATTACACGCACGGGCGATATGGAGATACGCGTGAGTATTCCGTATTTGTCCGCTTCTTCTGTATTTGCCAACCTTCCTTCCGAGTAGTCCAGTTCTGTGTCCTTTGTGGCTTTTAAATTTGACTGTATTCACCATTCCACTGAAAATGACCACCTGTATACCTGTTCGAACTGCTGTAGGCATTTAGCGGCGTTGAGGTGTAGCATATGTATAAAGCAGGAGCATCCCTAGTCTGATTGCCCGAAAGCTGCTGATTCACGTCAGTTTTATGGGGGGGGGAGGGGTTGGTAAGCGAGTTAGTACTTATCGCCAGTGGTTGGCTGGTATTTGATGGGAACTTACTTGCCAGCAGCGACTTCTCTATTTAACACCTGTTCACAATTAAAATAATACAAGCGGCTTGTGCGGAGACAAATGTGCCGCTGCGTTTGAGCTAATGATTCGGACGTAAATCCGGAGAATTACTGTCGATGGACCATCACCTGTATGGAGCAATAGGTCGGCCTGATTGTAAAGGCGCTGCGGTGAGCACTAGCATTTCCTTTACTATCGAGATGCTGACGTCATTTTTCACTCCACCAGAGTCAGGACACATTTATGCAGAACTGTCGGTATCTTTTTGCAGATTGGCGTTAGCGACATTCAACAGCCCAACTTGAACACGGAAATGGACGCGATCCAGTTGAGTATATTTTCTCATCGATTTATGAGCATAGCGGAACAAATGGGTCGGTAAGTTACTTCGCCAATCCTATTCTGAATTCCATATAACAGGTTCAGCAATAAATTTAGCTTGGATTAACTAGACGTCCTAGCAGTACCAAAGTTTCGTTTAACAAAGGTCTTCCTTTTTGTCAACACACTAGTGTGGGACAATTCAAGCATAAATAGTTTCGCAGATTTTAACCGAACTCAAGGTGTTATTTTGACATTCATGTGGTTAGTTCATTTCACTGCACCTTCCCTGGGTATTTAATTGACAAAACGAACTTAGTTAGGTCCGCAGGTCATGTATTTGGGGAGGAGTTCCGCTCCGTTTATTGGGTGTCCGGTTTCATAGGACCATTACGGAATGATAATTCACCTTTAGGGTTTTACAGCTTGATTCTGAGATGATGCACGCACATGCATCAACGCTGGCTGTGACAACCTTGGAACAGTTTCTCTTTTCCCATTCCTTATCTGCCACTTATCTCACGATGCTGTTTGTATTCAAGAGCAATAAACAAGGTAAGCGTAATCTTCCCAGTTCCGAGCCGTTTTCGATCTAACAGATGAATCTCCTTCGTTTGCCATATCCATCTACACACTGTTGTCCATTTCCGTTGCAGCGTGTTACAACGTACCGCGATTTCAACCAACATCAAAGAACGCCTTGATTTCTCCTGTGCACTTTTCGATTCTGATGGTGGATTGGTAGCAAATGCGCCCCACATCCCAGTCCACTTGGGTGCCATGCAACATGCTGTTCAGTACCAAGTAGGTTACTACAGCTATATCGTAGCCAGACATAGGACAATCTACAAACAGATGAGTGATTGTTCAGAAACTTTGAATAATCTGTAGTAAGCCGAACTTTAGAGTTACTCTCAACTCATGGGCATTATCCAGCATGCCACTTACATACAACTCTCTTAGTGTCGTGAGGACGCGTTACACAAAGTTATTTGGACAACGCTTTCCTTCTTGCGACTGCCGGGCTCATTTTAGGCGATCTTTTCTATTTACGTTGGACAGCCACTGGTTGTCTTATGTATACCGACCGGAAACTGAAGATTGGTATTTGTAGATCACATGTAGTATGATGCCTAATTTGCTATACGTAGCTCTATATACCTCCTGACATGTTTCGGTTTTTCCTTTTCAATAGGACTTTCCGCAAGTCCATGTGTCGGTTTTGTGGAGCCTTATCACCATGACCTCTTTGGGGTCATAAAAAAGAGAATCTCTACGTAGGGCTTTTTGGTTTCCAAGCTGTTACCTCTAACTGTATTCTACTATATGAGACGTTAACGTAGTAACCCCTTCTCTTCTTCGATTTCCATTCCGTTTGAGATCAAAGCGACTAACAACCGATTTTCTCCAGGAGACGTGCTACTCAGTAATCATCCATGCGCTGGAGGCAGTCACCTTCCGGACCTCACGGTCATCACACCGGTGAGTTATGCAATCAGGTTACGTTTCGATCTTGTGATTCAGCTATGTGCTTTTGTCAGTCAGGTCTTTGGTGGCGCCGTAACCGAATTTGTGGGGTCAAAACAAGATCTCTTGGTTGCAGGTCAGCCAGTCGATATGGTTGATAAATTCACTAACCCAGACAGTTGCCTAATTT
The DNA here is from genome assembly GCA_003604175.2 of Clonorchis sinensis. NCBI lineage: Eukaryota > Metazoa > Platyhelminthes > Trematoda > Opisthorchiida > Opisthorchiidae > Clonorchis > Clonorchis sinensis. Next base: position 144,956,593 of record CM030369.1, on the reverse strand, counting down.
CTGGCGGATTGGCAAAAGACGACTACTTCCAGAATCTAGAAAGCCCTAACTCCCCTCAGACCTTCGTTGCCACCTTCACCGACGTCGCACGGATTTGTATTTTGAGGATAGGGAGCCTTTTCCATCTGCGAATTTTTACATGGATCTTGTAGGATTATCGGATAAGCATTGAAATGTGCTCACTCGTCCATGGTAAACGAATTAGTCATTGTGCCTGGGCTGTGATCAGATAGCGAACTACTTCGCATCCCATGAGTCCGTCAGCCTCGCGGAGCTCTTTCCGTTCAGCTGTTTTCAGTGTGAAAAGTACCAAAGACAATCCACAACTTTAAATCAAATCAAGTCGATTTGGGTTGTGTGTGCCCAGAGGCGAATCGTCAACTGAGTATAGGGGCGCTGAGTGGCGTCAGCAACTCATCCATCTGGTCGCGACCCCAAGCAAAAGTATAGAAATGGTCAGTAATTTTGACGCATCCAACCGCGCTTCCGCACCTCCAACTTGTCTGTATCCTTGTCGTTTCTCTTCTCCGCGAACTAAGCTGCAGCTTCTAGGACCAGAGGACCATTCGTATGCGAGCTATAAATGAGAGTATGTCAATTGTCACTTATTTCTCAGTTTTTCCGGTAGCGCACCATCGGTCGTGCTTTATTCTTGCCACTATCATGCTAATCCAGAGATTTTCGACTTCGGAAGAATCGGAGAGCACCGAGCTGTGAGTTTGCATCATCAAGCTCTCGGATTATCGATGGATATTCCAAAGTTTGGTCACGGATAAAAGAACAACAAATTTAATGAAATCCCTATGTTCAGGATCGATGGAGAAGGCTGGTTGATAAAAACTTGACCTGTCTGCTCCGAGGGACATGAAAACGTGCAATTTCTACAACTTTCCCGAAAGTCCAACGGTTATGCAGCCTATGCGTATAATGTGTGTTCGTAGCTAACATTCTCACTATGGTTGACCGTGTGTGAATGTTAGTACTTACAAACCCCAACATTGTCCAGTTAATTGTGGTAGCAAGTCACTTTTTCTTTGGACTTGTTGGACTGTGGCAATCGCCTTCCATAACATTCTTAGTGGCGTTACAGGAGAGTCTAGCAACGTCCGATTTGAAAGGACCGCGTGAGCAATGGTGGCAAGTTGTTGGTGCGTTCCAACATTCCCAGCTGCATAGATACCAATTCATCTAGTTGCTTCACGGCTCCACGATGCCTTAATCACCCGAAACACATGTCTCTGCTAGCTTTTACAACTCCAAGAAACCATCAGTATACCGGGAGTACTAGTTACAAGTCGCTATAATGGGTTCGGACTCTTGATTCTCGGCATCTCTGGGCTCATGATCTATGGGAAGCATATCGGCCATAAACATCCGGCCTATTTTTCTGTCAAGCGTACAGACGTTGAAATCTTCAAGGGTGAACACAAATGCCAGCATTTCCTTCTCTATTTGTGCGTAGTTCTGTCCGGCTTTCGATAGACTCAAACTCCCTTAGTCTGTTGACTGTCCTTCTTGAAGCAGTATTGCTCCGTCGCATTGAATGAATAGCTGCTGTTTTGGACCACAGTAAGCTAAAAACGGGTGATTCAGTAACGGCTTCCATTGTCTGCTCAGTTGCTGTTTGCTGCTCTGTCCACTTTATCTGGATACAGATGAATGCCTTGTTCGACACAACGGGGCCGTGTTCTTTGGGTGTTCGTCAACAATGCAGATCACTCCTGGAAACTTGTCGATCACTTGGATCAGCCTCTATTTGGAATGCATCGCTAGACACATTCAGCCCGAATGGGTGGCGTGGTCATCCAAATCTACCGAAAATGAACCGGTGAATAGCTTTGCCTCACAAGTATGGGAACGCAGTACAGAATTCAATAGCTGAGCATCTGTGCAGAGTCGCAGTTTCTTCAATTCTCGTGGCATTTGACTGACCCGATTCATCAATATGCCCTTTGCTACCTAACATAGTCAGGCAATTCAGCCCGATACGCAACATTCCACGTGGTGCTACTGGAATTAATCTTACTGGCAATGGTAGTGGATCTGCGCTATGTGCGGCCGACTAACTGACTTTTCCTGATAGGAAACCTAGTTCCCCAGAAGAAACGGAAACGGCATTTACGCAAAATAGTATCGGGTTACATAGTACGAACAAAATTGTCATGGTTAATGGTGATGGACCTCAATTCCTGGATCGCCAGGGAACCAACAATTGGTTTGAGATCTTCATTTGTCACCAAGATGTCCATGGTATGTTGTTGTCCGTCCTTAGAGCTTTTCATATCCAGACGTCTTTCCGTGGAATATGTGCCGTTCCACTTTCGTGAGAACGAGTCCAGAAGCGATTTCAACAGGCCTCCCTCTATTGAGGACTTTTTTGTGTCAGCCGAAGCTGAGTATAAATAGGATTTTGCTCCCGTATCACCTGTCCTTGTATAAAAGAATCACCCCATTTACACAGGAATTCAGCTGCAGTATAATTACTAGGTTGGCGAAAGTGGCTCGTTGTACCGTACTCCCCTATCTTACATGCCCCTCTCTGGCACGTGACCATGCAGACGTGAACGGTACTCACCAGTCTCGAGCTGTTCCTCCCTCCATCAGTCTCTCTACCACGGTCCACTTCACCCAGCTTCCTCAAATTCGTACTGGGGAGAGACTGTCGTAGCAGCAATTTCACTGATTGTGCATGCTCTCTAAATATCTTTATTACATGTAATACCCTCTTTGATTAATTTCTTAGCAAAATCTTACGCGATCAATCGCATACCTTGAGGCTTGTGTGTGGCGGTTCACTACAAGCGGCTACATAAGTTTGCCCGTACAGCCTGGCGAATGAGAAAACAAATTTTTATCTTTTTTGTTGACTTCTCCCCAGCCGTAACCAAAAAGCCCCATGTTGCTTCTGTCCATTCATTGGCATATACGTCCGCCTTGGCCATTCACTCCGATAAGTAAATTCATTTAATACATTTGATATAACGATTTCCTACTTGCCCATTGCCTCGCACTCTCCCATGGAATTGCCTCATGTGCTGATGTTAAGCAGAACTATCCTAATTTGTTTTTTACGGGATACTCACTTGGAACCCTCGTTTATGATATTCTTAAGCAACTGAGTGTGATGTTACAGGCCGCCCCATGTTTCAGTTGGTACGATATTCGAGATATAGCGGTACATTGTATAGGCTTAGTATACTACTCATAAGGTTGCTGAAAACTCTTCGACAGCCCACGAATGGTTTCGCCCCTCTTGGGCCTCATCAGGTAGACGCAACCCCTGTGTTTCCATCAACCCTATGTTCCTTTTGAACCCAATTTGCCCGAAATTCGACTTCTACACCCATGTTCATCATAAATGAGAGATTCAGCTGGGTTCCGGATGAGTCTCCTGTAAAAACCAAATTGGCATGCTGTTGAGTTTAGAAGTCAAATTTGCAGCAATTTGGATTCAATTAGGACATAAAGTTGACGAAAACTCGGGGACTGCTCCTACCTGGTGAGTCCCAAGAAGGGTGAAATCGGCCGGGAGCTATCGAAAAGTTTTCAGCAACCTTGTGAGTAGTTTCCTTTATAAGTAGACCACATTTTTTGCGACCGGCTTTTTCTCACACGTGCTATTTCGAAGTTGCCCATAAGAACCCATTCTATCCTGTCGCGTTTCAACACATGACTCTCTACATATCCACTTTGCGGATCGTTCGCTATCCTGAAGTAACAGAATATTTTTTTGGTTCCAACACAAGTCTTCCTATGTTCGCGTTCCTGAACTCATTTGTAACCGTATTCTTCATAACGGAACCTTTTGTGGGAGTTCTGCACTGGTATATATATATATATATGTAGAGAGAGGATTATCAAACCCAAAGACTGTAGTTCAATTCCTCAGCGGTACCTTTGACTGATGATTCACAACAATCGTTCCCCGGCCTTTCGACACACAAACCTTGACTAATGTGGTAAAATGTGCGGTTGAAATATGAAAACTACAGAAATCGCCCAGTATTGCATACTGTTTCGTTTTTGACAGGTTTTCGTCTCCGGATCCTCTACACCTTCGTTTTTCTTCGCTAACCGGGGTCATCATGCAGATATCGGTAAGTTTTGAGCAGCGGTTGGGTCATTTTGTTTGCCTTTTGTTTTGTGTTTGGGTTAACCCGATTACGCCATCATTGCATGGGTT